>OZ012720.1:19130527-20330527 GCA_963942605.1 Poecilus cupreus | reverse complement strand
TTAATATGGATAACTACTATAAATATAAATATAAAATATAAAATTTACATTAAAAATGTTAATAAACGAGTGGAATGTAGTGTAATAAAAGAAATATGCAAGACTGCAGTCTAAAATATATTTGTGTCTAATCGTTGACAAATATAAATATTTAAAGAGGTGAGCCAAATAATGACAGTTTAAAAATATTGTTGCAAAACTATAATTATACCAATTTGGACATACGGAATCCAGCTCTGGGGATGCGCCAAGAAATCAAATATTGATATCATACAACGATTCCAAAACAAGACCTTAAGAATGATCACAAACGCAGAATGGTACGTAAATAACCACACATTGCACAAAGACTTAAACATAAAATACGTTCACGAACAAATTAAAAAATTTGCATCAAAATACGAAGATAAATTGAACGATCACCCGAACGATCTAGCCCTCAACCTACTGAATAATGAAGACGACCCCAGGCGACTAAAGAGGACAAAACCACTAGACCTCAAACATTGTTAATAATTAAGACATAATATATTATAAATACAAAGAGGAAGCTCTAATGAGAGTTTACCTCACACATGTCAACACTATATGTCATCTAATTTGCTGGTTGGCCCGCACAGTCCAGTTGTAAAGATAATTTATTTAAATAAATAAAAAAAAAAAATATTGCAAAAAATATTTTGTAAACAACTCACAAAAACGAACTCTTTGACGAACGGTGTTAAATTGATCAGTATTTTTAGTAGAATAATTTTTAACAAGAAATATTGCAAAACTTCGATTAACAGTAAAAAATTTTAATAAACATAAAAACATAAACTTTTGAGATCTTTTAAACCTAGATGTAACAATAAATAAAATTTAAAGCATTAACAAACTAAATACAAAATTTAATACTTTCATAGAAAACAATAGTATTTGAATATATAGGGTAGCAAATAATAATAATCTAATTGATAGTTTCGAATATTTTATTCCCCTGCTCGTAGTATTATTAACGAATATTAGGCTTAAATTAGATTTCAGAAATACCCTTCAAACTCAGAAATCGAAATGCTTTATTAAAAAGAAGAAATTCATAAATTTCTCCTATAAACCAAAGTTAGGTTAGGTCGTTGGGTTATAATGAAGTCGAGTGTGAAGCTCGCAGCAAAACAAAAGAACGTATGCACCTGTCAGCGCCATCTATTTTCCGTACGAGCACTTCTAATTACTGTGCAGGTACAGTACAATAAAGCGGGATAACAACACATAAAGTTTGATGCTAAATTAGATTTTCCTAAGGAACTACAAGTACTGACTTACTGAGTATGCAAAGCTCTTAAACCAACAAACAAATAAATTTTATTCGTGACAAGAGTTGGGTTGGGAGTGCCAGGAAATGTGAAATGAAATTATGAAAATTAATGAAAAATGAATGTGACCTGAATTTTAATACATAGAGAAAATTAATTATTCAGTAGTTTTAAAATTCAATTAATTTTTGTTTGTCTTTAATTTATTACTTATTTTATTAATATCTGCATTAGGCTGGATCGAAAAACTGCTATTTTTCCAAAAAGTCAATGCCAAAGGATTGGAATTCATTCTACATTAATTAATATCTTTATCACATGTTTTATGTAATATGGTATAATAGCTCTGTGATAAGGTATTGGACTGTGAGTCATGAGATCTTTTATTTTACTGTACCTGCACAGTAATTAGAAGTGCTCGTACGGAAAATAGATGGCGCTGACAATACGTTCTTTTGTTTTGCTGCGAGCTTCACACTTGACTTCATTATAACCCAACGACCTAACCTAACTTTGGTTTATAGGAGAAATTTATGATTTTTTTCTTTTTCAATAAAGCATTTAGATTTCTGAGTTCGAAGGGTGTTTCTGAAATCTAATTTGAGTCTAATATTCGTTAATAATACTATTAACAGGGAATAAAATATTCGAAACTATAAATTAGATTATTATTACTTGCTTCCCTATATATTCAAATACTATTGTTATTTATGAGAGAAAGTATTATTTTTTGTATTTAGTTTGTAAATGAATTAGATTTTATTTATTGTTTTAGGTTTAAAAGATCTCAAAAGTTTGTTTTTTTAATTTTTTACTGTTAATTAAAGTTTTGCAATATTTATTGTTTAAAATTATTCTGCTAAAAATACTAATGAATCAAGAGTTCGTTTTTGTGCGTTGTTTACAAAATATTTTTTACAATATTTGCAAACTGTTATTTGACTCACCTCTTTTACTAAAATAAATTTTTGAATGCTGCAATAAATTATTATTATTATTAAAATGCATCTATGCGGCACTATATTTTCGAACCATTTTTTTCCGGCAACAATAACCGCCGTACATCAAAACAAACTAAACCTGAACAATTATACAGACTTGTTTACTATCTGTGTGGTTTCCTCATCACCTCTGGGTCGTGACGTTTAACGGCTGGTAACCACATTTCACTCTTAAAAATAAATCACTTACTGTGATCTGCGAAATAATACTACAAAATTCGGGTATGGTGACCACAAGACTTTTTTATGCTTCTTACTTTAAACTTGATTGTTTCATATTTATATATATAACACATGTTTAACTTACATAATAGATAATTCAATTTGGTCCCATAGCATGATTATTAAAATATGAAATGACACGTCAAAAAATTTATGTATTCTAAAAAATATATCATAATACGGGTATTACTGTAAGTAAATAATTATTGTAACGTTACTTGGGTTATTTATTTGGGGTTGGGTTATTTATTTATATAACATACAAAAACGTTAATAATTATATTTATTTACACAACAACTATTTATGTCTACAGATACGTTATAGTATATTACATAAGAGATGTAAGAAGCAAATTACGTATAGAAAAGATGTAACAGCTAAACTCTATGGTGGAGATGTAACGCGAAGAATGAAACACGTACGCGTGAAAAAATTGACACACGAGCCGCGTAGCAACGAGTCTGTAATTCCACAAGGGCGTAATTACTTTACATCTCGAATTATGTACTATACTTTTTCTACGACCACTCAATACTATTTATAAATTATAAACAAAATTCAAATAATTAGAATTTATTATGTATTTTTGTAATCTCTAATCCATGAATTATTGGTACACAAATTCGTATCTTTATCAAGAATTATTCGACAAAAGATTATTTGTAGCACTATTTCGCTTGAAATTTCTTAGCTAAAATATTAATAAATATAAGTAAAGGATAATAATATTTAGTAATATATATTTACCTTACTATAAAACACAAATTTTAAACTATAGAGGGAAGGGGGCACTATAAAATATGACCAGTACACATGAAATAATCATACACTCACACACATTACCTAAATGTCAAACAAGCTTTGTTTATGTTTATAAAAATAAACGACAATTGAGCGTAGGGATACATGATGAAACATGGTCCCCTCTACATATTTTATTGAAATATTTATTGGTGTCGTAATATATTATAACCCAGCAAAATATTGTAACGGACGCGGCAATGACAAGCTGAAACTTGTCGGCTTACGCAGTCGTGTAAATGACACAGTTATTTGTTATTTATTAATAATATTTCTTTTTGTTTAAATAAAAACTTTTAAAACCCACGAACGTTACAATATGAATTTAGTTATAAAATTTTATTAGTTAACCAAATTTGAATTTATAACATTTAAATCTAAAATTTTATGCATCAAATTTTAATTATTTTGGTAATGTGACAGTCAGTAGTGCCAAGTTAAATATCATCTGCATTACGTAACAGTGTTACGTAATGAACATTACGTAACACTCTTCGTAACAATGCACTTACATTGATTGTAGTTTGTTCTGTAATGACATATGTTACGAAATTTTTGACTGAGGTATTATTTAATCACTTTAATTTGTTTTTATTTAATTAGGTGTCGATCTGGCCGCTGCTGTTAACGTAACAACCCTGCCGCCACGTTTATTTAATCGTTATGTCTTTCAGTTTAGTTTGATCTTCCTGCCAGTGAAGTTGTAGTTTTGTGATAGGTGATTTATTGACTATTTACTTTCAGGATTCAGGGATTGTTTAGAGTGAGTTATCCATTGCTATTTTTTATAGAGTATTTTAATTATTGTTGTTGAGTGAAAATGTGGAGCGATTGGAAGTGTGTGGCTGCATATTCCTATCCTTATCCTTAATTTGGTGCTGTCCCCAGGGGTGGGGACCAGCCGAGTAGTGCCCAGCGAAGTGCCGATTACTAGTGCGGTGCCAGCGGTGTCCTCCTGCCATCTATAGTGTTGCATTCAGGGGTTGACCTTCCTTTCGCTTGCATCTTAGAGTAGTGGAGGAGAGATATGGTTTCAGAGTCGGCTTTCAACCGTTCTCTCATAGCCTCGCTCAGAGAAGATGGCAAGTCTCGTGGTCACGTAGGTTGTCTGCGGACACAGGGGCCACGAGGATTCTTTACTCTCACCCTCCGTAGGTTGTCTTAGGACACAGTGGGGTGAGATCCTCTCACATGGTCACGTAAGTTGTCTTAGGACACAGTGGTGTGAGAGGCGATGGAAGCTTCAGTATGCTACATTACGTCACCTATGTGATTAAGTGATTGCGTGTTTGACTAATTAACTTTAGAGCTCAGATTTATATGATTTTGCTATTTAATTGTTTTTCAGCGTGGATTTCTCACTGTGTGCGTTTCACTCATATTTCTTTATTTTCTTACAGCACCGCAACTGACTTCAGAAGTGCGGCGATCCGGCCTTCCCTCAGAGCTTGATTGTTGACAGATAATTTAATTGTATATAGTATTAGGTAATAAATGTTTATTTACAGAAAATCCTAACTTTTTTATTTCAGTCTACACCCTTTGCATCTATCATCATAATACATACTTACAGTAGTGGTCTTAGAAAATTTTTTATCTGCACTCACAGACAGTTTATAATAGATTGTCCGCCGCATCCCTTTCTACACTTTTGTATTGCTTGTTCTCAAATGTTCTTGCATTCTCCTTACGCTAAAAGAAACAGTACCGCGTACTGGTCGGGCGTGACGTCACGCCGACAGGTTTCAACAAGTTTGTATTCGTTACAAGTTACAAAATATGCTAACCTCCTTCAGAAATCATCTACTAGTCGATAGAATTCTTGTAACTATTACAACAAAAATTGATGTTCGCACAAAGTAAGTTTTGATATTTTTAATTTCGCCTGTACCTATTTATATTTCAATGCCTCAGTTTGTTGCCATAAGAACAAACAAATAACTGATATACCTATTTTATATATCAAACATGTATCACATGTAATTATTTAATAAATAAATTCATAGTTATGTATAAAGAAGTCGCATAGTGCCCAAACCTAATTTTTAAATTCAAATTTACGAACTCTCATTGGAGTAAGTATGACATTTCACAGGATTAAAGGAGGATTAAAAGGAACTTTTAAGGTCTTTTATTACTTAAAATAAAAGATTTAATATTAAACATACATTCATTAGTGACTCTGCCTACTATGTAATTATGAATATTTTTAATACACAATTCGTAATTTAGAAATAAAATCAATCTCTGTATTATTATTTATTTTATTTTAAAATTTCATTGTAAATTGAAATAATTATTAACTGCTATTTTTTTACTTCTACATATTTCACAAAAAAGAAAAACAGCGAAATGTCATTGAAAACAAATATCCACCCCAAATCAGAAACCACTTCTATTAAAATCCTTTTCCAATAATAACAACTGCCAACACAACAATTCTATTGCTACGCCCTTAAAGAATACGAATTTATTCTTCTTGAGAGGCATCTGAAGCCTGAAGTACTGAAGGCACTATTGTAACACGCATTTTGTGTTCAACTAGAAGAAGATGAGATTTCGTGCCTAAAACCAGAAGACGCCATGCCGTGCGACATCCGGCTTGTGTATAGATATTTTTTTAGAGATTTGTAACGCTTCAAAAATCGCTTTCCCATTGTATTACAGTTTAGAGAATTTTAGTTAATTGCCGTTTAGAGTTATGAGACAGATGTCAAGTAAAGTCGGGTTCAAGTAAAGAGTAAGTTATTTATGATTATTGCGAAGGAAACGGAAGGCGGTTTTGGGCGGGTTAGTGATTGTTAAGATTTCCGAAGATTCAGTTCTTAGAAGTAAAAAGTTCGTTAAATGGTTAGTCAAGTTCCGCACCCTTCCAACCCCGAGAAATCTAGAATCACTTGACCAATTAGATTTTGTTAAAGAACTGTTTAGCCAATTGTGAAGTAGTTTTAAGATGCTCAAGTTAAGTTAAGTGGGGGTGAAATCACCCATCGAGGGTTCATGTGTGATTTCACTTCGACAGTCTTGTTTTAGACACTGATCGAAACAGTTTACAAGTTTTGTGTTCATCTCCTGTCGTTTTTAGAGTTGTGAGTAAATAGTTGAATATTGGGTAAAGTTTTCTTGAAAGATATTTGTTGTTGCGTTTTGAGAATTGATTATTTTGTTTATCGAGCAGAGTCGAATTGAGTTGTTTGTGTTCAGATTAATTGCGAAGTCTAAACTAAAGTCCAGTTTGAATCAAGTAAATTTCGGGTTAAGTTGCTAATGCTAAGTTAGATTAACTTGAATCTCTTGATTAATTGTGCGTTTATTTTCGCGTACCAGTGCACGTGAGAACGGCAGTCAGCGAAGGAATGAACTGTAAGTAGATTTATAATTTGATATTTGTACTTGTGCGTACGTTGCGGTGATAGCATATTCTAAAGTTGATAATCGGTTCAAGTAGGTAAACTGTGGTTGATCGTGGCGAGTTGAGCAAAGTAGTTTAATAATTTTGTAACCTATTTATTGGGATTTTTTTTCTATTTTTATTTTTGTTAGTAAATTGTTATTGATTTGAGAATTTGATTTTCATTTATACTGCCTTACATCCAAGTTTAGTGTTGAGATTATTTAGTGAGCCTTGTCCTACCCAGTAATTAACGACGTAAGTATTTTCTCGAATATTTAACTCTTCAGAACGGAGTTATAACTGTTCTGTGGTGGCCGGCGGATTTTCGCTACCCTTGGTCGATTAATTGATTAATTTTCTAATATTTTGATTAAGATTTCGGTCAAGTAAAATAAACACTTGTCAGTACTCATTGGCACTTAGTGCAGGGTAGCTGTTACATAATTGGTGGCAAGCGGTGTTCGAATCCCTCAAATCAGTAGGCCTTTGGAATTTTTAATAAAGTTTATTGCTACATAATTGGTGGCAGCGGCAAGCGAACCTTTCAAACCAGTAGCCTGTAGATTTTTGATATATTTTATTGTTACATAATTGTTGGCAGCGGTGTTCGAATCCCTCAAATCAGTAGGCCTTTGGAATTTTTAATAAAGTTTATTGTTACATAATTGGTACCAGCGGTGTACGAATTTGAAGCATTTAAGATATATTTTGTATTTTGTAAAGTAATTGTGTGTTATCAGTAATAAAATGCCACAAACCGGAGAAAACTCTTTTGTTGGTATGAGTGAGTCTCAATTGTTGAATACGTTAATTGCAGTGACGTCTATGTCGGGGATAAATTCAAAGATTCCTAAATTTAATGGTAAAACAGATGAAAACATTGGAGAATTTATAGAAAAAATTGAGTATTGCAGCAAAATTGGGAATTGGGACGATAATATAAAGATTGCTACAGCAAGATTAAGTTTAGGCGGTGATGCCGCAATTTATATGAAAAACAATCAGGAGGCTAGTAATTCAGATAATTGGAAGGATGTTAAAAAGGCACTTTTAGAAAGATTTGCTCCAAGACAAGACAGTAGAACAGTTTTAAGACATTTTAATACATGCTATCAACTTAGAAACGAAAGCGTTTTAGCGTATGTGTCGCGGTTAGTAGCTATTGGCAATCAGTTAGTAGATCAAAGTACAGATCCAGTGATTAAATCAGTGAACGAAAAATATTTGGAAAAGCAGTTATTGAATCAGTTTACAGAGGGTGTATTGCCACATATCCAGCGCGATATTTTATACAGAAATCCGACTACATTTAAAGAGGCAGTCGAAGTTGCTAAAAATTCAGAGAGGGTTTTTGCATACCCAAGAAGAGATGAAATAGAAGTAATTAGCAAAGTAGAAAGTTCAGTTCAAAAGTCAGATTCAAATGTTTTGGATACTTTTAATAAATTAATAGAAGCAATGGGCGTATCAAAAAGTAGTACAAGTAACATGAAAGAAAATAAGGGATATGAGGGCAAAGTGAATCAAAGTAGATCGCGTAATAATTACAGTAACAATGAGAGTCCTTCTCGATATGAGAACAGAACGAATTATAGGCCGCGAGAACAAAGTACTGCAAATAGAGACATTCTTTGCTTTAAATGTCAAAGATTTGGTCATATAGCTCGAGAGTGCAATGTAAGAAAGGACATTATATGTAGTAGGTGTCATAAGCCGGGACACAGTATTAAATATTGCAGAGTATACCTATCAAATAGAGATGAAAGAAATCAGCAACGTAGTAATGAGAATAAAAGCCAGAGTCATTTAAACTATCAAAGACCGTAGATCACAGTCCCGAATCTGACGGTCGGAATAACATATCGTTTAAAGAAATAATACCGGCCGTTAATAGTAATAAAAGGCACAATAAAGTTAAGTTGAATGTAAATGGTAAAAATTTTGAATTTTTGATTGATACGGGAGCCAATGTTAGCATTTTAAAACGATATGTTGTAGAGGGACAGCGTTTAGAAAGAATCGCACGAAATCGTTCAATTGTAGGTATTTCGGGTCAAGAGTTACCTGTTATCGGTTCTACGGATGTAGAAATTAAAATGGGTTTGAGAAGTATTTGGCATAATTTTATAGTATGTGATGATGGATTAAGCTTAGCAACAGATGGATTAATTGGTTTAGACTTCCTTACGGATTATAAAGCAGAAATTAATTATGCGCGTAATGAAATAAGTATCATTGGAGAAAGACTGACAATATCAACCACTTCAGAGCACTTTAGAAACGTTGAAGATGTTAACACTAGACAAGTAAAAAGGGGAGATCGCGATTATTTGCCTGTGAAACGTAATACGGCTAATTCGCTATGTTTGAGTCGTGTTGGGGGACGCAGTGTAGATTATCAGTTGGCAGAGCGAAATAGAGAGAGCATGAAAGAGAGATGTGTTGTTGGTGCACCTTTGGTTGCACGGAGAAGCGATTTAGTTAATTTAAATAATTGCCGTAAACAGCAATCAAAATTCGGAACAAATATTGCGGATAATCTTGTAACAAAAAGTTCGCTAGGTTCAGTTTGTCACAGGAAAACCCCTGATATGCGTGAAGATGAGATCAGCCGTGCACGATGCAATAAAGTAGGCGAAGTTCAGAGTTGTAAAAGTAATTGTGTAAAAAGTGTTGGTATTGCTAAAGCGAAGGATACAGAGAGTGCAGTAAATAGTAGTAAAATGTTTGTAAAAGAGGTTGAAGCTAGCTCGGTTAAGTCAGTCGATAGCCAAGATAAAGAAGCAGGTAGTAAATTTGTGTGTAGAGTAAACACGGAAAGTCCCATAAATGTAAACAAAGATTCAAAAATATTTGCTCCTAGTAGAATTGTTGAAAAGCAGCTAGTTGTAAAGAGTGAAAGTGAAAAAGCTTTGTCAAATCAAAAAGATAGAGAAGTAAAATTAATAGTTAATAAAGTAGATGATGTTAATAATTGTAAAGGATTCGTTGCGGAAAACCGTAATATAGTCAGTTCGCTATGTTCAGGCAGTAGTATGGAAAACCAAAACAAATCTCAAAGTTGTGAAAAAGTTAAAGATGGTAAAGTTGAAATTAAAAGTAATGAAAAGTGTGATATAGTTAACAAAGAGTTAAAAGATTATTTGAATAGTAGTGATGAACGTTCAGTTCGTATCAAAGAAAGTTTGAGCATTCCTGCAAGATCTGAAGCAGTTTGTATAGGTTACAGGCAAAGCAAAGAGGTTTTAAATGATAGTATTTTGATTGAACCAACAGAAATTAATGTTCATGGAATAATTGCTGCAAGAGTTATTGTAAACGGAGACAAAAGAAAAGTACCAGTTAAAATTATGAATATTAGCGAAGAAAGGTTAGATATACCCGCGAAAACAATAGTAGGCTACGAAGAAAGGGTTAAGTTAGATATTGATAGTAATGCCAAAATAGTAGATTCAGTTAGGAAAGTTGAAGAAGTAGATTTTATGAGCTTATTTAAATTAGATCATCTTAATGTACCTGATAGAAGCAAGATGCAAGATTTGTTGAAAGAATATAAAGATATTTTCATGAGTCCAGGAGTAAAGTTAGGTTGTACTTCAGAAGTAAAGCATAAAATTATTACGGAGAATGTTCACCCGATCGCGAAACGACCATATCGCGTAGCTTATCAGCAGAAAGAGGTTTTAGAAGAACAGATTAAAGAATTGTTAAAAGATGACATAATAACAGAGAGTGATTCACCATGGTCAGCTCCTGTAATATTAGTAAACCGTGTTTTATCTGACGGTTCAACGAAAGTTAGATTGTGTGTAGATTTTCGGGCATTAAATAATATTACGAAGAAAGATTTTTTACCTTTACCTAATTTGCAAGATACAATATCTCAGATGAATGGTGCCGCATTGTTTACAACGTTAGATTTAGCGTCAGGGTATCATCAGGTAGCTATTGCGGACGAAGAAAAGGAAAAGACAGGTTTCAGCACCCCCTGGGGTCATTATCAATGGAACAGAATGCCCTTCGGCTTATGTAATGCGCCCAGTACTTTCCAAAGATTAATGTATTGTGTTTTAAGTGGCTTAGTAGGAGAAAAGTGTTATGTGTATTTAGATGATATTTGTATCTTTTCACGAGACGATATTAATGAGCATGTTGGTAAAATTAAAGAAGTTTTTGATAGATTGCAGAAATTTAATTTAAAGTTGAAGCCAAGTAAATGTGAATTTGTTAAGAAAGAGACTGCATATTTAGGGCATATTATTTCGGGAGAAGGTGTAAAACCCGATCCATCTAAAATAGAAGCAATTAAAAAGTTTCCAGTACCGAAAACAGTTCGAAATATTAAATCATTTCTAGGGCTAGTAGGATTTTATCGTAGATTTATAGATTCATTTTCAAAAGTAGCTAAACCGTTAAATCATTTAACGAAGAAAGATACACCATTTGTGTGGAATGAGGCAACTCAAGTTGCGTTTGATAAGTTGAGAACTGCATTAATTACAAGTCCAATATTAATTTATCCAGATTTTAGTGAGATTTTTACGTTAACGACAGATGCGTCGAAGATTGCAGTAGGTGCAGTGTTAAGTCAAAATCGTTTTGGACAAGAACATCCAATTGCGTATGCAAGTAGAACATTGAATAAAGCAGAGAGTAATTACGCAACAGTCGAGCAAGAATGTTTAGCTATAATATGGGCTATAAAGTTTTTCAGATGTTATTTATATGGCAGAAAGTTTGTATTAGTTACAGATCATAGACCATTAGTTTATTTGAATAAATTTAAAGATAAAAGTAGTAGGTTAGTTAATTGGTCATTGAAATTAGCAGAGTATGAGTTTGAAGTTGTATACAAACCAGGGAAGCAGAATTATGTTGCAGATGCGCTTTCGCGCGTAGAAATTAATTGTGTTAATGAATTTGAACCAGTTTGGGATAGAGAGCATATAAAATTAGAGCAAAATAAAGATATAGAAGTCCAAAAGTTAGTTAATAAAGAGATTAATAAAGATTTTGAATTTTATAGAGACAATGATGGAGTAGTTTACAAGTTGAGAAGTAATACAGAACGTGAAGATAGATTAGTTGTTCCTAAGAGTATGGTTAATAAAGTTTTGAGAATGTATCATGATGTGCCTCATGCAGGACATCCAGGATTTGAAAAGACTTATAATTTAATTAAGAAAAAGTTTTATTGGAAAAATATGTCGTCACAGATTAAAGAGTATTGTTTACGTTGTCTTTCATGTAATCAGAGAAAAACATCTCCACATTTAAAACCAGCACCTTTACAGCAGTTTAGTGAACTATCGAAGCCATTTGAACGTGTTTCAATGGATATTGTGGGTCCTTTACCCTTAACTAATAGTGGAAGCAAGTACATTTTAACTTTTATAGATGCATTTACTCGATATCCAGAGGCTATAGCAATACCAGATGATTCAGCAGCAACGGTAGCTAATGCGTTTGTAGAGCAAATTATTTCGAGGCATGGTGTTCCTCGACAGTTATTAACAGATAGAGGTTCTAATTTTACGTCAAAATTGTTTAAAGGCGTTTGTAGATTATTCGGAATTAAGAAGTTGCAAACAACCGCGTATCACCCGATGGGAAATGGAGGTATAGAGCGTTTTCATAGAACATTTGCAGACACTATGTCGCATTATATTGCAAAAGATCATAAAGATTGGGACTTATGGATCCCTTATGTTTTAACAGCGGTTAGAAATTCAGTTCATAATTCAACCGGTGAAACGCCATTTTTCTTAATGTATGGTCGCGAGTTCGAATTACCATTTGATGATATCATAGCACCTTTAAGTAGAGAGAATAGTACAGACTATAATTCAGAAATTCAGACTAGATTAAAAGATGTTTACGAAATTGTTAAAGAACGAATTAATAAAGCTCAGAGTAGAAATCAGATACAGTATGATAAGAAAGCAGCACCGTGCAAGTTAAAAGTAGGAGATTTAGTTTTGTTACACAATGAAGTTGTAAAGCAAGGGTTAAGTAGAAAATTTGTAAAGCCGTGGATAGGTCCATATAGAATAATTAAACAAACGAGCCCAGTTAATTTTGTTATTAAAGATATGACGAGTGATAAAGAAATGGTAGTTAATGTGAATAGATTAAAGTTGTATTTAGAGCCAATTAATGAAGGAGTAAGGCGACCGGATACGCCAATTCCAGTGCAAGAAAATAGAATTTTGAGAAATGCGTTAGATTTTGCATATGCACCACCTTTTAGTATTCATACTGAGCGTGTTAATAATGAGTCTGTAGTAGAATCGCAAGAATTGAGTAATAATAATAATAGTGTGTTAGATTCAAGTTCAGAAGAAGAAATAGATAGCAATACAGTTGTTGTAGAAGCAGAAATTCATAATAAACCAGAGATAGAAAATATTCAGACACCGAGTCATAGATATTTGTTACGTAGTTGCGGTCCAGCACCATATGTGCCGCGGAATCCCAGAAGTAGATTCTAATAGAAGCGTGTAGTTAAAGACTTTTCAGGTTTCGAAGGTGTAATTAGTATTTTACACATATTAATTAGAATGTTAGTTAGTTCGCAGAAATTTTGTAAGAGTAGTAGCCGAAGATAGTCAGCCAGTTAGCCAGAGCAACCAGGAAAGTGTTGTGAAAGAAGATCAGTAGTCCAGTAGGAAGAAAGAAGACCACATTGTAAGCAGTTGGAGTCCAATTGGAAATAGTGAGAAAACTACGGAAGGACAGGAGAAGTTAAAAGACTAAGTAAGTAAAAAGAAAGTATTAAATGAGAAGGATTTTAAAAGTAAAATATGATTGGATGTCAATTCAAGATTAAAGAAAGTATTTAATAAAAGTAGTTCAGTTGTAAATCAGAGTAAGATTAAAATTTCTATGATTATTTCCGATATTAGTTTTGTTGTCGCGAATATGATTGAGTAATTAAAGTAGATAACAGTAGTTAGTGTAAAATTTGGGGACAAGGATTCTGCCGGAGTTTTATGGTTTTAGGACAACGGGTCAGTACCCAATGGAGTCCCATAAAGTAAAGAGTAGCCACAGCACAGCGAGCGAGAGTCCAGGAGAAAGAGCAGCGAGTAGCGGTTTCGGGACAACCCAACCATCGAGGATCATCACGAGCATCCAGGTCAGCGTGGACGCGTGCCCAGCAGCAGATGGAGGCCAACGACCCCCATGCAGATTAGTGTTTTCTACGGCCCCCGAAAGACTTTAGTTCCAAGTTTTGTTTTATAAATTATATTTCCTTCAGAAGTATAATTTATCCTTAAGGGGTAAGGGAAGTTGTAACACGCATTTTGTGTTCAACTAGAAGAAGATGAGATTTCGTGCCTAAAACCAGAAGACGCCATGCCGTGCGACATCCGGCTTGTGTATAGATATTTTTTTAGAGATTTGTAACGCTTCAAAAATCGCTTTCCCATTGTATTACAGTTTAGAGAATTTTAGTTAATTGCCGTTTAGAGTTATGAGACAGATGTCAAGTAAAGTCGGGTTCAAGTAAAGAGTAAGTTATTTATGATTATTGCGAAGGAAACGGAAGGCGGTTTTGGGCGGGTTAGTGATTGTTAAGATTTCCGAAGATTCAGTTCTTAGAAGTAAAAAGTTCGTTAAATGGTTAGTCAAGTTCCGCACCCTTCCAACCCCGAGAAATCTAGAATCACTTGACCAATTAGATTTTGTTAAAGAACTGTTTAGCCAATTGTGAAGTAGTTTTAAGATGCTCAAGTTAAGTTAAGTGGGGGTGAAATCACCCATCGAGGGTTCATGTGTGATTTCACTTCGACAGTCTTGTTTTAGACACTGATCGAAACAGTTTACAAGTTTTGTGTTCATCTCCTGTCGTTTTTAGAGTTGTGAGTAAATAGTTGAATATTGGGTAAAGTTTTCTTGAAAGATATTTGTTGTTGCGTTTTGAGAATTGATTATTTTGTTTATCGAGCAGAGTCGAATTGAGTTGTTTGTGTTCAGATTAATTGCGAAGTCTAAACTAAAGTCCAGTTTGAATCAAGTAAATTTCGGGTTAAGTTGCTAATGCTAAGTTAGATTAACTTGAATCTCTTGATTAATTGTGCGTTTATTTTCGCGTACCAGTGCACGTGAGAACGGCAGTCAGCGAAGGAATGAACTGTAAGTAGATTTATAATTTGATATTTGTACTTGTGCGTACGTTGCGGTGATAGCATATTCTAAAGTTGATAATCGGTTCAAGTAGGTAAACTGTGGTTGATCGTGGCGAGTTGAGCAAAGTAGTTTAATAATTTTGTAACCTATTTATTGGGATTTTTTTTCTATTTTTATTTTTGTTAGTAAATTGTTATTGATTTGAGAATTTGATTTTCATTTATACTGCCTTACATCCAAGTTTAGTGTTGAGATTATTTAGTGAGCCTTGTCCTACCCAGTAATTAACGACGTAAGTATTTTCTCGAATATTTAACTCTTCAGAACGGAGTTATAACTGTTCTGTGGTGGCCGGCGGATTTTCGCTACCCTTGGTCGATTAATTGATTAATTTTCTAATATTTTGATTAAGATTTCGGTCAAGTAAAATAAACACTTGTCAGTACTCATTGGCACTTAGTGCAGGGTAGCTGTTACACTATTCTCCTTCATTCTCCCTCCGGGTGTCGCATTGTAAGTCCTCCTCACCTCCGTAGCTCACAGACCTCGAGGTCGGTCACAATGCGATGCGGTAGATAAAAAGACGTCAATGGGGATGATTTAGTAAAGAAATTAAAACGCAGATGAGAAATTCCCTTTATGCGGGGGCGACGGCGGTGGAAACTGGTGAAAGCGGCGAGAGTGAAGTTCTTGTGAGCCCCGCCACCTTTGATATCAATTTGTGGATTAAAGTCACTGTTACTGGAAAGGAAATTGTGGGATGCTGTTGAAATCGGAATCTGGAAATATATGTTTTTCAAATAAGAAGTTGTATTTTTGCGACTGGTTTATTTTATTCCAACATAAATATTTTATAATTATTAAGATTTGGAATTGTTATTTCTGGAGAATTAATTTAATGAAAACAAATGCTAATTAAAATCATAAAAGCACTGTTTTCAATAACCATGAATCTTCATTTTCTCCAGAAAATAATTAATTTTTGGTGTTAAAACAAAATGTCATTGAGACGTGAAATACCTTATCTTTAAAATTGCGAGATGAAACAATATATTAAAGAACGAGTTTCGTAATTATCATTTAATTTTTGTGAGAAGGGTAAGAACAAAATAATCGACTATTGTAAAATGAGTTCTTTATTCTATATTGCGCCTTTTATGCTCGATTTTAATATAAAATCTTAGTTTAAAAATTTTGGTGATTTTGTGTTAGATGGTGATATTGATGTGACTTTTCAAAACTCAAATGATTGAATTTGAAATTGTCAACTTAAAGTAAAAATGAGTGTATAATTTATACAATAATTAAATTCTTACAATCGTTTGTGTTTGTTCAATTAGCTGATTAACATTTATTTTTTTTTTTTTTTTGGTAACCGGATGCGAAATTGAATTCCACAGCTGTTGTTGTGGTAACTGTCGCGAATGGCGAAATGAATAATGATTGCTTTTTACTCGTTTTTTAACAACGGCCATGAAATAGGGTAAAAATTAGTTATTTGTATACCAAGGCCGCGAAATCACTCTTTAGCGTACCGAGAGAAAAATTGTCGCCAAGGCCGCATTTGGGCAATAAATGATTTCGCGGTCAAGGTGTACACACTATTTTTGTGCAACCGTAAAAAATATGTAATTACAAATTTTTACTAATTATAAACAGTTGTAACAGCTGTGCCGTGAAATTAAATTTCCAGGTTTGTATTGCGGCTGCGAAATGCTTAGTTCGCGTCCGTTTTCACAAAAACAATCAATTAGACACTTCAGCATTGACGTTATTTTTTCAAAACTAATTATTTTGTTTATCAAATGTCAACCCGATAGCCACTTTGAATTGAAAAAAAAATTTAAATAAAAAATAAAAATTAACAAAATTTGTAATTACATATTTTTTACGGTTGCACAAAAAATAATGTGTATACCTTATCCGCGAAATCCTTTAGCTCCCTCGAGATTGTCCTGCCTCGGCCGCTAGCGGCCTTGGAGAGAATTTTTCTCTAAATACGCTAAAAGGTGATGTCGCGGCCATGATATACAAATAACTAATTGGCATTTCAGATTATGATGATGATCAACATTAAGAATATAAATTGTACTATTACAACACTCGAATAAACTATTAACGAACTCTTTTGGTCGCTGGAATATAGGCAAACAAACAGAAACTTATCGTATTGCAATTTGACATCTGTTCAAATCAGGGACAGTATTTTAACAACTAAACCTTCGATGGCGAACTGATAATAAGAAACTCCTCCCACAATCGAGCGCGATATTTGTGAGGAACATTGCTATCATCAATTGGTTTTTAAACAGGTGCATGAGTTCAGAAACCACCTTTAGAAATTCAAAATTTAAGTAAGTATATGTTTGTCCTTAATTTATAATGTGGATAACTAACTTCTGCGTACACTCTATTACGCTAGTTAGGCCTTGCCCACTAATTTTATTACTGCATTTGTTCGCCGTCCAGTGTAAAACCACTAAATTCTTTATCTGATTAGATTTCAAAACATTGGCGTTTAGTGCAAAATTAATTTTGTACATAATAGTTCTACGAATTTATTAATCAAGAACCTACACCTAATATTATATAAAAGTATAAGGAACTGTAGGAGTCATCTGCGGTATCACAGAATCTCCCGATCTAACATCTTAAAATTTGTTTAACGATACAAAATAGGACAAAAATTATATGCGAATATACTCGAAATACTTTATGCGCCTTGAAATAAACTATTATTTACGGTTGATGGACTGCTGCCGTATTCTAATCAGCTCTTATAATCATTTAAATCTTAAATCTAAATATTGAACAAAAAAATATCTTCGTCGTAACAAAATTAAAATCATATTCTACGGACCCATTATATGGAGGACGTTTTTCTCAACAACATCGTGTGTGAACACATGGATGTATGTGTCTGTACATGATCAAGTTTCATGACTGCGCAGAAGTTAGTAAATTTTGGTTTTAATTGCAAAACTGAAAGTGGAAGTTTATTGGACACACAAAACAATAAATATACACAACCTGTTTTCGGGTGGGCTTTTACTTACACGTATCGATAATCCAGAAACTCTGCCAAGATTGGAAGTAATTACTTGTTGAAACAGAAATGACTTATTCAGGACTGCTAATGAGGAAGAAAAATAATTACTAGCCTTTTGATAAATGTGAAAATAATTTTTACTTGAATATTTATAAAGAGATGAAATGGTTTGATGTTTGAAGAATCCTACGTCAATTTGTTCTGTCCACTAAAAGTTTTTATCGGTAAAATTCTGAACATATTTTTATCCTTCCTGTGACATTTAACATAAATGAAATAAATGGAGAATTGTTTGAATTAAATTTGACCTTTAAAAAATAATTATTTTTTAATAAATACCTAAATATTATTACTAAATACTATACGTAAATTGAAGAGAAGTGATACCTTATTTATTATTTCTCGTACATTTATGCGAGAGAGGTATTGTGACGGCTAAAAGCTTCGACACTAAGTTTTAAACAAATAAGCACTTTTAGGATCCGTTAAATTAGGTTTAATTATTTCATTACAAGAATAGCTTAGAATACAAGTACAAGTTATCAACTGAGATATGAAATTTAAAAATCTGTTGTAAACTCCACATGACATTGAAAATTCTTTGAGCAAAGTGCCCTTTTGGCACTGCCGATTACAATAAAACAGAGAGGTGCATAACTAGATATTATTGCAGTCCCATATACAAAAATTCAACATTCTACGGTTTATCGTTTTCGAATTATGCAAAAAATTAAGAAAACCATTCAAGTAAAGTGTACTTTTGGCCTAGTCGATTGCAATCAAACAGGGAGGTGCACAATTAGATGTTACAGTACTCCAAAATACGAAATTTCCACGTAGTACGGCTAATCGTTTTTAAATAATGCGAGATACTTAAGTACGTACAGGCGCCAGGTTGAAACTAGTCAAAATAGATACAGGGATGATCAAAATGGATATTTCCGTTGGAAATTCGAAAACCGATTTTTTTTGCGATTACAATTCTTGCTTTACTTCGTAAAACTAAGTGAAAATGATTATTATATTTTTAGTTATCGTTTATCGTTATGTTTATCTACGCCCGTGAGTTAAATGTCACTTATCCCGCTCATTTTGCGTGAGTTAAGAGCTTCATTACCGCACTCGTTTTCATTAACATACTATTTATTATAAATGTTGATAATACAATCTTTACAATTCTTTAAATTTAATCAATAATTTTTTAAACTTGTTCTTCTAAATCCGATGAAATACTTTCTGAATCATTCATTTTCAAAAAATGCTTATGCCCGGTTGCACCAATGTTAGTTAAATTTTGAACTTGGTTTAAATAAATAAAAGCAAATAGAAGTTATATATGTCATATGGAGTAATTGACATTGATGTCAAAAATTAAATACGCTTTTATTTATTTAAACCAAGTTTAAAATTTAACTAATGTTGGTGCAACCGGGCATTTAACATTTATGAAAAACAACTACATATGTACCTAATTCCCAAATAAAAGTTTTTTTTTAATATTTACTGGGTTTTTTCATTATATCGTAGATAAAATATTGTACGATACAAATACGTAAAGCGTCTTTAGTCACTCAGGGATCTTTCTTAATCTAAATTGACCCATTCGTGACTAAAGACTGGCTTTACGTACTTGTATCATAAATAACTATTAATTTTTTAACACTGGGCGGGCGTAAATAAAATATTGTACCATAGACGTGCATTATTAATATACTTATGTGATTACATTTTTCTCTAATACTATTAGGGAAGCAGAAAATTAAATAAGAACATGTAAAACTCCTTTGATCGGCTGAGTCAGTCGCAACTCTTTATTTTATAATACCATCTATAACCTAACACCGAAATAGTCCTTTAAGTTAAAAATTCCAACCATCATGAAAACAAGGAGTCATCCCAATTTCCAGCCACACTCGGGTATAAACCCGCTTGATTTACGTGTTTACCCTGCGACCCTGTGATCTGTGCTACTCCTTCATCCCCCCCCCCCCCCCTTCCATGGCAGTGTTGTTGATGGTATGTGCTTCCTTGTTGTCATATCTTAGCTTTGGTTATGATGGTTTCGTTTGGTTTGGTTCTCTCCTCTGCCTGGCTCAGTTCGGGTCGACAGTGGATTGTGGATTGTGGATTGGTTTATTTTTAGGTTCGTAGTTGCCCGTGTTTGTTTGCGGAACTCAAGCGCCTCTGCCGGCCAGACGCGCCACTACATTGTCTTTAATAAACTGGAGTCCGGAATTCTGTTTATTTATGTCAGTGGTGACAGCGTTCAGATAGATTCCAGATTAACGAACTGCTGAATTATTGGACTGGAAATGGAAATCATGTATAATCCTTAATACAAAATGAAATTATTTAATTTGACAGATCTAACAATGTTCTGTTGTGCGAGATGATAAGGATGGCTGAGTAAAACACAATGGCTGGTACCACAAGCTCTGTTTTTGGCTTTTTTAAGAGCAATGTTTATAGCTTGGTTTTAGCGCTGTACAATGTTCTAAAATTATTTTATAAAAAAATACTTCAAATAAAAGTGGAAGATAATACATTTATCTGTAACTTATATTTGAAGCATTATTTTAATTGAATGAAGTTGACGACTCGGAAAAATCGAAAAAATGATTGCAGATTGATTGAGGATGCAAATTATATATTTCTGGAGATAAAAGAGAGAAGGTGGTTTTATAGCGGATTGTTCTTAAGTGAGGAAATGCCCATCAGGAGTGTCGGGGATTTTCAAAGTTTGTTATTAGACATGGTGTTAGGAATTTAGAGGAAAAAATTTTAGATTAGAAAATGTGTAGAAGGTAGATGTCGTCATTTAGATCTAAAGAAGAGTGCCCGCAGATAGCAGGGATTTTTGAGCTGTCAAGACATTCATGTGAACATGTGAACTGATGTAAATGCTGTTAAGCAAAATAAAGTCAAATTATTGTTGTTAAAATCAAACCAGAGTGCATATCATTAGCCATACGGAAAGCATAATTGTTGGTCCATTCGAGCCGGATATTGGGGTAATATCATAATCAAGAAGCAACAAGCTGTGAATATCTGTCATACGATTCAAACAAATAACAGAAGAAACAGTATCCATCACCTTGGAAACGGTTTAACATAGCTAACCGTAAAATGGATCGGAATAAAAGTTCAAACAGAAAATGGCAAATATAATATTTTCATCCAGTTTTTTATCATTATTGAATCGGTCGTGGAAAAATAGTGTGTGTTTCTCGAGCAGAAAGTGTCCTTGTCGCTTATGCATGGTTGCTCAATGCAAATGCGCAAGCGGCAATAGACTACTTTCTGCTCTAGATACACAAATAACTATTGTCGTTCGTCTCTAATAGCAACGAGCGACAAACTTTTTAGGTTTTTTCTATTTTTGCTAATTCATCACCATGGGTACGAAGAAAAAGAATAGCTACATAATTCCATCACCAGGATGACAAGAATGTCATAGCTATTTTGGGACAATCAACCTTCTGGTGGCACTATTTACTGTTGTTTAAAACACATAAATGTCCATCTCGTTTTTGACTTTTTTTTTCAATCCTAGGGGCGAGAAAAATTATTTTTTTTATAGACACCCAAATATATAGGCCAGATTAGTGAATCGGAAATTGAAGGAGCTATTAGATGTATAAAAAAAATATTCATTTTATTTTTAACTTTATCTTCAACTACATGTACAATAGAAAGATCGTTTGGCACCTTCAAAACCAAGCGGCAAACGTCAATTTTCTGCTTTCAACTGACAGTTGGAAATGTATATTTTCTTCAAAAGAATAAAAACTTGGCTTAAATGGATCTACAATACGCGATGATAGATTAAATGTACTAGCATTGATGAGTAGTCATCGAAATATAATAATTGAAAATGAATCAGTTTTTATAAATGCTGTTAGTGACAATTTTGGCAGATTAAAATTTAATAAATTTTGGCCTTTTTTCTCATTAATCATTTATTTCATTGTTACATTATATTACCTGTTACCTTACATTTTTTATAATGTTATGGATTCAGTGGTATTATTTTTAGTGTGTATTGAACAATCATATATAATTCAATATCTTTTCTTTCATTTTAATTATACATATTTATGTTTATTAACAAAAAAATAATCAAAATTTAGTAGTTTAATCAAAACATCACTAGATGGCAGCACGGATTTCAACTTCACCGAACCCCCTTCCTACATTAAATTCTATAAAATTATAGTTGTTATATTTTTATTTTTTAACTGTGTTCATTGAAACAATTACTTTATATCAATGATTACGGAAAACTTCTTATTACCTAGTTAACGGTTACACATACATTATACAGTTTAAATTTGCGCTTTTTCTGCGACATCTCTATTCAAAATAAAGAAGTTTTTAGTTTTACAACATAACCAACTTGCTGATAAGCAACAGTTTATAATATTTTTCAATTTTTTAAGTATTTACATGTTAATATTATATTTTTAAATTATAAAATAACAAGTAATAAAACAAAAATGGTTCGTGTGAAACAAAGGTAACAATATAGGTTATGTTTATAGATTGTATTCTAAATGACTATACAACTCATAGAAAAATAAACCAAACAGATAGCTCAATTTTTCTTAGTTATGCTGTATAATATCGGTTATTTTCTTTGCTAACTTGTGTTTCGGTCGTAAACAATTGAATCATATGTAATCATATGAGCCATGAATATAAACAAACAATATTTTTGGCATAAATAAATAATTTGTTTAATATAATTGGTTTATTCGTTGTAAAGTCTTAACATTATACAACTCGAGCTTCGAAAATCATCTGAATAAACAGTTGCTGACTCGATGTGTTTCCTACAAAACACAACTCCACTTACGGTGTCGTTGTGTTTCCTAGGCAACACATCTCGTCCTGTCAACTGTATATTCAATTATTTTCGAACCTCTTGTTGTATTACTACTGAAAATCATATTTTAGCCCTACAAAACTTGTCACAAAATCAAAAAAGCCAGCTATTGAATCTTCAACGAAAATGGTGTTGAGGCGTACTGTAAGTATTATAACTTATAATGGCACTCTGGTTTAAAGATTACTTTTACAGGTTCGAGTAATAAAAGATATAGAAAATTTTAAGTCACTCACGACTATGATAATTCCTAAACTGTCTTTCTCTAGGCTTGTTAGAGAATTAATGATGGAAATGGGAAACAGTCAAGACAGGTGACAAATTAATATAACAACAATTGGAACAGTATTTTATCTTTACTATAAATTTAGGATCCAGTCGGCTGCATTAAAAGCCTTGCAGGAAGCTTGCGAAATGTATGTGGTTCAATTTTTTGAAGATTGCTATAAGTGCACTTTACATGCCAAGAGAAAGACTTTAATGGTTAGTGACATGCTATTAACAAGGCGAATCAGAGGGCACCAGGATATAATTAATCATGAATAATAATTGTTGAATTGTAATTGTATTTAATGTCGTTGATAAATAGAAGAAATTATGAAATTTACAATATTTGGTTTAAATATATTACGTACTATAAAAATAAATAACAATACATTTTTTTTTGTGCCTCGACTTTGAAAATCGGCAAAATTAGTTGTCAGGTAAAACATATTTCACCTTTCTTTCGCGTTTTAAGCTTGTTTTTGGTCGAAAAAATACAAAAAAAAAGTATTTTCTACGACCACTGAGAAATCTGCTCATTGTATGTTTGTTGTTGCTAGGGATATGAGGTACATTGCAAGCATCATGCGAAATGAATTTGTTTTGTGAGTATTTCAATTCAGATCAGTTCATTTGAGTAAAGGTGCCATTGCTAGGATACTTATTTAGAATTATCAAATATTGGAATGGTGAAAGCGGGACAAATTTATTATTAAAATTAAATTAATTTTGAAATAATATCGTGGTCATAGAAAAAGTATAGTGTACAACTCGCATGGAATGTGCATTTCGCCTTCGGCTCATTCTACAAACATTCATACTCGTAGGAAATGAGTACCATTCCATGCTCGTTGTACAATATACTATTTCCAAAAACATCAGGTTATAAAAGATATTTTTCGTGGCGTGATATTTCTACTTACTTACTAGAACAGGATTGCACAAAACGCTATACAACGCTCATGAAGAAACGAATTCGCTCACTTATGTGTCTTTGTCCGCTGGACAAACGCCTCGTATTCAAAACTGGCACATATGTGAACAAAATTCTTAGTTTCTTCACTCGTATTATACTATTACCCAAGCCCTCTATTATATTTGAAAATGAATTACAAGTTACTAATTGACAGCTGCATTGTAAAAATTTTACAAGTTAGTAAACAAGGTAAACAATGCACGTTGCCACAGAAATGCTTACAAGCAGTGGTGATATTCAGCGGATTCACATAGGTTCGGCCGAACCCATTGTTAAAATTTTTCCGAACCTTGTTAAATTATTTCTCAGTGCTTTTGTTTCTTTTAAAAAATAAACCATTTTAAACACTTTTTTCATTTATAAAAAAAATATAGTTCTGGCATAAACAATGTTAAATTTTAATGGACGCATCTTTTTTACTTATATGGGTATCTAAAGGTCAGTTTTTGCGCTAATATTGCTAATGCACCTTTTAAACGAAAAAAATATTAAGGGAAATATATCTGTTAGCGAACCCTTTGTTAAATATTTTGAATATCACCACTGCTTACAACGCTTATAAGAAATCATTTCAAATAATTTTTGAGAGAACTGTTGTGTGTAACTGACAGGATTTGGTTAAATTTTTATTATGATTTACAAATGAGTAACTGTTGTATAATACACGCAACACGGGATTTATGAATACAGAAGTTGTTCTGAGTACATTTCTCACAAAATGTTGTTCTGCAACTAGCAGCTTTACATTCCCATAATTGAAAGTTCTGCAAAAGGTATGCACGAATTTATAACAGTTATAAGACTATAGGAGCAGGCACTGAACCCAATCTGAACTGCGATGTCTTCTTAAACAAATACCTACTATGGAATTCATCTATTGTTCCTGTTGACCCCATTGTTTTGTATTTACCGAAATGGTAACAATCCGAATTCGGTTTCTAATAAATCTTGTCCGTACACTGGACAACATTCGGCTTCACGTGGTTTTCCTGCTAACTTAGAATCTCTCCGATCCAACAAGAGCAGATAACTAGTACAAAGTTATGCACAGTGGAGCTGGCTTTTAGCTTCCTCGGCTAGTGAAGAGAATCTATTTTGCAAGACATCGTCACCATCCGCCCCCGCCCGTTAAATTCGAGCCCTTCAGGCTGTGTCATCGCCGCATCATTTTTGTGCAGGAGCACTGCTGAGCTGGAATTATCATCCTCAAAGGGTAATACCTAGTGCACAAACGTGAGTTTCCGGGTCATACCGACGATTTGGCTTAGCGCAGCACTGCTGGAGTTGGCATTCGCATCCTCCACGGTAGCTAACATAAGCTTTTAGCCCGCCTCGTGGCCCAGAGCGGCCTCTGGAGCTGGCGCTAGAACCTCGAGATGTAATACCTAGACCACGACGCCGACCCCGGTATTCAACCGACACCTCGAAGTCACCAGTCATACCGTGACTTACTTTCTGCTTCTGTAGGTATTCTAACTAAAATGAACTCTCAAAAGAGTCACAAAGACCGCCCAATCCAATCAATCGGTAACTACGGACGCATTTCGTTCTTATTGGAACTCATCAGCATCACCAACTCACCTTTGATTTGTGTCGACTGTTCGACATATTAGAAACATTTAATGGTTATTTGTGTATCTACAGCAGAAAGTAGGCTGTTGCCGCTTAAGCATGGACATTGATGGTCGCGGCGCAGCCGAGACCAGCAACCATGCATCTTTATCCACAACATTTCATTAAATATTTGTTTTGAAATAATAAGATAAGTGAATTTTTGCTCTGACAAATACAACAAATTGTTTGTTTATCAACATAGACAAAGTGATTTGACATTTAGCAGAAAATCTTAAAACCAATTATTCAACTACAGTTTAAGCTTAAAAAGAAAATAAAAGTATGAAAAATGAGACAACTAGTGTCTGGCTTTTTATGTAACAGTTATAACAAGAAACTGAACGACCAATCAAAAACTGTACAATTAAATTTATACTTTTTATTTATTTAATTTGTATCGCCAAATTACAAATTTAATAGTACAGTTTTTGATTGCTTGTTACAATTTCTTGTTATAGGTAACTGTTTTGCAATATTTAATTAATACTAGTCGCCATTGTGATTTTATATGATGTTGAGTTGTTAAGTTGATTTTTTTACTCTGATTAACGCAGGTTATATGACGTATATATTATCTAACTGTTGTCAATTGTATATTTTTTCACTTTGTAAGTTGAGTTTCATATGATGTTTGTATATAATTTCATGTATGGTGTTTTGCAGCTCTAAAGAAGGCTCAGGTGTGAGCTGTTGAAAGGTCGGCGTGTGAATAGAGATTAATTTTGACTGCATTTCGATTACTTTTCTACCTCCATTACTACTACCAGTCGAATACTTTTTTCCTATATTGCAACCGAGAAAATAAGCATCCACAAATATAGTTCGTGAAGCACGGAAATTTTCAGATCTACCGAGTAAAAAAAGTGCTCTCTGCACAAAAGTACCCCCCTATAAATAATAATAAAGGAAAGAGCGTGACTCATTTGATAATACTCGAACCACATCATATTTAACCTGAAGTTTGGATGTATGTATGTATATATCGATCGAATAACAGCTGATATTTTTCCTAGTTTCTGATTATTCCACTACTTTTTTAGTGCCTACCAATTGTCAGATGGAAAATATACTTAAATACATACTGAAAAGATGAAAATATGAATAAACTTATAGTTGATCGGTCTGATCGAGAATAAGGCGGCCATTTCACATAAAAAGCGGGCAAGCCAGGATGCCACAATAACTCGTATTTTGCATAATTCGCATTCGGGTCGTTTATGCAAACTATACTCGTATTACAAAAAAGATCATTGTAACACTAGTTGTTCAATGTACTATTGAAACGTTGTTATATCCTTATTAGGTGTCGTTATGTTACGTTTTCCTGTTAGCAAGCAATACTTTTCTGGTTGTTATACCTTATACATGCAGGAACTATAATTAATAATCGCACAGTAACAGCAGGTATTCAAATGCAATAAGGAATATTGTCTGGATGAAAATGCATTATTTAAATTGGAGCAATAAAAATAACAAAACTAAAATAGTTTGAAATTGAAGCGCAGGGAAAAATGGAAACGTGCAGGTAGCGATTACCACAGCCATAAAGAGGCCATTCACCCCCGTATAAACCTCACTGAATGCTCGAGAAGAAAACGCAAAACGCTCAATGGCAACATGAATTTCGCAATTCGTGATGTGCCCGTTTTCTCAACGTAATGAAAGTATAAAATTTAATGCGAGTTGTATGAAAAATTTTAATGACTCTGGAACAATATGCGGCGGGCTGTAATCAATAAAGTGAAACTGCAAATTAATTAAAAACATGATTAAAATGAAACGATGGCATTTTGAATATTACGCGCGGTGGCTAATTTATTTTGATTATTTGCCGAGAGTTTCTGTAGTTAATACAAACGAGATATTCCCACTGAAAGGGTTGTACATTTAAAAAGAATTATCTTGCCATTTTTAATTACTTTCACCGGCTTCATTCAAAGCTGCTTCTTAACTTCCAAATTACAACATACAAAATATTTTTAATTTTATTTTCATTACACCCTCCACTTCAAACGGGAGATAATGCGATTACAAATTAAAACACTTTGTTTCTGATTTTATGATTTTAACTTGGAACCAAGAGTTGTTGATACTGTTGTGACAAGGTGCTTATATTTTGAATTGCTGTTTCTTCAAAATAATATTAATTAGTTAAATATATTTTTATGATTATTGAATAATGCGTTCATTTCTTCTACGTTTCTTGATATAGTTATTTACATTACAAGCAAGGTAAAACAGTTTTTACTGCTGAATGGAGGAAATGACCGGTGAGCCGAAGAGGCGAGCCTGTCACCTCCTTGAAGCAGTTACCTCGCGTGTATTGTACAACATTTTACTTGTTACTCATTTGTAAATCAAATTAAAATTATAACCAAGTCGTGTCAATTACACACAACTGTTCTGTCAAAAATTATTTTAAATGATTTCGGATAAGCTTTGTGGCAATGTGCTTTGTTTACCTTGTTTACTAACTTGTAAAATTTTTACAATGTAGCTGTCAATTATTAACTTGTAAAGATTCATTTTCAAAGGCAACAGAGGGCTTGGGTAAGTGGTGTTTACAAGTGAGTAACAAGTAAAATTATTATACACACTACCCGCTATCATACTTTTACCCACGGGGACATATCCTAAATCGACCAATAAGAACAAATGTCAAATCTTTTAACATTCATCTGTCAACTCATCTGTTATTTGGAATGCTCAGATGACAGCATTAAGAATTGAGATACTTTTTCAAATACAAATATAAGTTAAAAGTTACATGACAAGTTTTGATGCGAATAAGAAGTAAATACAATTTTATGTGTAATTATGACTTTTATACTCATGGCACAATTTTAAAATTTATATTATGTTCTGTAAAATAATTCGGCGTTTCTAAATAATTCACAAGCGCTCTTGATTCATGGTTGTGGTATCTATCAGGTTGATATTTTGCAAATTTTAGAATTTTAATCAGCATCAATAAAATTCTATTCGCTTGTAATGGTTTTTAAAACTATCATTACACGCTCATTGAATAATGTGAGTATATTATTTATGCAGGGTGTAAGGGTATTGGGTGCTTTGGTGTATTTACTCGAAACTGGATTATATCTATAGATGCTCGAGTGAGTGAGTATAATAGTATGCTAGTGCCTGCATTGATGTATGGTTCTGAATGTTAGGTGTGTGTAGGTATATGAGACGTTATCGTGTCCCGAATATGAGAACAATTTATTGAAAAAGTGGGAGTGAATCAGTTTAGAGAGTTTGGCCTGGTTATCTCGAGCGGATGCCGACTGAAACGTTAGTGTAACGTTTGGGCGAGATTGAAGATGAACGATTGTGCAGAACAAAGATGAATGTATGAATCGAGTGGTGGCCAGAAAAGGAATGTTTGGATGAGATTGATTGTTAGTTGACTGTGTTTCAGGGTTCGGGCTACTCCACTGTGTGGGATACAGCATCATAACAGCTGGCACCACGAGCTCTGTTTTTGGGTGTTTTAAAAGAAGTATTTTAGTATCGGTTTTAGCTGTGTATAATGTTCAAAAATTATTTTATAAAAAATTGCTTCGAATTGTTACAGAGAAATATATTATCTACACCTTTTATTTGAAGTATTTTTTTATAAAATAGTTTTAGAATATTGTACAGCGCTAAAACCGATGCTAAAATACTTCTTATAAAACATCCTAAACCTGAGTTCGTATGTATGTACCTAGGTATTTATGTATGTATGTTATCGTCATATATGGTTTATTTTTTGTATAGTATGCTCCAATATTCATGAATTATTATTGTATCTAAATTATGGGAGCTACATTTAGGATACATTTTTACTTTGCGAAGAATTCTCACAGGGAACTAGATAATGGCAGAATACTACATTTGGGTGGTTTTAATTTTTCATCCTTAACATGCAGTTATATTTGGGTAGAAATGCTTCAAATATAAAACATTCATATTTTTTTAGGCCTGAGCATTGGTGTAGATGTAGATAAATATTCATTTCTGAGGCACATTTTAGATATTTAACATATACTCATATTTTTTTTAAATAACGTAATAATTTGAGAATGGAAAAAGCGGTCCACTTAATCACCTCTTATAGTTTAGATTCTAAAAATTATAAATGAAAATAAAAATAGATAACGATTATGACTTGATCATATCGAATATTTTCGTTTTATCGAAGAATTTGTATTTTCATTTAGAAGATAGCAATAGGAACATTGTGATTGTTTAATTATGAAAAATGATCACGTAACCAGTCTATTTTTAGAGTGGTATGGCATTTATTACAGATACATACTAGGTATATTAAAATTCATTAATCGCCCTTCTGCGGTTATTGAACTATAATTTACCTAATCTGTTATTATATCACTCTAAAAATTGGTCGAAAAAGCATCAATCACCTTGCACTTGTTACAAAAGATATCGTGTAAAAAATTGTTAAAAGTCATATTTATGTGGAAAATGAAAATAAATCATAATTTCCTTATAGTTTCATTATTTAATACAGTTTATTAAAAATTATTTCAGACAAACTTAAAAAATAATAAATTGTGGCTCTTGCATGGTATATGTTTAAATGGCTACAAAGTGGTTTGATCATTTAATTCGTAAAAGTATAATGTATATACTTGTACCTAATTAATTCTACAAACCTGATCATATATTGGGCCGGTTATTACAATCGGCACAGTCTCTGTTTTGAGATTTTAATAGATAACGAACTGTATATCTGATTGCGTAAGTTTACCTTACTGTTAAATGAGTTTGGAAAATGATTCGGATATTATCATTTTAGTAATTCTCAATTATATGGAGATCGGCGATGAGAAGCTATATTTAAATTATATTTACCCAAGTTGTCCCAGATCGAATCATCATTTCACTGTTTTACATATTAATTAATAAACATATTCCATCGCAAAGTAAGTTTATATTAATATTATGTTAACGTTAGCTGTATTTTCGTTTCCGTGTTCCGTGGATTGTGCTGTAGTACTCGGGGCTCCGGTGATTGCTAATTGATTCCGTGTGACTTTAATATTTATTAGCGTAACGTGCCACAACCCAGTTATCTTGTCATGTTTCATTTACCGCGCGACGAACTTACATCGTGTTGAGTTATGGGTTTCACTTACACGCATTCACAATGAAGCTAACAGCAACACGGCGGATCCTACGTAATAATGTTTCATTTATCATGTTTACAGATTTGCATTCTACTTTAATTGCATACGAAGGTGTATTCATAAGTTCTTAGCCCAACATAGAAAACATTACCGTATTTCAAAACTAATTTTTATTTGGGGAATAAGGGGGATGGTCAATCAATTCAAATCAAATTTCATCAATTTTCTGCATCGCAATCAAGAACTTGCGAGCGGGAGCATTGTCTTGCAAGAAAACTACACTTTTGAACAGTTTTCCACGGCATTTCTCCACAATTATTTTTCGAAACCTAGTTAATAATGTAGAATAATATGCGCCTGTCACAGTTTTACCTTGTTCTAAGTAGTCCGATGTAATTATTCTGTCCTTATCTCAAAAAATTGATGCGAGAACCTTTCCTGCCGATTTTTGGACACGAAATTTCTTTGGGCGGGGAGACCTAACGTGTTTCCATTCCTTTGATTGTTCCTTTGTTTCTGGATCGTAATGATGGATCCATGTTTCATCCATAGTTACAATACGATCTAAAATATTCGAAGAATCCTATTTAAAAAGGCGGTAAAGTGACTTGGAGATTGTCACCCTGAGTCGTTTTTGATCAGCATTCAAGAATTTGGGAATAAGTTTGACAAATAATTTTCTCATATCCAAATCATGTATGATATGAAAGATAAGTTCGTACGAAATAGTTAAAGGCTCTGCTGTATATTTGAGTCCAAGTCGTCGATCGTCCAAAATCATGTCGTGCACGGATTCAACATTTTTAAAAGTGGATATTGAAACGGGTCTCCCAACACGGTGTTCATATTTGACGTTTGTTCTTCCTCTCTTAAATTCGGCAACCCATTTTTTTACAGTGGCGTATGAAGGCCAATGATCCTTCATATCCGCATAAATTTCGTTACCGGACAATCCTTTAAAAACAGGTATTTGATCATCGGTCGATATTCAATTTGATCAAAATTATAAAGGATCACTATTTATCAATGTGCCCTCGTATTTCATTAAAATTTCTGCTAGATTTTGTTGATGTTTCCATGTATACCACGGATATATTTTTAAATTTTCATTTTTTACGAAATGTTACACATGTCTTTGTGGTTGAGAAGCTATTTTCTTAGGGAAATATATACATATATATAAAAAAATTAAATAAATATACGAAAGAAAATTGAATTTTTTATGTACAAATAGAAAATAAACAAATAAGAAGGTATGTTTCTATGTCAAATATTATTTTGTATCGTTCAAGAGTTGATTGGGCGGGAGATTATGTATATCAGATTTTTTCTTCAGAGCATCCAGATTACACAGCATAGTTATATAATAAGATATTTAGAATGCACAATATTATTTTCTTACGTAAACATACTTATTTTCATTTTTAGCATCTGTAGTACTTTAATTTAGCGCCCTGACAGACCTCCCCTCCATTTTGATAAAATATTGTACATAATATAATATATATACTTTTTCAGTTGGGTGGAAAAATTACATTGTTTTACATTTTATTTTATCTGACTATATTTTAATTATTTATTATGTATTTATTGTTTTAAACCTTGACGAAGAGATTCATCTATATGTGTTTGTCCATATTTATTTATTTATTATACTTTTAACATATTATTTATATCAGTTTCCATTAATATCACCTCCTGAAGAAGACGCATGTGGCGTCGAAACCGGTCGAGGTAATATTTAAATAAAATATTTGGCTGCTATCCAAGAGTTTCATTTACATAATAATATCGCTTCACCTTAAAAAAACATGAAATGATTGCATCAATGCTAAATAAACTAGAACCGCTTTATATACACCACTCGTTTATAAAGCAAGAACTTCAGTGAAACAATTTGTATTCTTTCTTATCTAACGTTTCATTGTGAAGCCGGAGCATTTAATTTTACTCAGTAGATTGTTTTGCGCTGAGTGAAATATCCAACTTAATTGAATTTGCTTCATGCCTGCGTCCTTAGTCCGACTATGAATTTATATACTTGTGTTTCTGTAAATTATCCACGTATCTATGCGGTGCACAATTCCGTTTAAAATTATCTTTGCTCTCGATTCGAACTTCGTATTTTGTTGTGTTTTGTGTGACGTTACTTTTAACAACAAATTGTAATGCTGCTTCCTTTCAAAGCGACGTTGTATTGTTTTCTACAGATGATATTTTCGGTTGTTGCAGCCGAAATTAGTATTTACCAGTAAGATATTTATGAGTTGTTATTATGAATAATAAGCATGAAGCTTAGTTCTATACATATACATATCTGTAGTACAAGGAAGGGCAGGTATCATAATAAAATTTATGGTAAGATTTTTGTGAAAAAACGCATTTTTTCAAGGACGTCTGTATGTGTTGGTGAATGATTGAATGCGTGTCCGTATCTGCGACCGACAACTCGCGGACAACAAAATATATATAGTAACTATAATTCAAAATTAAACGTATTATGACATTGTGTAGAAGTGATTTTATTAAAAATTTCAATACTAAAGAGGAAGTTTGTATTTAAAAATGTATTTAGTGTTTTTATAATAATAGTCAAAGTTGTGTTGAAACAAATCAAGACTTTTACCTCCCGTACCGGGAGTTTTCTTTATCTGTATGTAACATTACCATAACTACAGTTTTAATAATTATAATAGTAAATCGTAATAAAACAAATAATGCAATTTTTTCGAGATTATATTTACAAAAATTATCTGTCCTCTTTAGTTTGTTATGTTAGCGCGATATTGACAGTTCAGATGTTTATTTACTGACCATTGCTAGAACCTGCGCAAAAATACGATTAGTAGAGCAGTTTTTAAATTAGTGATTTTGTGTTTCCGAGATCAAAAAGCGTCCAATCACTATTTTACAAGCTGCGATATTGAAAAACGTCGACAGTTATTTCAATGTAATCGTATTTTTGAGCAGATTATTGCTACTGGTTTCAATATTTTCAATTAAATATTTCAGAAATATGCAGAAATTAAAAATTATTATCAATTATGATAATGATTTTAAGATATTGAGAAGTTCGTTAAAGAGGAAATATAGGTTGGTACTAAATTTAACAGAAATTCAAATGTTAAAAGTTAAAAAAAGTATTTTATTAATAAATTGTCTAAATTCTAGACATACCCATAAACCAGGCTTGAACGGAATATGGGAAAACCACATAACCTCATGCAAAACTTTCTTTTTATACGGAATAAAATATAGAATAAATTGTAGTCAATTCTACATCTTTTTGAATAAAGCAAAATTTATCCCGTGTTAATTTTTTACTGAGATGTACATGAAACCTGATAGACCTTCAAGTAAACTGCAATTACTACCAAAATCTTAATGCCTTGTAACTAGAACATCCAAATTCAATTATGAAATTTGAGATATCCTGTATGAATAAATCGTCACAAACACAAAGTTGTCATCGTAAAATTGTGAAATCTTTATTAGAGAACGCATTTATGTATTGAAAATGCACTGCGTAATTTTTGTTGCGTTATAATACCTCACTTGCATATGTGTGGTAGGTAAAAATTCAATATAATTTTCAGCGGATAATGTAAGTCCCATTTTCTATTTAAGGCTATAAAAAAAGTAATATACGCACTGTCTTTACGGATGCAATATTTAAGAAATTCTCATGTAGGTACGTGTCCTGAATGCGCATCCTCAGATTAAGTTGCCTTGGTATTGCGTTGTCCTTGAAGGACGCCGAGATATCCGGATATCAGGATACACTAGGAAGTAGGTCATGAGCAGTAGTGGCTGCGATACCAACTGTCGCACATAAAAGACACCAAGTGCATAAGACCAGACATCAGCGATGAAAAATGCCGGACGTTGATAAAAACTTCAATTACAACACAAAGAGACAAACTGCGAATTTTACTGGCGTAATAACAACGTTTCATTGCGATAAGTGTTTTCAAGTTGATTGTGGTTATTATGAAGAAAATTGAATGAGAACTTGATAAGATTTCCGTAGGGCATGTTGAAAGAATGCCATAGAGACAAAAATATCACAAATATTTTTGGTGAGCATCGGAGATCATCTACATACAAACAATCTGATCACATGTCATTTTTTATTTGACGGATGGTAAACGCACTTCACATCTAAAATAGTTATTTGTTTAACTAGTTATCAAAATACCAGATTTACAGCAAAGGCGGCAGTTTCATTGACGAGGCGAAGCCTGTTTGCATGCCTCGGCTTTGCCTCGGCAAGCAAACGCAGACTCAGCTATAATATGCACTTTTTTGTCCTTGATACATAAATAACTATTTTTGTTGACAGATTTGTATTTATTGCTGGTTCATTATTGAAATTTGGTATCAGAAGTGGGAAAAATAGTATTATAGAAAAATACATTGCGTTATTAGTTATTTGTATACCAAGGCCGCGAAATCACTTTTTAGTTTTTAGCGTACGGACAGAAAAACTGTCGCCGCGGCCGCTTGCTTTATACATAGTTACACATTGAGTCTAAAATCCATAAATAGAAAATTATGTTCTATTTTTACGTAACAAAAAAGTCTCCGCCCGATAAGTGGACTACTAGACTTTTGAAAAGTAACCATAAACTCAGCATTTGGCATTTGGAGATGTTTCGGAAATTTCTAACATAAATTTTCTGGATTACAATCGAAATTTGGAGAGATAATAATTGTTTGAATCATATTTTATTCCATATGGAAAATTTATTTCAAAATTTCGTAATTAAAACGGAACATTCATTTGGGAATATATTTTTTTGCTGGTTTCATGTAAACATTAGTACAAGTGTTAATTTGTACGTTTTAAATAGGTAAACAAACTTTTCTCATTAATAAGTGATCACCATGTAACGTGCATCCTGGCATTGACATTTAATCTGTATCTAGTATTAATGAAAATATTATTAGCCATAAATATTTTATGATCAAGTTGGTGTTACGGACATTTTATCGACTATTGTTTTATGGCAGTTTACTCTACAGTACGTATAGTAACTACAAATTAGTGTCAATGTTTCGTTATTAACTCTATAATTTCTTTAAGAGAGACAAGATAATTTCACAGGTTCTACCATTTGAAATGTAATATAACTAGTTTCAACAAAAATTCACACGTTAAAAATTGATGTTTATAGTAAAGAATTGCGCTGGTGATAATGGATGAATGGTTTAATGGGCGATACTAAAAGAGGAGAGAAAATAAAAATATTATAAAAGTTATAGCTTTTTACATAAATGCTTGCTATCTATAATGAAGTTATATCCACATAAAGCTTTTTATTTGCTATTATTAACACTACTTTAGGCGAAACCATATAGTTCTATAGACTTGAATAATTTATGTTGTGTATACTTGACATTAACTTAATAATTTAAATATCATTTAATATACTATATATGGGCATTACTATTTATTGCACTACTATTAGTAACGGGTTAAAAAGACTATTTCAATACTCGTAGTTAAGAATTTTGAAATAATATAATTTTGAGAATAATCACTTCTAATATAAAGTAAATGGTATTTTGTTGTTTATCCATTTCCGAGGATGGTACTTTATCTGGAGCAGTTTTCATTTCAATATATGATATATATTTTTGCACATGAAAGGCGGTGACCAGCCGTCAAATCAGTACAATAAATGTTAGTCAAAGGGTATCCAAAAGAGAAATATTTACGTGTTGAACTGAAACTGGTCCAAAGTATCAGCTGACCCTAGAGACAATTCAAATTTTTTGAATTTTTTTTACAACACCGAATAAGTTGATAACTTTGCGAAGGACTGCCTGTTTTACGTTCTTTGGCGTAGGCTTCAGGTAAATACTAGTTTAATTTTACATAATATTTCAATAAAAAATTATCAATAATGAGAAAATTAAACTTAGACAAAAAGTGAAACAACACATTTGTTGTTTTGGTTTTTTTTTTTAAATTTAATCCTGCGAAAAGTGAAAACCATGATAAAATATGTAAACCAGATTTAGATGTTTTAGCTAGCTTTAAATTTAATCATTTTAATTATCCTGTATGAAAGAAATTTTATTATTATTTTGGTGTATGGTGGAAAATTCACAGTGCCTTTTTATAGTTATTTAAAGTATTATTAATAACTAGCAAAATTTTTGTATGATTTTTACTGTATTTTAAAAATAAATAATTGAATTACCTTATTTATTTATGAATTTTTAATTTAAAAATCTAATGTGACATTATAGCCGAAATAATTATTCTTCAAATTATTAAATTTGTTATGACATATTACTTATACTGCCTTTCAAAATGTACTTGTTCAAATGAACGTTGTTTTATCTTCAACGAAGCTTGTTAACATTTATTCTACTAGTAATATCAGGAGTAAATATTCATTTGTTAGCTTGCGGTGTTCAAATTTCTACATTATCTATATTTACATTATTATGTGGTAATTTCATTAATTTATAATATTAATAAAAAAAAACTATTACTATGTACAAATATATGATCATTTTCTGGTAATGCTGTTAAAGTCGTTCCTTTGCATAAAAAATCCCGTTGCATTGCCTTTAATTAGCCTCTCGTCATATCTGCTAGGTCTTGAGAGGTTCATATATACAAAAATAGGTTTTACATACGAGATTGAAGGTGTTGGTTTCTGTCTTCGCTTCTTGTTTTTCTTCGCTTGTTATATTAGTTCTTCTCTCCTTTGGCTCTTCTTCAATTTTTTTTCTGATAGTTACTTTTTTCTGCTTAGTGATAACGTATTTTTTCCTATTGGTTGATCGTCAACATAAAGATTGCTATACTTCATTATAGCATGTCTGTCCTTTTTATATATTTCTTTCATTTGTGGTAATAAAGCTTTCCTTTCTTCTTCAACTTCTTTACGAAAATCTTCAGAAATTACAATGTTTGGGGTCCTCAGAAACTTTTTATTTGTTAACATATCTGTTACCTTCCTCCTTGATATAAATCGTATTAAAGCTGGTCTGTTCTTTCAGTTTTTTTCTGATTCCAATTCTGTATACCAGGTGCCTACTTTTTTTTTTTAGCTATAGGAAATACAATGTTAATATTTTAATTTTAAACTTTTACCTATTAATTTTATAGCAGAAATATAAATAGGTTAAATGTTCAGAATTAAATACTGCATGAAATGAGCCTAAAATAAAATGTATAATTTGTAGCTATTTCCAGAGTGCCTTAGGACACTAACCATATAAACAGTCGTTTTGTTTGAGTTAATAATCAAGGGTAATATCACAAGACCTTCTAATTTTATCGATAAATGTTTATTTTTGCACGAATTTTTTTTGCTTAGCAACAATCACGAAAGCAAACTGCATGGTAAATCCCGACTCCGAAGGAGGGGGGGATTTACCTAATGTCAGTTTGTTTGAGTGGTTTGCTTAAAAACAAAAAAAATGAGTGCTTAAAAATAAAAATTTATCTGAGAAAATCAGAGAGGTCGCGTGGTATTTGATGAGATAAATTCCAAAGACAAAACAAAATGTAACTTGAAATATTAGTTAACTGTCACACTGACAGTGATTGACAATAACAATTTTTTGTTTCCTTGGTAGCGGGGGTTTTATCGGTGTAACCCTGGCAACGGGGTTTTACCGCGGTAAAACTCTGGTAAAACTCCCGTTACCCGGGCAACGGGGTTTTATCAGTATAAAACTGTTCCTATTGGTTGAATTGTTTTGCATTATGATTGGTTAAAAACTAGTCGTGGGAATTTATCATTAAAATTATACCGAATGTCATCTCTCAAACTCAAACAATACGATTGTTAGCATGTTTTGTTTCCAATGGCACCTTGGAAATAGCTAAATATATATATATATATATATATATATATATATATATATATTTTATTTTACGTCTATCTCATTACAGTAATATATCACATCAATAAATTTAAGCTTATTTAGTGCAGTTTACAATTCTGAACATTTTACCTATTTACACTTTAGCTCTAAAATTAATAGGTAAAAACTTAGAGCGAAACTAAAATATTAACAATGTATTTCCTATAACAAAAAAAAAGTAGACACTCTGTATATGTATTATCTATCTCCAATAATGTTATATTTATTTTAATGTTTCCTTGATTAAGTCTAGGCATACCCTCTCAAGTTCATGCCTGTTTGTTTTTATTTCTATTAGTCCGAATATTACAATATTTTTTTGTCTGTCAATGCGCTCTATGTTCAGATATTATTCTATCTCTCTCTGCTGTTAGTAAAAATCTTTCTAACATGTCCTGTTTTATATTTGATATGTTCAATTTTATATCTTTTATTGTCTCTATCGACATTTATTCTTCTAATAATATACAACCATTGTGCTGAATTTCAATCGACTTTTATTTTTTGTGTTCTAATTTCAACGAGCGTTTGTGTTCAATTTTATTTTGTGTTTTTATTTGAAATCAGTTATTCACAAAATAACACTTTTCTCTGTAACAATAAGGTTATATCTCGTTGGTAACGATGATTTTAATGTCAAAGTAGTGGGAAAATAAAACTAAGAGATGTCTGAAGAGAATGGAAGACACTAAGAGGAAACTCTTTGAAACAACCTTCATAAACACGACGTGAGTGTGATGAAATACGGTGCTGTGCTCATTAGTTTTTTACATTGTTCTCTATTACGGCATACGACACATATTCCTCGTCTCATATCTTCAGAGAGGATGAGAATTGACAATGTGTGAGACAGCTTTAAGTGCTCTTTTGTTGCCTGCAAATTAGCGTGCCCCACTTAGATTATTTCTTGTAATTTTTCTTATCGTACACTAGTTCTTCAGTCAACAACTGAAATTTTCACTACATAAATTTAGTACTGTAGCTCTTTCTCCACATTCTTGCAGGTCGTTATTTCACAACTGATTAACTTCACTTTACATGTAAGAATCTTGGTAGGAATTGCTCTCCCGAGGCACGCCCAGATGATGCGCGAATACAACGAATATTTACGTACAAATCCATTGATTTAATATGTGTCGAGTGTTATTCAAACGATATGTTTATGAGAATATAAATAAATGTTTACGCAAACGTAGACAAACGAGGAATCCACGCTAATATTCACATTTATGTATGTTGGCCTAGAAGGTGTACTTTTCAGAATATAATGTTTCATTCATTGACTGTATTCTTACAAACATTTGTTTGTGTTTCACAAAGTTAATTTAATTAATTAATTACACGCAAAAACTCCAAGCCTTGATTTATTTGTTATTTCTTATTCATTATGATAAAAATTTGCGAACATATAAGTTTCCGATTTGACCATTTTATCAATGATATCTGTATGGATGGATAGATGTGTGTTCGTATGTTCAATAATACGCGAACGAATAAAAGATGAGTTGAAAAAACTTTCAGAACTTAAGAAAATATTTATTTAAATCTAATGTTTCGAATTAATGTACATAATTCTTTTTCATTATTACTTATTTGTTTATTTGATGCAGGATTATCTACAATAATCTGAAACGTTGTGTTTAAATAAATATTTTTACAGAACTTAAACTAAAAGTCAATTATATTTTATGAAAAAAGATAGAGTAACTAAACTGTTGTGACATGCACACCTGATTTGTTTTTCGCCATGATTTCAAATTGGAAGTGTAAAAAAAGGTACATTTACACCAAAATTTTATCCCAGTACAATTGTAAGGTAGCTATACGGATCACAACGAATAAATTCACAGTCAAAAATTTAAATCAGCGTATTTCGTGTCTGAATTGCAGAAGACTCGAAACTAGCAAGGTGCAAGCATGCACTTCAACAAGTCGAGGGTAAATTCGCATGCGCACTGACGTTTGTTTATTTACATCATCAGCTGATCAGTGATATTCGGGGTTCCTTTAAAATAACTATGGAAAGACAAATGCTGAATTTGATTTCACAATATCCTGAGATTTATAACAAAGCTTGTACAGATAACGAGATAACAAATCATTAATTAAAAAAGAAGCAGCGTGGACAAAGATATCTTCTACATTAAAAAGAACAGGTTTGTTTATTGGAAGTATTTAATTACATTAGTTTAACGATTTTTTAAAACAAAAATATCCTGCTACAAATGTCAAATTACCGATATTTAGAATATAGTTTTACCGACACAACAACATTTCAAGTTTTTCCTGTAGATGTCAATGACGTATTTTCGTTTTACTGCAGAAGTGGTTGTAAATGATGCAAATTTGAACCCAGCACAATTTCCACTTGAAGTCAGAATTACACATGGAAAATATCATATGTGCTGAAGCAGCAATGGTACAGGCTCCAAATTGATTGTAAATGTACCTTAAGTTTATTGGTTACGAATTCAATTTATTTCAAATATGGAATTATAGTTAAAATGATTGACAACAATGTATTAAATCGATTTTTTTATGTGTAATCATAGGGATAATTTGCAAAGATTATTAATAATAGTCAATCGTAATAAAACAAATAAGAAATTTGTTTTAATTTTTTAGTACACAATAAATTACATTAAATTGGTAGTAAGTTTACTAATAATAATAATATAAAAAAAACGCTGTAATACATTGCTGTCAATCACTTTTAATGTAACTATGGTAATGACACATCCCTGTGTTTACTGATAAAAAAAATTCCCAGTATATATGAGCCCATAATCATATTGATTTCCTAGTTAAGAATTATATGACCAATAAAATCTATTGACTTTACTAATCATGATTCTGAATAATGCCTACTTAGTACTTTTTATCAAATTGTATTCACATTGTCGGGGAACGTAAACTTATAAGCGGCCGAAGATTTCACAGTTGTCTGTCAGTTTCCGCCCTAAATTGGAAACAAACGCGGTGAAGAGTCTCCCAAAGCCCGCTTGGGGTGATGGAAGCAATAACTCCTTCGGACCAATGATATGTGAGCGTTCCTCTAGCAGCGGAGCCCACCCGAAACGGCGAATCAAGTGGGCCGAGGAGAACAAACTGACACTTCCATTGTTTTGCGGAAAGTGACGAGCGCCATTCTAGTCACGTATATCAAAATCAGGTCTGCTGTGAACCGCTCAAAATATACGCAAAGCGCGTAGCCAAGGCTCAAGTGTAAACGGTTCTTTCCCGTACTGCAAATATTTGCCATTCATGTTTTTGTGGATGTCGACGGAATGACGAATGAAACGGTGGCTTTAATTAATGAGAACGGCTCCAGACGCTAATGTGGTATTTGATATCAAGATTGTTAAGGTCGATTACAGCAAATTCAATGTAAAGGCGTTTTACCAGTGGCGGGACTTGAAGGAGTAAGCAAGAGTCGTCCCCTCTCAATTGTGGGCAACCAGGAGCAAGAAATTACTAATTTTAATCCTTTTCTTTTAGTCAATACTAGCGTCGACCCCGCCTACGGCGGGGGTCTCAGCTAGGGCTCCGCAATCTCTGAAAATCTCACAAAATTTATGTATATAATAATATAATATGCGAAAGGTGATTAGTATTGTATAGCGGTTCGACCTAATTTGTAGGTCGAATCCCTACGCTCCTCGACCTTAAAGAAAATTTCAACTTAATTTAGGGTCCAACTAAAAGTATGGGATAATAGTGCTTTATTAATATCTCATATGAGATCATGCAATTGATGAAGAAAGGTCATCACTTCGTTCCTCCCTTTCATGTAACTAAATTGGCGAAGAAAGCTCGTCACTTAGTTCCTCGCTTTCATGACATTAACATTGACGAATATCGTCACTTTGTTCTTCGCTCACATGTCACTATGAGAATTTGCGTGTCTCCCATATTTTTCATTGCGGGAAGTTGTGTGTCTCCCATGTTTTTCATTGAGGGAAGTTATGTGTTTCCCATTGATGGAAGTTTTGTGTTTACCACTGAAGAAAATTGCGTATTTTACCTTTATGGAAAGTTGAGTGATTTCCAAAGAGGGAAGTTGTGTGTTTTCTATCGAAGGAATTTATGTATATTGCATTGAGGAAAGTTGTGTGATTAGCACTAAAGAAAATTGCGTATTGGAAATTTGAGTGATTTCCATAGAGGGAAGTTGCGTGTTTTTTATTGAATACCCTATAAGTTAGCTTTCTAGTAATTTCTACAAAAACAATTGCCGATCGCAATCATTTGTGATAATGAATGTTCTTCACTAACATTCCTCAACTTACTGCTCCAAAAACATTTCATTTAAAATCCCACAAGTCAGGTTCCTATGAAACAAAAAAAAAAATACAATTGCCGATCGTAACGATTTGGAATAAAAAAATTCGTCACTGCTGTCCTTCATTTCCTACCATTTCTATGAAAACAATTGAAAATCGTAAAGATTTGTTTTAAGGTTGGGTCATCACTACGTTCTTTAACTTCTCACTTTTATAAAATTTAATTTGCTACCCTACAAGTCAGGTTTCCATGAATTTTTAGAAAAAACAATTGCCCATCGTATTCCATTTCATTTCCTTTTAAGAAAAAAAAAATTAATATCAGTCGGTCCATATTTTTGACAATTCATTAGAACATGTCTATTCAAGACTTTTCATTTGATACCAAACACGATATATTTTTTATGAAGTTTAGATAAACAATCAACAATCGGTCAACTTCCATTTTCTTATATAATCATTTATCTCGTCTCTTCGAGACATTTCTATTGATACCCTATAAATGATTAAAAAAAATTAATCAAACACAATTTACATTAATATTTGATCATGTAATAAAGACTTCTGTCAATCTGACACTTCTATTGTCATTTAGTCGTTTTAAAAGTATCTACAGTCAATAATAATTTGCATCCTACATTAGCTTTATATTTCGCGGTTTTACTTTATTTTACTAAATTTAATCGTGTAACACCCACTTTTCTCAGGACGTCAATATACAATCAAAGCCAAAAATTTTTTTCAACTTTTTAAAAATTTTTTAAATTAGCGTTTCAAAAATTTGCAAAATATCAAACACGTTTGTTCATTTATTCTAAACACAGAAAAATTTACAAAACTAATCCAACTTGTCTACAATTAATGTAATTTTATATTTAAAATTTGAAACTGAACTGTCAAAAATGACAAGTTGTCATAGACGTTCATCTTAAAAATTCCACGGCCACCACACTCTTAGTTGATTTTGGTCCAAAAATGCATGTTTTTTCAAGATTCCTTTCACATCATGTGTAGAAAAATGTGATTTCATAAAAAAACACGTAGTACTAATCAAACTCTAAATATCTATGAAGGTTTCACTAAAATCTATGAATCCTTGTAGGCTCTAGCATTGGAATGTTGGAACCGACCGTTAAAATCGATGGAAAAGGCCGTGAATTTAACTTTTAAATTTTCGCGCACATCATGCATAGGAAAAATTTGAATTAATAAAAAGCACGTAGCCCTAATTAAACTCTACATGTTTGTGAAGGTTTCACTCAAATCCGTCAATCCATCTAGGCTCTAGAAATTGGCAAAATTGCGTGATGAATCTATATATACCGAATTATACCAAATAGTATATGGATTTTGTCTGTGTGATTTCTTTGTATGTTATTTTCTAATTACATTTAACAATTCTATACTTGAAATTGAAAACCTGTATATTGTATTTCCTGATAGGTACATAAGAAAACTTTTCATTCTTGAAATAATAATAAAAAATCTGGTGTGGGCACCACACTACTTTCTTATACAAATAAAATCAATTGAACATGTAAGTCTTGTTCCTTGCGTATAACTATTGTGACAATTATTTGATATATAGATATTATACCTGTTTAATTTTGTGTTCTCAGCTATGATTTTAATTTAAAATATTAATTAATATCTAGTCTTTAAAACTTTGTAACAAATAATGCTTTTGTAATATTTAAAATGACACAATTTTTTGAGACTTCACAATTAATTGACACGTTTAACACAAAGATGTTAAAAATATTTTAGTGTTTGTTCCCAGTGTAACTAAGATTACTGAAATACCTATATTATTAAATATATAATTAAGTTTTCAAAAGTAGAAGCATGTTCAAGAAAAGTGCAAATAACATTTTATATTCCAAATATTTTTGCTAACATCTTTCGTTTAAAACTTTTTTCACAGCTGTTTCTATTTTTGAAAAAAAAATATAATTTCTTATTTTGTGTCCAGTAACTTTCTCTTCCGGTTTTTTAATTTCATTAAAAATAAACTCAGCTCTTCATTTTTCAAGAAACTTATAAATTCTTAGTTTCGTTAACGTATCTTGTCTAGTTCATGAGCTATTGCGCACACGGACATCCATTCATCCATCCATCCATCTTCACACACAGACTTCATTGAGAAATTGTTCTTAACGGATTTAGTGTATGTCAAAATATATATTTCTGCAAAAATCTCGTCAGCGATTTTTTTCATGATTCCAATACTTCCTTATACTTAGTATAAGAAACTAAAAACTGTGATTCTATTTTGTTCTTTTATTCATAAGAAATGTTTAATTTTTTTTATTAGTTATTTTAAAATAATGTATCGGTGTTTATAGTTTTACTCTTTTACATTTAAGAATTATTAATAAATAACTCCGTCTTTGTTCCCCCAGTAAAATTGCTGAAATCCTGTAACTACATTTCTCATTTTGGCTTGTATTAGATATTTGATGATTTGAAAGATATCTATTGTTTTATTTAGCCATTTAAACCGAGATTTTTAATGAAGTAAAGTGCAACTTTCGTGTGATATGGGTGGCATCTTTAGCACAGTGGTAATGCTGCTGCTTCACAATACTCTGATCGGCGGTTCGAGCCCCGCTCGAATACGACTTTCCTAATTGTGAGTGAATTGCGCAGTTTTTCTCCGGATACTTCGGTTTACCACTGTCATTAACTGTGGTATTTGAAGTACGTTGTCCATATTATGGTGCAGACTTTTTTGTATTGCCTATGCTTCAACTATAAATATACTTGTATTATCTTGTAGATCTGCTGTGCTCTTGTTATTGTTGGCTCTACTTAATTATTCCTTCTTTGGGCGAACTTGTATTTTTTGTCTTGGTTTTGTATTACATCGAATTATTGTGTCAATGTTTGGGTGATCGGCTAATTGGCAGTTATGTTGTGGCATCTCAAATAACCAAAGTGATATTTTAACCTGATTTCTTGCTGATATTTCTGAAAGGTGAGCTGTAGGTATTTTGACGTTTTGTATAGATGTTGTGGGTAGGTGTTTAATGGTTCTCAGGATATTTTTGTGTAGCGGGCTCTCAAATATGTGGTTATTAGTGAGCTCTATGTATTGTTTGCAATATTTGTTGCGTTCGTTGTGCTCTTCTGTTATGCAAGGACAGTTTTTCTGCTTCTACTAATATTCTTAAAACTGAGTTAGTACGAAATGATTAAATTATCAATCGTCTTTAATTCGATACAGATTGTGTTTCAGTTTCCATTTTACACTCTTTTATACGTAGAACCTATTTTGGCCGTTTTGATCCATTTAGGACACAATAACACCCTACAAAAATTATAAAGTCCTATTACATGCTATAAATCAGAAACATAGATAAGAGTAGAGTTATAAATACGATTGAATATTCGAAACTAAAATAATACGCTCAGTTATGTGATCTGTAAAGGAGGTGAATCTATGGCGACGGTAATATAATTATATATAGTATTATATAAAACTTATGGCTAAGAAGATATGTGTAAGTACATCAATATTAGCATACTGGGGTAGGATGTAGAATAAGAAGACATCAGAACTCTTTACATCAGAAACTGAAGGCAGGTTGTCGTGGACAATAAAATTCTAGTAGAAGCCAAGGTACCAAACGGATGGCAGGACTAATGATGTTGATACGTATTGTTAGGAAGTACAGAAATTATGAAAAAATATATATTTTCTAAGGCGTCCATATCTTCAAGTTCAATAACGCAGAAACAAGTTATGGTAAGAAAACTTAGTATCATTACAATGCACAGAACTAAGTTGATTTTTACTTTAATTTTAAATCCAGAAGTGGAGGTTTATTTATCCCTTCCGTATCCAAAATAAGTTAAAATTGTCTGTGGCTAAATAGGGTATTTTCAATACCCCATTTTTATAAGAGTATAAATTGCACCTGGAAGAGGGTGTACAAAAACAGTTTCTTCCAATTAATCATTTTGTGAACATTCTAATTAAGATAAAATATTGAAGGATTTCAGTTTTATCAATGCACGTCTTTACTTTCTTATACGTAAATATAATATCTTATAGGTAATAATGTAAATGATTGATTCAATTGAATCCTACCGAATTTGGTATCAAATTAAAGTTGTCAGGGAGAATAATTAAATTAAAATATCAAGAATTAATCTTGAACGACCAGTCATTATTTTCACTATAGTTATCTGAATCTTGCCGTGTTTGGTATCAAATTGGAGCTTTTTGAATAGGAAATATATATATATATATATATATATATATATATATATATATATATATATATATATATATATATATATATATAATCAAGTCAATTTTTTGTGGTCCCTTAAATTTTCTGAATTTATTTATGTATCTATTTATATTTCAACCAATCATATTCTCATTTACTATATTTATATATACCGGATCTCTACTTTTTTTGAGCTATAGTAAATACAATGTTAATGTTATAATTACGCTCCAGTTTTTCCTACTAATTTTAGAGCAAGCGTGTAAATAGATAAAATGTTCAGAATTAAAAACTGCACCAAATGAGCCTAAATTTATTGATGTGACACATTTTTGTCATGAGATAGACATACAATATAATTTTTAGCTTTAGGCGGGACGATCCTACCTCATTTAACTCGAAATTAGTTCTAAAGATAAGTACCCCAACGACTCCCCACAATCAACATATAAATTTTATAAATAATGAAACAAAATTTATAAATGTTCTATATTTTAATATTTTTGGGTATAATAATCTATTTAATTTAAATGATAATGAATATTCTTTTCTACTAAAACACGATATATTATTTTTTATCGAAACATGGATTGACAAACCATTTGTAAACGACCCAAAACAATTAAACAATTATAACGTACACACTATCCTTGCAAAAAGATCTCATTCAGTTGGAAGAGCGAGCGGAGGCATAACTATATGTATCAAATAACAAATAATTTTCACCATATTCTATGAGTCAGATTTTGCTCTTTTGTAAATGTTTTATTTAATAACATTAACTATATAATTGGAACAGTTTATTTTAAACCATCAAATTGTCAGCATGAATTACAACTGTTTGAAGAATTCATTAATCATATATCATCTCAGTTGCAGGATATCATTATAAATTGGGGGTGACTTCAATGCTAGGTGTGGTAATTTAAATCAATTTGACGAAGAAGAATTTATACAAAACCCTAGATTACACCTCACAAGGACTTCCGAAAATGACAAAGTCGATAGCAGAGGAATTGCTCTGGCGAGTATGATGCAACAATACGATTTCATAATGGTAAATGGCAGAAGTTATAAGGATGAAATGGGTAAAATCACATGCACGTCCTTTGGAGGTCAAAGCGTCGTTGATATGGTATGGTTTAATAGGTACTCTATTAATTACTTTTTTGATTTTGAAGTTAATGATACTATTCATGTTTCCGATCATTTCCCATGCTCAATTATGCTATCCGAAACCCAATTAGATTTTTTGTAATCATAATGTTACACATTTGAAATGGATTCCCAACTTTAAAAATATTTTTTCTCAAATATTAATAGAAACTGCTGTTCAAGCTCCTGAACTAAGTGAAGCAACACCAGACTACCTTTGTCGAAGCTATATACAAGGCAGCAGAAACTGCCAAAATGACTAAAACTTTTAAAAATTCACATATTACATTTAAAAATTGCTGGTATAATTTAGAGTGCAAAAACTTTAAAAAAAGAAATGAAAAAATATATAGAAACTATAAATCTAATAAGCTTAATGATAATATAAGGGAGCAATATATTGATAAAAAAAAGAAATATAGAAAATTAATCGCTAAAACCAAAAAAGATTATTTTAAAATGCTACGAACTAAATTAACTAATGCTAAATGTTTACAAATCAATACTAAATTTGTGGGTTAAGATTATATCCATGTTGGCCGAAAGACTTCCAAAGGTATGTTTCAATAAACTTCTAAACCTCACAGAAAGTAAAAACAGAGATCAAAAACTTAATTGGGTTTGTCATCTTCGTGACCTCCTTGTGGACATAAACTTTCAAACATTATGGGAAACACAAAATACAAATCAAATTAAAAGTAATTTAGACACTGTAAATAGAGCAATCGAGTTTAAATTCAGAGAGGCAGATTTCAATAAAATGATCAACTCAACACATCATCCATTTTACAAAAATGTTTAAAAAATTTGGTAAACAACACCTATTCTGAAATTTAAAACTGATATCAGAATTATAAGACTGATTAGTCAATTTAGGATAGCTAGCATACCTACATTTAAAATTTATTTTAACAGAACTATATTTGAATTCGACAGTGAACATAACTGCAAATATATCACAATTTAAATAATCGAAATGATATATTTCACTTCTTTTTTGAATGCCCAATTCATAACTCCGTTAGAAACAGTTTTCTTAAAAATCATATAAATTATATCAATGATAAAAGTTCGTTATTAAAAGCTCTCTTTGAGATAAACAATATTAAAAAATTAAAAGATATATTCCACTTTGCCGAACTAGCATTGAAGGAACGTAAATTTATAGATGATAAATAATTATTACAAGTTGGTGAAATCTGCTTTGCATGGCTTTTAAATTATGCCGCAACACTTACAAAGCGACTTTCAATAACATCCTAAACGAACACCAAGGATATGAACTTATATATACGGACGCATCCAAGTCGGACACAGGAGTAGGAGCAGCAATAGTCGAGAACGTGAACACCACAAAAATGAAACTACCATGGTAGGACAGCATCTACACGGCCGAAGCATATGCCATCCTCAAATGTCTGGAAAATATCCAAACCCACAACTCACGGCAAGCGATATGCTCTGACTCATACAGTGTACTTCATAGTATATATTATTATATTATTATTATTATTTTTAGCTATTTCCAGAGTGCCATGGGAAACAAAACATACAAAGAAACAGTCGTATTGTTTGAGTTCAACAGATGACATTTGGCATAGTGATAATGATTACTGACTTGTTTAAATCATTTGTCAGTATTCAAGGACATATATACCATTTAATTTAACAATAATTTATGTAGAGAATCTTGTTACAATTACAAATGCTATTAACAGTTTAACTTTCCAACATTAACTTTTTTAAAATGGCATGTTAATTAACATTTATGCATTGAGATTTTGATCATAGAAAGTTAGGTAGGTGCTTTTACATCTCCTAGCTGCACCAATGAATGCTTCTTTATTTATGTATTCTATTTATTTTTAACTTATTACATTTTGTATAATTTGTATTTTGCAAATAACTGTATAATTAAATGAAAAGTATTTTCCATATCTCAGTTAAAGTGCTTACATTAGCAATAAACCAACATGCGACATATGCATAATGTGCACCATAATGATAAAACGCATAAATTTATTTACTCCAGATTATTATACAACGTGCATTTTGTTACTTACTTTACTATTACATTTATCATAGCATAAGCACATTATAGTATACAATATGTGTAGAAAAAGTTACTTTCTACAGATAAAACTAAATCAATGAATAAAATAAATATTTAAAGGTTGTAAGTATTTCACGGGTCACGGACTTAAACTATGTAGGATTATATTTATCTTTCATATGAAATCTGAATATTTTTTGAAGTTTGGCGTGTCACAGACCTTCAGCAAGTTCGAAGTTTTAATATAGCGTGAGAGCAAACTGTAGGTGGAAGTAGAGGCGTGGGCAGATATCTGAAAGTAGTGGTCGTGGTCGTATACACCCGAAACAAGGTTTTGTGTTTGGTGCACTACACGCAATCCTGAAAACTAATCGCCACTTGAAATTATTATTGCATTCATTACCCACCGATGTATGAGGAATGCGCGAATGGTCTAATATTCAGTATAGTTTTATTCTAAATCCTTTTCTGTACTGAAAACTAAAATTATACAAACAACAAAGATATGAACAAATAGATGTTCAAGCTACTACCAGGAATGAAAGTAAGTTATACACCCGAGAAAGGCTTGAAATGACACGTTGTTTAATTAATGTTCCCTACGAGGATGTTTACAGAACTGTGACGAGTACGAATTTTATAGCCAAAGGCGTAGACTTATTCAAATCTTATCGAAGGCGAGGTAATAAAAAAAGTAAAAATTATTTTATACTATTTTATTAGGTATGCAAACAAAAATAAATATCATTCGCCAGTCTTGAAACCGACATTTTATGCAATATGCAATGTTTTAAATAAGTGAATTAGAAGAACAGATTTAATTAAACAATAGCTTGTTTTTTCACAGGCCCCTTATGTATATCTTGCAGGGACGGCGGACTCCATGGGGGGGGGGGGCAACTTCTTTGTTCACACTCTTCCTTCAAAATCCGGCCCCGGCTTCCTCCGGTCAATTTACTGTAGTTATAAGTCGAAACAAAGATGACTCGGTCAATTAAATTATCAGTCAAATTATAAAAATATTTTATTTGAAATCGGCACTACAGTGCTCAAAAATCGTCACTAAAGTTACCCATTATACGACGATTTTAAGCAACGCAGTGTTGGCAACCGTAAAATAATGATTGTACAAGTAGAATAATTTGTAGTAAATTTATGCGCAAAATGAAACAATATGTGCAAGGTAAATTAATTAATTAATTCCGATAAAAAAATTGAGGACAAAACACATAATTTTGAGTGTTATTTACGATAAATTCAATGTTCGAGGTTGGCAACACTGACTGTCAGTTTCAATTGACAACTAACAGATGTATAAACTTAACCTATATAATTATTTTAAGAATTTGTCCAATTTTTTATGTCAAATAAAATTTAATATGTACCACGGCACTGAAGTTCCTTTTTGTCACTCACATGGTTTATTTTCATGATAAAAAATAAAACTTCAGTGCCTTGATACATAAATAACTGTTATTTATTAATACAATTATAAAATATTAATTGTATTTATTTATAAAATTATAAAAAACAAAGCTCTGTGAAAGATAGCACAGAGAAACCTTCTTTATAAGATTGTAAAATTGGGGGGCCCAGCCCCCTCCGTTTGATTTTTGGGGGGCATTGGGCCCCCTCTGCCCCCTACTTCCGCGGTCCCTGTATCTTGTCAAATTAACGTGTTGTATGTATGTACAACAAATCAATATTAGTTCGCAGTAGGAATAAGGGTTAACTTCGACTATCCAAGCACATAACTAGTTGGTACTCTAATTTTTTTAAATTTTCTTTTATGAAACTATCTAAATTGTAGATTCAAAAAAAAAATGTTTTCACGTCTGGTTTGTCATGTTTTGTGGATCTGAAACAGTATGGATTGTAAATAATTGAAGCCGCATAAATGTACTATTATATTGTTCAGAAAATTATTTATTTGGAATTAAAATAACTTTTCATGGTAAGTAATTAAAATATACATGAATGCCATTTATTGCAGGAAGCAACATAAATAGTCTGTAAAATTATTTCAGGCAAATGTTTTGTTAGCGCAGCATTGATAACTTATGATTAGAACAGATAAGTGAGAGAGAAACTTAAACAAAGAAACATAATACTAGCCGGTCATAGGCGTTTTACATGTTAAATAATTCTTTTGCAATTTCCTGCTTCCCTAATTTTTTTAGAGAAATTGTTTCAAATGAAAGATGTAGAGATTTTATATCTGCATCTGAATCAGTGAACAAATTTCATTGTTATTATTTGATGAAAGGTAAAAAGATGTTCAAATATATCAACAATTCAGTTTTTATATTGAGTACCTAACCATAAAAATTGAATTGAATTGAAATTTATAATCAAGTAAGCAAGTAAACAATTGATTTATTTAATTTTAGTGTCATTTATAAGGAACATAAAAAATAAATCTAATCTAGATGTTCAAACACATTTCCATTTTCGCCAGGCAAGCCCAAGTCTTTCGTAAAATTTCTTCGCATATTTGACAGATGCCGTCGAGCTAATATTTCAATGATTACCTACTCATTATAAAAATAGAAATTTTTATATTTTTGTCCTTGTTAAATGTTTCATTAATTAAATGCAGCATTTACACTCTTTTCTGTTTATTTACTATTTAAATAAACTAGTGGACTCTGAAACCTCTCAGTAACCTGATTCGGTATGTCGAGATATAGTAAAAAAAATCTTAATAACAGAAATAGGTGTAAATGAGCTGTTATTTACTCGTAAAAGTCCAATAATACGGTCATTATTTTGGTGGTAAATTTGACAGAAAATTTTCATCTGGTAATTTAACACATAAATTGTTGAAATGCGACTTCTGTCCGGTTTGGGTGATAACAGAGAGGAATAATTAAAACTTTGGAATGTATGTGCTTTTAAAATATTACACATAACGCAGAGTGGGCTGGGAACATGAGCTCCGGAATCTAGTTCATGATGAGCTGGGAGTACAAATTCAGAGCACTTCATCGCTTCACCCCGTAACGCGACGTTATTGCAGTTAGTTTTTACTAGTATGATAGTTTTATTTTATATGAATACAGCAGCATTTTGTTTATTTTGAAACCATGTAGAATAAAATAAATATTCTATCATTAATTTAAGTAATGTTAGTGTTTGTGTGTATTGTTAATTAATTAAAAGTTTATTTACACATTTGTTGCGATTTACACATGAGTATATTTTGTGGAAAATGCTGTCGGGTATTTACTAAATTATGTTATATAGCAGTACATATTTGGTAAAATCATTTAATAATTCTTTAGTATTACAACCTGGCAAATGAAATACGCAATTACGCACAATGCGTGAATTTCGCAATGTAGAATAATAACACAACAATAACATAAAGCCTAAAAATAAATGAACAGTTATAGAAGTACGCCACTGACTTACACAGAGTTTCTTACAAGGTATTTAGAGTCAAACTAATATACTAATGGAATGTATTGTTTAGAAGAACACATAATAATTTAAAGTGATAAAATGAAATATGGTCGTCTTTACCTTTAGGTGGATATCGGCTTAAGTGAAAATAAAATTTTGTGGAAGTTTCAAAAACCGGGAGTTTTCCGTTGAATTATTAAATTCTGCTTACAGTGTTACGCCAAATCCAAATATAAGTTTTGTTTTAAAATGCACCAACAAAATCGCCAAAATCTTCAACTCTCTCAAATATCGCAAACACCGCTGTTTCCAACAAAAACTATCTTTGAACTGACGAGAACTCGAATTTAAAAATAATAAATCTGTTTCAAGAAAATTCTTGTACGTCGCAGCCAACGTGTGCCAATCAACGACAATTCCACAAAAGCGATCCTCTTGCTGTACTTAAAACACAGAAGTAGGGTGGGTTTCATATTAAAAGGCGTGAAATGAAAAATAAACTGTAGCAATGTGTAGCCTGAATCATGCTTTTTGTTTCAATACGTATATATTTTATTATTTAATATGAATAAAGTTTACATTTATAATAAATAAAATGTGTTACATTTACCCTCACTCACTGTTACAACCGTCCCGGGGGTCAAGACTTTACTAGTCCTCTTTAAAAGTTAATAAAACTTTTTCTTATTGTTTTAAAAACTACCACCTAACAACATTTTATAGAGGAAGAGTTGCTGCGTCCTATGTGACTCATTTGATTTTGAAAGCTAGAATATTTCAGTCGTCAAAGCACCAAAACCACAAAATGTTACTATGCGCTTCTTGATCGGTTGCTAGCTACGTCAGATATTTTTACTGCCTATGTGATAAAATTGTGATATTTCTGACAGATAACAATCCGCAAATTGTCACAATTTTGTACTGATATACTTGTCTGCGTAAAGTACTTTTATCAGTCGTCAATTCACGGCTCCCAAAGGTGATAGCGGTTGAGAAACCACAGGGAGTAATGTTAAAATGGCAACTGACGCTTGTTGGATTCGAATTAAAGTCTTCATGAACATTGTAATAAAGAATTATTCCTGAAATTTCAAAAGAATTCAAATCAAATAGGGAAACACGTCACTAAGATCATAAAATGTAAAGAATTATTTAATTTTAATCGATACATCTTAAATTCTAAAAGGTGACCCATTATATAATTATTACATGAAATGGGATAATAGCTCCGTGGTAACGTGTCGGACTGTGGATCGTGAGATCCTCAGTTCGAATCCCACAGTTGACAGTTGCCAATTTAAATTTACCTCTGTGGTTCCTCCTCCACTAACATCTTTGGGGGCTATGATTTGACGGCTGGTAACAGCACTTCATACGCAAAAATATATCACTTACCGAGATCTGCGTAAGCAGAGTGCCACACCCATAATGGGTAAAAGGCGTGATGATATATTTATTTTATTTTATGAAATTAAAAATTTGAATTTAATTGATGCGAATAAACAATACTTGATTTACTGCAAGTGAAATATCCGTTTAAAGCAAAATATTGGTCTTTATTTCTGATTCTTATCCGAACCTACCAAGTCTCATTTTCTTTTTTCTCAATTCAAGAGTTCAAGATCAAAACAATGCAAACCAACAACATCCCCATTTCTTACGGCATTCCAAGGTCTGAGTCTCAGTTACTTGCCTATAAACGTGAAGTAATTCCCGGGTTATAGTCTTTCAAGCTCGCTGAAATAAAGGCAATTATTATCAGCATCGTTGCTACTGCGTTGCCATTTCTCCGATATCTCTAGCGATCATAAAGCGGCAACACTGGACACTATACGCACGGGAGCGAGGCAGGATGAAACGAGTCCCGTGCGGAAAATGGAAAACTATATTTTGTTATCGCTTTCAGTGAAAAAGTTTATATCGACGTCCAATAAAATTTATCTTTTAATAGAGTTTGTAATCACATGCATAAGTTTTGAGTAAAGTTGTTATGGGTTAGTGAAAATTGAGCGAAAAATTGTAAACCGTTAATGGAAGCTGATAAGTTTCTGTTGAATTTTATGGATGAAAAGATATATAAACCTATTTTGATTTAGTAGGTTCGTTTTAGAATTTTTAAAAATCTTTTTTTTCATGAGAGATTACTCTATTCATAGCACAATGCATATTCATCCGTTATATTGGATTATTTAACATATGAAGTCAGCACAGTAAAATATTATAATAAAAGCATCATTTTTAGTTACTGAGTTTTTCTGAATTATTTCTACATATAAATACCAAAATATTTTGTAAGTGTTCTTATAATATTCAGTAGAATACAAATATTGTAGGTAAATTGGGATTAAGCCCTGTCGGGCTATATTCATGGAACCTAATCTTGACTTTTAGAAGTAATATTAAGATTATTAAATTTTATATGTATAGAATCCAATAAAATTTAACTATATTTCATAATGTGCAGGATGCGGCAAAACCACGCTAATTTAAATAAATAAAACAAAACTAGTAGATTAAATTATGTACAAAATTTATTAAAATACGCCTAGTTATTTAATTAAATTTATCCAACACCGACTCATAATACGGCTGTAACTATGGTTATTTGAAATTAATAATGTCCAACATTCCTCTCTCAGTGTGAGAAAACAATAGAGAAGTCACGGAGAAAATAATTACTGATTAAATGCACTAAATTCTTTGTTACAAATGTCTCTGAACTTCTTCGGAATTAAATTCAGACATGCTTCTTGTGCTTCTAATCAGATATTTAGAGGTATTTCCACATTTTGTCTTTTTTTTCTACCTTTTTTTATGTTTACAATTTACAATGACAGATCACAAACAACCATTCCACAGCGACTGTTTATTTTCTAAATTTTATAAATAGCATATCAAATGTCTTGTCAGTGTCAGAATAAAACGTTGTATTACACTCGTATGGAATGAAAACAGTCTCTTAAGAAAAGTAGCCACTCACCTTTCGGGTTCATTGCTAAACTTTTTCTTTCGTGACTAATATGTCACATTCCACACTAGTACAATAAAATACTAATAATTTTCTTATTTGTATTTCAAGTGACTAAACTAATTCTTATATTACAAATAACTGTATTTTTTTTGTAGTTGTTAGTTTTAAAATTAATGTCAAATGATTATTGCGACAAACTTTTATTATTATCCCTCTATTGCATGAACTATTATTTTTTAATTAAGAGCTCAAATAAATTATTTTTTACAAAAGAAATATTCATATATTTAAAATAAATGTGTTACATAAATTTTTTTCTTAAAATAAAAAAATTTTTTTTTTAGTTTTGTTCACTATTGGGAACATTATGAACAAATTCAACTTACAATAGAACATTGGTCTGTTGGGTTGTCGTTGCGTACTATACAAAATTGTTTGATAAACAACCTCTTTTAGGAAAACATCAGATAAAAAATATTTGGAAATTTTGTAAAGGTGTATTTAGCTGTAATATATCAGCAGGTACTAAGCTGCTTCCTTCAAATTTTACATTTTCTATCTCAGTTTCTGTAATTATCCTTTTTCCACTTAAATTTTTTTTTATGTTGGTCAAATTGGGAGTAATGACCTAATTGGCAATTGACAAAGTGTATATAATGTTCACAAATGGTTACAACATGATTGCCATGAATGTAAACTGCATAAGTAAAGAAAAGAAGAATTTTAAATTTTATGTACCCAATCGGGAGCAGTATGCAATAGAGGGTTATATTAGGAATCTATTTTAAAAAGTGATGAAAAATAATACAGAATTGTATTCTGCACAACTTTTGTTTGATGTGATATAGTGCAGGGTAGCAAGTTTCCCAATAATCTCATATATTTTTTATGTAAAATACCTATGCTTAACATTTTGAGGATCTCTGCTATATTTTGTACGCCATACACATGAAATTTTGTGCATGTTATTCCAAAAGTATATTTTATTTTACTCCAGTAAATTGTTTTACTTGCTGATAAGCTTGAATTCTATCTTCTGCAGATACATTATTTCCTAAACGTCGATAGCCATTCTAATTAAAAATTTGAAGAACAAAACATAGCAATAGCAACTCGGTTTTCAATTACTGGAAGATATATATTTAATCTCGTAAATTGTTACACGTTCTGTGTTTGTTTGTTAATCAGCAATTATTCTCGTAACACAGCCGAGCGAAGTAAAATTTATTTACTTTGTAATTTATTGTTATTGCTGACAATAAACTGCAAACATGGACGGTAAGCTCTTCATACAAAGAAGGTTATTGTACATTTTACATCAGCATTAGGTCTCATGTTGCATTGCAATACAAATTTATGTTGCTATTCCATAAACATTCATAGGTATCATTTCATATCCTTCATTTTATAGAAGCAAACTGCTATTTTACTGTTAAGATTCATCGTTTCATGCATTGTTATAAAAATACCGTTATCGCACTTCACAAAGTAAGGTTTGAATGTATTGTTGCTTTTGCCGGTGTGCAGCTACAGTCCAATCGCCTAAATTTTAATTCCTGATTTTTTACTTGGTACATGTTTGACATAACGAATATATGTTCCAGTATTATAAAGAGTAGAGTATATATTTTTCTCCTTCAGAAAGTTTCAATTCAGTTATAACTAAAAGATAAAGGACAATCCCTCAAATTTTTTTATATGTATATTATTACACCTCCTTTATGTACAAAAGCAGATGTTAGAAAACTGCAAAAGGATTATATTACAAATATTATTAAAATACATCTGCGTAAGGTGAACGTTTTCAAAATGTGTTGTAATCTTGGAGTATTTGGAAAGAAGTGTCAGTTAAAAATTATTTCATTGATTAACCTTTCAAGTTTAATAAACTTATTATCTTCAGAATTACAATAATTAAATGTAATTGCGATTAAATTTTTTTGTCAAATATGTAAAAAATTGAATTATGAATTTCAAAAATGTAATTACAAACTAGTTAATTTTTTTTAATTTGATGCTTCTTGACTGGTTGTTTTGAAAAATAATTATATTACTGGATAGCAGTCAATCAATATTTATTGAAAATCTATTTAATAAATATTGATTGGTTGCTATCCAGTACTTTAATTATTTTCCCAAAATATTATTTATCTGAAACATTAATCAATGAAGTAATTTTTGGAAGGAGGAAAGGAAAAAAATCTCATGATTTAGTTCATACTGTTCCAAAACATTATTAAAAAGTGCGACCAGTTTCGACCACTTAGTGATTATTTTCAAATATAATCATCGAGTATCAAAAAACTACTGGAAATAACCAACAGATAGGTAGGTACTGAAAACATAATTTAAATAAATAATTATAATTTTTACATTCAATGTATAAAAACATCTCCACCAACAATCTATATCACAGAAACCTAATTTTAAGTAATTTTTATATCATACTCCTTTCCAGATACCGACTAACTCCAATAATTATAACATCTTTTATTTGAAATCTACACTAAAGTGCTCAAAAATCTTCATTAAAAGGTCAGATATTGTCACTAAAGAAACCCATAATAGACCATTTCAAAAATTCAAAGCGCATGTGCGAACTGTGAGACTGCAACAAAATTTAGTGCCGTATGCCCGTCTCTGTCTACATCAGGGGTGGGCAATGTCCGGCCCGCTGGCCAACTCCGGCCCACGAGTTCCAATCCGGCCCGCGAGATCTTTAGAATAATAAATAAATATTTTCAAAAAGAAAAATTTTAAATTAGGTTAGAACCCAACATAAAGAAAAAGGGGAGATTTACTGTTTAATTTTCGATATAATTCGTCTAGTTTAAATTAAGAAATAAATGTAGTACTTAGTTAATTGTGTTTTATTATTGTTTTTTATTTTTCAGAAAAAATTATACGTAACAAAAATGTGTCAATTAACAACTACTGCCCGCTTACGAAACGTAAATCTTATTCCGGCTCCTACAAAAGGTTGGCCACCCCTGGTCTATATGACAGTTCTATCTCTGCTGTAAAGTTTGAGGTTTGATTTAGATTCTTAAAACTTATGAAACTTTTATTAGTAGTTTTATTATGCAAATGATTGTTGACTAATACTCATGTTACACTTATTTCGATTTTAAATTATGTTTTCATTTGTATCATGAGCATTTTAAAATTAAAATATTTGAATTCATTGTGACACTTCCCAATGCCGCCATTTTCAGCACTAAATTTGTAGTTCGAAACTTGAATGTAGAGGTCGCGCACATTTTTGAAATGGTCTATTCGACGATTTTGAGCAACTCAGTGTTGGCAACCGTTAAATATTTATTATACAAGTAGGATAATTTTGGCAGATACGTACTATAGTAAATTTGGACGTAACATGAAACAAAATTTGTAAGAAGAATTAACTAAATAATTCCGATGGCGAAATTGAGGACAAAACACATAATTCTGAGTGTTATTTACGATAATTTCACTATTCGAGGTTGGCAACACTGATTGTCAGTTTCAATTGAAAACTGACAGATGTATAAAGTTAACCTATGTAGTAATTTTTTTACAGTTTTGTCGAATTTTAGATTTTAAATAAAACTTAATATGTACGCGGCACTGAAGTTCATTTTTATCACTCACATGGTTTATTTTCCTCGGCCCTACGGGCCTCGGTAGCTAAATTCCATATTCGTGATAAAAAATTAAACTGAATGCTTTGATACATAAATAACTATTATTTGAAACTTTGTATCGCAATTGGCTCCATATTCACAATAAATTGAATAAAGTGTTTTATCCAACACCTATCAATAAATGCTCAATAACTATGGTGATTTTAAACAAGGAAAGTAACAGATTACCCACTAGTGTGTATAATATTAAGAAAAGTCACTAGTGGGTATTTCTTTTATTTATAACAATAATAATAACACAACACCTTGGTAACTACTTCGATTGACATTTTAATTTAGAAAATTTTAAGCTAATGTCACTGTCAAATAATATTTCTTTAATAAATTTTGGATAAAACGTTATACTTTACACGTGGGCGAATTGGAATTACCCACCCGATAAAATTTCTCTCGTGGGTAATTTCTCTTTTTGCCCACTTGTAAAGTAATTATCTATTATGTGTCAAGTAAACAATCACTTTTTCAATTATTATACCTAATATTCAAAAGAAAAACAGTTCTTCTCGTAATTTTGAAAGTTTTAATTATGAAGGTTCGTTACTCGCAATTTTAATTTCGTAGTTGTTAAGAATAACATACGGAATGTACGTATGAATAGCAGCTTTCTGCTTCAACTAATGCAATAAACTTTTAAACTCGTACGAAATGAATACCGTTCATTGCTTCCTGCACAATGCAGTATTTCAGTTTCTATTTACTTTATTTGCAATCAATTTTAATTTACCTTCTACACCTGGTCTTTCAAGTAAATCGAAGTAACATGATTAATCTTTCAGTTCATAAAGAGCATTTGACGTTCTTGTTCCAAGATTCTGTATTAAAATACCGAGCAGGATAAAGGATGTATTAAAGATGCATTGGGTGATGATGAATAGTGTTCTGGTGCTTCTTCTCACTTTTAATCTTATTTTCTTCAATACACCTGCCCACAGTTTGCGTACGTTTTGCACTGGAGTGTACTAAGGAAAATTGGAACATGTCATGTTCTTGAAAGCAGCGTGTGTATGTACAAGTACAAAAGTTCTCAATAAAAGTAATATATTTGATATAAAATTTCCTGTAAATACTGTTTTTATCAATTTATTCGTTTTATGACACCGTAGTCATGATGGAAATATCAAATTATTTCCTAATAAGGTAATATTTTTAAATTATCCCAAGGAAGTTTAAATTATAGGATACGTTCGGAAGAAGTGCCCGAGATTTTTGATGTTAGAAAATTTATTCTAAAGCTTTCTACCTACATTGAAGAATCTATTATTTGAATTCCCGTAAATAAAAATTTTGAGGAATACAAATAAAAAATTATAAATATATAATAATTATTTGTATATCAAGGCACTAAAGTATAATTATTTATTTCGAATAAATCATATGAGTAATGAAAAAAATATTTTAGTGCCGAGGTATACATTATATTTTTCCAAAATCGTTAAATTATTCATTAAAAACAAAAATAAATAGCATTATGTATTTGTGAAACGTCAGCTAAGTGTTGAAACGGGGATGGCTGTAATAACAAAAGTACCTACTGTTAAAGTGATAAATTTGGTTATAATTTTCATTATTTTTTATATGTTCTTAAACGTAGTCTGCATGTAATCTGCATTAAATCCGATAAATTATTGCCCAAGGTAAATAATAAATAAATTTACCAATAATATTATAGAATAATTTGTTCATTATTTGTGGTTTGTAATTCAAATTTGACATAAGAGTATGTTGCTTAGCAACCTTTAAAACACGGTGTGTTTTAATCTTGCGTTTTTGGACGCTGTAGCGTGTTTTAAATACCGATTATGATGCAGGTATAATAAAAAAATACTATTAATTTTCTTATTTTTATTTCAAGTGACTAAACTAATTCTTATATTACAAATAACTGTAATTTTTTGCAGTTGTTAGTATTAAAATTGATGTCAAATAATTATTGAGACAAATTTTTATTACTATATTAGTAGTCATTGGGAATATACTTTTAAAAGTAATGAAAAATAATACAGAATTGTATTCTGTACAACTTTTGTTTGATGTGACATAATGCAAGGTAGCAAGATTCCCAATAATCTCATATATTATTTATGTAAAATACCTATGCTTAACATTTTGGGGATCTCTGCTATATTTTATACGCCATATACATGAAATTTTGTGCATGTTATTCCAAAAGTATATTTTATTTTACTCCAGTAAATTGTTATACTTGCTGATATGCTTGAATTCTATCTTCTGTGGATACACTAATTCCTAAACGTCGATAGCCATTCTAATTAAAAATTTGAAGAACAAAATATAGCAATAGCAATTCGGTTTTCAAAAGTACCTACTGTTAAAGTGTTAAATTTGGTTATAATTTTCATTATTTTTTATATGTTCTTATACGTAGTCGGCATGTGATCTGCATTAAATCCGATAAATTATTGCCCAAGGTAAATAATAAATAAATTCACCAATAATATTATACATATAGAATAATTTGTTCATTATTTGTGGTTTCTAATTCAAATTTGACATAAGAGTATGAGAAGTAAAATTTTGACATAAGAGTCTGTAAAGTTTAACTTTAGTTACTATTTTGGCTAAGTTCGCGAAGTTATGTGTACTTTAGCATCGTTTCGGAAAAAATAATTTTTGAAATTTCTTAAATTAAAAATTCGAAATTTAAAAGATTGCACATAACAGAAACACAATCATTAGCAATCATTCTCCTCCATGCATTCCTATTCTGGCAAAAAACTCGCTTCGTCTAAATTCATGGTGCGATTAGCGATTCTACGAGTATTCTTCACACTTGGAATTTTTTGTTCATGCAGTAAATCTTCAATTATACCTAAATTAAATAAATACATTTGTATGTTTGGAATAAATTGCTTACACTTATTTTAAATACATATTTTATTGCTACAAATAAATTTGTATTTCATTCAAATAATTTTTTTTCCTCATAAATGGATTTATTTAATTTCACAACTTGACACACACATTATTAAATATTTGTTCCATAATATAGGTATGCTAAATTTTAAGGTGGTTGAAGAGCCTCTTACAATCCTGCATAAAACTTTATATAGGTGTATGTTTATATCCGTAACTTGTAAATTGTTGTTTAGCAGGAGTTTATTCTAATAAGTTTGAAACGCTTTGATAGCAGTGATTATCTGTTCATACTTCTGGGTTAATTTGTTTTTAATGTTATTATTATTATTGTTAAAGTAGTCTCAACGTAAGGTTACATGCCGCCTCGGTTTCTCGTTTTCGGTGGTGTGAAAACGGCACGCAATTGGTTAATTTGTTAATTTATGCCTTGTTAACACTAAAGAAATACTGAGCGAGAACTTAATTATTGAAAACAGTTGATAACTACCAACAAACTTAATGGAAGTATATCAGGAACAAGGAACATAAGAGTATAATTTCAGAAAACAATTTTCTGTAAATTCTACGTCCTTTGAATATAAGGCTTTACACAAAAGAAACTAGGGAAACATATTGTGAATGTACCTACATCAGTCGATAAATAATGTAATTTATCCAATGTATCTAAAAAAAGATAAATATTTCATTTGTTTAAAAATATTCCCTCAGGCCACAATGTGGTTTAGATTTTTTAATAATGATATAGTAGTATTATTGTTAATTTGTGTTTATTGCTGTTGATTTGATTTAAATATGTGAATGTAGGATTTAATTTAGTGACCACAAACCAGGAGCGTCCTGCGGTTAGTTAACAACAATCACACTTTGTTAATTACCAGCTAATATTAGTTTCCGACCACAACATTGCCAAATGCAAAATTCACCACCAATCAACGGTTATAGTACAGGTCACTGTTTTCCAAGCAAATTGGAGCAACATACATTACATACCTATTGATATTTTGTACATTTGAATTAAGTAATTTAATAATATTGGCAACAGATATACAAAATGCTAATAATTTAATTTAAACCGTATCATATTTTCGGAATTATTTTTACTATATTCGAAAATAAAACCTACCTGCGCGGGTACTTTCACCAAATTTCTTATTTTTTATTCACAATAAATGATACAAAAATAACATGAATTTCTTAATACCGGGTGGGCCGCCGGTCTGAATTTTTGTTTTACTTGATTATTTTATATATAACTCAATTTTTTTAAAACAAAGTGCAACACTATCGCACAAAGATGTGCAAATTTATAATTTTAAATTTACTAACCTATATATTTTTGTTCAGCTTTAAAGGCCTATTATTACTCTTTAAAACAGTTCTTATTCAGTATTTGACATGATCAGTACGGAAACTATTCAAGCTTTAATTAATATGAAAAATTTTTGGTTAAAAAAATATCCAATTCAATCCCTTTATTTCTGAGCACGTGTGCAAAAGTAATCAATCAGGTCACAATTACACTGATTATTTTTTGACGTTTATTTAAACCAATCAAATGCTTTATTGTATGTCACGTGTCTGCGTTTTAACCAATCCTGTCATTATTATACTGAGAATAAAGCTCTTGTGATTATTCCCGGCAATTTTCTCTGTAGCTTTTTTGTTTTTGTTGACAGATGTCAGATGTCAGATAGGTATCATTAACACAAGTAAAAATGAGCAAAAAAGATGGATTTAGTGATGTGCCTGATGATGGAATCAAAAAATAATCTAATTAAATATAACTCGAGAGTTCGATAAATTAGAAAATAATTCTCCAGTATCTTTCTCAAACTTGTCGCCATTTGGCAATAGCCACTCAAGCCCTACGGGCTTTCGTGGCTATTGCCTGGCAACAAGTTTTCGAAAATCTGTCAAATTATTTTCAATTTATTCTCACCCTCTTGTTATATTATTACTGAAAATTTTTTGGTTAAAGAAATATCCAATCGAATCCCTGTATTTCTGATCACGTGTGCAAAAGTAACCAATCAGGTCACAATTACACTGATAATTTCCCCGGGAAATTATCACCTGTTGCTAAGTAACAGTCGTTGACAGCTGGTTGACAGTTAATTCAATATTTAATTTGTTTATTTCAAAATGTTATTTTCACAATTAGAAACTTAAAATAATAATAATAATCGAAAAAATTTTCTCACCGAATATCCCTCGACCATTGGTAAGTACTTATAATTTGATAACAACCTCAAGAACGTTGCTTGAAGGTAACAGCCCTCCGCCTGCGGCGTCGGGCGGTTACCAAGCAACGTTCTTTCGGCAACTGTGATAAAATTATTTCGAATTATCAATGGCCTAGGGATATTATAGCTGATAATTTCCCCGGGAAAATATCACTTGTTCCTATGTAACAGTTGTTGACAGTCGGATGACAGTTAATTCAATATTTCATTTGTTTATTTCAAAATGTCATATCACGGTATGTGCATGAAAATAATATAATAATCACAAAATAATTTCTCACCGAATATCCCTCGATCATTGATAAATACTCATAATTTCATCACAACTACCTCAAGAACGTTGCTTGAGGGTAAAAGCCCTCCGCTTACTGCGTCGGGCGGCTATTATGACACTTCAAAAGAAATTTTTTGTTGTAAATTTACATTTATACGGCAAGCCATTGCGGAACTAGTGTTGAAATAAATAATTTTATAGTTGGGTTCATGTGTTTCAGAGGTCACTATAAGTCGTCGATTCCTAATACTGTAATAGTGATTCATTTTCTGTTGTATTGTGTAAATAGAAGATAAATATAAAAAATCTGTTGTGGGCACAACAATACCTCGCGCCATAGATTTATCAAATAATACAGGAACATGGACCACCACTATAAAAAAAAAAACGCTCATCCCTTCAATAAATATAGTTTTCTCTTATGGCATATTTCAATCATTGTGTTATTTTTTTCAAAACGGTTTTTGTTTTCACGAAAAATTGCATAAGGTACTAGATATGGACAAAAATCCTATTATCGTAGATTTTTTCTTTTTAAAATAATAATCTAAATTATCGCATATTTACTGTCTAACCAGTGACGTAGAAAACATCTTTTTTGTGGCTCATATACGCGATATGATACAAACTAAAATTTTTTTAAATGAAACCAAGCTATGATGTGCAAATTTGTATATTTTTCTACGTATGTGATAGTGTAGAAATTATTTAAAATTGAAAAATCAACGGAAGTAGGTTTTTGCCCCTATCAAGTGTCCTATGCATTTTTTCGGGAAAACAGTAACATCGCTAAATTGTCCTAATACCATGGCAACTTCGTTTAATTTAACCAAAGTTGTATCTCTTATAGTACTCGAGATCCTAATGGCGATCCTCGAAATTGAAACTCGCTCTATATCCCATAAAAATATTCCTATAATATTTCGTCCTCTAGTATACAATAATGGGTGTCGTCTGTTTGATTACAATAATGCGCTATAAGAGATTAAATGCATTGTTGAAATTGAACTGCTATTGTAGTGAAAGGTAAATATTTTGGGTGTGGCACTCTGACTTCGTGTGTGAAATACGGTTACCAGTCATCAAATCCCAATTCTCAAAGATGGTATTAAAGGGGGAACCACAGCGGTATATTTAAAATGATTATAGGTATATGAATACTTATTGATTATATTTATTATTAAAGTATTTATCCACAAATATTTGTGTAATTATATATTGAAATGTTAAATTGAATACTTGTGCCTCTTATTTATCAACTCCTCAGTTAATTAAAATAGTTCCAATTCCACCATCGACAGTAATTAACCTCTAAAACGCTCAGTTTATTTTGTTTCTCTGTAAACACATTCCGCTCTCGTAGGATGAAATCCTCCCTAATAGTTTGTAAAACAGTCCTACGAATGTTTCTTCCTGTCTTTTTCTCCCCAAGGACTTTTTGCGGTTCCTGCCGGAATATACTTCCTCTTTCCCGGTTACGCAACTTGAAGAAACTAATCGCGCCGTGAGCAGGGTTTGAACCAGTGACCCAGAAAAAAGAGCAACTGAGAGACCCTCACAAAGACGCAGCAGTAGGACTAATATTTATTATGGGACAAACAAAATTTATCGCGAAGAAATAAAAAATTAAAGAAGCAATACGACGGCAATATCATTTCGTAACGCTGGGGATTTGTCCAGGGGTGGATTCGAGAATATTTTTATACAAATATTTTTAGAATATACGATAACGTTAATGTTATCTATTTTATTTTATCAATGGGATTTAGTATATAGGTACACATAATGTTGAATTTAAGAGTGCCATCATTATTTATTAGAAAATTATGAGGGCAACTAGGTTAGTTATATTAACATTTACAAAGCTATTACAATAAACAAAAACAAAATGTTTTACCAATTTTTGGATAGAAAACCTTTGAACATATTATTCTTGAGAACATTGTTTTATTGTTTGCTGCTAATTGTTCTATAGTTACACCACAGTATAAGAATTAATAGTGTCCACTGATAGGTTGATATCTTAGTAACCATAGAAAAGAGAGTATAGTATGTCTTTAACATTGTTCTATTTGTTAATTGTCAAGTAGGTTATGTTCAGTTATATTGGCTTAAATATTGTAAAATGTGTGCAAAACAGAGAGGTAAATTTATTTGTACCATGAAATAATGTAGAAATTTTTATAGGGCAAGTGAAATAAGTTTTTTTTTATATTTTATCATTCATGCAACTGGCAGCTATTCAAATTTACCGCCGGATATAGCTACTGCCAAAATAGCCGCTCGGGTCAAGGTCACCGGTCGATGCAACAAAAAAATTAAAAGTACCGACAGCGAATGTCACTACAGTATTAATTCTTATACTGTGGTTATACTGTTGATTAATAATTTTGTTTGAAGTTTTTTTTTTTTATTGTATAAATTCAAAGTAGAATACAGTATCCTGTATTCATTCATAAAATTAAAATTATACATTATTTTATTATAAAAGTATGCGAAGTATCGGCATAATGTGTTTGGTTCAATTTTAAAATGACGTCTGTGTGCGTGTCGATAAATGTATGGATAGGTGTGTGTCCGTATTTAACAGAGTAAAATGGAAATTAACTGGACATACAAAACAATTAATTCAGATTGTTTCGAATACTTAACGTGCAGCAATATCACATATCGAAATATTAATAGCGAAGTATCACACTCGAAAACAGGTAATATTTTCTTTTTGAGAATATGCTTAATTCGGCTCTGAATTCCATTAAGGAAACCAGTCTGGATTTCCCAGACCTCCTATGATATTACTAACACATTTTGGCCACAATCAATAAACATAAAAACAGCAGGATTCCAGGATCATAGCCAACTTTCTATCGCAATCGAGATCACGGCCAAATCCACATAATAAATGTTTGCATATATTTCACCAACTTGTCTAAAATAAAATTCTAGAAGAGGTAACCTAAATATAGATACTATATTAAGGCTCTCTGCGCACTACATTTTCTACGACTATTCCTAATTAGAAAAATACATTTTTCATTAGCTTTATGATCTTTTCTTGGGTCTTCATACATCTCTTGTTCTTTCTGATTTTTTTTTCTTTATTTCATCTATATTCTTGACGATGTTTTATATACGGTTTCTGTACACTGAACTGTAAACCTATGGTCAGTGACGCATTTGCTTTGATGTCATCAACAGTGGCGTTTTTATAGCACTGATTGTCATTTGATTTTTGGGAAAAAACTGATAAATTAACAAAGTTGAGTGTGCGGGCGCATTGTCATAGTGTAAGAACCATGAGTTGTCTTGTCACAACTCTGGTCTCTTTTTACGTTTCTTTTTATATTGCATCGTTGCTGCAAAAAATTGCACATTTAAAAAATCGCTAATAATATTTAAACTCTGCATTCAAATAACAGTATCACGAAAACTAAACGATATATCAACTATCCGTGAACACGTGGTTTCAGAAGATGTGTACAACGCAATGCTCATTTCTAAATATCTCTTATTTTCTAAACAAATTTCGTAAATAATAGTATATTAAAGAATGAGTTTCACTATAGTTATTTTATGTTTTGAGAAGGTAGAATGCTTTTTTTAAATAAAAAAATCGTAATTTAAAAATTTATGGAATTTTGTGCGAACGTTTAAAAATTCATTAGTTTTTTTTTTGTTTGTTTGAGGTTGGGCGGATCGACTTCCAGGGTCATTACCGCCAAAAGTGAACACTATAAAAGGGCATGTTCTTAGAACCAGTAAAAAATAAAAGTAAATTATTGCCGCCAGATGGAGGTTACAATTGATTAAAGAGACAGGTTCTTATAACCTGTGTATAAGAAGTGTATATTATGGCTGAAGGTAAAGACATGTATCATTTGTTTTAATTACTGCACTATTACAACACTCAAATGAGATATAAACTGTGTTCGGTGAGAAATATATGAAATGAAAGTTAGATTAATTTAATGCAACACAAGATGTTCAAGATTACTCTTATCTTGCTGATTTAATTGAATACGAAAATACAGTCAGGGCGCCGAGTGTTGGATGATAAAACAAACTGATCGACCAAATGCAAGCTATCATTTAAAAAGAAATATTAAGTGATTGTGATATTTATTATAATATTTCGTTTAGTTTTAAATATCATTCCAGTATCGATTCGGAAATTCGGATGACACTGAGGAATGTATGTACACAGGAAATCTAAATTGTTTACAAAGTTATTTCTAACAATTAGTATCAGTCTATACAGGAATTGAATAATAACATTAGTAATAACCAATATAATATTGCATATCACAAAATATTTTAACATGAATTTACTTGAACTTAAAGTATTATATATTCTTGAATAGACAATAATAATAATAAGTTTATTTGTTAAAAAAATCTTATTGCTAGCTAAGTCGTTATAAATATTAATTTAACATTGTATATACAAGTTAGGAGTCCAGCCCTGTATTGCACAATAATTTAGATATGTTACATCAGACAACTTCTCACGCTGTAAGGTGAGACTAAAAGCTTAGCAAGGTAAATTCTGCACGTAAAAGAAAGATATGTAACTTGTAGATTTAGATTCTGCTCTGAACATCAAAGTATAAACACGTTGTAGTTGCTTGAGTAAAAATAAAATAAATTTTTTTAAGATTGAATTGATCTAGTATTATATTTTACATATATCTATTATAAGTTCGTATAAAACATTTGAGTTTTAAGACATAATTTATAAAATTGAATATATTATCATATAGTTTGTTTAACGTTCGATAGTTCAGCGTCCTTCCAGGACTTTGAGATGTGCACATTTCTGATTTTCTCGTAGATGGAACAGGAGAACAGTAGATGGTGTAAATGTAGAGTGTAGACTATCGCACAAAAAATGCTGAAGATGGAAAATGTTTCTTCTTTATTAATATTGAAAAGCATTGCTATGTGAATCAGTTCAACCAATTTAATTGTTTTGAAAGGAACATTAAAGGATAAGAATAAGTTGTCGAAAATATATACGGTGAATGTTGAAGCTGAATAGGGGTTGGGAATAAAAGTTAAGTATGTTCGGTATTTCTTTATAATATGTTACACCAAATTCATGTAAAATTCGTTTTATAGTATGATTTATATATTCTTTAACTTTATTTATTTATGAGCTTTTGGGACATCAGTTTTGTTAATTGGGTTTGTTAATTTGTGGTAATATATCTTTACATAGCGTGTTTTTGACATAAATAGAATTTTTAACTACCAGTTCAGAATACATTTTACTAACAATATTTCAAGTTTGTATACAGAAAATATTGTTGCCTGTACTAACTTACTCTTTCTGGAGGAAAAGAGTGCATAATTGTTCACTGGTTCTAAACAAAAATATCATCGAATGCACTGTTCATAAGTACAATAATTCTCATAAAATGCTTCCCTACAGAAACGTGTACACTAGAACTACTTTGTTCAAGTCATGGAACAGACCTTTTGGCTGCTGTTATAACTTTTTTATAGACTAAAATAGAAAAAATCAGTAAATCTGAAAATAAGTATTTCACTGCTGTCTAACATTAACAACAAAAATTGAACAATGTTATCTAACAACAATAACAATAAATACACGTTAATTCCACTATCTGTTGTACATTTACTTTATTTTATATATTTATTTAACATTTAAAATTACAATAGGTTTGTTTCAAGTGGTTAATTCTGACAAGTTTGTGACATGTTTGTGACAATTTCAGTGCGCCTGCGAAAAATGTAAACAAGTTAAGTTTGAAACAGACTGGAACGGCGAATGGAATGACGCGCATGTGCGTGCAATTTTTTTTTTACAGCTAACCTTAAATATAAATATAAATAGAGAAATTCATACATTTTTTGCTACAAAAAAAGAAATGAAGCTTATGTTTCAAAGTTAACTTGTTTACATTTTTCGCAGGCGCAGTGAAATTGTCACAAACAAATAACCACTTGGAACAAACCTAATAGGGAGTGAATTAAATATGTATTTCAATGATTGAATTTGAAATATAGAAATCAAAATAAACTGTGCGTTTTTCAATTAGTGGAAAACATGTTGTGAACAGGTTGTCCGAATTTCTCTTTAACAGTTCGGACAAATATAAATTATAATAATAAATAAAGTATAAAATATGTTTCTGAAAGTTAGATGTATGTATTTCATAACTTATCCCAAACACAGAAATGCTTTCTGTTTTAATTTTATAACTTTATTAATTTCAAAATTGTTTTCTCATGTACAAGTAGGTACGGAGTATATACATAAATAAAGTACAAACACAATTTTCAAACGAATGTCGCAGTTGTGTTGGCTTTGGATGTTTTTCAGTTTGTTTGCAATGAAATTTTTTACCATTAATTATTAGTCGTTCTTTTATCTGTATTATTACAATATTTAAAATAAAAGATAATAAATAATATTAGCTTGCTATCTGTATTTGGTTATAGCATTTATTGTTATCGTTCATAACTAAGTTTAAGAGAATATTTAAACAAGTGATTTAAAGTAACATTTATATTTATGTTTAATGCTAAATTTTAATCATGTACATTCATATACATACCGAGTTGATAATAGATATTTACGATATAAGTGGGATAAGAGCATTATTAAGATAAGCATGTGAAATTTGCACAACGAGGCGATAGCCAAGTTGTGTAGTCACATAAGTATATTAATAATGCATTATTACACATGTATTGTACAATATTTTATCTACGCCCGCCCAAAGTTAAAAAATTTAAATAATTTGACTTTATTTTTTGACAAGTAGAAAATTAATCCAAGTAGTTGCTGTAAAAATAGTTTCAAATCCATGACGACCACAATTTGACATTAATAGTGCGTTCCGAAACTTAACCATAGCGACCGTGGTACTTTTTTTCAGCGAATCGGTGAGGTTTCGAAACGCGGTACCTGAAGTTTATTGTCACTTTCTAGTAACCGTAGGAACCGCGTAGGAAGGTTGGTGCTTGTGGTAAGTTGGTAGCTTTTCCGCCGTTCACCTCGAGTTTTGAATATAGTTTTAGTTTTAAACACTAATAATACATTATTTTTATAGCGGTGAATTATATAAAATTAAATTTTCAGTTTCTTCGTTATCATTTATGGGGTAAATAGCTCCGTGTTAACGTGTCGGACTGTGGATCGTGAGATCCTCAGTTCGAATCCCACTGCCGACAGTTACCAATTTAAATTGGTTCCCCCTCCACTAACATCTTTGGGGGCTATGATTTGACGGCTGGTAACCGCACGTCATACGTAAAAATATATCACTTACCGAGATCTGCGTAAGCAGAGTGCCACACCCATAATGGGTAAAAGGCGTGATGATATATTATTATTATTATCGTTATCATTTTAATGCTCATTTTGGTTATCATAAACATTGTCTTCAACAATATCAAATATATCATTATTTAAAATTAAATATTAAAATCTAGTATAACCAAAACCACAGAATAGAAAAAAAATTAAAGTATAAAATTATAATAAATTATTCTCACAACAATAAATTATTACAAATGAAATTTCGTTTTTTAATTCCCAGTCGCCTTCTTGCATTAGCTAAATTTACATTGTTCGCGTCATTATCATTTTGATCTTGGACATTGTGAACAGTGTCTTCATCAATTTCAACATTTAATATATTATTATTTAAAATAAATTGCAAATTATATTTAAATTATTAATATGCTGTTAATATCAGAACTTCGGCTACTGTTTTAAATCTACAGTTTTTAAATCATATTATTCTCGAAAATGAAATTAATATTTGTATTCAGAAATAGATGATACACAACTATAATTTGCAACAAAGCTCATACGTTATTAATTACAAATGTTAAAAATTTTAAATTTTTATATTAAATTATATACGCATTTATATTTCAATTCTAAATCATTGTACTTATCTCCAATATTTACTATACACAAACTTATTTTGAGGATAACCGAAAAAAACAACATTCAATTTTAAATAAAGAACTATTACCCGCCACTTTTGTAACCAGAGCGTTTTAAAACTTACCCAGAATTTCAGGTACACGAAAGTAACCGGTCACATGGTTACCGGTTGTTTGGTTAAGTTTCGGAACATACTATAAGTAATTATATAGTTTGTTTTCATAAATTTTTTAAGCATTTGTTGAAAATGAGTAATTTAGAAAGTATTTCGTCGGATATAGACGAAAAAGCTTGAAAAATTATTAATTAATTTAAAGAATTGTGAAGATTGTATTATCAACATTTGTAATAAATAGTACGTTAATGAAAACGAGTGCGTTAATGAAGCTCTTAACCCACGCAAAATGAGTGGGTTAAGTGACATTTGACTCACAAGCGTAGATAAAATATTATAATTTACTAATGATTTTAACTGAAGACTATATAGTCAGACATTCTGTTTATATAATCCATTTAAGAACAGAGAGTAATAAATCAGTCTGTCAGAGACATTCCAGCGACGTGCCAATAATTGTTTGCTCAGGGATGGTCGAAAATAATGAATTCAATAGAGTTCTTCCGGTAAATTACTTAAACATAAATAAATATTATAATGTTACCGACAATATGGTAGTAAATCGAGTTATTGCGGTAATTCGTTTATCACCCTGTCATTGCGAACTCAGTCCAACTGAATTAGTATAGGTTCAAGTGAAGGGTGAAGCGGCCGAAGCACCACCACTATAAAATAATACAAATATATAAATAGATCACCCTGAAAAATCATTTTTAACGATCGGACGTTTGCAGAGGTGTTTTTATTGTTCTAAAAGTAAGTTTCGTTCCTGGTACAATGCGAGCGGCATTCTAGTAAAGTTATATCTTATTTTTCTGGTGGATTTATTTGCCGCATTACTGAAAAAATCCAATACTGTTCTTGCAAATTTTAATTTATCATTGTCAAATGGAGTATACCAATCCGGATTAAGGTAAAATATACCAATAAAATAATATATTTACATTTTTATACGTGGTATAAGGAAATATAACAATCATAAAGAAAGTCAATTACGAATATTCCTCTGAAATACACTTTTTGAGGTCCACTGAATCTGTTTTGACCATTTTCTTAATAACATATAAAATATATTGTAAGGTTCGTGGGTTTTAAAAGTATTTATTTAAACAAAAAGAAATGTTATTAATAACAAATAATAATAATAATAATAAAGAGTAAAAGTTAATTAACACTATATTTAAAGAAAAATAACGAATACAAAAACTTATACACTAACACTTATCACTACTGTAAACAAACACTATTATTTATATAAACTAGCCGAGCGCTATTTATTTAAGACGATATATTTATGTTCACTAGTTCTTCTTAGTAGCTTCGGAGTCAACTGACTGACTGAGTCTGAGTCAACTAACTGACTGACTGCTCCCGGTGATTCGCTCTTTTATATTGCTCTTCTTGTTTCGAGAAACTTCGGGAATATTCCCTATTGTGACGCGAGCGGACTGGTTCAATCAAGTGATCGCTGCGTCTATTCAAATGGCGGCGTAAGCCGACAAGCTTCACTTGTTGTTGCCGCGTCCGTTACAATATTATTTATTTCTAACTAATAAATATTACTGTAGGTGAACGCAACTAAATTAAAGGCTTGTTGAATGACATAAGTTAGCTGAATTTATCAGTCGTAATAAAAAATTTGACAAAAATAATCTTACAGTTTATTCATGTTTCTTCTAGAAATAAATGGAATTCGTGTATATTTTAATTATTTACCATGGAAAGTTTTTTATATTCCATTTAAATAATTTTCCGAACAATAAATTAGAACATTCAAAGTGCAGATAGTCTGCAATTTAGATATAGTTTAATATTTTTTTTAAATGGTGAAAGACCCCATTTAATCGACGTCGTACCCCTTACGATTCTCGGCATCCCAATGGTTATCTAGTGGTAAATAAACATTTTAATTTTTAAAAGGAGGTACACTTGTAATTTGCTTGTGGGATTTTATTCCGAATTTTATTATAAATTCTTTTCTACTTTAAACAATATACAATACACTGTACTCAAAGTAGAAAATCTTAAAGAAAACATCTTTTGTTGTGTATATTTCAATAAAAATTTTATATAAACACTAAATTAAGTAAATTTGTTGCCTAAATTTCACAACTTTAGAATACTCAATTTGTAATTTACTCGTTCTGGAATATACAATATTTTGAAAACGCTTCTGAAATCCGTAATCCTCCTTTTAGTGTTTTCTTTACCTCGTTATCTATTTATTTTCTATTCGATTACGCACTCTCTATTTTCCCTGAATCCTCCATAATCATATTGGAAGATTTGCATTGCCGCGTGTTATATTCCTTGGGTAGCGGCAAAGGAAGGGATTTACCGCCCTTGCGACGCGTCAATCCTTCTTCGGTTGTGGCGTCTCTGACGTCACTGTCACGTGCAGAGAACCAGCGTCAGCCTTTCAGCTACGTCACGTAAGGCTGTAGATGTGGTGTGTTGCTTCCTTCCGACTAGGGTTATATTTGGGGTGCGTCTATTTTACGAACATACAAGGTTGGTGTTTTGATGGCGAAGAGTAGAGACAAGAAGGTAGTTCAGAATTATATACAATCAATTGGGGAAAATACCCAGTAACCAATACGAATAGGTTTAGTTCCACCATGAAAAACTTTATAATTTCTCTTTATTATAACACTTTATGATGGCGATATTACAACTCCCGGTAAACTACGAAAATTAGAAAATGTAAAAAGTAGAAAGGATATACACGATAGTTTATTTAAGTGTACCTTCATTGCTATCTCGATAACTATAGGAAATACGATGTTATTTAAAGTAGACCACTATTACAATGAGCAAAAAAATTTTAACCAAAGATTCTCAAAATTGGAACCCAAATAATTTACTTCAAATGGCAACATATATTTTTCATTATTAGATTTTATTATTATTCAACGATATAAACATATATTTTAATATAACAAAATAACTGAAAAAATGCAAGTAAAATTTATTTGGCTGATACAAGAGTGCTATGGATAGAAAACAATTGTACATAACACGTCACTCAATAAGTTCGTAGGATGGCTAATGAAACTACAACTTTTTGGCAAAATTTTACTTTATTCCCCAACATAGTCCCCTTGAAGGATGACACATTCATCCTACGCTTCTCCAATATTTTCATGCCTTTTTTGTAGAACGAAATATCTTTGGCCGCAAAATACCCTTCAGTTCCGAAAATCACTACTTCATTAGAGCCAAATCGCTTTCCCAGGAGCATTCTTTTTAGGCCTGGAAACAGTTAGTAGTCGCTGGGTGCCAGATCTGGTGAATATGGTGGATGAGAAAGCAATTCAAAGTGCAGTTCGTGCAATTTTGCCATTGTTGCAATCGACTTGTGGCACGGTGCATTGTCTTGATAAAAAAGCATTTTTTTCTTCTTCATTTGGGGTCGTTTTTTTATAATTTCTTCACTCAAACGCACCAATAATGCAATATAATATGCGCTATTGATGATTCTTCCTTTCTCCAGGTAATCGATGAATAAAATACCGTTCACATCCCAAAATACGCAGGCCAAAATCTTACCAGCTCACATTTGCGTTTTTAGTCGCTTTGGACGGTCTTCATCCTTTGCTGTTCACTCCGCTGACTATTTAACTCTGGACTGTAGTGATGGATCAATGTTTCATCCATTGTCATATATCGCATGAAAAAATTCTTTTTATTGCGCTAAAACAGCTCCAAACAGCGCTTTGAATCGTCGACGCGTTGTTGTTTTTGATCGACTCTGAGCAAACGCGGTACCCATTTAGAACAGAGCTTTCTCATGCTCAAATGTTCATGCAAAATGATGAATAAACTGCCTTCTGATATCTTTAAGATGTCAGCTATCTAACGGAACTTCAATTTACGATCGCGCAAAATAATTTTGTGGACTTTTTTTATGTTTTTTGGAAGAACTGCCAAATTTGGTCGACCAGAACGTTCAACATCATCGGTGTTTGTACGGCCGCGTTTAAAATCAACAAAAAATGTCTCTACCATTTGTCTCAATAGAGCAGAGTCCAAATAACATTTGTCAAACCATTGCATAGCTTGAACGGTATTTTTTCCCATTAAAAAGCAATTCTTTATCAATATACGAAATTCAGATTTTTTCATTGTTGTGAAAATTACAAAAGTATCGTCACTAAAACAACTGTAACAAATGAAATAAACGTCAGATTGTCATAAAATTTCGACACGTATCGTTCTAAGGTTGGTACTTCCTAAAAATCATATTGATTTGTCAATAGTGGTGCCATGCATATGTCATCCTACGGACTTATTGAGTGACGTAATATTATTTTGTATACCATTGTTTGTTGCTGCTTGTTGTTATTTTGTCAATTATTATAAGAAGAAAATGTATAATTTTATTCATGATATAAAAGTTGATGTTTGTTCCAGCCAGATATAAATAAAATAATATAACGAACCAGTACGGCACTGGGCAGTCAGCGCGCAACGATGACTCTTCGTTCTCGAAATTTTCCTTTAACGAATGTACTAGATCTTTCCAGACCGCCTGCTCTACCGGTATATAAATGCGCTTGCATACCCAGTGGGGGCAATCGACTCCGATACACTGTTCAGGAAACAACGGATCAAGTGGAAATAAATAAAACGTTTACGTAGTGAATATAAATAGTGTAAATTAATATTTCTTCTGTAATATTCCTAGTTTAGTATTGATTAATCGTTATTTTGTGTTTATTAATAAGTGTGTAAAATTAAATAAGTAGTTTAAATAAATATAAGTGTTAGTAAATAAACTTTTTGTGACTTTTAATAGTTGTTTGAATGATTGATTATTAAACTTCACCGAACCCGCCAGTTATAAACGTTACAATACATTTAAATATAACTTGTACTTTTTCAGTTTCTTTGTTAAATTAAAATGTGGTATATTTATATCGTTGAATTCAGAAAAAAAATGTTCTTTCGAATGAGCCTATAAAACATATATGTTGCAATTTAAAATAAAAGAGAAATTGGGTTCCATATATTTTTGCTGATTGTAGTCTTGTTAAATGGAAACTGTTATTTAATTTAACCAATTTCGTACATTGTATAGTTCTCGAGAAAACAATGGCGGCACACTTAAATGGAACACCCTATATAGTAAGTAACAAATTAAAGATAAAAACTGACATTTGGTAATATTTTAAATCCTTTGCAGAATCGGTGCTCTTTATTTTAACAAATAATTAATTATATACTGACTGTTCGGATCTCATTATATTACTTCTAACTAACCATCGGGTTTTTTTTCCGCAACTTCTTTATTTTCTTATCTTCTTTTTTATGTTCTATATAAATATAAATCTGTATAAAATGTATAAACAATCCAATTAAATTCACATCATCCAATTGTAATTAATGTTATTTTTTGTTATTTATAAAATTCACATCTCCGATCATATACAGGTTGAATTTTTATAGTGGGACAGCGAAATATCTCAAAAACTACGCATCGGTTTAAAAAAACGGCAATGTAGAATTGACAGTATATATTTTTGAGATTGGTGATAACATATGGTTTTGGATTGAGCAGTATTACAGATGTTCATGTGCGAGGAGCAGAGTACGCTCTCGTATTTTATTGTCAGTTATTGCTAAACAATTATATCAGTGTTCAATTTGCAATAAAGACGATTATACATAACAACGATTTCAATATATTTAAAAATGCTATCCGGCGATACCATTGCCGACCACCTGCTCCACCCCCTGAAGTGGGAGACAACTTTGAATTGTTAAATAGGAACCCCCCCATTTTTTATTGCAGATATCATTTAAATATTAAACACTTATTTTTCCGTTTTTTTTTAATATGATGCGCAGTTTTTGAGATTTTTCGTTGTCTCAAAATAAAAAACTCATTTTGTACAAGACATATAGAATGGAACTGAGATTAGGGTTTGTTTAACACCCTCACTATTCATGATATGACAGTTACACGTTCAATGTTTTTCTCATTGATATTGATTAAATTAGAGTACTTCCACATCATTTGGAACACTTTGAGGTACATACATACGAGTACATGAGGACCTTATACAATCCGTTCGAAAAAATTTTATCTTAAAACTTTTAATATTTATCCCGATCACTAGGTATCCCATTAGCAACTTCTTACTATTTTTTTTATCTCAATAGCCTTGTTATCCCAGTTCTGTTTCCTTTCTTCATTTCCATGTTTCCTTTACTTTTGTAATAGAAATTCTTTTATCTTTTACTTACCTATAGCCAGAACCAAATGATGTTTTTTGTTGTCACCTATTTATATAATGTGTCATATGTTACTAAGTTCTCCAGTGTTGATGTTTTCCAATTAGAATTTAAGAAATCCGCCAAAGATTACCATTTGAGGACTCTAAACGATTAATTGGAATATTCAATTTGTATTTAATTTATGAGTTCATCATTCGAGCTTTTTAGTTATCATCCATCTACTTTTTAGAAATATTTTTTAAAACTCAATGTTTATCTAGTAGAAGTTTTATCTTTGTATATGAAAAACTCAAATTATCTACGGTAAATTTGAAATAGCGTTCTTTCTACTTTTATACACACAAATAAATTTATGTGCCTGGTGATCCATGATTACACTGAATAAATCAAGCAAAACATTGGATGGAAGATGATAGTCTTTAACATACAGTCCACCGATTCGCAGATAAAAAACGAACACCTTAAATCACACCAGCAGATGTCATGTCTACATTACAAATATTTATAGTCTTTATTTCCAAAATAAATATCTCTTGTGACAGTTTTCCTCAACTGATAACTATAATCCCCATTTATTTCACAAATTACTTGACCTAGATTTTGGTATTCTTGATTTAGAGACTCCTGCTTAAATGATGTAGAATGTAATAGCCTTAGTAACTACGAAATTCAAGAATTAGAACTGAATTATTATTTTATATTCTAAAGAAATTGTTCACTACTGATATAAGTTACATAAGAAATGATTTGAACAAATTTTATAGTGTTTACACAAAATATAGGAGGTAGTTTAGTTTCAAATTGAAAATGTTACCAGTATTCTACACGTTTTTGAGTATAACAAAATTTACTCTAAATAAATCAATTATTTGCTAAGACATGTTTGGAAAACCTTATAGGCTTTATATAGCAGACTACCAGTTCCCGTTGGTGGATTATCCCTAAAATAAAAATATACGAATAGTTCTATAATATAACGCATCGGACTGTTATCATGAGACCCTTAGTTTTATTTCCACACTTTTAATTTTACCCCAGTTTTTTACTCTATACTAACATCTTTGAGGATGAAGGGGAAAACTTGGCGGCTCGTAACCGCAATTCACGTGTAAAGTATATGACTTAAGGACTTAACGAAATATGTAAAAGTGTCAGTTATTAGCAAATATTCGGACAGTTTATTTTAACTGGTAACGGGAGTAGGTAGCAGAGGACCCTTTTAGAAATGAAATATGGAGAACAAATTTGAATAATAATTTTTTTTGAAATTAGAACAATTAAAAGTTCTAATTGAAAACGACTGTATTACATCTCAAGAATTTTATAATCGATAAGATTTGTTTAACCGTGATTTAAAAAATATATAATTATTTTATAATTGTCGTTATTTTGTTTGTTGTTTCGTAAGTATCTTTCTTATATTTAAATATTGCAATTCGGTTATTTTTTTCTATGCTTTATTTTAAAAAGGACACTGTACCACGATATTGTTACACTTTCGAAGACAAAATACTGATATCTTCCTTAGGTTTTCAGCATAAGTCTTCTATATTTCGTTAAAATAAAAAAAATATAGGATGCCGTATTACATTCTAAGTAATTTAATTGAAAATGACATGACAAGCACGAACAAATATCATGTATAATACTAATGATAGAAACATAATATCGGGCGCATGTTTTTGATAACGAATCATCAAAACTAACAGCAGATTGTACAAAGTTTTGACGACATGAATTTCACGTTCTTTGCTTTTGGTCAGAGTTTGTCGAATGTTGGTTTCCACACATACACAGTCTAACACAGCCGAACCCGATCAATAGGCTACTTACCTGGCACGTGGCACATGGTGATAAATGAATACATGGCCTTTGATGCTGATCGTGATCAGGTGAAACCTTCCTCAGGGCACTCCTCGTCTCTACACGTGTTCGTGTTGATTTAATGGACTTCTACAGCTTGCATGTTGATATTGTCCACGTCAGACTATATATCTGTTGTAGTATGGTGTAGACAGGTCTCCTCTGGGCTATACTGTAATACTCTTTGTTGTTTTTTGTCTGGCCGAGGTGCTATTTTTATTTGGATTGAAGCTTGTAAAACCTGGATGTTTTTATTAGTGTGAAAATCGCATGTACTGCATTTAAGCCAATAGGATTATACAATTTTTTAAATGTTATCCAGTTTGTTATAGTAGATTACTGGAAGCCATTCGCCTGCATTAGGTGAAATAAAACAAGTTTCACTGAATTTATTAATTGATCTAGAATTGAAAGGATAATTATTTAAAAAAAATTTATTTCTCTTGTAAACTTTGTAAATATGTATAATAATTAATGTTTTTTTTTGTGCTGGTTTTAGATTTCTAGAAATTTATATTTTACCTGTTTCGTTTTTTTTTTTTTTACTTTCTCATATGTTGTCGATGACGATTTTTTTACAGAAATACATGTTTTAAAAGACGTTGAATTCTTTTTTGTTTATCGCAATGACGTTTGTGTGGATGAATATTTGGCCGTTAAGCGGGATTTACATTGGGATTTACTAACCTATTGTAAACCCTATAGGACAGTACTTGTACCAGTACCTGCACAAGTAATCAGGACAGAGAAGCCTCCCAGGCTATTTACTCACCACTTGCAAAGACACTGTCCTTACCCCAACAGCGTATTTGGCATTAGCCAACGCCATGTACTAATACAAGTAACTAATCTTAGTTACTACACCAATGTAAACCCGGCATTGCAAGCTAGTGCCATTTAGTTTCTATTTTGAACAGAGCCTTATTAGTACAAATAGACATAAATATTTTTTAAGTGTATAGACATCAACGGTCTTGTATCCGAGATAGTTTTCTAGCCAGGTTAGGTACTAGAACAAGTAATTAAACTTAGTTATTACACCAATGTAAACCCGGTACAGTTTACTTACTTACTAAGGAGAAAATATAGAGTAACGAAACTTTAAAGCGATTTTGAATATAATTGCATACTAGAACTGAATACATTAAACAATTTATTAATTTTAAATATAAAAACAGTTACAAAAAAAAAAAATTGAAATGCAAAAGGTTAGCAATAATATTTGAAATAAAAAATCAACTTTATAATGGCCTTGTATTTTCTTTAGATTTGGAAAATACCTTAATTACGAGTATATGTCCAAAAGTATATTTTAATAACCATAGCTGCTACGTGAATAAATAAATATTTAAAACATCTGTCTTATACGAGTATGCCAAATATATTTGAAGTGCAATTATTAAACAATCAAATTCAGATTTTAGTTTAAACAATTGTGTATTGACTAAACCTGTTTTTTTTTTTTTCATTTAAAACCGTACACTGGTTTGTGACGCGGATGATATCCTCTCAAAATGATATCACGACATCTCCAAAAAAATCTGGAAATATAACAAGCATTTATGGGATAATATTCCAATTTTTTTGTACGAACAAAATAATTTTTAAATAAACTCTACCGTTTCTGAATAATAAAAGAAACCAGTAATACAAAAATACAATGATAGCAGTTCATGGGTTTTTATAATTTATGTCATATGTTCCGAAATAACGATTAAGTTTTATAAAATTTATAATGAAATGAAATCGTATTATTTTATTGATAAATATTTGGCTCTTAATTTTATCGCAACTAGCTGTTGCTTTTAAATCTACAGTCTTCCAAACATATAACGGGTTTTCAGAATAAAATAAAATTACTTCGTAATTGGGTATTATAGCTGAAAAGTTCTCGGAATTAATTATGAAAATTTTATAAATAGCTATGGGAGAAATTGTAAGATTGTATATAATGATATAAAATTTGCGGAAATCATGTTTTAAAGATAAATATAACTCTCTTTTTGATGTTAAGAAAAACATTGACATTAAAAATTTAAAGAATGGTAATTTAATTGTTTAAATAATCTTCAGTATTCTTTTAGTAAAAAGTAGTTACAGCACTGTTAATTATTAGAGAATGGTACAGTGAGTTGTGGGATGATATGGTTCCGAAATAAACATTTGTGCTGCTCTAGTAAAGGAACAATATGTGACTTATTTAGCATTTAAATAGTAGGTACTTTCTTAAATTTTTAAACTATTTAAATAAGCTCTCATCAAAGAACAGAGAAATTCTAGATAGTTCATAGGAATAGGAGTTTATTCCAGTTGCAGAAACCGTTGACAGCTATGTAAATTGTTAGGTACGAAAAACCTTGAATTGGAATAAAAAATAACGTATATAGTACAAAAATTTTAAATTTTTCAATATTCAAATCGTTATAAATGGAATAAAATATATTGTACAAATAGTTAATTATTAGAAACGTTATCGCACTATTTCACTAAAAATTAGTAATTTTAAAACTGCAGTGGCGCCAGCCTTCTTGGTTATAGATAACTTTTGGCTTTTAGTTCACAACATAGATAACAAAGCTTTATACAACATACACTGAATCAGTAGAATATGATTTGAAATGATAGCGATGAATTATATAGAACTGGAATAAATATTTATTCCTCATAAACTATGTGGACTTGCTAATACTTTAAACTTTATTTAGATCAGAAAATAATTGTAAGTATAGATAAATAGCTGAGGCTGACTCAACTGCTTCGTTTGATATCTTCACTAGACCTAGGTATTCAACGCAAAAATGACGTTTTGGTTTTGACAAATCGTTTTTAAACATGTTTGATGACCTGTCGTTTGTAGATATAATGCTGTAGAAGAATCTACTATCTCTAAGAATTACTAGACCTATCACGACTACTGATATGATCAATTCGTGATCGATATCGACCTCTTGGAAGAGCCTATGAAATTTAATATTTCGTACTACTGAAGTTCTTTTCTGTCCCGCTCTGGTGGTTAACCTTGCCGTCTCCTTTTGGACTAAAAGAAGGAAAGTTGTAAATGAACAAACAATTTTAGGATATCGGAAATTCCTTTATAAGATACATATTGTTTTCAGAACATATATGAACAACCATTGCCAAAACTTTTTTTATAGTAGTAATTTTTTCAAAAGTATAATATTCGTTTTTGTTCCGATTTTATTTATCGTGTGAACCGCTTTTGTAAGAATAACTAAAATTATTCGAATCCGCAAGAATTAGCAGATGTCTGCGGATTATCCGAAATATCCGCGGTTCTGCATGGCTCTATTTACTTGCAATGGCTGCAACGGTCATTGATCCGCCCACGCCGGAGTGGATATTTTCAGCCAGAAATATTGTGGGTGGTCAAATGTATGTCATTGCCCTTAATTGAAATCACATCTGTCTTCTTTGAAAAAAATATTTGTGAAATTACCCAGACGATGAATTAACTATCGAATATAAAACACGTGTTACAAACTAGATTCAATAAATTATAATCTATAAAAGTATAAATACCATTAACATAAATCCCTTCATTATCACTATCAGTTCTCTTAAAGCCTTCAAAAGTAATGGCAATAAATAGCCATACTTGTCCCTTTGTTTTAATCTATGAAAGGAAAACCAATTGCCATGTATTGCTTGTCTCCATATCTACCTTACAGATTTTATATGTAGTTCCCTGTAAGACAGGTGAGGTTATAATGCTTATCAAGAACGATTCGACTGTTACGAATATTTCAATACAATATATTTAGCAAAACAGTTATTATGTGCAAAATTTAAGAACATGTATGTAATTATATGGGGTAAATAGCTCTCTAGTCTCTATACAGTATAAAATAACTACGTTATTTCCCATTAAAATCTTTGGTGGATGTAGTTTGATTGCTAGTAGTTAAATAGTTAGATACTTGATAATATTATAACGGGCGCGGCAACGACAGGTTGAAGCTTGCTGGCCTACGCCGCCGAGTGAATGACGCAACGCTAGCAAGTTCGGACAAGTCGTTTACTCCACAATAGAGATTGTTCCAGAGCCTTCTAGAAACAAGGAACGTGGTATATAAAAGAGCGAATCACCGGGACCAGTCAGTCAGTTAGTTGACTCTTAGTCAGTAGGGACAGTCGACTCCGAAGCAACTATGAAGAACATAAATAGATAGCTCGGTCTGAATATAAATATATCATCATAAATAAATATCGCTCGGCTAGTTTATATAAATAATAGTGTTTATTTACAGTAATGATAAGTGTCAGTTTATAAGTTTTTGTATTCGTTATTTTAGTGTTATATACCTAGTGTTAATTAATTTTTACTATTTGTTATAATAATTATTCATTACTTATTTTTAATAAGATTTCTGTTTATTTAAATAAAAACGTTTAAAACCCACTAACGTTACAATATATTTATTTATTTTTTTATTCGTATTTAAATAAAATATATTAGAAGGTTCTGAAAATATGAATTTATATTTCTAAAATATATCGCTATTAATTTGAATAGAACTCCTTTAGTGCTCACTTAATTTCCATGTTCCCAAAATACCATCCAATTTCAACAACAAAATAACTAATGAAAGACTCAAAGCGCCTATCCATTAGCCACTATAATTAAATTCCTCCTGGTGTATTATCAGCATCACACTATCATACCACTGACCTAATCCAACATAACCCAACTAACCACCGAGTCGTCCTTGCTCTATAACCAGAACGGAGTTACCAGTGCAGACTGCAGAGTGCAGTCCAGCGTGCTGTGACACCAATGAGAGACTAGTGGCGGTAGTAAAGCTTGGCAAAGGCTTCGTTTCAGCGTTTCATCTCTTCAGTTCACGTGTGTGAAAGGACGACAGGTCAGGCAGGATAAACCTGGTGGAACACTAGAGCAAGGATGATAGTGCTGGATAGTTGATGGAGATATAGGTGGACGAGAAGATGGAGGTGTGATGCAAAGAAGATGTTTTGCTGATAGTTGTACGAATCGATATATAATGAACGAATGATTTCGGAGATGAGGAATACATATTTTAGGTACATTTATTACTTTTGTTGTTTTTAATACTAACTGACACATCAAATTACAGTAAAATGTGTAGATTATATAAAATACAGGAAAAGTATTACATAATAAAAATTGATACTGAAAAAAAATTGTCAAATACTCGGTGTGTGGAGTAAATTACAATCTAAGTATCTACTCTTCACTGCTATAGAAGCCGTTGTTAAGTGTTTATTAATATTTTGTTTAAAATAAATCTACTTGTACGAATGTGGATGAGGTGGATTAAATTGATTGCTGATTGAATGTATAAGTCCGTGCTATTCCATTAAGGAGGTATAGTGCTATTATAGTGTAGGAAGAGATCTGTGAAACTCATTATAGAAGCTTCCAATTGGCCGTTATAAAGTTTCTTAGGATTTGCGTTAAGGTTTACTAGACCCAGGTTGATTTTTCTATTTTAGACCGTACAAGAAATTTGAATCTGACTGCAGTGTACTCTGTACGAAATCTTTTTTTTTTTTTATAATATTTTGTTTTTTATATTTATATACTTTTTTGCAGTCAATAAACTAAAATTTTGTTTTATTGTCTAATTTATTTTATATTGTTTTAGCTTACAAAATTTATAAAACATTCAGTATGATTATTTTTTTACACGGCCCATTATTTACCCTAAAAGCGATGCTTTCAAGTTCGAATAATATATTCTTACCGCAAAGATTCCCGATCCTCCATAAAAAGTTGTAAACCCTGCATAAATTCATTTCTTTTATCTCTTCCTACAACTGTACCAGTACAAAGCATTGAGCTTATAGGTATCATTTTCAATCTGATTTAATAATAATTCAATTGAAACTCGATACATATTTTTCGAATTTATTCTTTAAAAATTTACAATTCAATGTTTCAGTTTTTTTCTAAAATATCCAAATGTAATTCTTAGTGAAAGTAAATCCCTGTTATACATGAAATAGTTATAAATATAATGATTTGAAAACTAGGAAATCATCATTAAATTGGCATTGCCATATAAAAACCTTATGGAATGTTGAAGAATGTTTAATCAAATTTAATTAGGCACAGCGCAAATATTTTATAAAGCAGCATGACTTTCACTACTCGTTAATAATTACAAAACAATCAATCTTCTTTTCATCGTATACTCTTCCACGAATTTAAGTAATTTCCAATTCAGCGAATAAGTTCAATTAGCCTTTACGTTTGAAAACCCCGTTTACCGTTGCTCCGTGTACCATTTATCCGCTCTGTGTTGGTTCATGGTAAACATTTGCCTATTTTCATTGGCTGTGTCGCTGTGTGTTGTCGTTGCAGCCGATCAAACATCAATCTGTCGTTCTGTCGACGAGCGAAGCTGCGGTGCGAGCGCTTTGTGGAGGCGAGCAGGCAACACGGCAACATGGCTTGTCCCACGTGTAGAGTAATGAACAGCGCATGATTTGCATAAAGGACGATGTTGTGGTGAATAAAAGAGACGTGCTTGATGCTAATAATGTTGTTGTTTTGTGTTTGCAAACGGGGATTTTTGAATTGGGTTGCGATTTTTGTTGAGTTGAGGATCAAGTCCTAGAGAGTTAAAATTTAATTTTGGCATTCAGATTTCGCATATTAATTTCATATTGTTATAATTTAGATGATGATAACTAAAATGTTTCTGCTTATAAATTATTCAAATGGTGAAAATACTGTTTTATATGAAACCGGGTTGGAAATTTAATACTCAATCTTGTTTACTATTCCGACAGGAGAATCGTTTATAAATGACCTAAAGAGTAAGCGTACCGCGTACGCGTATATTGAAAAGTAAACCAGGACTATTTGGTACATGCGTTTTCTGGAAAGTCTCTTTTATAGCTTGTATATAATAATTTGCAAAATTATTAAGTTTAGCTTCAAAAACATAAATAATACGCTGTGTGTGTTTTTAAGCTATTGCATAGCTTTTATCGCGGCCTTTGAGCGCGGCGACCGAATCAAGAAATTCCGTAACGAAAAAAATCTGACACCCCCCACTCCGACCGGCACAGCGGTGCGGCGTTAAAAGCCGTGTATCGTCTAACGTCGTTTCAGTTCGGCAGACTTCGGCACGGTGTTTGTGTGCGTGCGACTAGACGTATGCAATTGATGCGGTATTTTCCAGATATTTAGAGGATATCAACTATAAAAACTTATGTTTCTTATTTCAGTTACCATAAACCTATAGTTTCAAGGACAAAAATTCCTGAATAACCTACGTCCGAGTATATTGTAAGATAATAAAAAATTTTTTAAACAATATTAACTTTTCATTTATTCAATAAATGAAAAAAAAATTGTTTTCTTATCGGTCACCACGCTCAAAAAGTGTAACTTGAATTAATATCAAAGAAAAAAAATACTGCATAAATAAAATAAATAAATAATTATAATTGCATAAGTTGATAAAAAATGCTATGCATTAGCTTTACCGCGGCAGTCCCCGAGTGCCACACGTATTTTTTTTTTCTTTGCACGAGCACCTGAACAATCCTGGAGTCGGTACCACTAGCGCGGATGGATGTGTGCCAGCAATAAAAGTTTAAAATGGCAGGAAGATAATAGTAATAATATTTGTAATAATAATCGTTACTTCTACTTTTTTGCTGCTTCAAATTTATAGTATATCAAAATTAAACATTTTATTATATAATTATGTAATTCTAGTTGCTATGAGAACAAACAAAAAGCTTTATACTCGTACATCCATTCTGTATGTAATTATAATCATGTGTTGTCAATACCAGATTTTTAAATATACTTAATAAATTTGTAATCAACTATTATAATGTAATTATCTAAGAATTGTATGGACAGTTCAAAAACAAAAGTATATTGTGTTATTAGGAGTAAATATGATACTTTGTATAATTAAGTTTGAACACCGGGCGAAACGAGTTGGAGAATTACATGCGATGAACCCAAATTCACATTTATTTCAAATAACACTTGTTATTTTTTCTTAAAATATAGGAAATAGAACTATAAATCATTAAGGGCGCATTTGAAAACCCAACTTGTAGTAGCCGCAGTACTTAAATGACTTAAACCATGTAGTGCACCAAATTGTACTTTTGGAAGAAAGTTTTTCTCACGTTTCTCACTACTAGCGCTGTCGGCGGCAAAACGTTGATCTCAAATAGCATTTCGCTTATGAGGAAGCGAAACTTTTTAAGTTTTTGACAAACTACACAATTTTCAGTAATAATTTTTGCACAGAATTTTAGATTATATTGTCCTGATTGTAGTAAGCTAAAATTTTATCTTTATGTATTTAATACATTCGTCATAAAACAACTCACAAATCACGTATTTTTCTATTTACTATTTTTGTTTATTTTGCAAATTAGATAACGTTTTAAAATGATTAGTTTTTAGCTTAGAGCAATCCAGAGACCCTAATGATTTTATTTTTTTATCATACATATATTGACATTGTCCCAAATTGCTTAAAATTATGAAGTTACAGAGGCAAAAAAAAAAATAGTATGGTTTCCGGATTTCTAACGCGCCCTTAAAAAGTGCCCATAACTTTCAAAAATAATATGCTCTTTTGTTATTTTTGTTTATTTGTTTCATTTTTATCTGTCGAATTAACTACCATTTAACTCAAACCAAATATTAAAACTGAAGCTAATTTTGGAATTATATTTCACATATTTTAAAAAGCCAAGTAAGTAAACTGAATTTCGAAAATATTAGAAGATTCAAAATGAATACCGTACTTATTCGTGCATATACGTATTACTACATCACTATTAAAATTAATTGTAAGAGCATTTTCACTTTTGATATTTCTCATTTAATCATATGACGTGAACGGTCATTACAAATAGAAATAACCGTAATAAAAACTAGGCCAGTTTAAAATAAGCATAATAGATCTTCAGATTGTATTGATTATTCGTTAGCTGGAAAAATACCATGAGAAAATATACAGTACTAATCATTATTTGTTTAGATTCGAGTTTGATAACGGTATGAACTGCACGGCAATAGTATCAATATCACATTTAAAAATGAGTAACAGTATGAGAAATTTTAATAATATGCTTATATGAGTCATTATCCAACGCATTTTGTTTTGTTTAACAATAAAGACAATATCCGTGTTACCTTTTCCCATAATTATGAAGAAAAAAATATAATTGTCTAAGAAAGGATACTATCATTATAAAAAATATAATATTCGTATAAATAAAATTGAGAATTTTTTCTCTCTCAGGAAAGTGTACCATTCATTTTTGATAAAGATAATTAGTGTGGAAAATGATATATTAAAAATCTTTTTACGTAATAAAGTTTTTTGCTGTTTACAAAGTACTAAATAAAATTACTGTAGTACTCAGTTAATCTATCTATATTAATTTATTTTGCTTTGTTTATTGTACGCTTGAATATAAAACTATAATAATGAGCATTTTTAAATGTCATAAAGTCAAAGAAAAACATAGATATAATATTTTGGCTTTAACTTGTATATTATTTTTATTTGGTGACGGCATTTTCATTTACACAGGGTGTTTCCATATTTCGAACAAAAAATTAAGGGATATATAATATATGTACTAGAGGCCATACTGATCATGGAACAAAAATATTTTTTTTTAAATTTGCATCGTAACAATGAACATTTTTTTGCCAACGGTTGATAGCTATTGTAAATAATTTAATTTGACTCTACTACAAGTAATTGTTTCACAACACCTAATAAATGTCTGACATTGTCTAATATTTTATTTTAATTTAATTTGGTTCGATGCAGCCTACTACTTCCGGGAACATTATTGTTAATCTTATTTCTATGCTAGTTTGCTAGTTTATTTTCTTAATTGCGCATTGTAGTGCAGTGTTTCTGAAAATGAATGCATGCAGTGATAATGAGTCAGTATTTAGTGAATTATGCTTTTAGTTTATGTAGAAGAAGGACAAAATTCACTATTGGCACGACGCCGTATTTACACAGAACGTCTTCCGGCATCCTGTTGCTCGTTTATGTGTAACGGTCACCCAACGCCTTCGAGGTACTGGTTTTTTTGCGACCTAATCGTAGGAGAGACATGTTGTCTTAGATGCTGTAGAAGCTGATCCAATTATTAGCATTCGAAGAATATCTCGAGTATCTTGCCATTTCAATATGGTAAATTTTGAGAGATTACTATTACCACTCATTTCATTTTCAACGAGTTCAAGGGTTAACAGAACCTAACTTTTGCAACAACATGCCGTAACCGTTAATTTTCCCTCATACATAATATTTTCCGCTGAAGCAATTTTAACGCGAGAGGAAATTCATGATTATTAATTTGCATTATTGGAGTAAATATAATTAACATGTTATTGCAAAAACAACCATAATTAAAAATAACTACCCTCCACAAATTTTAAATAACATTATACAAACTAGATTAACTAAATTAGAGAATTTAAACAATTCTGTGTTGGCTAATAACAAAGTACATAAGAAATAAATCTCATAAACATTTAGACTGTACTTTACAACATATAGCTTATGATTTTAACTTAACGATAGCTTATAAAACGAGCTCAGATAACAGTTCGGTTTTCTCTTCCTTGAAATCTAAAGTTGAACCTAAAAAACAAAGTAATCTCATTTACAACATAAATTGCCGTAATTGTACATTGTACATACATTGGAGAAACCAAACAGTATTTAGAATCAAGAATTAAACAACGTAATTACGTTAAAAAGTGATAATAACAATCCTAGAGCCATTGTTGATCACTCTCTGCTTCATAATATCAAATTAAATCATGATAATGTTGAAATTCTACATAAAGAACCTGACAGAATTAAAAGACTTTTTCTAGAAAGTTGTTATATAAATATGACTGATACTCATTTGATCAATACAGAAACATCCTTCACTATTTCAAATAATTTTTAGTATATTATATTTGTTTACATTTACTATGCTTGGTTAGGTTTCAAGTACACTGACTTTTTGTAGTAAATTTAAAATTTTGTTATTTTTCTTCTTGTTCTATTCAACTTCAATTATACACACTGGAGGGGGTAAATTAGGTAAATTCAAATGTAATTGATATTATTAGAAATTAATTTATACAATCTTTATTTATTTTTTTCACGACATAGTAGGAAACCTCACCGTTCTTCTCCCGAAATAGTGAGGAAAATGTGTTGTTCCTCTCTAGAGAGGAAAATATAAAAGTGTTACCAATATGAATGTTATTTACAAAAAATATATTATAAAAATTATAAATACATTCCTAATTTTATTGAAAATTCTTATTTTAGTGATATACATTCTTTAAATTATCTTACAATTATGTCTTATATTTTTATTTTTCTTTTTAAATCACAATTTGATAATTTATTATAGATATTTAAGATTGGTTCATTGGCAACACTGCTACACCGCCTTGTGAATTCTGAGAATTCTGCGGAAGTAATAAAACAACAACATTCATGTCAAGATTGTACTATATCGTTTATCCAACGTGCTGTATTATGTGTGGCAATGAATGGTGACAATTATGAACAATATTTGTGATTAATAATTACATCGAATTATCCTCAATGGTATGTGTTCAGTCATTTAGACAAATATGTTCATTTTAAATAAAATGCAGTGGTATTTAAATATTGTGTATTCAAAACAATTATTACCTCTAAGTTTAATGAGCATTATTTAATGTGATGAATCTGAAGCTTCTTGATTTGATGGAGGTTTGTGACAATAATTAAACTAATGGATAGCAGTCAATAAATTTTATTAAAAATCGGCCTCTCTATTTAATGTAATATTGATAAATAATTAACTCCAGTGGTCCTAAAATGTTCACTTTAAATAAACCTCCACTAATTTTGTGAATTTTGAAACAAATCTTTTTTTTATGATCAGTATGGCATTTAGTATATTCTTTTTAATTTTTTCCTCGAATTATGGAAATACCCTGTATAAGTACAATTTATTTTGAAGGCATTCTATACCTAATGCTAAGTCTACATCTTCGATGTTATAACAAACTTTCTTATTAATAATTCGTGAACTTCTAGCAAGGAATTTTATCAATAAGTTATCATTTCTAAACGTAAGTTTGTTTCTTTTTACCAAATCCACGAATTTTTACGTAAATAATATATAATATGTAAAAATATCTAATATACCAGGCATTACCCGAGTGTAGTTCGAACATGTTTCTATTCACCAACTGTGAGAAATTCTACAATAAAATCTGGGACATAAAGATTATTTTATATTCATATTTTATTATTATTATTCAACATATAATAATAACCCATTAACATTAACTAAATCAAAGTACATGAAACTGTTTAATTTTCATTAGGACAGTAGGTATTATAAAGAACGTAAGGAATAGACAAAAAAATACGAAAAAAGCACAACATCCTACTTGCCTACTAGTTAAAAGTGAAGAAGATCTACAACACTACATTAATATATGGAAAGAGGAATTAAGAGCTTCAGATATGTCTATAAATGAAAAAATATAAAGATAAATGGAACAGAAATAGAACAAGTAGAAATATTTACATTCTTAGACTCAACACTTAACAACAGAGGAAGCTTAGAGAATTAAATATACAACAGAATCCTAGTTACCACTGAATGGCATTTTAAATAACAAACAAATAATGAAGAAAACAAAATGGGTTCTTTACAAAACAATTTACAGACCAACATTAATATACGGAAGTGAAAGTGAAGTGATGATGAACAATAAATTATTTTTTCCAAATAGCAATAGATACGAAAAAAATTCAAATAAAGTAAATATGAGTAATATTATTTGAAATATTAAATGTTATTTGCAATTTCCTCGTATTTGCTACGGATTTTGAGAAAAAAAATTGATTATATCTAATCTACTTTGAAAAAGCACATGTGAAAAATATTTGTTCAACCCTATTTAGTTTAGTATCTCATGAAAGCTATTAGAAAAAGGAGTTGAACTCAATTGACAAAAATTAAATTTGGACGATCATCAGTTGTTTTGATATAAGTTTATTAGATCGTACTGAATTAAAATTAAAGGTTCAGACAGTACAGTTAAATTATAATATTAAAAAAAAATTGAATCTTGTGGCGTTAAAATTTAAGGTATGGCAGAGAAAAGCTGGTCTTAAATATTAAAATTACTTTTGAGCGATTGTCAATTGTATTTATTATAGTTATTAGAATTCTTTTGAGTTTTCTCAATGTCGTTCAAGTATCTATATTGCATGCTGTGAAAATAAACATAACTGAAATGTCTAAGTTATATTAATATATTTATTTAATTCAAGTAGTGATCACACCGAATTATTTTAAGTTTACAAATTTGACCAAATTGAGTGTAGTGCAATATGTTATACCTAAATTCTTCCTTTTCTTTCCTTTACCTAGAAGAATATAGCTTTTCTTGTCGCTTAAAGACATAATAATTTATGCTTAAAGTAATGGAAAATATATCTATTTTTTAAAAAATTCTCATAACTTGAAGTTATATCCTTCATTCCATTGTCATAATTTATGTAAATAAATTAGCAGCAAAGACGTAAATATTAATCTCTTTTTCGTCTTCGAGTAAATTATATATTTGTACTATCCATAGAGACTAGTAATGGTACTGGACTATGTGTAAAAAAAAAATCCCGTAATGAAGTTAAATAAAATTATTCTTATATAGCGAAGTGTATCAATTCAAATAAATATACACATATTATAAGACTGAGTACTCTAACATTCTTGGAGAGAAAGAATTATTTTAAATGTAACATATACAAAGCTGTCTGACGTTTTGTGCGAATACAGCAGAATACTTTGACGATGTATTTTAGATATGGACAGATAATATGTTAATGCTGTACGATATAAATTTTTGAAGACAAGACCTCAGCGCCATCTGTCCCTCTTTGATATATTGCGCGTTCCTGTCTTTATTTATTTCATTCTCTTGTTTCTTGTCAAAAGTGACGGATCATACAATTACAATTCTGTTTTTATTTGAGTTAATTCTAACATTTCCTTCGAAGTGCGCTGTCACAAATCTAAAATCGAGAATCGTGTATATATGAAATTTATTTTCAAATAAATGGATGAAAAAAAGATCATGACAAAAATCGCTAACGATATTTTTGCAGAAATATATATTTTGAGGTTACTAGACACAAAATAATAAATATATTATTTTTTTTACAAATAGAATCATCTGTGAAAAAAATTTCAAATGAAAGATGTGAGCAATAATACCTATTTGGAAAATAAAATGTTATTTGCACTTTTATTGTACCTGTTTCTATTTTTGAAAAAAAAAAAATTAAATAACATATGTATTTCAGTAATCTTATTTACAATGAGAACAAAAACCAAAAACTAAAACCTTTTTTTCGCATTTTGTTTAGTAATGGACTATATTACTAAACACAAAATCGTTGAGTAAAGTGATACTTTACTGCATAGCAACCATTGAACCATTACTGCATAGCAACGGATTTTACATAAATAAATAGGTACTCATAGTACGAAAATTATTTATTTTTACTTATAGTATAAAAGTATTATCAGGGGCAACATTTAGAAACTTCGTAACATTTTCCATTGTCAAAATTTTGATCATGGAGTACATGGACCATAAGCTTTTATTTATTTATTTATTAAAAAATCGATTTTACATTAGTTTTATAATTTACCTTTTCAAAAAAATAAGCCAACATTACATTTTCGTTGGCTTCTGTTACACTTTTGTTGTTCTCCATTCACAAAATTGATTATAATATTTGTTATATCGTTCATTGGACTTATATGGAAGTAAACTGGAGGACGCTTCTTTTGCTGCATTTAAAATGTCATCTCCAATTTTAAAACTATTGCTATTATCTTGGTTTTCCATTTTAAAGAAATCAATTTTAGGAGTGACACATTGAAAATATTTATTTTTGTTTTTAATGCGATATTGTTGCTAAGACAAGCCGTCTACTTTTTATTTATATTTAAATATTTATAATTTTTTAAGGATATCACTTCATTTTTTTTTTTTATTTTATTTATTTACCCAACAGAAATAAAATTCTAATTACAGAGTAAAATTATAGAATATAACATCTCAAATAACATGAAAACAAACAAAAAACGAAAAAGGAAAACAGCTAGTAGAAATTACATATACAATAAATTGATAATTCAGTGATCTTTCAGGCACATAGCTATATTATTTTTGAATTTTGAAAAAGTATCGCAAAAATCTAATGTGTTATTATAATTATTAAAAGTACAAACATTTTTCAAACATTTATTCAAAATGCGAAAAAATAGTGTACACAACACGTGTAGAAAAGTGGTTTTACTTCACTAGTATGGCTTTGAGCACTCGCTACGCTCGTTTACTCAAACAGCCATACTCATTCAGAAAAAGATCACTTTTCTAAACTTGTTGCGTAATATACTATTTACATATGTAAACATCAAATAATTGTGAAGTGTCAAAAATATGTGTCGTTTGTAATATTATTAAAGCAATATTTGTATTACTAGCAATAGTTAGAAAGTTTTAAAGACTAGATATTAATTAATTTTTTTTAAATTGTCATACGCAAGGAAGAAATCATACGTGATCAGATAGTTTTATATGTATAAGAAAGTAGTGTGTTGCCCAGACTAGATATTCTTGTTTGTCTAGGTTTACAAATGAATAACAAGTAAAATGTTGTACAATACACGCAAGGTAACTGTGAGGTGACAGGCTCGCCTGATCGGCTCGCCGGTCATTTCCTCCATTCAGCAGTAAAAACTGTTTTGCCTTGGTAGTAATTTAAAATACTGTTATAATACTGGGTACAAGCATAATACATTTATTACAAGGATTGTAACCCAGCAAATTCAACATATTTTGTCCCGCCATATAATAAGTTAGAATTTTTAAAAAATTTTCCTGTTAGAATATTTTATTTGTATATTTTTATCTCCGTGATAGACATTAACTATGGAGATTTGCCTCTGTCGTTTGGCTGAAAATATATCACGTAACATATAATTATATAGGCGAGCCTCTCAATAATGAAAAACATGGGTCATTCGGATTACTTGGCGCTCAACGTATTCAGTAGATAATATACAATACACCTAGATTAGACTGAAGACCATGGCGACTTCTGACTAATTCCTATCTGAGTTTGTCATCGCAGATATCAAAACTTGTATTTTTGTCTTAAATACTTCTCACTTTGAAATTATTACTACCATTAACGAATCTTTGCAGATTGTGCAGTAAAAAACTGAAAGCTAAACATGTTATATACTAGTGTCTGAAAACAAAAATAATAGAAATTAATAAATGTTCGCTACGTGAATATTGAAATATTGAAGATGTTTATTTATGAATCATGTTAGCTGTAACTTTCGTAGACACCTTGAAACTTTAATTGTCTTCCGTAACTAGCCATCAGTCCTGCAAGCCGTACACCTCAGTTGTCATTCCCTGGGGCATCCAACTTCCACCGCTGTAAGTCTCCCTACAACATTTCACATCTCACCTTCTCGTTTGATGTCGCTCTTCTATCCTTTCCTCTTGTGCTCCTCTTCTGGGGGAAGTTCGATAGCCGGTCGGCTTCCTACCCGTGCCTGATATATGTTTGCTACCAGCGTGACTCGCTCGCTGTACGCATGCGGGGAAATGGGTTAGTGTGTGGCGGATTGCAAGGAGAGATGGAGTTGGTGTGTGGCGAGTTGTATACTGGAATGAAGTTGACGACTGCTGCTTGTGACGTGGGCAACCACCGATGGCTCAGATTAAGACTATGTGCCAAGTTGCATTAGGACGTTAGTAATTAATAACACTGTTAAACGCACATTTTGTGCCATGGAAAATTTTAGGTGTTCCTGATTTATTTCGTTACGCTAAAAACGGATTTTTAGCAACAAGCATTTTTATGTATATAATTATACAATATTGGATAGATTTATTTCAATAAATAATTAAATATTGCACTAGTTTGTGTAATGTATTAACAGTGACGAATATTACCGTATTAAGACAAGTTTATTCCTGTTTATTACATGGAAGAAACACGCACTCAAATCAGTTATTGTTCATTAGTAAGCTGAAAACTGCAAAGATCTTGTGACTGAATTACTTAATGAAAATGAAGAATTAATCGAGAAGTACAAAACACTCAGGACTGTGCGTCAAAAGTCGACGTTTCGCCAACACATTTGCCTTCTTCAAGACAAATAAATAAAAAATTTAACAATATATTGTTAAAATCTTTTTGTACTGTGGTACATGCTTTTAATTTTAATATATATATATATATATATATATATATATATATATATATATATATATATACTATGAAGAAGCCAATTGTGTTGGCAATATGTCGTCTTTTAAATAAATAAATTCTTCTAGACTGCAGTCCTGAGAATTTTGTACATCTCACGAATTCCTTAATACCTACAGAGAAATGGGATATAACATGTCATTAAAAATTCACTTTCTGGATGCTCATCACGATTTCTTTTCGGAAAATATGGGTGCGTAAGTGACGCACATGGAGAACTTTTCTACTAAGATGTTGCAACCATGAAAAAAAAATATACCAAGGCAAAAGGGAATCCTAGTTTTCTTGCTGATTACTAGTGGATATAAATGCGGAATGCTGCAGAAACAAAATATCGCCGTAAAATCTCCGCAACAAAATTTAGAAATAAGAGTAACATTCAGAACATACCGATATTAATATATTTCTGTATAACACAACACTTGGTAGAGAAAATCCAAGGTCATTTTCAGATTTCTGTTGAAATTTTACATTACATACGCCTTGTTTTATCCATGGCACACAAAAAAGTTGATTTTTATTTACCAGTCTAATTTAGGGAGTATGCTTTAAATTTACTAAAAATCTTACTTGTTACAAGTTCCCATCTTGCAATTTACAAAAAAATAATGTATCTATCAAACAAACTGTAAAACAAATCATGGAAGCTTTGTAGCAATAACATACCTATGTTAAAAAAATAACATAAGATACGGAAAGTACCCTCGTTTTAAAATGACAAACAAATAATTATTTATGTATAAAGGCACTGCAGTTTAACTTTTTATTACGAATATGGAATTTATTTGCCGAGGCCGGTAGGGCCGAGGAAAATAAACCATGTGAGTGATAAAAAGGAACTTCAGTGCCTAGGTACATATTAAATTTTATTGGAAATCGAAAATTGGAAAAAAAGCTGTAAAAAAATATTATTTAGGTTAAGTTTATACATCCGTCAGTTGTCAATTGGAACTGACACTCAGAGTTGCCAACCCCGAACATTGAAGTTATCGTAAATAACACACAAAATTATGTGTTTTGTCCTCAATTTCTTCATCGGAATTAATTAGTTAACTCTTCTTGCACATATTGTTAAATTTTACGTATAAATTTACTACAATACGTCATATATCTGTCATAATTATGCTACTTTTACAATAATTATTTTACGGTTTTCAACACTGCGTTGCTCAAAATCGTCGTATAATGGATTACTTTAGTGACGATTTCTGAGCTTTTAATGACGATTTTCGGGCACTTTAGTGCTGATTTTAAATAAATAACAATACTTACAAATTAAATATGCTTCTAATGTATAAATAAAAATATCTCCCTTTAAAAATGTAAACAGATACAAATCAAAAACAAAAATTGCAAATTACGAAAATAAGCCAAATTTTCAAAACGAATCGACAATACCAAAACATGAAATCCCCTAAATTTTCTGTTCACACTTCACAGCGTAGTGTGCTTATACAAAACCTAAAACACAATTTCCAAATCACTAAATAATGACGTCATTTCGGGTCTACAAGTATAGCTTCGCACGTAATCTTGAACGCGTTTAGTATTCTACCTTTAAACACGGATATTAATTTACCGGTGTGGATCGATCATGGAGTGTAATACAGGAAGCGTGGGATGTTCTGTGGATACTTACTGAATTACACCTTCAACAAATGTAAATAAATTAATGTCCGTTGGTTCAGCTTTGAATCGGAACTTGTACTATCAACATGAAATTTATATATCGGCTTTATAGCAGCATGATTTTAATCCTTAATATTAAAGACTTGTAATGAATTTCGCTCAACAAATATGTATATGATACTGTAAAAGCCCGTGTATTGGCTAATTTTAGGTTTTTCCAGTAAATCTTAGGATTTACCGACATGAGGTGGTAAATGTAATGATTTACAGGTAAAAACCTAATATTAACCAATTTATGGACTTTTACAGGTTAGGTTAGGTTACCGCGTCTTTGAGGTAAATCGTAAGATTTAACAAGCAAATGGTGGTAAAAATTCGAAATGAACGATGACCACAGAACATTTAGACTCTTATAGCTTGTACAAATTTGCGTGGCGATTGACTTGACTTGCTAATGGGATAAGCCAGCCCTAGCCAGCGGGGTGCAAGTTTTTCTGCTTCAAATCTCCGAAATTTTTAATACGATTATCTTTTCAATAGTTTCCCCGAAAACTGTTAAGTAAGATAATTTTATACATATATACCCTTCAGAAAACGACATTTAAAATTCATTAGTTCAGCAGCACTGTAACAGTGAACACAATGTCGCAAGTTCAATACGAAGATTTTGAAGAAATTACCACGGTCGCGAAGCCAACACAAAAATATTTATCAAACGACGCAAAAGAAATAGTTCTGAATGTGTTTAACTTTCTACAAAGTGATAATTTCGAAAATGCGCCAATATCAAAAACTGCTGAAATGACTCAAGTGCCATATACTACAGTAAGAAGAATAATAAAAGAAGGTGTACCGGTTAAAAAACAAAGAAGTGATGCTGGAAAAACGAGAATTTAGAATGATTTTCAAAAAGATGTTATTCGTCGGAAAATATATTCGCTTTACAATGAAAATATATATCCTTCACTAAGATTATTGCATCAAAAATTAAAAGATGAATGTGATATTACTTGTGCAGTTAGTAGTCTTCGCAGTGTTCTCCTAAGCATGAAATTCAAGTTTAAAAAAATTGATAAACGTCAAGTTTTGCTGGAAAGTAGAAGAATATGTCAATGGCGGCATCAATACTTGACAGATTTAAAAAAGTTTCGTGAGGAGAAACGCTCAATTATATACCTAGATGAAACATGGTATGATACACACGACACTAAATCTAAAAGTTGGACTGATGGTAGTGAGAATTGTGTTGCGAATATTCCAGTTTCTCGGGGTAAACGGATAATTAATCTTCACGCGGGGAGTGAGCAAGGATGGGTGAATGGTGCTGAATTATTGTCGGGCCACAACATGGGAAACGCTTGTTTGGATTACCATGATAATATGACGTCTAATATTTTTGAGGAGTGGTTTGGCGGTCAATTATTACCAAATATTCCAGCAAATAGTGTAATAGTTATGGATAACGCTAGTTACCATTCCAGGCAATTAATTAAAATACCCACTAAATCTAGTAATAAAACAGAAATTAAAGAATATCTGTATCGTCATGATATATTTTTTGAAGAATCGTACAGTAAAAGTGAATTATTGGAAGTAGCACAAATAAAACTTGTTAAAAGAATGTACGTGTGCGATACAATGGCACAAAAATTTGGTCATACTGTATTAAGACTGCCCCCGTATTACTGTATATTAAATCCTATAGAACTAATTTGGGGACAATTAAAAACACGTATTAGACGAAAAAATGTTACACCAACCGTGTGCGCTAATGTTGTGGAATTAATTAAAAGTGAAATAAATAATATTAGTGACTTAAAATGGGCTAGTAGTGTTCGGCATGTGATAGACATAGAAAACAGTTACTTAAATTTCAATAATATTATTGATGAATTTATTATAAATGTTGGACAGTCAAGTGACGACACTGATGATGATATTGTTATCGATTAATCACCTAAGTAAAACAACATAGATGTAAAATAAAACATAAGTTTTTTATCAATATATGTTTATATTTACTGAACGACAATGACAATACTGTATTCATATTTAATTTTATTAAAATTTTTCTTATTTTGATATTACTTGTGTCTGTTTGTGTAAAACTCATTTGAAAATATTATCTAGTACAACCCTGTAAAGTAGTCCCTCATAAATTTCTTTAATCCTCTTATGGAATACCTGCTGAGAAACACTAATGGAATCAATCGCCACGCAAATTTGTACAAGCTATACCATTAAGAGTTGGTCCATCTTAGGTTTTACTGGAAAATTTTAGGATTTACCGTAGTTCGGACATTTACAGTAACAAATATACCGAATGACGTAGCTTTAACGTTCTTGTTTTTAAAATTATTCTTGTATAACTAAATACTTATCTTCAACCAGATCCATGTAGACCTTAAAATATGTACATGCAAGAATCGATATTTTACATGTGTACAATAATAGGTACACCTGGTGTATACTAGCCTTATTACGTTGAAATTATATTTATTTGTTCATAAAGGTCGACGTTTCGGCCCTATTTTGAGCCTTCTACAAGACCAAATGAATACACATAATGTAGTGTGAATTCATTTTGTCTCGAAGAACGCTCAAAATAGGGCTGAAACGTTGACCTTTATGAACAAATAAACATAATTGTAACGTAATAAGGCTGTATACCTATTATTTTCCATTCCAATGATTATTATTATTAAATTCAATACCCAACAGATTTGCGTCCGATTCTAGGGTAAGGTAAACAAAAGTAAATTAATGTAAGAGATAGTGTGCTTAATGTTAGCCACTGTCATGAAAAATTTCGGCGTGATATTCAATTTTATGATAACTATGGATCATTTGATGCAAGGGAGATTTTAATGATATATTTGATCGTGCAGTTTTAAAGTAAAAAGTTCTATTATGTCTGCCTGATAACCTGGGAACTTGAAAGAAAACTTTATCTAAATAAAAGGGACAATCAATATTATTGTTAATAATCTTTTGAAGTAATATTACAGAATCAATTGTACGTCTATATGATGAAGAAAATTCAAAGCAAATGTATGCAATAATAATTCTTATGTGTACCTCTAGGTGGGTAAGACCCTTTTAAAATGTAAGCTGCAAATTTCATGAATTTTCTCTGTACTCTTCCAATGAAATCATTTAGATTTAGGTAAATAGAGTTCTAAATAACCGTCTAGTATTCCAAATGGGGACGCACGGAACAAGAGAATTAAAAAGTTATCTTAAAATAGAACGATATGTAAAGTGTTTTGCATTCTTCTTTTATATGGATATCGAATTGCAATGTAGGGTCGATTGTAACACCTAAGTCTTTAAATACGTTTAGGTCTTTATAAGATAGATAGATAACTGATTGATTAACTTCAAATATAGAACAGTTCAGTTGTTTATTAGTGAAAATATCATAGGTTCCGTTATAAAAAACATGGTTGTGTCATCTCTTACTTAGAGATAAAGAAAGAAGTATTAGTAAAATCTGACGGCAAAAACCATTAGCAAAAAGACTGAAAGAAAGGCTAAAGTATCGGTGGAGTGATAAAATAATAAGATATAAATTAACTCAATACAACACATTGAATAAACGTAACACAGGAAATAAATATCTGATGGAACATCTTGAATCCCATATTGTACTATCCTATTCTATCGGACACATATCCGTCCATCCACATCATTGAGAAAATGGACAAAGCGGATTCAGAACGATCTCAAACATATATTTTCGCGATAATCTCGGCTATGTTTTCTATCCTTATACTTACTTATACCGCCATGATAAAATAAAATGTTTATAAACTTCGAAGAATAGAAACAATAAACATAGTAGTAACTGTAGAAAAATATTCACATAAAATAAATGAAAGTTAATTTACTTGAAACACAATGTATAAAAAGATTTAAATAATTAAATTAATATTTATTCAATCGTAGATTGGACGATTAGAGTCAGTTTGACAATATGTTGGTGCAAACGGAAACACTCTTAGTTCCCATTGGTGAAAAGCTATTTATTTCTACTATTTTTTGTTACTCTATATTTTCAAAACGAACTATACCCCGCAATAGTAGAAATTCGCTTTTTACTGTTGAAATAATAATATAGATTTTTTGCTGGGCGATAAAAAGGCAGGTAGCTGCATTTGTTTTGATCACCAGGACGCTATAAAACAGACGAGACTCGGAAACGAAACAACGCGAAGACAGTTGACGGACGAACTGAACGGTGTGTTTCACACTTCGTGTGTGACGTCACACGGTATTCGTCAGCACAAGATTACATACGGCTCGCGTGAGGGCTGGGATGTCTTTCATTTATTACCAGTTTTATTTGTCACGTGTTCCTGTTTTTACAACGTTGTTGTTCTTTTGTCGAGTTTTTATAGGGATTCCTTTGTCGCCCATTCACCACTGCCTTCCGCCCGCTTTTATATGTTGACGAAATTGAGATAATGGATCGTAATGTGACACTAATACGTATTTTATGGGACAGTTATAAATTACGTTTTATTTAAAATCCATTCGAATGGTGCGCAATGAAATTTATTGCGATTTAAATGGGTTTCAAGAGTTGCTTCTTCACGATTCGACGACGTATGCTGTAATGGTTTTTGTCTAGGAAGAAAAACAAAACAACACATTTTCTTTATTAACTGTTTCTTTAAGGTGACATTAAACGTTTGTGCTAACACATTAAATTACGCGGTTAATGTTATAATGGTTTCTAGTGGTCTAAAGTAATTACAGTGAATAATAAATAATAATTAAAATTTATGTGGGGTATGGAGTAGCATTTATTGTAGAAGTAATAATATGGAATTAAAGCAAAGCCACGAATAAAATACCTCCGGGAATTTGGCCCCCCAAATTAAAGCACTAATTTTGTAATTTAGCTAAAACAATAGTGCTACATTAGTGCTTTTTCATGGAATAGGAAATATAATTAGTGCCGTTTTTTATTTTGATATTTTTAAAAAACTATATCTGGGGGGCTGATTTCACGGTAGCCCCCCAAAAGCAAGCACTAAATTTAAAATTTAATCATATCAATAGTGCTAAATTAGTGCTTCCCGGAATAAGAAGAATAAAAATTAGTGCTCGTCTAATTATAATAATTTTTATATGAGGGGCTAACTTCTCGAAAGCCCCCTATTAGCAAGCACGAAATTTTAAATTAACTTATATAAATAGTTCTAAATTAGTGCTTTCCAGTGTAATAAGAATAAAAATTAGTGCTCTACTAGAAGACTGCAATTTTAATACTTTAATTATGATTTGCTGATTTTTCAGCAGCTACAGCAATTAGTTTCACTATTATATAAACAGTTTGTTGAGTTTTCAATATTTTGCCACTTGTTTCCGTTACTGATCGAGCCACCATTGCCCCCACTCTAAAAATGTCAGTTGGCAGTTATTGTTTTTAATAAATATATATGTCAAGTTTGTATCTTTTAAAAGTGTAAATAAATCCGTTGAATTGAGTTGTTTGTTTAATTGAAAGCTAAGCACTTCCATTGCTAACACAGTTTCTATATAAATTTAGAATATAGCAATGGTCATTTAGATCTAGAATACGATGTTTTAATAATTTGTAGGGCAATTATGAGATTTTTCTTTTAAAGGGTTATAACAGCCTATGGATAAAATTGTTTGTTTTCTTTGTGTTCCACGGCTCACACTTTTGTGTCAGCAAATCGAAACAAATCGAAAACGAAAAATGATTCTTTGAAATGAATGAAAAATGCTGAAGAAATAGACATGGAATTTTGAAAATTTTAGTTTTCGTGAAAATGGCAGCCAACAGTCATTTGCAAAAAAAACCGTAATTTTAGCTTGCATTTTGAATATTTTGCTTGTAAAAATTATTGACTAATCCAAAAACTGACATGTAGTTCTCTATATAATTTAGTTGTAAAGATATTTTCGAAGTTTTAGAAAAATCGAACAAAAATTTTAGGTGTGAGATTGTGGGCCAGTTCAAGATATGCCGCTTCGAGAAAATCGAAGTTAAAGTTTCAAGTGACATAATTTTATATATTTTTAATTTTTATCGTCGGGTTCTATACTGTCGTAATCCCATAACGTTACTAGGATCGGTTATAAAAGGTACTACAAATTAGAAACACAAAACAAAAATTATTTATTAAAGTACTTAATTCTATGTAATTCTATTTTTCTGATAATGAAACATTAACATGCTCATACTAATTATAAAATTGTAAATGATTTTCAGCGGCAAATTTTTCGGGGCTTATCTAAATTGAATAAAATAATATATTTAACTTAATTTCTAAATTTTCTGACACTTCAACTGCTTTTTCTAACTGATCATTATACTTAGTAACTATATGTTCTGTTACAACAAATATATGTGGATGTATATCAGGTTTTGGTGTTAATAAACTGTTAATTTCAGATTTTAATAATGATTCTGAATTAAATGATTTTTTTGAATTTATGTGAAACATATAGTCTTTTAAATGAAATTTTTCCATTAGGTCACATATATTTATATCACAAGATATTTTTTTTAATCCAGCTTTTAAATTTGTAAAATCGAAACACTCTTTTAGAATTTTTGTGCGAAGTGAATATGCTTTAAAGTCCACGGAATTATAAGCAATATGTTTGGCTAAACCAAATATATCAGTAACATTATTTTCATTCTCAAAATGCAGTTTGTAAGTATTTGAATCATAAATGGCAACACTAATTACTTGAATTAAAGAATCAGTAGCACAAGTATTAGTGAGAGAAAATTTATTTCCGTTAATTTTTAACGGTTTTAAAGCATGTGATCCCGCATTTTTTAGTAACCCTAGAGGTCTCGATTTTAAAACGTCATAATTTCTAATTTCATGTAATACATGTGCGGAAGTATAATTTTTTTTCTCCCCTGATCTCGTATTAGATCTTCTCCAGCCTTCTTCTGCTGCTAATTCTGGAGCAGTTGTAGGTTTTATTTCTTTGGTATCAGAAAAAATCCACTCTTTCCCAGAGGATACAACTATTTCTCTTTTTAAGGTTTCTAAGTGTTCTCTTAAAAAATTATCGCATCTCAATGATAATTTATGTTTAAATTGCCTAGTTTTAAGGTTGTTAATGTGACTTTCAACAATTGCACTAGAAGATGTTAATTTCGATCCCTTAAAATATGGAATCATTAAAGAGGACCATAAAGGTAATTTGGCACATAAGTCAACCAGACAAGGAACTAAATCTGGTAAATATTGCAAATTTTCATGTATCCCAAAATCATTTTCAGCAATAGATGTTGCTTCAATTTTAATTAAATTGAACCAATCTTTAAAACTAGAATGTGAACTGTCTTCAAAATATTTATCTTTTTTTTTGTTTTTTTTCTTTTATTTTGTTTTTTATTTACTAACACACCATCAGTTTCACTCAAGGCAGTAATTATTATAGATTTGATAATATTTTTGGCTGTATCAATGTCATTGCATATAACTAATTAAGCAATACTTCTTATATAAAATTCTCTTATACGTCGATGTTTATTCTGCAGAGTTTTCAATCTTGTAATTATTTTAATCATATGTGCAATGTCCACTCGAATAAAACAATTGAGTGAATTAGATTTACCGTTGAAAATAATTTCATGACATTTTTCAATATATCCCGACATCCCAGATGTTTTAGCGAAAACTGAGCAAACAGAACTGAAAAGTGCGATAGAAAAATCACATACTACTTCCGAAGGTGTTTTGGCAAAATGTTATCGCATTAGTATTTTGTCTCTCAGATAACATTTGATACACAGGTATTTGCCCTTCTGATTCTGTCGGCGAATGTACAACACACGCATAATAAAAAATATGTTTACTAGTTTTACAATACATATTATTTATTTTGTGTACTACTGTTCCAGTAGCATCAATAGTTAATATGGAATATTTCATTGTTTCTACATAATAATTATATATTCTACTTTGTTCCGGTAAGCAGTAATGAACAAAAAATGGTGACAATCCTAAATCGTGGATACAATATTTATATTCCTGCAAATCTTTCATCTTATATATAGATAAAATACAATTTTTATCTAATTCATTCTCTGAAAGCTTAAGGGATTTTGCTTTTCTGAGAATTTCTATATTCGGAATAATTGGAGGTTCTTTATCAAAAATATCTAAATCATCTGGTAACATATTTCGTTTCATACAACTTGCGGGAATTTTTTCGAGTATCATTTTATTAGTAATATGTTTTCTCATTTCTCCAATAAATGGCCGTTTAATATTGGAATCATGCACAATTTCGAACTTTCCCATCAATTCAAAATTTATTACTATTTCTTCCACACAAGAAAAATTTCTTATAAAGCCTCTTAAAACCGATTTGCAAGATTTACAAGATGCAAATATTTCTATATTATCATTTATATGGTAAACTTTAGCCCTTTTAAATATAAACACACAATCAAGTTTTTGTTGTTCCCAAATTTCTTTCGCCAATACATTTGTCCACATAAATGGCTTTAATATATAATAATTCCGAACATAATTTTCTATTTTTAATTTATTTTTCTGAGGTTCAGGTTTTATTAAATTCCACTGTTCATTTGTTAAATTTATTTGAAAATGTAGTGCAGATTCGTCGAGAGAGTCGTTAATATTGTCTTCGTTTTGGTGAATTTCGTTTTTTATTGTAACTTCACTTATGATTGTGTCTGGAATTCAATAATTATATAATTTTATGTTTTTTAGCTTCTGCACAATTTTTACATACCAGTACTAAGCATATTTTCAAGGCCTAACACATGTTTTATATTTCCTTTGTTTTTCAGAACAAATGTATACAGTGCCTTTGGTGACATTTTTAAAACATTTTCCGAAATAATGGTTTTCCATATTTGTGCAGACGGAACTATTCTGTGATTTACTTTTGATTGTGATATTTGTTCTTTATAGTTAATCAATACTTCACAGACATGTTCAGGATCTTCAGCTGGTTTTTTTCCTCGTGAATTAGATCTACTAAATAAGATTAGTTATGAATATATTAATAGTTATTTATACACTTAGTGAATTATACATTGTTTTATTCATGAATAAGTGAGTAAGCATATTTAATTTCAATATGTAACTCAATTTTGACAAACTTCTAACTAGAATTAGATATTTTATTACAGTTATTATTTATAAAATTTTGTAGTAAGTAGGCTGTAATAATTAAAAATATAACTGCAATGCATATTTTATTTATCCAAAGATCAAGTAGTATGTAATAATTAATCTTAAATTTTTTATTTAATATAAAAACATAACAGTGAAATAATCATTTCTTTAATTCACTTGTGAATAAATAATTTTATTAATACTGTTTTTATATGGATAGAATAAAGTCAATTTGAAAAAAAAATGTGCTATTAAAGTGTTTTATACCAACAATATTCTTACCGATTTTCAACATTATAAACCTGCATTTTTCTTGATTGTATATACTGTCCTTAACGGATACTTATTATAAGAGGTGAATATTATCATTAAACAAACGCCCAATACATAACTGTGAATCCCCAACTTTTAATTTTCGTTCGGTTAGCAGCAGCGCCGCCACGACTGCCTGGAAAACTAAAACTACGTTTTTTTTGTATACGTGATGTTTACATCTGGTAAGTAGGTGGTAAACAAAACGCATTTTGTATATACTCTCAAATTCAAATTTCACTCTTTCATTGAAATAGTAGTTCCAAATGTTACTGATATTTTCTATAAAATTAAATAAGCTGTTGTCCATGGGCAACCAAGAGAAATCTTTAAATAAAACCTAACCTAAAAGTAAGTTATTAAGACATTCTAAATATCACTTATTTCTAACATAATAGATTTCAGGAAATATTTAGGCGGTGCAAAATCAAACAAAACAGATTTCTTTCGAATTTTAACCTCGGTACCAAATCTGCTAAGTAATTTTGTCCTCCACATATGCTTGTAGGCATATTATTTAAATAGTCGTCTTCAGAATGAGAGCATCATAACGTCCATTCATTTTGGGAAAAGTGTCATGATCAGTTAGAAAAAGCAAATGAAGTGTCGGGAAATTTAGAAATTAAGTTAAATATAGTAGCTTTAAAATCCCTCTTTTCACGCTTGTGAGGTCTAGTTTAGAATACTGTTCGTTAATTTGGTATCCGCGTTCTGAAGACTCGGTACTAGCAATTGAGAAGGTACAGAGGAAATGTGGTTCGGAACCTATATTTATCCCGATAGAGGATGTAGTCACAAAGAATTACTTGATACTTTTGACTTTTATTCCATTGAGACCAGACACTCTGAACAAAGCATATCTTTTTTATATAAACTCATAAATAATGACATTGACTGAAGTTACTTAGTTACTAAACTTAATTTCTCAGTACCTCGTATTGAGGCTCGTAAAGATAATTATATAACATTTTACAAACCTAAAGCTAATACTATTTTATTGCAAAAGTCTCCAGTTTTCATTATGTGTTCTAATTACAATAAAATTAGCAATATTTGTAATTTATTTAATTGTATAATAACCAATGTGCGTAATGTATGTTATCACGAATTTAGATCACATCTCTATACATTTATGCAGGATACATGCTTTCATTTTATATTGTATTCAATGTCCTTACTTATTTCTTAAGGCATTGTTATTTTCTTTACCTGTTTTTGTACTTTTGTCTCTAAGGTTTAAAGTTAAATATATAAATAAATAAATTTATTATTTTATTCAATTTAGATAAGCCCCGAAAAATTTGCCGCTGAAAATCATTTACAATTTTATAATTAGTATGAACATGTTAATATTTCATTATCAGAAAAATAGAATTACATTGAATTAAGTTCAGTATATATTATTTTATATAATTTATGTAAAATTTTATTTATTTATATTATTATATCGTAAGCTTTAATAAATAATTTTTGTTTTGTGTGTTTAATTTGTAGTGCATTTTATAAGCAAAATATTCAAATTGCAAGCTAAAATTACGGTTTTTTTTTGCAAATGGCTGTTGGCTGCCATTTTCACAAAAACTAAAATTTTCAAAATTCCATGTCTATTTCTTCAGCATTTTTCATTCATTTCAAAGAATCATTTTTCGTTTTCGATTTGTTTCGATTTGCTGACACAAAAGTGTGAGCCGTGGAACACAAAGAAAACAAACAATTTTATCCATAGGCTGTTATAACCCTTTAAAAGAAAAATCTCATAATTGCCCTACAAATTATTAAAACATCGTATTCTAGATCTAAATGACCATTGCTATATTCTAAATTTATATAGAAACTGTGTTAGCAATGGAAGTGCTTAGCTTTCAATTAAACAAACAACTCAATTCAACGGATTTATTTACACTTTTAAAAGATACAAACTTGACATATATATTTATTAAAAACAATAACTGCCAACTGACATTTTTAGAGTGGGGGCAATGGTGGCTCGATCAGTAACGGAAACAAGTGGCAAAATATTGAAAACTCAACAAACTGTTTATATAATAGTGAAACTAATTGCTGTAGCTGCTGAAAAATCAGCAAATCATAATTAAAGTATTAAAATTGCAGTCTTCTAGTAGAGCACTAATTTTTATTCTTATTACACTGGAAAGCACTAATTTAGAACTATTTATATAAGTTAATTTAAAATTTCGTGCTTGCTAATAGGGGGCTACCGAGAAGTTAGCCCCTCATATAAAAATTATTATAATTAGACGAGCACTAATTTTTATTCTTCTTATTCCGGGAAGCACTAATTTAGCACTATTGATATGATTAAATTTTTAATTTAGTGCTTGCTTTTGGGGGGCTACCGTGAAATCAGCCCCCCAGATATAGTTTTTTTAAAATATCAAAATAAAAAACGGCACTAATTATGTTTCTTATTCCATGAAAAAGCACTAATGTAGCACTATTGTTTTAGCTAAATTACAAAATTAGTGCTTTAATTTGGGGGGCCAAATTCACGGAGGTGAATAAAATACAAGTTGACAAACCAATATACGTCCCTGGTAATAGCTTTAAAATATTCTTAGGTAAATTCTTCTTTGTTCAAATTAAAGCAGTTTGAGAAATACGCAAATTTGTTATCATTTTATGAAAATACTACTATAATATTTGCAACGTCAACAATGTTCTAGAAAGTTATTTTTTGTATATTACCATATTAAACTTCTGGCTCAGAATGTACAATTTAAACTTGTACAACGCCAAGCGTCATGTACCTACTTAATGTGGGCGAATTTAACGCGCATTCCTGCTGGTTACCGGTTACGGATATCAGTTTATCTACCTATAAATACATCATCACGCCATTTAACGTGCAGTGCAATTACTAGTCGTCAATTCATAGCTTCAAATATTATTATGAGCCACTGTCCGATGCGTTACTTTTGAGCTAAATACTCCTTTTTCTAGTTTAAGACAGAATCATAACTAAATAAGTGAATGATTCGACCAGCGATTATCTGCAGAAGATTGGATATATCTGTTACACAATAAAAAATGTCAAAAAATATATACTTGTATGATGTTAATTTTATTACTTAATAATTACACTTTTCTCATGTTTGGTATATATTAACTATGATTAGTGACATATATTATTAAACATATAATTAAGTTTCTCTCTAAATTGGAAGCAATAATAAGAAAAATGCAAGTAATATTTTTTAATCGTTTCTATATTTGAAATAAATTGAATTTATTATATTTCCTTCCGGTTTTTCAATTATGACCTAACGCGGACATTACATGATGAAGTTAATCTTTTCAAGTGACATTAAATTGCATTTATAAGTGAACTTATCAGTCTATTTACATGATCAAGTTTTTAGTGAATAAAAACAACCAAGTGTCAATAGTTCAGTTATACCAACATATTGTATTCAACGATTTTATAAAACTTTTTAGACTCCACTGTGTCATTTTAAGTTTATTATTAATTATAACATTAAAAACATAAACACAAACGACATTTGACAGTCACTTATCACATCGCCTTGTTGGTAGTGCAGTAAATTCAGGAACCTTTTAGGAACTTTTAAGAGAAAGTACCCTATATTACAGTTTTTCGACTCATCTATCACTCTTACATTTATGTCATTATGCGGGAGAGAAATCTTTTAAAGTCATTTGAAAAGAAAAACTTCACCATGTAATGCACGCTTAACTGAATTCAGTTCTGTGTATTATTATAAAACTGTTAATGAAATATTTTTACTCCGTCTTTTCTCGGTCGTAAATTATTGAATATTTATAAGGACATCGTAATTTTAAACTTTGTAGAATTAAATATACGAGCACACAGTAATCATCAAAGTCGCTATTGAAGAAATGATTGAAACGGATTCAGAAGACATGAGTACATCTACTATCGTGAAAATCTAATAATTGATTTTGTGTTTCCTCTGCTTCCTAAAACATACTCTTACAATGAATACGGGCCTATCTAAATCACAGTAACAAGTCGCAGTGACGTATACAACCAATCACGGCTTCGTTTCTGGATCTTAGTCTTGGATAAATATTTAGTGGAAATAAATGATATTATTTCAACTTCTCTGAACCCGTTTGACGGGCGAAACGTTACACTATGTATGTACCTATAAGTGAAAATTTGGTGCGACTTTCGTATACATGTAAATCTGAACTTGAACTTGAACATTTAATAATTATACTAAACATATGTTTGGCATATGCCATATGGAATAGATATTTAAGTAATATATACTCCAGTTTTTCACACAATAAGAAGTACGTTCAAGATAATAGCAACGAATATTTTTATTTCAAATATTATTGGTAACATTTTTCATTAGAAACATTTTTCATAGACGTATTTGTATTTGAATATATCGGGCTCACTTTGTGCATTATCGTGAAACCAGTAATTATGAAAACGTGTGGCCCTATCATTTCTTGTTTGTGAGTTGTTGAATATACGAACTGACAGACGCCATTGTGAAAACGCTCCAACTTGAAAGGATCGTAACCATTTTTGATTGTTTATTACGTATAAGAAATTAAAAAGCCTTTATAACAGATGTTGTTTTATTAATTAATAATAAATGTAATCCACTAGTTCTAAACCTTTTTTACTCTCGCCATTTTGTCCGCTACTAGTTGTGCTAGCTTTGTTTTGCTGATCTATTCTCCTTTTATTGACGGTTGTTTTGCTTCTTTTTTCTAATTTCCATTTCAATCTGAAGCCGATGAACACATGCTCAAGACACTCAATTTAAACTTGAGTAGGTCAAGTTTTTTCAAGTAAAGGAAAAAATAATTTGAACTAGCTAACCTAACGATTGTGTTCACAAACAGAAAAATTTGTTTAATATAACCCGGACCTTGATTAATTATACAATAATTTACCAGTTCGAAAATTAGAATATGGTGAGATGCTATACGATAAATGAACTTTTTCTATTTTCAGTTTATAAGAAAGATATAGTAAATTAAAGCTAGTCAATATTTCATTCAAGTTTTGTAATACTGCAGTGCAATTTATATTATGTATTAAATCCTGCGGAAATGTCATAAAATAACAAAATATTTCAAATTTCAAACTTCGCTAAATAAATATTTAAACAAAGACGAATGTAATTTTAATTTTGTACGAGTATAAATTGTCAATATTCATTTTTACCTCCTGTAAGGGAGGTATAGGAATGTGGATGAGCTCGTATTAAGATCTCTAGAAAAGGATTTTAATAGTTTTGCGATAATGTCTGTGTCTGTCTGTCAGTCTGTCTGTCTATCGGTCTGTGTGAATCTCTGGAGTTACGGTTTCTCAAAAACTACTAAACAGAAAATTGATATTTCTTATATAACAACTGTATCCCCTTAGGAAGAGCTGATTAATTTTTGGCGATAACCCAATAAACGGAAATGGTAGTTTACTTGATGCCCTATCAAGTTATTTTGAAATATCTCAGTCAATTTTATTATTATCTACAATTGCTGTATGAAACATTTTTCTTTTACTGTCTCCATTTACGAATTACACGTTAAATAATAATATTTTAACATTCTCGTTCAAATTTGCTGACCTGCGCTTTTTGAAAAACAAAACATGAGTTGAAAAATGTAATTTTTTTGATATATGTCATAATTGAAAACTAAATTTTTTGAAGGAATGAGCGTTTCTTGATGTGGTGGTTCGTGTTCCTGCATTGTTTGAAAAGATATGTATGGCGCGAGGTATTATGGTGCCCACAACAGATGGTTTAAGGTGAACAATTTCAAATCGATCAATTGAAATTTAGAATGTCACATCAGTATCACAATCTAACGCAACATTCCCTGAAGTTTGAATCTATGAAATAAAAATACTGCAGTGTAAAGAACCCATTTCTTAATAGTCGATTATTTGAAGAGTTCATTCCGCTGTTCCAAATTCCCTTCTCACAAAATATAACGACCATTATAAAACTCTTGTACGTATACTATAAGTTAAAAATAAACATAAACTATGTAACTTCAAAGTGATATGAATCATACACGATTTATAATATGCGCCTGTATGTGAATTAGAGACGTTTGTAGTGTATTACAAATACAAAAATACTAACGTAATGTTTCTTTTGTTTCAGTGAAAAAAGCCCGTTATGTTGGAGCACAAGGTAAGTCCAATATCGAATTATTGATTCCATATAAGTTTCAAGTATTTTTATATTTATGTCATCTATGAGTTTTGAAAGCTTTCTCAGCTTGTCAATATTTAAATTTACTGTGCAGGTCTATTTACGTTTCTTTTAAAAATACCTATACAGGAAATCATAAAGTAGAGCAGATATTCATGTATTTTTAAAGCAGTTTTTCTATTATTATATCTAAATATAGATACTATACATTACAGGTTTAAGTTCGAAAAGGTAATATACTTACTGAGTTGAATTCTGGTAAACTTTAACTCTTATAAAATATCTAACGAGCTCTGATTTTATTTGTGGTAGGTAAAAAATCCTTGCTAATAATTATAAATGCAGATATATCGGTAGTATTTCCAAGTCTCCTCTTCGTAAGGGAGATCGGCTTTTCTCGACTCATCTCCGCAGCCCTGCAGGCGTTCTTGTGGGCGGTAGCAGGGGAAGCGAAGTGGTGGGGGTAGGAAGGATCCGCCGCATAAATTACTTAAATACTTTACTCTCATTCCACACCAGCAAAAATGTATCGGAATTTCAGATTTGTAGTTGTGGCATTAATGTTTAAGTGTATGAAAAATACGCTATAAACAAAATTAAATTTGGAGGTTTTGTGGCATGAATTTTTGTAGAACACATCGATGGATCTGAATTTTTGATTGGATAGAAATACCATTTTTTTTTTAGAATAAATGTAATCACTTTGTTTATACGGGAAATTTGGTTGAACTCTTGCATGAACTTTAATTATTATTATTAATTTTGATGTTTGAAATTTATTTTCATTTTGATTTCCAATTTTTAATTGTTTTGTACTTATTTAAGGCCTGCGTCCACGATGATAGAAATCGGCCCGAGATCTTGGATATAGTTCTCTATCATAAACAGTGAACTTGTATAACTACAGATATCAGATTAGTCGAATTTATGAAGTTAGCTTCAGTGAATTCTACCAATACTAAAAACTAATAAAATATAAATCAAGAAATTATTCTGACATAAGTAAATCAAACTAGTTCATACGTGAAATAAATAAAAAATATATTTCATGTTTCAGAAACTGTTTGAAAATACTTATTTTTTCAGCTTTTTAAACATCAAAGGTCGAAATTGAAATTTGGTAACATTTAAATGAAGTTAACAACTTGTATGAAAAGATGGGACAGAGCGCACTTTTCCATTATAGTTTTCTATTCGAGTTTTTCATCCGAGCTAGTAGTGTCCACGATCTGAGTTTTCGATTTGAGAACTATATTCGAGATAAAAAAAATATATCATCACTCCTTTTACCCATTATGGGTGTAGCATTTTTCTTACGCAGATCTCGGTAAGTGATATATTTTTGTGTATGAAGTGCGGTTACCAGCCGTCAAATCATATACCCTAAAGATGTTAATGGAGAGGGAACCACAGGGGTAAATTTAAATCACCTGTGACATTTATCTGCGTATGCAGACTGCCACACCCATAATGGGTAAAAGGCGTGATGATATATTTATTTTTATTTATTTATTTTACCTGTGGGATTCGAACTTGGAATCTCACGATCCATAGTCCGACGCGTTACAACGGAACTATTTATCCCATTATATTCGAGATCTCGGACCGATTTCTATCACTGTATAGAAATAGATTGTGTGCATGTTTGCTTATTATTCTATGGCGTCACTGATTTTAGTAAATAATTTTACATTTTTAGTTTTCGGGTTTTACATTTCCAGACAGTGGAAAATTGAGGGTTAAAGTTTATAGTTTAAAATTATTATTGAGTTCCGCTGAAATTAATAGTGTTAATTAATAATATCTTTATTCTTTGCATTTCTACAGAAATATATTGCTTTGGTTATTTTTTGACGTTTTAACCAATCCTGTCATTATTATACTGAGAATATGGTTCTAGTGATTATTCCCGGGAATAATCTCTGCAACTTTTTGTTTTTGTTGACAAATTTCAGGTGTCAAATAGTTATCATCAACATAAGTAAAAAATAAATAAGATAGATTTAGTAGCGTGCCTGATGATGAAATAAAAAAATATGACTCGAGAGTTCGATAAATTAGAAAATAATTCGCCAGTATTTATCAATCAATTTTTTTTTTTCAATTTACTCGCCCTCTCTTGTTATATTATTACAGAAAATTTTATAGTAAATAGAAACCATAATTTTTGAAACTTTATTAAAATTTAATCATAAAATTGCCACTAAATTTGAAATATAAAACTAGGAGGACAACAAATATACGAATAGACATTTATATAAATTTCACCCGTAACTTATTTACTATTCGTAACTTTTATGTTATCAAGTACACAGCAAAAATTTGATTTACGACTTGTTAATTTAACTTAATTTAAATAAACTATGCTTTATTGTTCTGCTTCAATATAATTACTAAAATATTTAGTTAAAAGCACGTAAAAATAAATGTCAATATATTTGCCGAGATCTGCGTTATTTATTTTAGCTCCTATTTTACTCTCAATTAAAAAAAATGCAGGGTTTAATTGATCACTTTATCACAATGTGGGACATGGAAGAGAGCTTATCTTCAAATAAGTTCCATTAAATATGAATACTATCAGTTTGTCAAGCTCGAGTTGTGTAGGCTTCGGATCTGTTTATGAAAAGTGCGAGTGAAGCGAACTCCCCTACAGGTAAATTCCATTGCACATACACCAAATTTGTACATGAAATAGGTATGTTTCTTCAGCGGTACTAATACAACTGAAATAGTCTATTTTCAAGTATATAGCAAGTTTTGACTAATACGAATTGAAATTATTGGGTACACTGGACTATTGAGAATAGATATTCGTAATTTTATGAGTGTATATCAAGCTTGTGGAAGAATAGCAAGGGATATTTTGTTCAACACTGAAAAGAAATGTGTTAAAAATATAATATATATAAAATGGTATGACAGGTAAATGGGGTCTTTCACCATTTTTTTTTTTATATTTTTTTTATGAAACTTTATCTATATTGAAGACTATCTACACTTTTAAAAAGTCTTAATTGTTATTCAATAAGCCACAATGATTTTTTAAAAATGTTGTGACGTCATAGTAGAGATCTAAAACAGTAGAGATTTAAATAATTTTTGTTACATAAATGTTCTATTTTATTGTAATAATAATAATAAGTAAGTAAAAAAATATATGACTACAATTACTTACAATCTGTACTGTTTTAGATCCAGCAACACCTCTACTATGACGTCACAAAATTTAAAATAAATCATTGTGGCTTAATGAATACCAATTAAGACTTTTTAAAAGTGTAGATAGTCTTCAGTATAGATAAAGTTTCATAAAAAAAATTAAAAAAAAAAATGGTGAAAGACCCCATTATAAAAAATAATAAAATAAATAAATATATCATCACGCCTTTTATCCATTATGGGTGTGGCATTCTGCTTACGCAGATCTCGGTAAGTGATATATTTTTGCGTATGAAGTGCGGTTACCAGCCGTGAAATCATAGCCCCCATAGATGTTAGTTGAGGGGTAACTACAGGGGTAAATGTAAATTGGCAACTGTCAGCTGTAGGATTCGAACTGAGGATCTCACGATTCACAGTCCGACGCGTTACTACGGAGCCATTTACCCCATTTAGTAAATTATTGCATTACGATTAAACATATAATGTTAATACAACAAAATTATAACCTATTTACTTGAATATCGTATAGTATTTAGCTTTGCAAATTATTTTTCTACAAGGACAAAATTCCGAGAAAATGCAATCTATACTTCTTTCATTTTCTTACTTTATATTTGTCGCATGTTCTACAAAGAAAAATTTGCATAACCGGTGAAACTAAATTAACATGATAAATTACAATTTTACAGTCTTTAAATGTAAAACATTTTGATAAAATATAATGTCGGCGCTACAATAAAATTATGGCCTGTTTCATATGTGTTAATTAAAAAATATATTGTTTGTTTATTTTGTAACATTTATATTTACTTTAATTATAAAAACAAATGTAATGAAAAATATCTCTCTGATTTTAATGTAAAATAATTTTCCAGCTGCATTAATGTATACTTTGTTGGGAAAGTAGATTTCATTTCACAAAAATAGTAGTAAAAAGCATTCTTATAAGCCGCCGCGTAGCATTCACATATATGTAGTATGCGAATGAAATGTATTTGTTTTTATGTGCTTATCTATATGTATTGTTTATACATACACAGGTATAAAAATGATGTGTTAATACATTACTGTGTTTCTTTCTTTGTTGTAAACAGGCGTGGTTTATTTTTTTCTGATTATTACAATTTAAATAGATTTTGCTAAGCGTTAAAAGATGACCATTAAGGTTTTTTAACAATTTGATTTTTATTTTCTGAATAAAAGTTATATATTTTCAGATTTATCATTAGACTAAAATGCAATCGGCTAATATCGTTATTCCTTTTTACCTCCCGCCTACCTCTAGGTAAGGGAGGTATTCTTTTAGGTCAAAAAATTGAGTAGTGAGTTTTCAATGAATAAGCACGATTTAGGGTCCCTACAATACGATTTTACTATTTTCGCAATGATATCTGTATGTATGTATGTGTACAGTCTGTGGCAATTTTTTCGTCTCGTATAACTCAAATACTATAATACCAAAAAATACAATTTTGTGAATTATTGTTTCTTATATTTTAATGAAGAGCTGATTAGATTTTGGATATAATTGATCAACCAGAAGTAGCAGTTTACTTGAAGCCCTTAATAGTTTTTCGTGAAAAACACGGTTAAATTTCCTTTTTCAACAATTTATTTATTTATTTTGAAAGTTGAAGAATATTGAATTTTACATGTGTTTTTATTACGCTAATTTTATTAATGTTGATTAGATTTAGAGATAATAAAATATAAAGAATTTAGATTTCACAAATCTTGCATTCCTAGTACACCATGGCAAAATTTTAAATTTTATACGAAATGTGACACATGTCATTGTAATTGTGAAGCCGTTTTCTTAGTGTAATATATGTCAAAAAATTAAATTAATATACGAAAGAAAATTAAAATTCTCAAATATAAATAGAGAATAAACGAATAAGAAGGTATGTTTCTCTATCATCAAATACTATTTTTTACCGTTTAAGAGTAGTATTGGGCGGGAGGTTATGTGCTGAACACATCAGATATTTGTTTAATTCATCAAAATGATTACACGATAACTCGTTATTTTTATTTTCATTTTTAATTTTAGTTATATGTAATCCTACAAAATGAAACAATTATAATAATCGATAGCCAACAATGAAATAAATTGTTTAGTTTTTTGTTTATATTAGTGAATAAGGAGAATATTTTATACGCAGCGGCATGTTTAGCGGTATAAAGTATAAATGTTAAACTAATATAATAAATAGGTAGTTGAATAACAAATATATCACACATACCAACGAACACTGCGTGTCGTTGTCACACCACCGAAAACGAGGTATCGAGGCGGCATATAACTTCAGTAGTTGAGTCCGCTTTACAAAAAAAAAAATTCCGCACGCCATTTACTAATTATAGGTGTGGCACTCTGTTTTCGCGTTCATTAAATTATATACCTATTCTTATTTTTTTGCGTGAAGTACGGTTACTAGCCATTAGGAAGAAGATAGTGGAGGGATAATCATAGGGGTAAACTTAAAATAGCAACTGTCAACGGTGGGATTAGAATTCATGATCCACAGCCAGGCGAGTTAGTACTGCGCTATTTATTCCATATAAATAATTGATGCAATTTATAGCATAATTTCGTTCAAATTGTAGAACGTAAATATTAATTATTAAGGTCTAAATTGATTCCGTTTTGCCCATTTTCTCAATTGCACTTGTGTAGATGAATGGATGGATGGAAAGATGTGTGTATGTATATTCTATAACTTTATAATACAAAGATCTAAGTTGATTTTGCTAACAATTGCAAACTCGGAAGTTGAGGTTTGCTATATATACAAAGCAATAGATTTAATTTATTTCGAATATGAAATCAACTGCGAAAAAATATTTAAAATAAAAGATACTAGTAAAGTTATTTGGAATATAAAATGTTATTTGCAGTTTTGTTGTATCTGCTTCCGGTCTTGGAGACTACAATCGTTACCTCCCGTGCATATTGGGCGACGGCACGCAAACTCTTTAACGAAAAAAAAAATATTTTTTAACATTTGGGGTCAAATGGATAACTTTGACATGTTGGTTAGAGTTTGCGTGCCGTCGGCATTAGCATTACCCATTGTATACCACGGGAGGTAACGATTACAGCGCCACCTGTTGGAAATTGAAAAAAAGTATCCGAATAAAATTTTTTAACGCTCTTTCAGAATCTGCAATATAAAAAGGGGTTCCCATTTAAAATTTTTAAGTTGACCCCCCTCCCGGTCCCCCTTGGAGGGCTAGGGGGACCATTTTGTCAAAATTCGATGTCCCCCTCAAAACCATGACGATTATGATTCAGCATACTTTTCGGTAAAATGCTTTCATTTCGAGATATTCAAGGATATAATGTAAAATGGGACAGCCTGTATATATATATATATATATATATATATATATATATATATATATATATATATATATATATATAATAAGGCAAATTTGGTGAACTTAATATTAGTATTTCATAATATATTAATCAAATGAAAATCAATAATTTTTAGGAAAATTGTAACACGGTTTAAGAGGTACGATACAGTTATTTTAAATATTATACCTTGTTTTTTTAATTCGTTGATCTTCGTTGATTGTAAGCACTCATTGAACACGAAAAAGGGGAACTGACATATTAATTTATATATCGTAAAATACCTACATTTAGGCAACCAAACATTATTGCTTGTATTTTTAAATTCTGAGCAACTTTTGTATTTACAGATTTTCTGTAAAGTGAATAGGTAAAAATTTACAGCAATATAAAAAATTGCATTAAAATCCCTATAAGCTACATTTGAATTCATCACCCTGTTTATCTAAAGATAAAACCAGTAGAATTCTATGCTTTTATTCAACTTTTCTCATATTACAATACGTAAATAAGAATAAAAATGGTATCTTCTCAATCAAATGGCTGGGTTATACTGGATTTAATTTACAAATTTGGATTTAGAAATTTAATTTTTAAAATATAAAATACATAGAAATACCTTTATTGGTTTATACTGGATCTACAAATTTATAGATTTACATTTTACATTTAAAATATCACCATATTTTATATTCTGAATCTAAATTTCCAAATCTGAAGGGAAAGAAAAAATAATTTTGACAATCGTAAAATGTGCCAGATTGTCAATCAATCTGATTTATTTGAAATCATTATAAAGTATTGTTGTAAAATGGATGCGGAGAGTGTTAAATATGATATTAATTTAATATCTTTGATTGGAGAACATCACATATGACAAGCTAAGGTTATTTTGTTGTTGTTTAAAGCATATATCAAAAAACTGGATCCTAATCTGGATTGGCAGATTTCAAATTTAATAAATTCAGTATGAACCAGGAGGTAAATCGCAAATTTCAAATCTAAATATCTAATCTAAATCTGTAAATTAAATCCAGTATAAACCAGCCATAATTTTTTGGTAAATCATTCAATTGACTTAACATGCAGTAGGTTCATTTGTTCAAATTAGATTGAAATAACTAAACTATTTCCCTACTTGTAATTCCTATCCACTATAACATATTTACCAAGTTTAAACATCGTCAAGTGTGTACACATTCTTGATTACTCTGCCTGTATAACACACCGCACACCAAGGCTAACCTGATAATTGCGGCCCCGCTCTAAATGCATTGTACCGGTGCATTCTGGTGGAGTCGCCGAGTTGCACCACAGCATGCCATGACCACAGTCGAGTGTCGAGTGCTGACAGTTGAATGTTAGCGCTGCAGTTGAAACAAGTGAAACACACTGAAACAACGACGCAGCGCCAGCGCTCAGCGGTCACTTGATTATTAACTGGGTGAAATATAACACTGTGTACTTGAAAGCGGTGATGTTTTAATTAAGTTAAGTAAGGAAAAAATGAGAAACTATCAATGAATATAAGAAATTTTTGTAAGATGCCATAAAAGGAAAAGTCTATGAAGAACCGATAAATAATTTAGACTCACTACGTAGAAAAATTATTCAACTTTGCAAAACCATATCTCCCGAGCAATGTCACGTAGCAACCAAAACAGTGGCAGATCCTTGTAGTGCTTGTTTACGTGTTGCAGGTGAACATTTTGAACAAATATTATTTAAAAAAAAAATAGTTTATGAAGTTATGTTATTACATTATTATTTTAAACAATAAATTTCTTTAAATAGTTTCTCATTTTTTCCCAGACATCAGTGCAAGCAAACTAAATTTTGTATTGAAATTAGGTAATAAACAAATTATTTTTAATTTAATATGTAACATCTCAATACGATAATATTAGATATTTCATTATGATGTTGATATTTTAAAGTAGCGCTACTCAATAAGAAAAACATGAATATCTCTGGAATAAAGCATTTACGGACATTTGCTCAAATGAACTTGTCACCTTATTTTTAGGTGTTTAATCTATGGATTGAGTTAGGCCGTTTAAATCTGGGACACCCTGTATAACCTCAGTAGTTGAGTCCGCCTTACAAAAAAAAAAATTAAACGCTTGTAATATTAAATATATAAACATAAACATAAATGACATTTGACAGCCACTTGTAACTTCGCCTATTTGGTAGTGCCGGAAATGCTGTAATCTTCTAGAAAATTTTATGAATACAAGAATACAACTGATTTTCGTTGCAAGTTTTACGTGACTAGTCGACTCATCTATCACTCTTTTACTTACGTTATTGTGCGAGATAGAAAACTTATAAAGTCTCTTGAAAAGAAAAACTTCAACATGTAATACACGCTTTACGGCTTAGATAACAAAATAAATACATTCAGAAGTTTTCACAAAGTTATAATATATTATTTGTAAGTATGATCTTTTCAGCTATGATATCCCTAGGCCATTGATAATTGCGAAATAATTTCATCACAGTTACCAAAAGAACGTTGTTTGATAACCGCCCGACGCTTTAGCGGAGGGCTGTTACCTTCTAGCATACTTTGTTATAACTATTTATCAATGGTCAAGGAAGATTCAGAAAGAAAATTTTTGCGATAGTTATTACTATTTTCATTCACATACCGTGAAAATGACATTTTTAAATGAACAAATCAAGTATTGAATCAACTGTGGAACGATAGCCTGCCCCCGGGCGCGCACAATCCTCGCTACGCCTCTGAAAATAAACAAATTAAATATTGAATTAACTGTCAACCAGCTGTCAACGACTGTCACTTAGCAACAGGTGATAATTTCCCGGGGAAATTATCAGTGTAATTGTGACCTGATTGGTGAGTTTTGCACACGTGATCAGAAATACAGGGATTCGATTGGATATTTCTTTAACCAAAAAATTTTCAATAGTATAATATATTAAGGGAACATTAATTTGCCGGTAAAATTTGCATTTCGAAAGATTGTTGCTTGGTAACATTTAGAGACAAATGACATGATCAAAACCACGAGCCGGAGGCGAGGGATTTTGTCATTACATTTGTCGAGAAATGTTACCTAAAAGCAACAATCTTAAGAACAAATTTTACCAGCAAAATAATGGACCCGAAATATATTTTATCCAACACATCTCAATAAATGCTCTATAACTATGGCGATTTTAAACAAGCAAAGTAACAGATTATCCACTAGTGGGTATAATTTTGAAGAAATCCACTAGTGAGTATTTTTTTATTTATAACAATAATAATAACACACAACACCTTGGTAACTACTTCGATTGACATTTTAATTTAAAAATTTAAAGCATATGTCACTGTCAAAAAATATTTCTTTAATACATTTTTCATTTATTAAGAAGTGTTGGATAAAACGTTATACTTCACACGTGGGCAAAGTGGAACTACCCACTCGATAAAATTATATCACTCAGCCTTCGGCTTCGTGAGGTAAAATTTCTCTCGTGGGTAATTCCTTACTTTGCCCACTTGTAAAGTAAATAACTATTGTTTATCAACATAGACAAATTGTAGTGACCGTCGCTAGGCTACATACTGTAACAAAATAACACAAAAAATAATTATTATTAGATTTTCTCATGTTGTATGCATAATCCATTAAAATATTAGTAAGTGTACTAACCTCTATATCAGCATTTAGATAATTTTTATCTTCGCAGAATTTCTTGAATTGTTTCCAAATCGAATTTTTTTATGTTACTGTATTTTTTGGAGTTATCATCAAAATAATATTTTTATGAATTTCATTAATACATGCAGTCCCAGAACGACTCATGTTGACGTTTGAAAATAATTGTAAATAAAAATACGAAAAGCAATCAATATTTTGTCACACATGGTAGTCATGGATACGTAACGGGAAAATTATCAGTAATAATATAACAAGAGAGTGAGAATAAATTGAAAATAATTTGACAGATCTTTCGAAAACTTGTTGCCAGGCAATAGCCACGAAAGCCCGTAGGGCTTGAGTGGCTATTGCCAAATGGCGACAAGTTTGAGAAAGATACTGGAGAATTATTTTCTAATTTATCGAACACTCGAGTTATATTTAATTAGATTATTTTTTGATTTCATCATCAGGCACGCCACTAAATCTATCTTTTTTGCTCATTTTTACTTGTGTTGATGATAACTATATGACATTTGACATCGGTCAACAAAAACAAACAAGCTACAGAGAAAATTGCCGGGAATAATCACAAAAGCATTATTCTCAGTATAATAATGACAGGATAGGTTAAAACGCAGACACGTGACATACAATAAAGCATTTCATTGGTTTTAAGAAACGTCAAAAAATAATCAGTTTAATTTTGTCAATTTAATTTTGCCGCTGTAATAAGTACGCGGTTGGTCAAAAGTGAGGAAATGGAAGCAAATGATTGGTTTATTTTATATGTGGGAAATAGTCAGCTATAATATCCCTAGGCCATTGATAATTCGGAATAATTTTATCACAGTTACCGAAAGAACATTGCTTGGTAACCGCCCGACGCCGTAGGCGGAGGGCTGTTACCTTCAAGCAACGTTCTTGAGGTAGTTGTATGTTCAAATTATGAGAATTTATCAATGGTTGATGGATATTCGGTGAGAAAATTTTTTGCGATAATTATTATTAGTTTCATTCACATACCGTTAAAATGATATTTTGAAATAAATAAATCAAATATTGAATTAACTGTTAACAGTTACTTAGCAACAAGTGATAATTTCCCGGTGAAATTATCAGCTATAATATCCCTAGGCCATTGATAATTCGAAATAATTTTATCACAGTTACCGAAAGAACGTTGCTTGGTAACCGCCCGACGCCGCAGGCGGAGGGCTGTTACCTTCAAGCAACGTTCTTGAGGTAGTTGTGATCAAATTATGAGTATTTATCAATGGTCGAGGGATATTTGGTGAGAAAATTTTTTGCGATTATTATTATTATTTTCATTTTCTAACCGTGAAAATAACATTTTGAAATAAACAAATTAAATATTGAATTAACTGTCAACCAGCTGTCAACAACTGTTACTTAGCAACAGGTGATAATTTCCCGGGGAAATTATTAGTGTAATTGTGACCTGATTGGTTACTTTTGCACACGTGAAAAGAAATACAGGGATCCGATTGGATATTTCTTTAACCAAAAAATTTTCAGTGTAATTGTATCCTGATTTGTTACTTATGCACACGTAATTAGAATACAGGGAATTGATTGGATAATTTTTTAACCAAAAAATTTTCAATGTAATTATGACCTGATTTGTTACTTTTGCACACGGGACCAGAAATACAGGGTTTCGATCGGATATTTTTTTAACCAAAAATTTTTCAGTGTAATTTTGACCTGATTGGTTACTTTTGCACAAGTGATCAGAGTTACAGGGATTCGATTGGATATTTTTTAACCATAACATTTTATTTATAAGTTAATAGTTCCAATTTTCCCTATTGCCTTATTCATATGGGAGTTAATAGATATTTGAAATTTATCTTGAAAGTTTTCCGAAGTTGTATAGCAAATATTGAATATTTTCTTCACTTTCGTCACAAAGTCAGCATTTCCGTTCTCCCTATTTCTTCCAGTACTTGCTATTATTTTCTTCATAACCACAAGCTAGTTCAGGTGTTATAGTCCGTGAGCCAGCTTTAAAAAGTGCGACCCATTTGACCAAAAGTTTCAGTATGTTCTATGGAATCTACCCGTTTAGGTACATCGAAAAGCGCACATCTGCTATTTAGATTTGGGTAGTATTAAAAATGGCGTCCATTAATTAAGGAAAATAAATGACGGAATTTTGAATAAATTGACAAAATTTTTTTTTAATCTCGAAATACTAGACGAAAACACAAATCAAAGGACACCAGGCTGCCATTCGGACATGGTTGAGTTGTCTCAACAGACGAATTACAAAATTTAAAATTTATTGCTCGAAATTTGACTCAAATGACCAAAATTTTCTTCTAGCATCATGAGACAAAAAATTAAACTTTTGTCATTTAAGTCTTTCAAGCAACAAATTTTAAATTTTGAAATTCGTCTGCACAGGCAACCTGGCCACGTACGAGTGGCAGACTGGTGTCTTTTGATTTGTATTTTCGATTAGTATTACGAAATAAAAAAGAAAATTTTGGTCGCATGAGTTAAAATTCCTACATTTACTTTCTTTTTTAATGGACTCCATTTTGAACTCCACCCAGATCTGCATGGCAGACTTGCACTTTTCGATGTACCTAAATGGGTAGATTCCATAAAACTTACTGAATCAAATGAGTCGCTATGTTTTTACAGCTGGCTCACGGATTATTAGCTTTAATGAAGTTCTAGCTTTTCTTGTTAGATACAGTGGTGTTGATATTAAGTCTTTAAGTATTTAAGTAATTAATATTTTCTTATGCATTGTATATGGGAGCATACAAATCATCAAAAAATAATTTAATGTGTCAATACATAACCTCCCGCCTAAACAACTTTTAAACAATACAATATAGAAAAAAAGTTTCAAATACAAATTGTAGCCAATATATTTTCACCAAATCTTTTCAAATACAATTAAATTTGCATTAATCCATTTATTTACTGCGATATGTTTAGAATACCTTATAGGTCTTCAAGTAAACTACCACTTTCATGCGTATAACATGTCCTATTCATCTGAGCCCATGATACTTCTGTCTTTAAATTAAATGACATTCTAATTTACCAAATTTTATTAAAAACAAATTATTTTAATTTATTACAACTAATTTGGGAGATTTCTATAATTATATAAAAATTTAATTATAATATGCATGTTCCACGTTATTTAACTTTGATGATTTTTATATAACCATTTTATTTATTCTTTATTCAAATTAATTCACAATTCTTTTATTTTTATTCCGTTACTCCAGAAGACAATTTCAATTGTTTTGACACCTATACAATATTTTCAAAAGATATGAATTTTAAATTATTCAACAAAAAAAAAATGACAACATAAATCACAAAGAATAATAAAACTTTTATTTTTAAAAGTATTTTCGAAGCGTTACGGAATTTCGCGTGTATTGTAGCATGTTTTCCAACGTTAATTTGTTATCGTTTTATCACAAGGTTGACGGCCTCATTCGCTGTTTTTTACTGCCAGAGAGAAAGAAAAATGTCATGCTTAACGAATCATAAACATTGTTTAACCTGTTCAAATTTCAAACAATATATTGGCAATAAGGAAATATGGTAGGTAGAATATGAATTATGAGAAAGATTACTGATCTTGATTCATGAAATATTACAATGGCGAAATATGAATTACTTATAATTTTGACAACATAACTATAGAATAATAACATAACAAAATGATATTTATCTACGTCCGTTGTTAAAAGTGACCCTATTAATGGTTGCTTAACAAGTTAAAAGTATCACTTTCTGACATTAGTGTTAAAAGTAACATAGCAACGTGTTAAAAATGATTTTATTGTTACTTTTAACACGTTGCTAACGATTTGTATCAATAAATCAACAACCCTACCTGTCAAAATATTATTCTACATTTTTCAGTATTTACTAATACACTAGGAAGATGGTAGATAAAATTTAGTATGATGTACATGTTAAAAGTAATTTATTTTGTTCTTGAGGTTGTTTGGCAACTTCTCCACTTAGGTGCTTATACATAAAAAATTTAGTGCTTTATATTTTTTTGCATGTTTAAAAGCCCGTTGAAAAAATTTCTTTAAATATTTCTCATATTATGTTACATATAATATTAATAAAATATTCTTACTTCATATCACTGATGGCCAATATTTTTAACTACGAAATAATTTAATTTTGTGGCTCCGGCTTATCTTACTTAAAATATTATTAGCTCTTGACCAGTATGGTTTTATCATAATCAATAATTGAATTTGAACATGATAATAATTGATATTTAAAACATTGTTGCTGTAGCCAATCTCGCCAAGTTAAATTATTTTTCATATGAAATAAATGATTAAATAAAATTATATTTTCCCTGGTATCTCATCAGTCATACATACTCTTACAATCGACGATGTAGCTCTTTCATTCTAATTATGCAATGGTTCATCCTACACGAATATCTTCAGGGACCAAATGGTGCAGAACAACAAACACAGTTGTAACATTGATGTACCTGGTATGTAATATCTGAAAACTAAGTAGAATATCATTTATATACGTACTAATAATGTAATATACATAACCATGTCGGACATCTCTTGAAAGAGGGTAAAATTATATTGTTGGTATGTCACATTGGTCTCCGACATGGTACATACCTACAACCGTACTTATAACATATTCACAGTTAAATAGAAAGTTTTTTATACATATTTTCTATAAAAATGTAGCAAAGAAATTTTAAATATTTTATAGTGTACTCTGAGCAACTTTGAAATATATTTTTTTCACGACATGGTAGGAAACCCCACCGTTGTTCTCCCGAAATAGTTAGGAGAATTTATTGTTCCTCTCTAGAGAGGAAAATACAAAAGTGTTACCAATATGAAAGTTATTTACAAAAAATATATTATTAAAATTATAAATAAATTCCTAATTTTATTTAGAATCCTTATTTTAGTGCTATATATACGTTAAATTATGTTACAATTGTGTCTAATATTTTTCTTTTTCTTATTATATCACAATTTGACAACTTATTAAAGATATTTAAGATTGGTTGGTTCATTTGCAACGCTGTTACACCGCCTTGTGTCTGATAACTTTTAACGTGTCAATCTGTTAGTTGTTTTCTCAAAGTGTATTTTAGGAAAGCTCTTCTTCCACTGTCCTTCGAAATGCCTCACGAGCGCAGCGAGTGAGGCAAACTTCGAACTCGAGGAGGAAAAGAAGCGCTTTCCTCTCTAGTTTGACAAATAACTATAATTTAATTTTGCTAAGTGGTTATATATTTCCGTATCGTAATTTATGAGAAGGAAATTGTTGATTTATAAATAAACATTTTCGAAGAGATCTTATTCAAAAATGTACAAAAAAAAAAAATTATTCCATTCGTATATTCAAAGTTGTTTATACCAATAGTTCTGTTATGTACCATTAACGTTACGATGTCTACATACATGGGATGTCATGTCTCATAGATCGTGTTGCAGACATAGGTCTCTCCATGTTATGTATATATAACGTACTAGCGACATAACTGTGTTTGCTGGGAGTGTTGAATAAATTTTTTTTGCAGATTTGAAATTAATATTAATTCAGTGATCATTTTTAATTCAAATTTCGAAGGTTATCGCAATCAAATTACGTTGCCATGCGTTTGTTGAGAAAGTTGCTATGTACAATATTTTTACAGCCTATAGGAAGTAAAAGTGATGCATTTCGCAGCGGTTTCCTAACTTGATGTTACTACGCCTCCCTTAAAAATATTTAATCATTTAGCGCCTCCCCTCCCCCCTCAATTTTATAAAAAAATAAAATTACTAAAATATGTACTCCTGAAAAAATTATTAATACAAACTGATGGAAACAAAACAAAATAATAACGATATTATTAGCACAAAGTTTATCAAATCTTGGTGTTAGTGACGGGATAGCTACTCGTAGCTCTTTTTCTACAACTAAACGAGCTCGATATTTTGATTTCATCACAGCTAAGGCAGAAAAATCCTGTTTCGCATAAATACATATGATGTTGCGATCGGCAGCAGTACTTTCAAAGCTTTGTTTGACAAAGTATTATATTCTGTATGAAGATTCAACCAAAATTGAACTGGAGATATAGTCTGAAATTTATGTTTTAATGTAGTATCAAGATAATTCAATCAATTTTTCTTTTTCAATACTTGTCAATCCAAATTCATCACCTTCGTCGATAAATGGATTCTGTATCAACGCAAACTTTGTAAAATCAAAATAATTCGAAAATTGAATCAACAAACCATCCAAATTTTTGTTTTCTTCTATGTTATCTCGGGCGCATAAATTTAAAAGTGGAAACATCTCAATCTTTATTTTTGCAAATTTGATTTCCTTTTTTGCGCGATAAAGCACGATGGTCCCCGAAGAGGTCCGATACTATTAGCCGCATTCCCAGAATGACTATCACCGCACGCGCCTGTCTGGGTGTCTGGTGAGTTACCGGTCGCCCGGTTACGCATTGCGTTAACTACACGTGCATTTGTTTACATTCTCAAGAAACAAATAAATAATTTTAGAAACAAATATATTCTGATAATTAAGTTCAAGTAGTCAATATTTTTTTTTATTTTTTATTCCATTTCTTACAGATAAAATTGTAGCTGTCATTTGGAAAATTGCTTACTGTGACTAATATTCTCACCTACCCTTAGACTACTCCGCGACTCCCTAGGGAGGCGCGCCTCACAGTTTGGAAACCGCTACATTATATAATCTACGAACAGCTGTCAAGTAACCACGCCTTTGTAGTAATAGGTAAAAGCAGTTTTATTACCAGAAATAATGCTCAATTAATACATGATAACGCGGGTAACGTTTTCTACCTGACTTACACAAATTACATTTGAGAAAAAACAAACCTTTATTAGAGTTACAATCAATTGTTCTGATATCAATACCTGATAAAATCTGAAGAATCGGTCAAACTCAAACGACGTAAATTGAAGTGAGTGAATTTACGATTTGGTCAAAATCAAAACCACACACCCAACACTCATTGTTATGTTAATAGGTTATTTAAAACATTAAAACAGACTGAAATAAAATTAATTTATAGCGAAAATTATCAATATTAGGTGTAATACTATGTTTTTTGCACTTCCTGGTTTGAATGCCTTAATTTATTCTTCCTTGTCGTGGACTGAAGTGTCAGTTTTAATCTCGGAGGGATTATATTGACAAGTAAAGAAGTAACCACAGCAACAAGTAAAATATTTATTATAATTATTTTATATAAATTTCATTTATTATTAATAGTTTTATACAGTTGTACTACAGAGTATATTTAAACGTTTTTGATAAAATTTATCACTTTGATCATTACAAATACCTTGTCTACTGCATCTTTTAACAATTGATCAACTTGTTCTGGTGTAATTTTGATTTTAGGTTACTTGCCACCATTTCTTCTTTTAAAGAAATTAATTAATTACGGGAAATTGCTTATATCAGTATTATTTATAACCACCAATATTCCCTTCAACATCGATTATCGCCCAAATGATAGCTTGCCCAATTTTTGATCGTTCATGAAAATATACTAGCTGCACAGTTTTCGTGTATTTTTAACTTCTTTAATGTCACTTCACTTGCTGAAAGCTTCGAATTGTTTTTATATATTTTTTTAGATTTTATCGGCAGTAGCTCCACTGTGGCTACTTCAAATTATCTATAATGAAACTTCACTCAAAATCAACACTAATTTTCACTTTGTTCATGGTATTTAGGGAACCTACAAAATTTGAATAGTGCTATCGTTGTTATCAAAGCCATCCATTTTCAACATTCGAATATGTATATTAAATCCTTTAAAATTAATTATTATTTATAATGTATTGCTGAAACAAGGGTTGGAAATGCAAAAAAATGGTGTATATACCACAGGACTGAAGTGCCTTGAATCCCTCAGATGATTACTTCCCTCGCCTACGGCTCGTGAAATAAACTTCACCCTCGGGATTAAATTACGCACTTCAGCCTCTTGGTATATAAACTACTATTTGCTTGCTATTAAGTAGCGCACCTTCCCCATAGAAAGAAGAACCACAGAAGTAAAGTTGAAATGCCAACAATGGCTTGTGCTATTCGAACTGAACATTTAAAAATTCACATCCCGATGTGTTACCATGCATCTTTGATATAAGTCCCAAATATCGTTGAATAAGTAATATATTATCTGTTCTGAAAAGATCAGAATAACCATATGTCCCATAGAACGGCAAGTCATTTTAGTGATCATTGCCCAAAGTACCACGAGATGACAGAGTGAACAAACGCGACAATTTCAAATAATCTTTAAATTTTATATTATTTGCCTACGTCCCAAGTAACATTGCTTTGTATTGCAAGATTTAAGTTATATGTTCAGATTCATAGTTTCTATGACTTGTGCCGAAAAAAAAAAAATACACAAACAACAATGAGAAAATTTAGAGACCCTAAAAAAATGTGTACGAAGATAATATACCGGGAAATTAAAATATGGATTTGTGACTTGATAGACAAAAAGAAATCTTTAATTTGATACAAAACTGGGTAGATTTCTAAAAAGCATTAGGTATAAAAACTATTGACGATCGCTTAAGTTATTTTCGTTGATTAATGCAGCTTCCCTCTATTTATTCCTTATGAATGGTTATATTGACTACTAAATTACTTCTGATTTTATTCCCCTGGCAGCTACGGACTGGTTGGCTAGTATTGACATCTCATTATAATTATTGGTAGTAAAGAGCAGGTAGTCACAATTGATTATTTAAAACAATGGTTAGCGGTATCTGTAGCTTCTAAAGGCCATCGGATGCGTTGCATTATTCTGTTCACAATTATGTACAATTACAGAATTATGATTAAAAAAAGCAACCGTAGCATACAGTAAAAAAAACTTTCAAAAAAATGCACAAGAAAATATTAAAAGTGTTCCATATTTTCACAGAATTTTTCTCAGAAAATGCACAAAAGAGATGCGCATTGTTTTGTAACCTATTGACGGCAAAGAACATTTATCAACTAAATTAATTTATTATTTACATAAAACAATGTTAATGGAATTGTTTTACAATTTACGAGTATGTTATAGTTCTTTTTATTATTATTTTAAATAGGATGTATTTAAGTATTAATGCAATAGTAAATAATGTTAGTAAGAGCAAAATGTACTGTGCATTGAGTGGCAGAGTGTTTTAATTTAAAAAAAGACATTATCACTTCTTCCCTAAAGATCCATTATTTTCGAAAAAATTAGCAATTGCTCTCCTCATTGTGAAGCCTATCTCAAAAAGAATACAAATCTGTTTGTTCCGATCACTTTATGGTTACTGATTTTCATCTAGGTTTGTTTGATATGTCATTATTTTCACATTGATTTGTAAAGAACATTTATTTAAGTTCGCCAATTTTCAACGAAGAAATATTTTAAAACTGGGGTTGCAATATTTTCGGATTAGATCGGTTAAATAGGAAAAACTACTATTTTTATTCCAGAAATTAACATTCTATTCTAGTCGTCTTCTTCTATTGCACTTATTTTCAGTTGACAGTTCACAGCTGACTAGTGTGGTGATGTGGAAGTAGTATGTACGCATGCGTATCTACAGAATAATGAATAAAATTCTGTAGAAATAGCACATACAGTTACAGAATTCTGTGCAGAAAAGTGTACATTTTTCTGTATCACGATTATGAATAAAATTCTGAACATAATTTTGTACAGAAAAATGCAACGTGTCAGACGGCCATAATACTTACAATATGAAAGAAATAAAATGAAACTTATTTATTGAAAAATTATCAACTTTTAAAATCATTGATACTGTAAAATTTAACAGACGTTAACCCGTCAAGCTATAAATTCTTATTCATTCAATTATAGAAATCTACTTACATATGTTCAAAATCAGTTGAGTTAGAATTCTAGAACCTTATTTTAATTATTTATTTTTTATTATTCTTGCTGTAAGGTTTATAATCTAGAAAAATAATTTACATTGTTTTTCATATCACATTGATTTTTCTTTTATCGATGACTTCGGTGTCCTGTTCTTTGTTCTCGTGTAACTTCGCTACATGGTGTTTTTAAAAGTCGTCTTGTTTCTTCTTCTCTTCCGCATAATCTGCATCTTCTTCCATCTCCCGTTAATCAATATTTATTGTCTCTTTCTTAACTTTATATCGTTTTCGTCATTTTAGATATACCGTGGAATTGAATTCATGGCATTAGTATGAATTTGTATATTTTAGCTGTATTCGTCTATTGACAAAAGAGTGAGATTATCTTTTTATACTTGTCCTTAACTTATAGTTTTAAAATAAAACATGTTCCAAGAATAATTAGTTCGGAGAAAATAATTGTTTTGCGTAAGTTTTTCTCAAAATTTAACATTCTGTCACATTGATAATTAACATTTTATGAGCACTCTATCTCTTTATTTGTACAAATGATTGAGAAATTAAGAATAAGTTTCATTTTGAAATAATCATATTTTGCGCCCAAGAAACTATAGTCGTAGTGCCTGATGATTTTTATATTGTATGGTGGACCTTATAAGGTGTCATGAAACTAGCAGAGGTTCTGAAAATTTGCTAACTTAAAAATAGTTAAATTTGTACCACAAAAAGATGAATGGCATTTTTGTAACATTTTATCGTTAAATGAACCCTTACATTTTACGCGCCATAATTAATTCGTTGGAGAATAAAGTCCTACCAATAAATAGACTTACACAAAAAGAGATTTAGTCTTTATTAAGCGTACTAAATAAATAATGAAGAATCATAATAAGTATTATAAGAGAAAGCCCTAAAGAATTCAAATTGAATCTTGTTGCATGTTTCATATCTTTGATTTAAGCGTGTAGTGTATTATAAAGGTTTGTTGATAAAATGTTTTTGTGTTTCCAGCGGCTCAGTTTAACACGTACGTAACGTTGAAGCTCCAGCACGTCAAGTCGACCACTGTGACCGTGAAGGGCGCCAATCCATGCTGGGAACAGGACTTCCTCTTGTGAGTACACATTCTTAAGTATTTGTAAAATAACTTAGTTTATTACCATGGCGAAAATGAATTGCGCTAAATCGTCGTGTTATTTTAAAATACAGTTAATGGACATAAGTACGATTGAAGAAAAATATCTTACTGAAAACTTTCTAAATCAATAAGTTGAAAAAACTTATAATAAAATTATAAAATACTTCTGAGAGAATTCGTATTATTTATTTGTTTTCCTGATGTAGAATTATATACAATAATTTGAAACGGCGTATTAAAAGATAATATTTACAGGACTTAATCCAAAAGTATTTTCTAATAACCCAAATTAATTCTTTAAATTAAAAAAAAAGGTTTAGTATTTTTTTTGTGTAAATTAATCGAAGTATTTCTATTTCTCTCTAAGATTATATAGTGTAACATTTGTGGGTTTAAAAGTTTTTAATTAAACAATAATAGTAATATTATTAATAAAAAGTAATAAATAATTATTATAATAAAAGGTAAAAGTTAATTAACACTAAATATATAACACTAAAATAACAAATACAAAAACTTATACAGCAACACGTATCACTACTATAAATAAACACTATTATTTATATAAAATAGCCGAGCGATATTTATTTACGACGATATTCAGACCGAGAGATATATTTATGTTCACAAATTCTACTTAGTAGCTCGGGAGTTAACTGACTGACTGACTGGCTCAACTCGACTAACTGTGTCCGAGACAACTAACTGACTGACTGGACCCGGTGATTCGCTCTTTTATATACCACGTTCCTTGTTTTTAGAAGGGTCTGGAACAATCTCTATTGTGGAGTAAACGACTTGACCGAACTCGCTAGCGTTGTGTCATTCACTCGACAGCGCGGCGTAGGCCGGCAAGGTTCAACTTGTCCCTGCTGCGTCCGTTACAATAGGAATGCTTGTCGGTGCAAAATAAAGTTTATCAACTGTAGTTCCTCCTGATCGGTTGTACATACATTCTTACGGTTATTGTATTTAAGAAATTATTACTGATTTTTAAATGAAACAACTTTTCAAATAATAATAGAAATAGTAACTATTGAACAACAATGATTTATAAAACAGAGGAAGCTACGTTTTGTGCAATTTGCAGCCTTCATTTAGAATAAATTTAGTTTATTGTATCAGAAACGCTACCTAATTAATATGACAATGTTCATTTTCTTCGCTCTTCTTAGAATCCCAGCTGATTCACCAATTATTAAAATCATATCAATCAATTCATCTTTTGCAAACCTTTCAAAAATTACTTTTCCTATTTCACGTACACAAAATCAATTTTGTGATACTGTTTTTCTCAAAAACAATGCTACAAAATTGAATTTTGTATAACTGTTTTTGGGGAATTTATTATTTGTAAAATTAATAGTCTGTCAAACTTGGGGCTGTCATTGCTCATATAAAATTATTAACCTATAGTAATTAAAACAAATCAGATGCTGAGATATATTTTAAAATTGCAAAATAGAAAACCCCGGCAGACTAGGAACAAGGAACAAAGAACAAATTATGCCAACACATTTTTTTGCACATGAATACCGAAGTAAAGCATTTGCATAAATAGCGTTTTTAGTTTTTGTTTTACAGTATAAACACTGTAAAGTGTAACATATTCCAAAACAATTAAACTACTCGTAGCAGTAAAATTTTATGGTTATTTTTGAGAGTAGAGCATTTCTTCTGCTTATTAAAACGATATTTGATGCCGGTTGCAGAAGTGCAGTTTGAACGGGTTTGTGCACAACATTCTGTATATTCCACGGAATATGCACACATACATGCGAACCATTCAACGTCCGTGTCGTGTAACAAGAGAGCGGCAAGCGGTAGTGGCGAATTTTATGTTTTATTTATGTATTGAAGTTTTGTTTCTCTGATAGGGAGATTGGATTACACGAACTGCTGTGTTGGAAAATAAATTGTAGGGATTAGAAAAGTGTTACACTTGATACTGGTAAAACGAACTAAAATAAAATCAAGAATAACACTTCAGTGTATTTTCCAGATGAAACTAGAAACGGACAAGCGCAAACATTTATTATTGTCATATACTTTTCTTACTAGAATTTAGGAGACTGGGTACGGATGATAAAGTTTTGCTTTTATCGACCATAGCGTCTTTACTATATGGCGGATTTTTTAAAGAAACACATTGAATCAAAGGGTGTTTGTCGATCTTTAATTAGATACTATAATTATTCTACCTGGTACAATAGTTACTCTGCTAAAGCATTCCAAACAAAAGTCTGGTCTTGTTTCAACTTATGTCGGATGAAACAGATGTTGGGGTTGATTATAACATACAAAAAATGAAATAAACATTAAGTTTGATTACAGTTTTATTTCGTAAAAGTCATAGTACTACAGAATCAGTCATAAATTATATAAACTATAGGTAACATATAATAGTACAGTAAATAAAAAATCATATTTCGAGAGTATACCTGCATTCTTGAATTACACTAAAAACTCTATTGTGAGCTACATATCCCATTCGGGTATTTTTACCCTGCTCACCTTCACCTGTATCTCTTTTTTCACGTATCTCTTTAATGAGACATGGTTAACACCATGTTTCAATTATACCCATGGAAAATGAAAAATTTGATCGAACTTAATTCAAAATGTCAAATACAAAGATACTACGACAATATAAATTACTAATTCGTAAACTTTAAGGTTCAATTTGCAAACAAAGAAATATGTAAACCATTATTCGTAATGGTAATTGAATAATAATAATTAATTAATAGTAATTGCTTTATTAAATAGCGTAGCTAATACAAAACATAAATAATAGGAATTAATACAAAAGAAATGTACATTGGTTCAAACATCATTTTGTGAATAATGCAGTTTTAACTTAGATTTAAATTCATTAACTGCTTAATGACTTTATGGTACAGGGTAAATAATTATATATTAATAATCCATTGTGGATTTACATGTTCTCATATTATTCGCTCTGGCTACATATCAAAAATAGTTACTTTTGCTGGTCAAAACACATTAAGAGCTTTTCTAATTTGTATATGGATATGTTGTTACGAATGGAATTGAATGGAACTGATGGTGTATGTACGTATTGGCGGGCGTATAGTGCCTGCGTTAGCTTATGCGGATGACGTTGAGAAGAATGATTGTGAGCATAAATGAAGTAGGGAAAGGTTTAAATCTGCTATTGAATGTCGATAAATGTAAAGTGTTGGTATTTGAGAAGAATAATTTGGTGGCTGATTGTCATGTTTCAGTAAATGGTGTGAGACTAGCACAAGTGAATGAATTTGTATATACGAGAGAAATTTAAACACACGAAGCCGAAAGCTGATTGTGATAATTTTATCAAGTGGGTAATTCCATTTTGCCCACGTGTGAAGTATAACGTTTTATCCAACAACTCTTAATAAATGAAAAATTTATTAATAGTTATTTACGATACAAGTAGGTAAAGCTAATCTTTAGTCACGAATGGGTCAATTAAAACACGAGCGTAGCGAGTGTTTTAAGACCCCTGAGTGACTAAAGACGCTTTACGTATGTGTATCGTACAATATTTTATCTACGATATAATGAAAAACCCCAAAAAATATTAAAAAAATATTTTTATTTATGAAGTAGGATCACAATATTAAATGAGAAGTTTGCTATGATAACAAAATTTTTGCAAATTTGGCGTGCTTTAAAAATTTTAATCACTCGTTGCTTGGCAACCCGTGACTGCCCGTGACTTATGGGATCGTGTTACTAAACAACCGTTTTACAAACTTGAAACTAACAGTTAAACATCAATTTTACACACTATCGTAGATAAAGAAATATTATTTGACAGTGACATATACTTTAAATTTTTTAATTAAAATGTCAATCGAAGTAGTTACCAATATGTTGTGTGTTATTATTATTGTTATAAATAAAAAAAATACTCATTAATGACTTTCCTCAAAATTATACCTACTAGTGGGTAATCTGTTACTTTGCTTGTTTAAAATCGCCATAGTTATAGAGCATTTATTGAGAGGTGTTGGATAAAATTGTTTGTTTATCAACATAGACAAATTGTAGTGACCGTCGCTAGGCTACATACTGTAACAAAATTTTGAAGTGATTTGTCATTATGTAAAAAATCTTAAAAATCAGCTTCATTTTAAGCTTTAAAAAAATAGGAGTATTAAACATGAGAAAACTAGTGTCTTTGGCTTTTTATGTGGGCAAAATTACATAAAAGTCATTTTGATTTTACTCATTTGACAGGTAAAATTTGAATTTGACATAACGAATGGATAATATTATTTCATCGAACTGTCAATATTATTTCATTAGCATCAGTAACAAGGGTCATTAATTGTGGATAAATATATTATTTTATTACTAACCCATTTTTACATATTTATCATAGCATATTTGTAGAATTATTTCATATTTGATACGAATTCTACAGCCGATGACAGTTGCAATTTCAAATTTACCCCTGTAGTTACATTCTTTTAACTTTGGGTGTCGTGACTTGACAGCTAATACCTATATTTTACGCATAATAATATGTCACTTACCGACATCTGTGACCAGATTTTCCCCAAAAATGTGAAATTATAAATATGAAAGTATTGTATAGATTCATACATTTACAAAGAGCAAACATGAACATTTTTGCCATTTATGTCACGAATTAGGTATACAAAATATACGCATAAAAATAGTGATAAAAATCAAAACGGCATTACCAGTTTATGTTTAATATCCCGTGTAAATTCTTCTCCGTTGCAATATGAGATTTCCTAATGAGCATTGAGCGTATACGAGCTGGATATTTGTTGTTCTTGGTAAATCGGAATAGTTTAGTGCATAAACTTTACGGCGATGTTTAACTTTATTACTCCAGGTTACGTTTTTCCTTGGTTAAAATTTATTTTATGCTACATGTAAAGCAGGAATGCATCGCATTACCTTATACAAAAGTTTTACTTCTGCAGTTGTCTGTCAGAATAAGTTTGTCGAGACTTATTTCAGTTTCCGGTCGAAATTTCGGCCTCATAACCACAATTTGGAAGTTTTATTTGATTTACTTTGTTACCTTATGCTTATGCTCTTCTAATATTTCATGGCATTTACTCAAATATATCTACTATATAATTCTTATTCATACATTTCCATTTATATATTTATCTGCTTATTCATTTATATAAGAAGTATATTAATATTAATACCAATCGGAATCATTCATTCAGGAAATACATTTATAGACAAACATTATATTTATACATCAATACGATTGAAAATTTTAGAAATTACAAGACGTGTTGCCGTAGGCAACACTCCGAGCATGTTTAGAATTTTTGATTGTTGAGTTGTATACGGGTATACTTTATCAGGGGTGGGTAACCTCTAGCCCGCGTAAAGTTCCACTGCGGCCCGCGAGATCTTTAGAAGAAATAATAAATAAATATTTTCAAAAACAAAAATTTTTTATAAGGTTAGTACCCAACATAAAGAAAAATCAGAGATTTACAGTTAAATTCTCGACATAATTCGTCGTGTTTATATTAAACACATATAGCAGCATCTTTATTCATAATTTACTATTAACGTCATAACATAGAAAGTCGTAAACTTCGGGTATTGTCAATTATCGTCGGCAATTCCTTTCTTCTTTCGTGGAATCCCTCATGTAGTTACGTTGAAAATGAATGGTCATTTCTTTGTAATTCATTATAAATAATAAGAGAAATAAATGTAGTACCTACTAATTCATTTTGTTTTCTTATTGTTTTTAATATTTTCAGAAATAAATTATAAGTAACAAAAATGTGTCAATTAACTACTACGGCCCGCGTACGAAACTTAAATCTTATTCTGGCCCCTGTTATACAAAAGGTAGCCCATCCCTGGACTATATTATGAATAATAAAGAAATAAAGTTACCTAACTAGCTCATGATTTTTCAGAACTTCATTTTGTTTTCCAGTATTAAGAACACTAATTCTAACTCAAGTGCGTAGAGTTGCACCAACCTGCTTCTGAGATAACCCTACAAAGTTATATTTTTGTCTGAGCTTGTTCGCATTGCCGCTTTTTTTATGAGTTAAGAACGAGATCATGTATAGCGCTTGGTTGATATTTGTCAACTATGTAAGATTAGACGGGTATCTTTCTCTAGTCCATTATTTAATTATTAGCCCTGTTCGATGCTTGGTTCTCCATCATAAAGTAATTTTTGTAATTCTTGCCGGATTTTCATTTGGAATTACTTCTATATTGCTTAGTGTGTGTATGATTGCTCCGGCACGATCTGTTCTTGCTTTATCGGATTTGACTCAAACGAATTTTCCTGGTTCGTCTCGTAGAATTTCCTTTTTTTCGACTTCGACTTAATTTTGTTCATTGAAAAATCACAAAATAGGTCATTATTTAACTCTTTAAGCTTAATAGGAATTTTAATTTATACGTTTTTATTGATACTCTCTTGGTGCCTTTATTAGTTCCTTTCTCTGTTTCCAACTATCTTTATAGTTTCAGTTTGGCCTCGACTAAATAGTGGTCGTTAATAATTTCGTATCCCTTTTACACACGTACATTTACTATTTTTGTTTTCCGCCATTGATTTATTAACCCATTTCTAGTTTCTAGTTAGTTCCTCTCTGGTGATTTTGGGTATTTCATTATGTTGGAAAAATATGCTCATTGTTGCTAGATCGTTTATAGCACAAAAATCGATCAATCTGTTTCCATTGTAGTTACAAGGTTGTTTCCCGTTTTTCCCCATAAAATTTCCAATTTTTCCCCTACTCGTGTATTAAAGTCTCCTACTATTATGGTTGGTATATCTTTATCTTCAAGACAAAAAGTTGTTAAGAATTATATCCTTTTTCCGTCCACTGTTTTTACATATTTGTAGCACGGCAGGCTTAAACTGAAACTTAAAGGTTGCAAAATAAAACACAACACTTTTAAAATGATAAAGTATGGTATTTATATTTAATGAAATGATAAAACGGTGAATTTAACAATTTACAAACAAATACAAATAAATACAGCGACGACAACGTATGAATATGCTTAAAAGTTGCAATTACCAAAACATATTTAGCGATTACGAAATTTACTGAAATTCTACATCTTGCAGAGTACAGCAGACATGAGAACACGTCTGCTCTGTTTAACAACCAAAATCTAACTCTCTTCTTGTGCTAGCTAAGCACATGCATCTACCCCGTAAGCGGGTACGCGGGAAGGAAACGTTTCCCACAGAACTAGCACAAAAATTCCTTAAAAACTAAAACCTAATCTAGGGTTACCAGGATCTGTAAATCTGTCAACCCCAGATGGCATCTCAAGCCGATATTTCAGAATATTTGCCGCGATAAACTCAAATGACTATTTATGATAACTGAAAATTCTAACACACATGTGTGGTAATAAATTAAACTCAAGAACTCCTGTCAAGGCGATTTTCGATGCGTTCAAGTCCCAACGCAGTTTGAAACTTGATATTTTAAAATCGTTTTGACAGTAAAAACAATAAATCGAATTCTGCATGTTCGCCTTGTTACATATTCAGTTTCCATAAAAAAATGCTCATTCATATTTTAGGTATAATTTCTTCCGTTTGTCTTGATTACTGTAATTTAAGAAATTTTATAACAGAATGTGGAAACGAATTAATTTAAAGAACTATATATATTATTAAAGTTATTATTACCTTCACAATTTAATAACCAATAAAATATTTATGTCCGGCTTCATAAACACTTGTTAAATTTTAATACAAAGTTAAAACTGTTAACATGTAGGTAAATGTCAAATATTGTTTCATCAACCATTGTTAAATTAAACAACATGATTTAATTTAATGCATTTGTCGGGTCCTGTTAAATATTTAACTCGTTATCATTTAATGTAGGTCGATTTAAAATTATTTCAAATAGTTTTAGATTCGTAAGTGTAGAATCCTCGTTGTACGTTACTGGAACTATCAGTGTGACGGGGAAATAAGGTTCACTAGGTGTACACTGAAACACTTGCATCCGTTCGCTTCTGCCGTTTATTACTAACTGTTCATCTTTTACATCAACATCTTAATATTACGTACCTTCATAACAGCAATTTAATTAATTACAATAATATCCTAACTCTACTATATAACTTGATTATTTCCAATACACTACAGTAAGTATAAAATATTTTTTCATGTGACTTTCATAATTATTAATTATGTTGAATTTATAGTTAGAACACTGTTTAGACATGCTTGCTATTCTACTCAATAATTCTCGCTTCTCTCGTTCTGCTTAATTTAAACCTTCAAAAAATTCTGTAAGATGAAACAAAATTTTATAAAACTTTTTATAATACATGCTACTAAAAGTATTTAGTAATAAAAACTTGACAAATCGCTGAAAGTCACGGAACCGGCATAAGCATAATTTTCTATCAAACTAAATTTCTAAATATCTATCTTCTATTTGACATAATAATCACTGATGTCACACAGATTAGGTTTTCAATACAAACATTAACCACAAATCAGTAAAACACAATTTATCTCTTATGTTAGCTAACAAGCTGTTAAAAGCATTATGTTAAGCTTTATGAAACACCGGGTATATATAACAACTCGTTATTTTAACATACTTGTTAACTAACAAGAGTTTATTAAACCGGGCATAAGATTTTGAATGTCAGTCCAAACAATCTTTCAGTGAATATTGCACACAGTTTTCAGAAATTTACCGTGAATATTGCATTACTTTGACATCTAAATTCCCAAATTAAAGTTTAAAATTGTAAATGTATCTCAACAAATTATTGCATTATTATAATACTAAAAAATATAAAACTTAGGTGTAATATTATTTTAATAGAACAACGATATACTTAAAAAAAATTTTTTTTTGTGTTTCCCTTCTTAAGCGAGTAGTAAAAGTAGTAAAAATAGAAAACTACTATCAAAACAAACTTATCCAGTTTCTAGCCAGAATATATTTTCATTAAGAATTTTCAATGTTTGTTACTGTTAGTGCACTTAATATATTATTACAGCTAATCTTGTGTATAAGTTTCGTTCATTCGTAGAATTATATCTAGTATATTTCGTCAAAGGGCATCCTGTGTAAAACTACTAAAACAAACGTAGCTGGCCTGTCTAACGGAATGTTAGGCGCCTACTGCGATGCAACTCGTGTGAAGCGCTGTGAAGTGTTGGAGTGTTCACCGCACTTGAGCAGATTAATCCCTCAAACTAAATTAAACCCCTCTTGTCGCGTTGGTTGTCGTGTTGTCGGCAATATATGCTTGTAGTTTGTGGTTATAGCTGTACGTCGTTGCAAAGATTTGGAAACTTTGAAGACTGATCCGCAATCACACTTTTCTACTTTCTAATACGGTGTTTATAGAAACAAATGTTTTGAGGTCCCTTGATTCCGTGTTAACTACTTTTTTTTTGAGAAAAAGATGTAATAATGAATTTAAAAAAAAATATTTGTATGATTCGAAGAACTAGGTTGACTTTTGTTTGGTTCATAGTTTTTCCATTGTAACAAGGTTATTAGACAGAATACGATTTATTGTTTTAAAATATGTATGTAATTAAATGTATGTTTGAATATCTACTTTGTTAGATTTTTAGTTTTCAGAAATATTCATCTGATATTATCGCGGCAAATATTCTGAAATATCGTCTTGAGACCTCATCTGTGTTAAAATATTTATACATCGGGGTCTCTAAACCATGGATTATGTGTTTTTACGCAATTTCCGAGTTTGTCCGCAGCTACCCGCATATGGAATAGTTGGGTGCGTTTAGCCAACCAAAGGACAGTGTTGTTTTAGATTTGGTAAAAATATTCGCACGTCTGCAGTCTATTTAAATTCCTACATTTTCATATTATTTTGTTTATTCAGTTTTATTGGCCTTTTTAATACTTCCGCTTGTAGCCCACTTGCTATACTATGTAGGGTGCTGGGTGCATCTAGCTACAGCGTAGTTTATTTTCTGAGTTTTTTTGCGGCCACACAATAACTTTATAGAAGCGTACTTGATTTAGTCCTTAGTCAATCACAACATTCAAAAATGCAATATTTGAGTTGAATTGAGAGAAAACATAACTTATCAGGAAAGAGTTCAAACCATTAGTAAGTTTGGATAACTTGGTGCACATCGAGAATGTTTGTTTGTCAATGCAAAATGCAGTCTGCAGTTTCCACGAGAACGATGCGGTCTACGGTCTTAAAAAAAAAAATAGGCTCATTCCAGTAATTCGTACCTATTAGATTCTTAAGGGCTTATTCAAATTTTGTGTTTTCAAATTCTATATAGTTTGTAAGTATTTTCATTTTTTAATTTAATTCTAACTGCCTTTTCCTTTTATTCTAAAATTATCCTACCTTAGCAAGAAATATACTCTCGATGATTCTTGCTGAGCAATTAATTATGAAACAATAGCAGCAGAGCTAGTATTTACTTCACATTTTAACTAGTAGAGTTTATAGTTCGAGAAGGTACAAAATTTGCCTCCTTATTCCTTAGACTAGAGGCACAAGTCGACACTGTATTTATTATTATATATTGCTTTCATTAATAAAATATTATCTAAATCCAAACTTCTATGTTTCTTTAATGTAGACATTCCAAATTGTACACAAACTATAGGTACTGGATATTATTATTTATTGACTAAATAGACAAAAATCACAAAACTAGTGAAATATCACAAAGAAGTAAGTTACAAAACATCGAAAAACTCAAAGAAATTATAAGATCACAAAACTTCTGAAATATCGCAAATGAATGTAAAATACAATAATAATAGGATAACAGAAAATTTTCTGTTCAGACAATTTTCTTCTATTTTACGTCTTTTAAGTAACAAATTGTAGTTTCAAAATTTAGGGAATTTTGTATTAATTGATGAGACTGATGTGATGTTTGAAAATTCAATTGTTTGAATTTGAAATTGTCAACTTAAAATCAAAAGGAGTGTAGATTAGTTACACAACAAAAATTCATTCATTTACGTATTTTTATTTAGTGAAGTATGACATTTGATATTCTTTGCCGATTCACAAGAGTCGCCAAACCTAATAATAAATTGTACTTGTACTGTTACAACAATCGAATGAGTTATTAACTAACTCTTTTACGGGGGGATTTAGAAATTGTTCAAGTGACAATTCTCACTAAACAATTCTCATCTTAAGCAATTCTGACTTTGTCAGTTACAACGGACTATATAACGTTATCTAAACGACCAGTTTATCTCGAAAATTGTCTAACAATCCAAATTTTGAAAGCTTTGTCGGAGTGTTACAAAATTTATCAGCGATTTTATTTCTGTAATGGTTATCAAAGTCAAATAAATATAAAATTAATAAATAAAAATAAGCCCAAAGGGGTGGGGTCATAGGTTCATCCCCCCCCACCCGGGATTCGCCCTTGTTTTAAGTATCATAATAAGAGTAATAAACAAACAAAAAAACTAATCCCTGTGAATCTTATTAACGATAACAGCTGATGAAACAAGATCAAAAATTATTTTGGGTGTAAAAGTGGCGTTACGTCAGTCAATGAAATTGCATCAGCTTGTGCTCGGTGACATCTTTTGTCTCTTCGGCTTCGAATTATTACTATCTCCAGGTTACTCAATATTCTTTTTGATCTTCCAGAAGTAACTGGGTGCATGCGATTAAAGAACAGAGAATAGTCGTTTGTTTTTGTTGGCGGAAACCTGAAATTTAATAAAAATAAGAATAGTGGAGAGATATATTTTACATGTTTAACAGTGATAATGAGAAATATTAAAATGTCTTTCAAACTTTTATATTTATTGACAGCACCTTTTAATTAGTTTGCATATCTTAAAGCAGATTTGATAACAAAACCAATAAAACGCATTTCTATTTATACATCTTGTTAGAGTTCTACATCTATATATTATTTATTGTTTAGTTACCACTAATACCAGCGGGCTATTGATTATGAAATTATAAATATAATTAGTGAGTTATCTGCCAGGAAGAGATTTTAACTTTTATTCTATAATCTTCTCCTATAAAATATTCTTTTCAGATCAGCGGTCGTTTTGATTGAGCAATTATTTGGGAGTAAAAATTCGTTAGGTATAATTAGTTCGCAGTCTTCATCTAGTGACCTATTTGCTTGATGATGCTTGAAGTCGACCTCCAGTCTCCAGAATGTATAATCTGACCTACTTAACTTTTGATAGTTTCACAAATTTAATTGTTTCTAATAAAGTTAAAGGATATTTTAATTTACGTAAACAATAAAATTTGATATTACAAATAGGAATAGAGGACCATGCACGCGTTTAGGACACTTATAAATGTTTATACATTTTATTATTTTAAATATATTATTATATTAACAATAATCGCGATAGTATTTTAATCAGAAAATATTCTTACATATATTACATGTGTTGTATTTTTTCCAATTCGATTATATTACTTTCTTATAAGTAATATGAGGTGGTACAGCAATCATGTATAAAATCGAATGCAAGATTTTCGCGGTAATACAGGCTTTGAATTTCACTGAATTCGGATTGATAATTTACTACATCTATGTGAATGAATAAATGTATTTGTGCCCGTATGTTCTATAACTAACGAACAAGAAAAGATAGAGTAAGGATCTGCGTAATTATAAGTTTAATGACAATGCGAAGAACTTAATTGATTTTGGTCTTAATTGGAAAACAAGTGGAATTTTACTTCACATATATAATAATAAATTATATCTACTTCGAATATGAAATCAACTAAAATTAATAAACTAATCATAATGGTACGATATAATTAGTAATAATAATACTTGTTTTGTTCTGACCCTAACCCTGTCTCTGACTCGAGAAGAAAAATTAACTGAAAATTGTAGAGTGTTGGAACAGAATTTAGAAGAAAAACACGAATAATTATATTTATTTATACAAGAGCTATTGACGATTCAAGTTACCGATGGCGGCGCTGCGAGCACTACCAACATGTGAGCGAATAACGGAATAGTAGCTCAGTACTAGTGATGTGCCGCAAAAAAGTACCGTCGGAAATTTGTTTTTTTTTTTTGGAAAAAAACCGTGAATATTATATTGTAAATTTCCCGGAAAATTCTATAAAAAATATTTCACCTTCATGTCTAGTTGTGCGCTTGTGCCTGTCTGTTAGCTACCAATACTCGGTATATCACAAGTTATGACTAATAGTATATTATGTTATAAGGAAGTGAACTAGGTCTTTTTGTGTTGAGCTCATATTGCGGCCGAGGCGTGAGCCGAGGCTGTGCAAATTAAGTGAAACCCCTCTGGGCCGGAGCCTGGGCCTCATGGGGGCCCAGTGTAAAAAATATAACAAAACCAATTGTAACACAACTGTCACTTGTCACAACTGCCCTTGCAGGTGCTGCCACCAGTGACCAGTACTATATGAAACAACTACACGCCGTACAATTAATTTCATAATGTATCTGAGATACATAATGACTAACTTCTCTGCCGCATATACAGTAGCAGTATTTGCATATTATAATAAGCTTGAAGAAAAACATACATCTGCAGTGGTTTAGTGCGCTTTGGATCATTGTTTAGAGTATTATAATAACAATTTTAACAATGAGTGGAAAGAAAAATAATAAATTTTTATTCACATTTGAAATTCCTCACCGGGTAATTACCCAAAAACATTCCCGGGGAATTTCCTGGAAATTATCCCGTGTCTAAATTTTGAGAATTGACCCATCTATAGTCAGTACAGTATTCATTTTTGGTATTTTTTTAGCTTTTGTTCATAAATTATAAAGTTGAGCATTGTTAAAATGAATAGACAACATGACATATCTAATATCCTGTTTGAAGTTATTTTTACTGTTTTTTCAGCTTTCTTGGGAAAAACATGCAAATGTAAATGTTTGTCACCGTCCATTTGAGATTGGCACCCAAGTACGCAACATATATTACTTTTCCTCTTTTTACCGCTTCCATGACTTAAATTTCATAAAATATTAATTCTACTTTTCAAATATGATGCATACCGTCATAGAGTAGTTATTAATTCAGAAATATATACATGATTTACAACGTCAAATATAAAAGTACAAGTAATAAATCTTATTAAAATAGATAAAATTGCAACAAATTTTACTGAAAATTACATAGAATTAAAAAAATTATTGAATGGAATAAAAACTATTTTCTAATAAAAAATATAACAGTGCCGTTATTAAAGAATTAATATTACAATTTGTTTTTATGTCCTTAGGGAGATGGTTATATAATTTTTTACCCATATACATGACACTCTTTTCAAATATTGCCATTTTATGAGCAGGTAAGCGAAGTAATGCTGATCTTATGTTATATTCGTGTTCTATATTAATGGATTTGAACACAGTGAGATTTTAAAAAACAAATATTATTATGTTATGCTAGCGTTTCGCTTCTCTTGAATCGTCAATTTATTTCAACCGATTACACAAGTCTGCAAGTAAAAACCAGCAGAGAATATTTATATATTTTCTTATTGATTTCAACTTGGTAAAAAAGAAAAAAAAATACCAATAAAGTTCCATCTAATAATTTTTTTTGCTACACTCAATTTTTTCTTTGTATTTAGCGTAAAGTTCTTAATTAAATTAAAATTTAGTATTCTGCTTTTTATTTTAAAAGTGGCCTTAAAACTAAGATTTTTCACATTATTCTATCAATTATAGCTGAAATTGGCAATAAATGAATGCTAATGGTTGAAGAGAGTAGCGGTAGGGGGTGGTGGATAAAGTAGTTTTAGCGTTAACAGTAAAGTCGTATGAGTCTGGATCAAGGCTAAAATCATATACCTGGTACCATTTGGGTCCTGATTTTCTGTGGTATAGGCATGAGAGAGAGAATATACTCAGTGTTCTAAATAGTTTCTAAATAAATGACAGCTCAAACCTTTTAATAACTTTTATTTATTAGCTCGTTATAATGGCTCAAATTTTGGTATAGAAACATGCCAGTACAATACTTTTTCTTCATTCGATGTCAGAAATCTTTTTCTGGTCTTTTTTCGTCACGTTTTTGTTTCTTGGCATATTTGATTTTACCTCATTTTTAACATATCTTCCCCCCGGTGTGTTGCACTCGTCCAATACACCTTTCTTCCTCTGTTTGTAGATCCAACTTGGCTAGTTTTACTGCGGGTCTCTTGTAAATCCCATCCACCGTTTGAACTTTGGCACTTCTAACTTGTCCATCGGCAGCTTTGTTTACTTCAATTACTCGTCCTTTAGGCCAACAGTTTCGTTGGCAATTTCCATCAATAATTATTACAATGTCACCTTTTTCTAAGGGTTTTTCAGGTGCACACCACTTAGGTTTTCTTATTAAGGTAGGTAAATACTCACTGACCCATCTTTTCCAAAAACGTCTTGTATATAATTGCGACATAAGCCAATTTGTTCTCAACAACTTGGAATCATTACTAAACTTTCCAATCGGTTTCACTCCACTTGATGATCCCATAATAAAATGGTTTGGAGTTAAAGCTTCCGATTCTTCACAATCTAATGGAAGGTAAGTCAGTGGACGTGAATTTATCGTGTTCTCAACTTCGATTAAATGACTTTTTAGTAGTGGATCAGTAGGGGTACGAGAAGGTGCGATTGCGTACAATGTATTTTTTACGGATCTTACCATTCTCTCCCAACTTCCCCCCATATGGGGACTGGCTGGAGGATTAAATATAAATTTAGTCTCCAGAGTTGTAAACTTTTCTGCTAACTTCTCGTGACTGACATTCTTTAATTCTTGTCTTAATTCGCGATCAGCACTTACGTAGTTCGTTCCACAATCACAATAAATTTCTCTTGGTTGCCCTCTTCTATTAATAAAATTTCGATAGCAGAATATAAATGATTCTGTATCTAATCCATATGCAATTTCTATGTGGACTGCTCGTATAGTTAAACAGGTAAATAGACAACCCCATCTCTTCTCCGTTCTTCGGCCTACTATAACTTTCATTGGTCCGAAATAATCAACGCCAACAAATGTGAACGGCCGAGTATAAGCAGCTAATCTTGCGACTGGTAATGGAGCCATTTCAGGACGACATGGTTTTATATCTGTTATCTTACATTTTGGGCACTCAAATCGTATGAGTTTTAGTAGTGGACGTAATTTTCCAATACAAAATCGTTGTCGCAACTCATTGATAACAGTTTCGTGATTAATATGATAATACATCTGGTGATATTTCTTTACTATCAATTTCGTCATGTGGTGTCTTCGTTCAAGGATAACTGGTTTCTTGAAATTATTGTCCACATAGTTTGCCGCATTTATTCTTCCTTTTACTCGTATCACCCCATCTGAATCCATAATTGGTGACCAATTGTAAATAGGACTTGTCGGATCAACAGTTACAAGTCGTTTTTCCGCGTCTGATGCAACTTTTGAAAGTTTACTAATTTCTTTCGGGAAACATTCCGTTTGTGCTAGCTTATACAGTGCTGTTGTAGCCTGTTGAAGTTCTTCAGTAGTCAGTGGTCCTTGAGGTAAAGGTAATTTTTTTGTCTTAGATTTCAACCGTGCAAAGAATCGATATACAAATCCAATTGTTCTTAATATTCTTGTCCAGTCTGAGAATCTCTTGAAATCTATAATGGGTTCAACTACTTGATGTACTGCTAATAATTCTTCATGTAATTTCGTCATTACAATGTCTTCTGGCCAGTGTTTTTCACTTTTCAAAAGAAATGAAGGACCTAGATACCAACGATTTGTAATTTCAAAGGACGGAAATTTTGACCATTTTGTTGCGTCGTCTGCCACATTTTCTTCAGACGGAACAAAACGCCAATTTCAAATATCAGTCGTTTCTTGTATTTCTGCAATTCTAAATGCGACAAATTGACCTTTGATTCGTTTTGCATCGGATTGTAACCAACTTAAGACGGTTTTTGAATCAGACCAGTAGATTATACGTTTTATTTCTCCTGACAGTGATTCCATTAAACTAACGCTATACCGAGCACCTATTAAAGCTGCAATTAATTCTAACCTTGGTATTGACATTAGTTTTAGTGGTGCAACTCTTGTTTTGGCACCTAGCAATACGCATTCAACAGTTTCATCTAATTTCATTCTTATATATGCAACTGCTGCACATGCATCTTTACTGGCATCTACAAATATATGAATTTGTGCTTCTACGCCCTGCCAGTTTTTTATATTTTTGAGATAACATCTTGGGATATGTAATTTCTCGATACTTGGTAATAGTTTTACCCAATTTAGCCATGCAGTCATTTGTTCATCTTCAATGGGTTCATCCCAATCTATTTTAGTACGCCACACCTCTTGTAAAAGTACTTTTAAATATGTCAAGTAATGTGCTATTAATCCTAAAGGATCATATACAGACATGAGTATTCTTAAAATTTCTCTTTTCATTGGTACTCGTTTACCATTCAGAACGTCTTCATTACCTTTATTGTACTTTAAGGAATATGTAAATGTGTCACTGTTCATATTCCACCACATACCAAGCACTTTTTCTATTTCTGAATCCATGTTCATATTCATTAGTTCTTTGTTTTTAGATGTATCTTCTAACATCCTGACTACATTATCAGAATTAGATTTCCATTTCCGTATGTTGAAGCCAGCCTTTGCATGAATCATCTTAATTTGTCTAGCTAATTCTACAGCTTCGTCTTCTGTATCTACGCTTGTTAGCAGATCGTCTACGTAATGATTATTAACAATTGCGTCAGCTGCTTTCGGAAATTCATCTTTAAACTCAATAGCATTGATGTTTTTCACGTATTGTGCTGAACTGGGGGAACATGTTGCTCCGAAAGTCATCACCTGCATGACATAAATATCAAAAAGTTTTGAGTCTTCTTGGTGCCATAAAAAACGTTGCGCATGTTGATCTTCTTTATTCATCAGAACTTGATGAAACATTTCAGCTATGTCACCAGTAAATGCAATTTTTCTTTCTCTGGATCTGTGTTACACCCCTGTTAACGAAGCTAATTGATCAGGGCCCTTCAACAACATGCAGTTCAGCGATACACCGTCTGTTTTTGTTGCGGCGTCCCACACCATTCTGACCTTTCCCGGGTTGTTTGGATTAAATACAGGAAATAATGGAAGATACCATATTCGATCATGCGATTCTTTCAACTCAACTTCTGATAACTTACGTATGTAACCTTTCTTATTGTAATCGTTTATTTGTATTTGCATTATTTCTTTCAAATCAGGATTTTTCTTCAAACGACGATCTAAAATTTCTTGTCGATGAATCGCGGTTGATTTGCTATCTGGAAAATTCTTATAGTCTGTCTTCCAGAGTAAACCAGTTTCAAAACGATCTCCTACTCGTTTCGTAGTTGATTTCATTATATCATTAGCTCTACGTTCTTCTCTTGATACAATAGAATCTTTTGGTGGCTGGACTCCCAAACTTTCTAAACTGAAATAATGTTTTACCATACGAATCAGTTCTTGATCTTGATTTTCTTGCGTTTCACAAGTGTGAAAGTTGCAATGTTGGACAGTACGATCTTCTGTATCGTCGAGGTTGGCACATATAGTCCATCCTAGTCTTGATTTCACTGCTATTGGTTCGTCATCTTTCCCTTCACGAACTTTTTGCGTAATACCGACCTTCCAATTGTTAAGACCAATTAATATACCTGGTCTAACTGATTTGTATGATTTTATAGGTAACTTGCGTACATACGTAAACTGTTTGCAGAGATTTTCATACATTATAGTTTGTTCTGGTAAATTTAAAGATTTTACAGTCTGGACTGACTTTATTGTAAATTCTTTAGCACCGTCGTATGCTCCACTGATCTTCAATGACAAAACCATAGACCCTTGTTCAATTCTTTGTGTTTCGTCTGTCCATCTAATACAGAGAGTTGACATTGGTCCTTCTAGTTCTAGTTCTTTCGCATAGGCTTCTTCCAAGAACGTTCCATCTGAACCGCTATCAATGAATGCTATTGTCGAAATACTTTTATTTCCATTGTGTAAAACGACTGGTATGTATTGAAATAACACACCTTTTTTGCTTGACAAATGACTTTGTTGAGTTTTCACAATTATAGGTACTTCTTCAGTCTTTTCATCTGTGCTATTTCTGTCTTCATGTAGTAAAGGATGATGTAATAACTTACAATTTCTTTTGCCACACTCTAAAGGTTCTGGGCATTTATTCTGGTACTTCCAGGTATGTTTCAGACACCTTTTACATATGTTCAGCCTTTTCACTGTCTTCCATCTTTTATATGGTGTCAGCTTATTGAACTCTTTGCAATTTTCAAGTGATTTGCAAAAACCCTTACACATTGGACAATTCACAACATCCATTTTATTTTCACTGCAGCCCTTAACTTTTTCTCCCTGTTCGTTCTGCACGTGAACGTTTATATGATTTGTAGCTCTAGTTGACCTATCCTTTACAAAGTTGTCAACTGATAAATCATATGTCGGCATAACCTTCCAAGCACATATAGCTAATTCGTTCAGCCATTCTCCAAAGGCCATTATACCAGATCTAGTTATGTTCTCATTATTTCGTGCCCACTCTAGTTTCAAATTCGTAGGGAGTTTATCTATTAGTTCTTGCATCAGTAATGGATTGTTGTCATATTCAAACAGTTGGGATGCTTCTAGTGTAGCACATAAATTCTGTATAGCTACTGAGAATTCTACCAATGTTTCTAATTTGTCAGTTTTGACAGCTGGACATTTTCGTATCTTCATTATCTGTGAGTGTATTATCAATTTAGGTCGACCAAACATAATTCTAAGTGTTTCCATTATTTTTGGTACACAAGCAGGTAGTGACAGTTGATATTCAACAACTTCACGTGCTTTGCTTTTCAAAGCTTTTTGTAATCGTAGAAGATTCTCATAATTGAACCCCATTGTCCTCGTTGAATGTTCATAAGCACTTATGAAAACAGCCCATTCCTGAGGTTTACCACTGAATATTGGTAGATCCGTGGCTAAAGAATGACGTGCGGCTATTTGGCGATGCGATATTTGCGGTGTACTTGTGTTAAACATTGTACTTTGATTTCGAGGTTCTTTTACTTGTAACGTATTCTCTTTCAACGGTCTATGTATTATGCCTTTTGTGTTCGTTAAACAACTTTCATTTGACTCCCTGTCTGACATATCAGATATTTCACACTTTTCTTCAAAGAGTTGCTTTCTTTCTTCAAGCAGCTTCTTTTCTCTCTGCAGCATTTCCTCTTCACGTTGTAGTATTTCCTCTCTCTGCTTTAACATCTCGCGTTTGGATTTACTACTTTTATTGCTTGCAGTTTTTGTGCTTTTTATTGATGGAGACAGGTGTTTCCTTGTGTTAAATGACTGTAAATTATATTTTTCTTGAACGTTAGGGCACAAAGAAATACAATCATTACATAACCACGGATTAATTGTTCTTGCTTCCTTTTCTGTTATGTGTACACAATCAAGATGAAACCATTTCTCACATGGTCCATCACATAGTACCATTTGATCATCATCTGGTCTAAGACACAATTTACATTGTCCATTTCCAGCTAGTACAGATGTACGTTCTATTGACATTTTGTGTCAAATACAAAATTTGAGAAAATTGTTCTAAATAGTTTCTAAATAAATGACAGCTCAAACCTTTTAATAACTTTTATTTATTAGCTCATTATAATGGCTCAAATTTTGGTATAGAAACATGCCAGTACAATACTTTTTCTTCATTCGATGTCAGAAACCTTTTTCTGGTCTTTTTTCGTCACGTTTTTGTTTCTTGGCATATTTGATTTTACCTCATTTTTAACACTCAGTTTTTCCTTAAAGAGGTAAATCTGGTTTATTGTAATGATATTCATTGGCACATGGGCTCATAAAGTGCTTTGGAATAGAATATGATTCTTAAGAATGGCATATATTCATTGATTCGTCTAAAACTATGCTCCAAGCAGTCTGGAATGGCTACAATTCTTGAGAAAATTTAAATATCTAGTGCTTCAATGGATGGTTTGTGGAGATCTCAAAATACTAAGCATGTTGTTGGGTCAGCAGATAGGATTGTTTCATATACATATGTTCCAAGTTCCCGAAACTGTATGAATCTACCTGAAAAGAAAGAGTTTTCATTGACCCCGACATAAGAGAAATTCTTACTGATCCCCTCTTTAGGGAAACAATTTGAGACAAGGAAAAAAGTGTGGGAAAATAGTGTACAAGTTTTTGGTGAATAGTAAGGACCCTGACTAAAAAACCATTGTAAAACGCATGTTAGCAGCGTATGAAGCTGAAGGATGTAAGACGAGTTTAAAAGTTTGTTTCTTACACTCCCATATTGACTATTTTCCTGAAAACTAACACTAACGGTTTAGATTAGACCCGTTTGGTGTTCGTTCGGCGACCTCTTATATACATCTGTGTTTCGGGCTTTCGAACAGTCCAGGCGCTTTCGAGAATCTTCTAAATGTGTAGGTATATATTGGGCGTAAAGTCACTCCGACAGGTTTTAACCGGCCTATATTCGTTACAATACGTATAAAATTGTATGGTGAACATGCCAAATTAACTAACGACGCTTTATGCATTCGGGCATCGGTGTATTTTATTGTGCAATAACTTATTTTTGTGCAAAAGAATTACAAGGATGTGACGTGGTAGTCGCATGACCTTTTATACATGTAAATAGAATTTAATTTTTAACAATTACACCTGACATATGCTTGCCAATTAAAAGAGATGTTTTCGTTTGTTCGCATAGCCATTGCCACTTAAGTTTATTGAAATATATTATTAAATATGTATTTTGCAAATAATATTTTTACTCCAAAAATCATTGCTAAAATTTGAAACTTGTGTCGCAGTTTTTGTATTTGAAATAATTTTAATTTATTGTTTTGTATATCCAGTAAATTTCCACTTCTGGTTATGCAGTAATGAATAAAATCAGCTCAGTTCTGTACATTGTCGTGAAACTTAAATGTGAAGTTTTCTTATAGACCGAACGACGTATCTTGGGCGAGTAGAAAGAATGCAGTTAGATTTACAGTTCCTACGATGCATTTATACTTAATCTTACGAATACACTTCCTTACATCCACCCAATCAATTTGCTCATAAATTTAAACAAAGTTCTCACTATATCGAATCGTGATTTGTACGTCTCATGTTTAATTTATACGGAAGTTTTAAGTAGAAAATTAAAAATATATTAAAACATTCTTGTTTATTAGGTTTTTAAAGCAATTCTGTTTTTAGTAAGAAAGTTTACAATTGAATGTATTCTATTTTCTCACTGACGTTCATTGGTAACTGTAGAAAATATTTCAATGCTCAATTTGAAACCCTTTGATCATATGTTTAAGTAAATGTAAACGTATCGCGTATCGTGAGTTCAAACATCGTTGCATTCAAGTTGAACTTTTTGGTTTTTGCTATTGTGTAGCGAATGAAATAGATCAGTTCTCCATTCGGTTCGGTTTGGTTCTTACTTGTGCTTCAGTGGTGGAGGAGCAGAGCTGAGTGTACTCGAGTACAAGTACTTGAAAGTACTGTTTAGAGTACAAGTGTTGTACTCTATACTCGTACTCTAGTACATTTTTAAAATGGTTACTTTTACTTGTACTTGCTATATTTCTGTCGAAATACTCATAATCAATACTCTAATATGTACTTAGAGTACAGTCTTGTTTTATTAAAAGCAAATGAAGATATAATTCAGTAAACTTTTTTTTTTCTTTACGTTGTTCGTGTATTCTATAAAATTTTCGTTATTATTATAAATATAATAATTTAAGAATTATCTTTTTTGAAGAGATGATTGTTCGACTGGAGAAGTGGAAAATAATGATCGAGGATATAGTCAAAATATCTTTATTTTGTATAACGCCGCGTTGAAGACTGTATTCCCGATCAATTTTTTCCACATTATCTTTTTGTTATACCTAAATAATTTATTTATTTTTAATATATCATATGATTTTATAATTATGTCGAGATTTTTAAATATATTGTTTGTAATTTGATGCTTTTATTTCTCAAATAATATAACAACTATTCTACAATCATACCCTCTGTGTTTCTTATATTAATAACCTTAACAAATCTTTATCACATTTTTTTAATTTTTAATTTAAACACTGATTCCATAAAATTACCTATTCTGTTAAGCAAGCAATTTTTTTAGTTTTCATCTTAAATAATGGTTATGAATGATATTTCATAATTTTGCAACAATCCGTGTGTTCACGTGTACAATTACTTTACAAGTACTGTAAAAAAGGGCCGGTTTTTCATTCGTTGGTTAGTGCTTCGGTTGAAGATAACCATGATTAAAGTGCGTGTATGTGTTTTTCAATAGCTGGTTACTGCTAATCATGGGTAAATATTGCTGTTAACCGACGAATTATTAACCGACCAAAATTGACTGGTTACATTATTGAACCATGATTAAAGCGCAATGAACTTTCTTAAAAGAGCTAAGTTCTGACGAAGAGTTCTAATTATTTATGAAACTAATACATTTTATTCTTATAATTCAGAAAACAAATTATAAACTAAATTAACTCAATATAAATCAAATATGGATAACAAAAATATATAGATTTTCGTCTTATAATTATTTAACAAACCTATTTAATAAAATAATGTATGTACCTATTGGAATAAATAATCACATATTTTCAGGTACTTTTACACAAAACATGCAAATTCTTTGAAAGAAAGAATTAATGATTGGTCTTTTGTTTCATTAATTATAGCTATTTTATTTCCAAATCTACTTTCAAAATTTGAATTTTTAAGTCAAACAATTTATTGTAATGCTCCCACTGTAGATTTATTAACTCTAATTTTGCTTTTGAATTGTAGGATGTAGTTTCAGTATCTGTTAGTATTTCTTCAATCAATTTGTCCCCTAAAGTCAATAAAATATATACAGCTTTATAGTTTCAAGAAATTATTCATCAAAAGTCATATTACTGAAAGCAAGTTATTTTAAGTAATTGAATTTATACTAAATTGTATTATTGACACCCAAATACTATTTGATACATACTAGTTTAAAATTACAACCTGTAGAAAATGTTACGTAATAGTATATTAGGTATCAAGAACGGTAATGGCAGTTTACCGATGGAAGACCATGTTTGGAGACTGAGTGACTGTTGCGTTTTTCTGCCATTATTAAAGTTATTATTTAAAACAATTTCTCAATAACACTTTATGACACACGACAGCTAAAGCAATATGAAGATAGCAGTTAATCAGGATTAACTTAACCCGAGATGCATATACGTTTGAGAAACACACTAGTCTTAACCACGATTAACTTAGGTTTGTTACCTCTAATCATGGTTAAGTGAACCGTAATTTAATCAGCTAATTAAATACCGGACCTTGAATACTTTAAAAGTACACTATGCGTTTGCCATGAAAATTGTCAAAGTACAAGTAAACTACATTTGATTACTAATCTGTGTAAGCAGAGTGCCACACCCATAATGGGTAAATGGCGTGATGATGATATATGTTGATTTGGTTACTGAGTATTTGTACTCGATACTCGAGTATTTTTATGTGATACTTTGCCGAGCTCTGAGGTGGAGAGGAAAGTGCACTGTGCAGTTACTATGAGTAGTACCTCATGCCACTTTATTCAAGAAGAATGTTAACTTTTATTCACGGTATAATGGAAGTTGTTTTGTTTGCAAGTATTATAATGAGATCAAAGATAAATATAGGTACAAATTCAATTGAAAGGCACAATAATTTTAGTTTTACCTTTCATCAGTGGAAAATTTAAATGTGTGATGTAGGAGTTTCAATGTAAGTTTTTTTTTCATACTGCTGCATATTCTTACCACTTTACAACAAAAGTGTAAATACAAAAGTTTTTAAGAGTTAAAAAATATGATGCAATTAGGCCCATATCAGCGGTTTTCAATAAGTGGGCGTTAATTTAAAGAAAATTTCTAAACTGCTGTGTCTTTCTGATTATTGAGTTTTTGCCAAAGTTTATCAAGAATAAATCCATGAATTTGGGCCCTTTTAACGCTTTCAATCTCCTCCATAGGTTTCACAGTCTATTCCTATTGTACACCATGACTGCAGGTATCTAAAATATTTGGTGTAAATAGTTTCTTGGTAAAGCATTGGACACCTTTATTCCCAAAGATGTAAACTTGTAGGTCGTACTTGCACCATAATAAAATTATTCATGTGGTTTCCCTTCATTGACATGTGCGAGAATGGTGGAAGGGGAGTTTGAATTAATTTCACGGCTAGTTACACCTCTTTTGTTTTTTCAGCGAAACGAACGACTTAAGCTCGGGTCTGCTGATCGAAGTGTGGAGCAAGGGTATGATCTGGGACCGTGCCATGGGCTACCACTTAATCCCTCTGGAGAGTGTTCAGTACGCAAACGAGGTAAGTCGCTTACAACACTCTCTGTGTACCTTGTACACAATAACATTGCACTGCACTGTCGTCCACGCACTCATGCACTATCATTATCTCACACGCACTATGCTTCATTTTCACTCAGTACACAATACTTATACATTCGATGTGTCATGGGGTTATGTGATGAACATTAACAAAGAAGTATAAATAATTGGGTAACGTTTTAACCCCGAATAACAATACATGGTTACAGATTGTAATAATCTGCTGCCTTTTGACCAATTTTGTTCTTCGCTGCCAAATTATATGTTTATTTTTTAATTAGTTCTCGAATGTTAGATGAATAGATTTTAATGGTTTGCCACTTTGTAAGGCAAATTTTGTACATTAGTTTAGATAATTTAAAATCCAAATAACTATTATTAATTAACTAAATTTCATTAGTGTAAGATTAATAACAATATTAATATCGTTATCTTCATGATGGAAAGTGAATATATCAGCAAAACTAACCTGTACCTATATTATACTCGAAGTTACTGAGTTTTAATTACAAATCTAATTTATAACGTTGTATAAATCAATATAATCATTTCAACTCTCAGCTAATTGGTACACATACGAATCAGACGTAGTAATGCAACTGTTGGTAAATTCATACAAATATTTTCACTAACTCTTCATATTCCAATCATTTGACGATGGCGAGAAGACTGAAATTCCATTGTAATGATTTAGAGCACATATGTGCCTATCACGTTTTTCCAATTCTTTTGATCCGGTCCTTACAAATCTCAGCCATGACAATGTAGTTTTATACCATAAAAATACTTATTAAATAAGTGAAATAAATGGTACCAACTTTTAATTTATTTAATATAAATTTACTTTATTTAATAATTAGATTTGGCCCAAGGGCCAAGTCAAGACTCAGATATAATAATAATTAGGCCCCAGAACAAGAAAAGATTACACATGCTTCATTTAAAGTTTTAACAAATGAAATCTTATATCACGTATCTTATACATTAACGCCCAATTTTATCATTCTTAGTTACAATTTCAATTCCAGTTAACTACGAGTTATATTTTTTTGTCTCTTTTACAAGTAGCATTAAACCACAAACGTGTTAGTTATCTCTGAAATTTGGTAACTAATCTTTTTCTAGTTAGGTGTTTCTGACTACCGCACTATTACCTCCAAATACCTCATGAAATACACATCATATTGGAAAATAGAAAATAAGTGTCAAATAAATTATTATTTTTTAGTTCTATTGGATGATACCATTGAATACACAATATGTACTCCCTTGGTTTTGGAGGGGGATACTTTTAAATCTGAAATGGAAACCTCCTTTTTTCATTGCATATTCAAATTCTCTATACAAAATTATGTAACGTGCATTTTTTTAAAAATTCATATTTCATAAGTTATTTGTGCTTGTACATCGTAAATGTAGAACATATTTTAACCATTATGATAATGGTGATAGTGTTGTTCAAGTGATGGTGATGTTCATATAGTGATGGTGGTGTTCATAGTCATGACCACGGGCACGACCATGACCATGAGTACGGTCATGACTACGACCATATTCATCATCATCACTATCACGGTTACTATGAACATCACATTACATTAATTAACATTACTATCAACATCGTCATCATAACCGTTCAATTATGGTCTTTTTTGGAATGTAAGGAGGAAGATCAAATCTGATACTATTCAATAAAGCACGAAAACGTTTGTAACACGTATTTTTCTATTTCTCAATGCGATGTGTATTTCGCGAGATATTTGGGAATTACAGATGGTCTGACACAGCCTATATCCTAAAAGACGTCATTTTTTAATTTTAAGTGTTTTGCTATACTTTATTAAAATTATTATTTTTGTGAAGTAACAGTTTTTAAATAGTATATTATGATACAAGTGCATAAGTAAGCTTTTAAAGTAGGTACGACGAGTTTAAGAGCACGACGCGAAGCGGAGTGCTTTTAACGTCGTTAGTGCTTTAAAAGCACTTATGCACGTGTGTCATACGCTATTTTTTATTATACCTGCATCATACTCTGGAAAAAACTGAAAAGCAACATTTGGATTTTGATAATTTTACGTGTGACGTTTGAGATATCGTTTACATGGAGTTTGGTTAGTATTTATTTTTTACGTTCACAGTTTTGACAGATATTAACAGTAATTATTTGTGGTGTTGCTTAGCAACCTTTAAAGCACGGCGTGTTTTAATCTTGCGTTTATGAATGCTGTAGCGTGTTTTAAACACGGATTATGATGCAGGTATAATAAAAAATGTTTTATTGCGATTTTAATGCATAAGATGATGCAACTATTTGAAGGAGGTCACTTTTAAGATTTGGTAATTTTGGGTGGCAGCAGATACCACAATAAAAATTATTTAATAACTCTGCCCAGGTGAACAGAAAATGCAGAAAATTTTGTTCATCACTAATTAGAACTAGAAATATAAAATACAATTGAAAAATCTTACGGGACTTAGCATTAGAGTTAAGATTAAAAATGGTACCAATTTAGTCTCTAATTGTAGCCACAGCAGTGCTTCACATTATGGCATGCGATGAAAATGAACGGGTGAACAGAATGAAGAACGAACAAGCAGTTGCGATTATATTAGTAAATAATATTAAAAATAATTAATACAGAGCTGTTTTATGCAGCCGGAAAATATTGTGGGAATTAATAATGCAGTTGATATTATTTGATTTATAATTATTTTAGTAGATTGTAAAATAAATAACTAATACAAATGAAAAACTTAATGCTAATGGTACACTGTAATCTGAGTACTAACCAACACCATCGAGTTATTTATAATTGAAAAAAAATTTTTTTTACTGTAATAATTTTGTAGTAAATAAGCGTAATCGGATATGGTCAAGCTGTACTCTATAAGCACAGCTTTAGCTTTGCAGCTTGCTACAATATTTGTCAACAAAATATTCGACAATCCATCATTTAAATACACAATATTATCTGTATTTTTTTGTGATTGCCTCTTATCAAATTGATTTTATGCAATCGGAGGATCTAGAAAAATTTATAATTCACCTCCTGCAGTTCACTGTGCACAAATTATATTTACTAGACGATAAATTGAGCTTTGAGTTATTCCGACGATAAATCGCTGCGGCGATAAATAGTGCGCGTTCAATTGTTAGGGATGAATTGTGTGTAGTAAATTTTCCGGAACAAAAAACTTCTTCTATTTGCCAAATAAGGCAGATATTTCTGAAATTTAATTAAAGTGTTCAATTATTATAGTTATATTAAATTGATAAAGAGAAGTATGAACTTGATATGTAAAATGTAACAGTATCTTGGGATATTACGAAATCAAGGGATATAATGCAGAACGATGAATTAAAATTATGGTTTTAGATTAATTTTCTTGTCTTATTATTTCAGTACAATTTTCTTCGACAGATTTGGGTGCATTTTGGTTGTCGAATGGAATGATCCCATTAATAAAAGTCCTAAGGATTCGGATCAGGATCCATCGGTCTTGAAATATCTCATTTAAATGCTGCCTAACATTTCTTCTAAAATGAAGTGGTGCACTATCATATAATAATTAGACACACTGATGCACATTAAGAGAAATATCTTCCAATAATTCCGGCAAATTGTTCTATAGGAATAACCAATAATTGCAACCATTCATACGGTTGCGACCAAGTAATGTAACATTTACAAGATCGGTTTAAAAAAAAACCATGTTGAAAATGACATCAGATAATAATATGTTGATTTTCTTCAGCCTAATACTTAAAATAATGGAAATTTGAATGCAATCTCTGGTGAAAATTGCATCATCTGAAAATATTATGTTTAATAAGAATTCATGATCTATGGCATGTTGTTGTAGATCGCACACTCAAGCACGATATTAAACTCACCTTTCATTCCAGTGGCTCAAAACAGTTCGATTAAAAAACCGCGATATAAAATTTTCTAATTTTCAGAAAATTAATTTTCTATCGTAATCAGTATATTAAGTACCATGATACTATAAGTAATGGAGATATGATCACGCGCATCTCTATCTCTTTCTAGCTATCTCGCTCCTACGATTTGACGTCACTAGTGACACCCGTTCGTCATTTGTCTTTTATTTTATAGTCTGGTGAGTACTATTATGGTAGAAGGTAGAAAGTGCAAGAATCTAACTTAATGTAAATGAAATTGTTAAAATGGTAATGTGTGCTGTATCCGGTTGCAATAGCAACAATACAAAGTTAGAAGATAGGATTTCTTACATTTCCATACGATCAAAAATTACGGGATGCTTGGATCTTTAAATGTGCAAGGACCGATATATGTATTTAACCTAAATACAGCGCGTGTATGTACTGTATTCATCATTTTAAAAAGGAGGAATTTGAGAACAATATATGAAATGAACTTTTAAGTCACGAGACATGAAGAAAGTTTAAAGCAAGTGTCATACACAGCGAAAATTTTCCCAATGTTATAAACTAGAAATAATTTTTATTAATTACAATAAAAACTGTACATTAAATGTAGGACCGAAGTTTATTGAAAATTTACTTAAAAAGTCATCTTAATAGATCTTATAAAAATAGTTTTTAAGTGTAGAATAGGGTCTGAAAATGCTAAATTGAAAGTTGAAATAAAAAGCAGAAAACGCAAAATAATTAAATAGTACCTATTTTCTTTTTCAAAATAAGTACCTATTTGTGTATATTTTTTACATATATTTTCCTTAATATATTCTTCCCTTTAGAAAATAATATTTTTTGAAACAGTCTTAGGGTATTAAAACGAAATATTGAGAATGAAACAGTTTTGCAATACAAAAATAATATATTCAATAATTTTGGTGATGTATTCCCAAAATATATTATTTATTTTATTGAGAGTTTATGTAATTAACAGTCACTTTGAATGTACGCTAGCTTAAATCCCATATAAGGTGTCACTAGTGACGTAGCTGCGCATACGAATTTGTGAACGCCGTCGATCATACCTTCTATAGTTATAGTATCATGATTAAGTACTGTATGTACCGTTAAAGTGAAGATCTGAATTTCAGAGTGACCGAAATATCTTTTGAGTGCCCCGAAAGTGAAAGTGAAATACATACTTGAGAACACTGGACACATTCCGCGTTCTAAATGTTTGTATGTAGTATTTTTTTTACTAAATTATGATATTTAACGTGTTAGAAACATTATTCTCATTTCTATACATATTTAATTTAATAATTATAATATAATAAATAACGAAATTTCAATTTTAATCACTACAGAGACATATTGACATTACATAACAATCTACAATAACTTTGTCTGGAAAATAAATATACCTACATAAATGTTGTTAACACGTTCACTGCCTTGTCCATCACGTGGTCTCTATCTTATAGACCTAGAATTTATATGTCCACAGCACCGCCTCGCGGATTTTTATTGCCTATCGCGCCGTATAGATCTATGCGATTACTAGCGTTGTTACTGCTACTAGACCGAGGTAGCGGTGGGAAACATTTTGCCATCTATGGTTTTTGGCATAGATCGAGCGGCATGTTTAAATAGTCGGCCTGGAGGAAAATAAGTTAAAATTACTTAAGGCAGTGAACGTGTTAATAATCCAAATTTTTATATTGCTGCTGTATCTATTAGTAGATTTCTTTATCTAATTTGAGAGAGTGAGTAAAACATACATTATCAGAGTTGTTGAAACGTATTCCGATATTATCGGAATTCAAATATGTTGCATTTAGCAATAGCACTTATCCCAAATATTTATCATGTTTTTCAAAAGACCCATTTCCCTTTTATCTGCCGGCATTCATTCCAAATGCCATTACGCATAACATTTCGTTGTATTCATAAGCGGGCGATTCTTTCACGCATTGATATTTTCCCTCTGCACCTCTTCCCTCACTCTTCACTATCACATTTTCCGTTCGTCTTCCGGCAGTAGGGCTGACAACCTCTGAATATAAATGGTACTGTTAAGATCTTAGCTGCTTATAAATTTCGCTGCACACGTGCTGCGCATCGCTACAGACGCCATCTTAGACGAAATTTATTTTAGACGGTTTTTCTTTAATCTGAACTTTAAATTAATGTTCGTTGGCTCTAGTTTTCCCCATTCTACAGACTGCGGAGTGAGAATATGGCGTAGTCATATGTCGCCAGAAGTTTCGGGAGTTTGCTGACAATTATTTTCTCGTTAACCGACATTCGGATACTTTAGCATTTTTCAAACTGCCACGTGTTCTGTATATGTGTAACAAAATATTACTAATAACAAATTAATATACATAGTCCAAGTATCTATTTATAGAGACTAAATAAAAAATATGGCGTGGACACCACATGCCTTTCTTATACTTATAAATATAATAAATATAAAATACTCGTATATGTTTCATAATATTCTCATAACAACTATGATTTTAGGAATATAAATAGATACAAAAAGAGAAATGAGAAACTTAATATACGTACATATCTCTAATAATATATTATGTTAGGGGTTCAAAATTTTATCAGCTCGCGGCGCACTTACAGATTTAGTATTTTGTCCCGACGCCCTAAATCAGGCCCAGAAATTGAAAGCAACTCATAAATTTTATGTACATATATTTTAAAATCCAAAATGGATAAATGACGTGATAATATAAATTCCACCTTCAAAACGCTTCAATTTGATACTAAACTCGATAGAATTGTAATAATTGTTATAATAACAACTGACGATCGCTCAAAAGTAATTTTTTGTTACTTTAGTGAAGCTCTTATATTGAAGTACTTTAATTTTGCATTAATCTCAACAAAATTCAATTATCTATTGTAAAAACAATTGACGATTATTCAAAATTTATATTTCACCTTTTAATTAACTCGCCTCTCTGAAATCTTTAATTTTGTGTCAAATTACGTAGGATTCAAATAACATGTACCATACAAAACGACTATCGTCAAAACTAAATTTTTGTCTGTCAAGTCTTCTCCTTGAGACTTTGATCTTGATACCAAACTCGGTAAACCAACCTATTAAATCAATGTTGCGGGTATTGAAATGGCTACTAGTATAACAGTTCGTAGAGATGAAAAGTCTAATTTTCATTCATAAAATTGAAAAAGGAGCAATGCCTAAATTTTTCAATAATGTACTAAAAAAGATGAAAGATGTTGATAATAGGGTCTTTCACCATTTAAATTTTTTTTTATGAAACTATATATATTGAAGACTATCTACACTTTTAAAAAGTCCTAATTGTTATTCATTAAGCCACAATGATTTTTTAAAAATGTTGTGACGTCATAGTAGAGGTGTTGCTGGATCTAAAACAGTAGAGATTTAAATAATGTTTGTTACATAAATATTCTATTTTATTGTAATAATAATAATAATAAGTTAAAAAAATATATGACTACAATTATTTACAATCTGTACTGTTTTACATCCAGCAACACCTCTACTATGACCTCACAACATTTAAAAAAAAAATCATTGTGGCTTAATGAATAACAATTAAGACTTTTTAAAAGTGTAGATAGTCTTCAATATAGAAAAAGTTCCATAAAAAGAAAAATAAAAAAATGAAAGACCCCATTACGGAACAAGAAATACAGAAAATTATTTTATAGAAAGGAAAAATATTCAAAAACTCAGAACTATATATTTTATAAAACACTCATTGTATATAACAAATTACCGAGTAGGATTAAGATATTAAATATAAAAAAAAATTATTGTAGAAATTAAAAAATATTACATGCACATTACCTAAATATATTGTTGTTATTTATAGCTAGATAGCTAAAATTAAGGTATTATTATTATTTTTCAAAATATACATGAGATTTTCTGTTAACCTGTGATTGTGAATAACATTTTATATTCCAAATAACATTACTAACATTAAAAAAAAAATAATAATAATTCGCAGCGAATACCTTATACGAAATAATATTTTTTTGTGATCCCATTCATAGTTATTTATAATCTATATGTGCAAAGATATTCAGTTAAAATGATTAAAGATTGGATGACATGGAAATGTAACTGCCATTGGCAATACTTTCCTTACATTTACTTAATTAGATAATACTACAAAAATAGTAGTACTAAGATAAACTTATTTATATCGCTCCGATAAATCATGACGGTTGTGACGTTTTAAACGTTTAACACTATTTATTTATTTTCCACTCAGTCTTGGTATCTTTAACGAAAGGCATTTAAAAATTTTGTGAAATAATCCAGTTGGGGACAAACCCTGGATCATTGACGTATCCAAACTTCCCTAACAATATAACAATACCATCAAATATTTATGAGTTATAACAAAATTTATTTATCAATATACATAATATAATTTGGATCCGTCATCGAACTTGTGTTCATCATCTAACATTCACTTGCATTTTGCAAAATATTGTAAGATCAGAAGTAAAAATTGTAAATAATTACACATGACACATGTTTCAAATATAGATTAAATGCTTGTTGGTCCCCATACCATCCATGATTGTTCAAATATTATATTTGTTAAATTACATAAGCAATAAATACTATTACTAATAAACTTATTTTTATAGCTGGCTCTATATTTGAATTCATTGAATTGAATTTTTTTTTCTTTATTTTTTTTGTATCAAGTAAACTGAACGGTTTTGAATATATTATCAAGTACACTTTAAAATTGCTATCCACCTACACAGACGTCATTGAGGAAATAATATTACATATACTCGTATAGATATATATTTATATTTATGAAAAATTAGTATAAAAGGTTTAGTTTATATAAAAACTTCATAAACTTCTCTTAAAATACTTTTAGTGATTATTACTTCAATTCGCTGGAATATGACACGTATTGAAAATATATCTTTGGTTTATAATTACCTTTATAATCTACGGTATCTGGGTCAAAACTTTCTTCTCAAATCGATCTCTAAAATTTTATTTCATAAGATAATAAGCAATTAAAACTTTTTAAATATCTTCAAGTACGACAAAAGAATACATAAATTTTCCCAAGTAAAGATACACTGAATAATCCTATGAATTATAAATTTAAAAATAATATTTTTGTGTTATATAATTTTTTTTGATTTTTAATATATTTATAATTATTTGTCTGATATCATGTAGAATGATTTATTTCATTTAAATTACGAGCGATAATCTAATGTTTTCTATATAATTAGTTATATTAACAAAGTTCAACATTAATTTTGTTCACCACAATTTAATTACCTATCATACACACTTGCTCACCTTCGTTCAACATTAAACAGTTCCAACATTTAATTAATAAATTAACTAACCCGCCCTCGTCATCAATCAACCCTGAATGTTTAACTTTACTAATGTTAACTTTCTAGTTCTTTTGAAATAACATATGTCAGAAACTTATGTAATTATCCATAAATTTGTATTTACCAGGTTAAATTTGTCTATTTAGAGCTAGTTAAAAATAAATTGAATAATTGTTTTGTCATTAAAGAATTAATCGTGATTGAACTAGGTTGTTCACATAAAGTCTTATTTCACACTGTTGTATAAAATAAAACCTTATTTAACGTTCGACCGATTTGGGCCAAGTAATTGCTTTTTTCAACCTATAGCTAGCGAGACTACAGAAAAACATACCAGAAGGAAAATATTTAAATATAACATAAGAACATATAAACAAAACGTAATAACTTTAGAGTACCAAATTACAGGAGAACAACAGTCCTCTCGTTTTCTTTGAATGGTGGATTTACAACAGTAAAATAATTTTATCTTTAATTATTTAACTGATAATATGTACTACCTGTTGTGTTGACAGTTTTCTCCGGTAGTTTCATAGTGTAAGTCATTACGTTTTTTATTTGTTCTTATGCTACATTTGTTAATATCCTTTGTTTTGTTTATCTGTACAGTATCACCAGATATCGCTTAAAAATGGCCATTTTAATTACATAGCCAAAAGTGGTCAAACTTTAAAGAAAATCTTATAGAACAGTGTGAAATAAGACTGTATGATTTTATTTTCCTATCCTCATTCGTTCGCATTTAATTTATAACAAAATATTTAATTGTTTATCAATTATCACAATTTTCGTTCGTTTTTTTTTCCCAATATATTTATAGTGCGGGATATGAAAATATTACACATTGTTGAATTTAGAAAATTAAATGTGACTTTCTTATACTTTATAGGTTTAATAATTACACTTGTCAAATGTTTGACACGTAGAAAAATGATTCAGTTATTTGTTTCATTGAAAAGTAAGTTTATATAATTAAGCTGAATTCACCGGTCTACGTGGGACCTTTAATTTGACACCAAACTCGGCAAGATTCAAATGACTAATGGAAATGATAATTTACGATTGTTAAAAATATATTTTTGACATTTGTTTAACTCTTCTCCATGAGATCTTTCATTTGATACCGAACTCTATACTAAAAGAAATGTGTTCAATAAGTGAATAAAATAAATAGAGCTCCTATTTAAATTAGACTTAGCTGCTATAAAATTAAAATTATTTGTAAAAACCAACTTCTTCATCTTTGAAATATCAAAAGTATGTCATACAATTACAAAAATAGCAAAATTTTTACTAGAGTTTTACAAGAATCTTGATCTTGTCTTGAAATCAAGCCGAAGACAAGAAATGGCCATCGAGACAAGATTTCTTGTCTTGATGAAACACTAATTTTTACCACAAGTAGATATACTATGAAAATAATATATTGCGCACGTACGATTTCACGGATAAGCTATTGTTCATTGTGGTTTCGTATTTAGTTTCTATTAAAAAAAATGTAAATATGCCATTCCTATTTCCGATTCAAATTAAGAATTTACTATATGCAACTTACACGACAGGGATAAAATTCGATAGTGTCGTATTTTGTTATATTAAAATATATGTTTATATTGTTGAAGTCAGAAAAAATGCTCTAAAGAATGAGCCAATTAAAATATGTGTTGCGTTTAAAATAAAAAACTTTGGATCCATATTTTGAGAACCACTGGTTAAATTTTTTTTTATTGCTCGTTGTAATAGTCTTATTGAATAATCATTGTTGTCTAATTTAAGCAACTACGAATCTCTTATAGTTCTCCAGATATCAATGGTAGCACACTTAAATGAAAAACCCCTGTATATCGATAAGTACGCAATAAAAGTAAAAAATTGTACCCAAAACTTGCTTTTGCCACTTCTACAGACTTACAACTGAGTCAAAGTGTTTCAGGTACTTTTATAAACTTAAAGTACTCTCCACTGTAAATAATTTTCTGTAGCAAATAAATAAAAGCAAAGCTTACTCCTTGGAGGCAAACTAGCAATTTCGCTAAGGGTTTATTAATAACTATAAATAGATCCCGAGTTAATTAGCAGGTAGTTAGTGACAGGTGATTGTTCGCTTCTCGCTGGCGCTGCTTAGTGTTCAGCGTTCACCCACTTTGTAATTGCAGTGCATTGGGATTGGGTGATTCCACCACTGGCGGTGGCTACGTTTCGAAGCGAATGGATTTCCCATGTACGAGAAGCCATTGCGCGCGCTACATGGAAGATCAATTAATTGGGCTCCGTACATTGTTAATTGAAAGTTATTGTTGCTTATGGTGAGCGGAATTGTGTCGGTTATTGCTACATTGCGATAGAGGCGGTGCTGTAAGCTGAGGATTAATCTCAAATACATTTTAGTATTATTTGATTAAGTATAAGAATGCTTGGTTCGGGTATCTACTGCTTTATAAATTGTATAACACATTTTATCATGTTCAAATTTGTAATTATCAATAGTGTATATACATAAAATGTGTAAAATAAAAAAAAATGATTCTTATACATAAATATAATAAATATAGAATAGATGTTTAAATGATATGTTTATTCTCATTACAACTATGATTATTGAAATACAAATTTAGGGGTTACCAAAAAATTTATGTAGATAAATAATTAGCTAATAGAAATTCATGCATTAGAAAACAATTTTTCCTATTTCACGTACACAAAGTCAATTTTGTGACACTGTTTTTCTCAAAAACAATGCTACAAAATTGAATTTTGTGCAACTGTTTTTGGGGAATTTATTATTCGTAAAATGAACAGTCTGTCTAACTTGGGGCTGTCATTTCTCAAGTAAAATTATGGAATCGGAGCCCCTGCGTTGGGATTGCAGCCTGGGACCCGATAGGCCCCGCGGGCAAAGCCCATTGATGACCAGTGGTATATTAAACATGCCGTACAATTTTATTTTTATTTTTATTGAATTTATGAACGTGAAATAGGAAAAGTAGTATGAACAACTCGTGTTACAATGCCTAATTGTAATACTCGTATTTTGCGTAACTCGCCTGCGGCTCGTTTACGCAAACTATACTCTTATTACAAAAAAGGTTATTGTAACAGTAGTTTTTTGTAAATTAAATTTGCGCAAACGCGCTCCGTGTTGCATCTTGCAACTGACTGAATGCGCCCTATTTGATAAATAAAAGTTTCTTGTAAAATTTTGAAATTTCTTTTTTTGTTATTAAACTCAAACTTGCAACTAATTAAGAACAGAAAAGTTATAATAGAATTTCAAGACAAATTGACCTTAACCTAACATGTACAATTTCCAAGAAAAAACTTATTTAAGGTAACATTACGTTTAAAAGGTAATTATTTAATAATATTGAAGGTAATGTTGCAGTTACTACAATGGTTAATATTAATGCCCGATCATTTATTTGCTGAAGCTATACTGGACAGTAACACGGTGAATGTTTTTGTTGTATAGTAACTTCAAATGTATCAATATTCTCAAATAAAAATTAAATTATTTAATCAACAACTGTTAAATAATGTACCGATAATTCAATTAATGACCTTTGTTACTGTTGCTAATAAAAAATTAATAATATTCATACATTATGTAAAATTCAAATCTTTACTGTCAAAAGAGTAAAATTAAAATTACTTTTAAGTAATTTTTCCCACGTAAAAAGCCAAAGACGGTAATTTTTCTCATTTTGCGTACTTTTATTTTCTTTTTAAGCGTACACTGTAGCTGAATAATATTAAGATTTTCTGCTAAATGACAAATCACTTCAAAATTTTGTTAATACAATACGTAGCTTAACAATGGCTACAATATGTCTATGTTGATAAACACACAATTTTTTGTATTTGTCAGAGGAAAAATTCTACTTATATTATAATTTCAAAATAAATATTTGACGAAATGTTGTGGGTAAAGTATAGTAATCTACTCGCATGTAATGGCTATTACTCATTGGAATGATTTACATCACTCGAATTCGCTCGTGATGCAAACTTCATTCTCATGAGTAATAGCATACAATACATGCCCATTAAACAATATACTATTACTATTACTTATATTACATGTCGGACTATGGATCGTGAGATCCTCAGTTCGAATCCCACAGCTGACAGTTGCCAACCTACACTTACCCCAGTGGTTCCCTCTCCACTAACAACTTTGGGAGCTATGACTTGACGGCTGGTTACCGCATTTTATACGCAAAAATATATCACTTACCGAGATCTGCGTAAGCAGAGAGCCACACCCATAATGGGTAAAATGCGTGATGATATATTTATTTATTTTTTTATGTTACTAATTTCTTTTATTTCTCAGCTGCGCTTAGATCTTCGTGCTTTATGCTCGTGCTGCTATGCAGAATTTTGCACCCTTAGTAAACAAATAACTATTGCAATATCCATATGGAAAAGACGCTTTCCAGTTCCCATTTCCCATTTTAAAACGAAAATGACCCATTTTAGACCAATGAAGGGAATTGTACTCACATCTTTTCAAGGACAGAGATGTAGTAATTTAGAAGAATGAAATGATACATGTCTATAGGAACCATTATTTCACACTTGTTGGATGTTAGATTCCAGCAGACATTTTTATTTCTTACAATTTGAATGCTTATGGAGATTATTTAAAAATATTTTCTTCGCCGTTGTTGCAAAAATATCGTGTGCATCACGGGCCGAACACGTTTTCTGACTTGTACGATGGCTTCGCCTCGTCTTGTTTGCTTCACACTTGTCGGAAACACCGGTGTTCGAGCCTCGGCGCACAATATACTATTATTTATTTACCTGTAATGAGCTATTCCTCTATCTCAATATAAACCTAAAATTCAACACTTACATATCAGTTTTCGAAAAGTAACTTTCATGACTTAAGTTTTATTAATCTTAAGGTGATCTAAAAAACAAATAAATTTGGTAAGGAATGACATTCTAATCCACTAATAACTTTTCAAAAATTTCGTACAATAATTATTTGGATCTTCCTTCATTGCCTAACAAGATTTAATGTTACAACATTAAATTATGTATCAAAATATCAATTTTAAATTTAAATTATGAATTATTACCGATAGCATATCTGAACCGAAGTAAATAAGAGTTGATTATTTTCACAAAGCATGAAAGCTAGTCCTGTTGACATGCAAGAGCTCTATAATTTACTGGGAATATAACGTTCAACCGTGTATTTTGTGTCGCTATTATTGAACCAGTTATATCTGCACACACGTGCAGCAACAACACAGGAGGCTAATTAATTTCAGTCAATGCACAAAGGCCTCGTTAAGTTCGCACAAAGAAAGAAAAATGGCCGAAATGAGCAAAGGAATTTGCTGGAGGTACCTAGATGCTTGTTTAATAATTTTGTGACGGGTTTTAGGATTAATGTCCTGCATCTAAAGTGGTTAATTATAAGCTTTTTGAATATTTAAATTGAATGCTTTAAATATATATACTTTTTACTATGTTAGGTTTATATATTTTCGAAAACAGATATGTACCTCTACCTACACAAATATGCAACTAAATCATTTATATCAGTTTGAATTATTTCATTACCTACTGCTTATACAGGATATTCAATGAGGTCCTTCACATTTTATTTATGAAACGTTATCTATATTGAAGAAAATCTGCAGTTTTAAAAAGTCTTAGTTGTTATTCATTAAGCCGCAATGTTTGTTTAAAAATGTTGTGACGTCAGAGTTGTCGTGTATTTTGGATCTCAAGCAAGGATTAGAAACCTATATTTTTTATTAATAAAGGCACGTATTTATATCGTACGTAAATACTGAATTAAATAAGTAATATATCAAAAAATGGGGTAAATAGCTCCGTGGTAACGTGTCGGACTGTGGATCGTGAGATCCTCAGTTCGAATTCCACTGCCGACAGTTACAAATTTAAATTTACCCCTGTGGTTCTCCCTCCACTAACATCTTTGGGGCTATGATTTGACGGCTGGTAACCGCACTTCATACGAAAAAATATATCACCTACCGAGATCTGCGTAAGCAGAGTGCCACACCCGTAATGGGTAAAAGGCGTGATGATATATTTATTTATTTATTTATTTTTATATATCAAAATTCAAATATTAGCTCCCATTTAAAATAAAAGTATGTATCCCGTATTTTGAGTGCCACTAATAAAAAAATATATTTTTCTATTCATTGTAGCAGGTAGTCTTATAAAATATAAATTGTTTGCCAATACCTGTATAGTTATGCAAATATGTAACTAAAAATTTGTATTACTTTGATTTATTTTAATACGTCCTGCATATTCATATGTAATGGAACTATCGTGACGAGTCAGAAGTTGAATGTGAGTTTTCAAAAAATATGCATGTTTTAAGGACCCTAGAATGAGATTTCATTATTTACACGATGAGGTCGGCGCGTGTGTTTAACGATTTTTTATTCCACAATAACTTAAATTTTAATGATAATTGATATCAATTTCAAATTTCATACCCAATTAGGAAGTCGAAGATTTATTCTTATATCTTTCCAAGTATAGAGCTGTAGTAATTTAGAGAAATGAAATGATACAAGAAGAAATAGGTGTATGAATGAGGCTGTGTTTGAACAAAGCAGTGATGAAGAAAACATAAATAAGGCAGCGTTAGAATTTTCGTGTGTTGTAATGTTTATTATTCAGCTATAGTGTAAGCATAAAAAGGAAATAAAAGTATGAAAAATGAGAAAATTAATGTCTTTTGCTGTTTATGTGGAAAAATTACTTAAAGTCATTTTGGTTTTACGCTTCTGACAAGTAATATTTGAATTTGACATAACGAATGGATAATATTATTTTATTGAACTCTCAATATTATTTCATTAGCAACAGTAACAAGGGTCATTAATTGATAAACAACGGTTGAGTTATCGGTATATTTGACAGTTGTGGATAATAGTATATTATGCAACAAGTTTTAAAAACTCCACTTTAGTCACGAGTTTTATTAAGCACGAGCGAAGCGAGTGTTTAATATAACGAGTGCCTAGAGAAGTTTTTAAAACGTGTTGTATACTATACTTTTTCTACGAGCGGAAGTACCAACGTTTAAAAATAAAATATTTTTTATATTCACTGTAGAACGCAGCATTGAGTAAATTGACCATAACGATGAAGGCTTCATTTTATCAGAAAGGTTTTTAAAGTATGCTAATAGTACATTTTCAGAAAATGAATTTGTTTGATTTATTTCACGCCAATTCATAAAAAGGTATAAGCTCGTTCATATTGATTTTTCGATTTACTTGGTAACAAATTAGCGGTAGCTGATGCTGCGGCTTCTCTAATTTCTTCTGGAGTTCCTAAAATGTCTTCATCACTTTCACTATTGGGATTCATTTTTCTTTAACACAGAACACTGATCTCAAACTTGTGTCAAATTGCATTAAACGTTTTAGCGTTTTACATAACCAAACAAAACTATGTCGGTAATGCAGGTATTATGCATAATGATAATACAGATTTTATTTTGACAGATGTTTGCATTGTCAAATAAGAATGTTATGATAATGAAAATAGGTTTAAATATTGATTTATAGTATTTATTTATTTAAATGAAACAGGAAAATTTATTAAATAGTGTTATTTTGCTCATATACCACGAATACGAACAGTCCCGAAAGTTAACTTCGGCTCGTATTTAAAATATCGAACAAGCCGTGACTAAAGAATTCTTTAAACACTAGTGTTTAAAACGTTGCTTAGCAAATGACTAAACAATGTATTATAAGGTACTTTAGTTACGGGAGTAGAAAAAAATTATTATTAAAGTTGTTTTAATTCTAACAATTTCTATTTTATGCCTAGCATCATAAAACCATGAATACTCTTCCTGTACAAAGAAATTACTTCATATTATCCAACGCATGTTTTTGTTATCGTCAATAATGAGCAACGAGATTGGTTGGAAGGGATAAATAATGCTGTCGACTTCTTATCGTTCGTGCGCCAACATTGGATACAGAGCCAGCGCTGCGTTCGCGTTACGTAACATAATATATAATGTGCTCGCGTATGGTCGTATGGCGTTTCACATAATGCTCGTCATTCATATGCAAATAACTGACGCTAATGTTCCATTCAGTGATTACGCGTTATATCTTACATTGGTAGCCTGATCGTTGTTGGCTCGTGCAGAGGCAAACAACCCATATGATTAGCGGGATTTGTTCTAATGAAGATTTCTGAAACTCATGTTTATTTTATTTCCTTATACATAGCTATAATCAAGAAAAAAATCGAAGACAACATTGTCACGGAAATACAATGACGCCTGGGTGTTGGTATGTTCGATAAGAATAAATTATGAGTAACAATACTTGATAAGTTTCAATAGAGAAGCTGATTTAATTTTGACTATGTTTGTAAAAACGGGTTGTAAGTACATAGTGTGTTTTAATTTAGAGGCTCACCATTGAGAACTCGAAAACTAGAACTACGACTTGAATTAAATTGGACAAAAGTTGCTACACTAATAGGCCAATTTATTGATGTTTTAATCTACACAAAAAAAATGTGTAGGTAACTAGATTTGATTAAAAAAAATATTTTTGTTGAATTTTAATTTTTAAGTAATTTCTAATTTTTCGAATCTAAAGAAAAAAATATTTCAAACAATAAAGGTACATATTTTTACTGTTTATGCACTGGAGTAGAAAAATATTATTATGTGGGTCATATTCCAGATATATCAGAAATTAATAATTTTTTACCTCCCGCACAGACATGTATTAAAGAGAGGTATTGTGTCGGGTCAAAAATTTCGGTAGTGAGTTTTCAACAGATAGGCACGTTTTTAAGTCTCTGGAATACGATTGAAATATTTTCATGATGACGTCTGTCTGTGGTAGGTTCTTTAAAGGTTATCATGTTTCTTGGGCATATCTCAGTAAATAATTGAGCTAGAGTAAATTTTGTTCTTATAAACAAAAAAATAGGTAATATTGATTACAAGTTTTATTAGAAACATTTTTATGGTTTGTACCATTTAGAAATTAAATTTGTCTAGAGATTATATGGTTATTCTAATGAAAATATCGTTTTCGAATTTCATATTTTGAACTTGGATATTCAAAATGCAAGTTAAGTAGATGTTGGTAACAATTCATCAAGTGCAAGTAGTAGTTTATTTGATTTATTTAGTACGTCTCAGTAAATAAATGATTTAGAGTAAAATTTGTTGTAAGAAAAAAGATGTAAAATAATATTGAGTTCAATTTTTATTTGAATCATTTTATTTTGTTTTGTACCATTTAAAATTTGATTAGATTCTGTTGGATAGTTTTTTTACAAATCTTATTGTCAGCCGAACAAAAGTTAGTTATGGATTATATTCACGTGAAATATTATTGAAAGAGTACAAAGTAATTATTTTACAGATTTTAATATAATGCTCGTACTTCAGGGTCGTCCTTAAATATTTGGCGCCCATCGCTATTGTTAATAATGCGCCCTCTTCGTAATAAAACACAAGTTTGTTATTTGGAAAGGTGGTGAAATTAAAAAAAAAATCAGAACTAGGAAAAGTACATTCATTACCAATAAACAAATAAGAATATATAAATATAACTGCTACAAAATTGATTAAAATTTATAATAAAAACAAACAATTGAAACCAAAAACTAAAAATAAAAGCAGTTTATTATAAATATCTACATTAGTAATTTTTTTCAAAGTGATTTAAATCATCAGTTAAATAAACCGCACTATATCGATAAAATAAAATCCTGAGATCATTTAATTTTCCCTGATCCAAAGAATTACGTATATAATTATTTATTATTTTCAGTGTTGAACTTACACCGTTGCAATTTGTAACAATAATAAGAAAAATACGCATTGCTTGGTTACATTTGCGAAATGTAAACTTTAAAGTTCAGCAATAGAAAGATTTTCGGTGTTTTCTCATAAATTAACACATTTAAAATAAAGACATTCTTCTATAAAATTGTTTTCTAGATTTTTTATAGTAAATTTATTATTTATCTACCTTTAAATGTGCGCGATCGAGTGCAAGTAAAATTGCCGCCCCAGAAAGTTGGCGCCCTGGGGCTATAGCCCACATAGCCCTGTGGTTAGGGCGGGCCTGTCGTACATCACCATACTTTGGATTGAACATGAGTGGCCGTCATTATTTAAAGCTTCAGCGGTAATCTAAAACGAAATCGACCAATACTAACTTAACAAAAACTTTGCAGAATATTTCATGCGTATAGTTTTATATTGACACCGATGCCTTTAATTCAGTACTAATTACTTTTCTCTACATTACCAACATAATATGGTTAAATCGTAAACTCCTCAACAGTGAGATCATATGATTTTATACGCACGACCATTCGTAAACAAAAGAAGTGCTCATTTGCCGTAATAGTTTTATAAAATATATACCTATGTTATGTAACATACGACGAAAGGGTCATTGAAAATTGATTATTACAAATTTGTTCATCAAAAAAACATCCAACGAATATTTTCCTGTAATTTTAGAACAAATGAACAAAACAAACACGAAGTCAAGAACCTCTCCCACAGTACTAATTTCATTTTAACTTGAATAAATTCTTCGGACACCTCCTCAACTAACACTACCACCGGTAACAGTTACATTAAAATTACAGCCACGCTAATATATCTATGCTCGTGTAGTGTTGTCGTCGCATGCAAATCACGTCTGAGCACGCAGCAATGTGGCACGCAATCTGGTACGTAGTGAACCAGTACGCACGGTACAGGGCTGGCGACACGCGGTCAGGCCGCGTTTATTTATAAACGCAACGTTAGTATTGCGTGCCACTTCGGTGTTCCTCTTTGCTCTGCACCCCGCTGAGACGGTGATGTAAGGGTTAAGGGCGGCTGAAGCTAAGAATAGGCTGCTTGTACGCAGATGAAATAAGGAAGAAGGAAGTTATGTTGGTGTGAAATATTTGGCGGAGGAGCTGAAATATTTATGTTAATTATTTATGTGATAATTTTAAACTAAAAAAGTTCAGAATAATGGCAACATCCGCCAATCGCATTCGAAAATTTGCAAGTTCTAACTACACTGAATAAACTAATTTCATATGTTGTTTACAGTCTGTAAAATAAACTATATAATAATCTGTAACTAGGCTAATACGCCAGCGGTCGAGTGTTCGAATCTCACTGAATAGGATGGTCGTTTGTGTTCACAAATTCCTAATCATCTATTTATGAGGCGGCAAATGACCATAGTATTTAGACTAAAAATTATTCATTAAATGTCAACATTTATAATTTGTCTTCTTGAAATGTGATCTTTATGAAAAAAAGACCTTAGGATCTTTAGATAAAAATCATTTTACATAGTAGGACGTTTTGTCTGTTACGCACACATCATCCGCTATATAAAATATTAAAATTTCCATCAACATACAATAAACTAACCATGGATTTTATGTTTGTTCACGGTAGAAACTTGTAGAAATAAGTTTGATGTAAACTTTAATATTTTATATGTCTGATGACGTCCTACTTTGTGAAAAAAAATTTAATTTTAGATCCTAAGGCCTTCCCAAATATAAAAAAAGTAATAATATTACTCAAATGATTAGTATATAAATATACTAAACTTGATTATGTTCTTCAATTTGTTTTTGCTATAATATAAACCATTACACTATAAGCGATATTTGAAAATTCAGATTTTCATGCAGCAAGTGTTTCATCAAGACAAGATGTCTTGTCTTGATGACCATTACTTGCCTTGGGCTTGATTTTCAAGACAAGAAATTAAAAGTTTATTGTCTTGCTCATTTTCTTGGCGACGTATTTCTTGTCTTGTTTCAAAAATTCTTGATATTTCCTGGTTCTTGTTATTTTAGGGGAATCCCATTTTTCTATCGCTTTATCCAATCCTAACGCTCAAGAACGTAGTGTTGGCGACTGCCCATGCCCTTCCCTTTTATTGAATGTTTCTTAAATGTTGGTCGCATTGCGCTCACTTGCTTTTTATTTAAAACAATAAGGGTTAAAAGAAATATAAATTAAATTTGCTCAAATGGAATCTAGCAAAACTTAACTTTATCCACTTTCTTCCACTAGCCGAAAATCGGTATCGGTTTTATACCATAATAATATTTCTCCCTCTTAATCTAATAAAAAAGTAACAGATTTTTTAAAAATTAACGTGCAAAAGAATACAAAACAATGTACCCAAATGCAAGAAACAAAGTAATATATAATAAAATTTAGTTAAATAAAATATTTACGAATTAATGGGATAAATAACTTCGTAAAATAATTGTTTCATAGTCATAGATTGAAGTTTTTATATTTTAATCATAAATGTGGAATGTAAAAATTTAATGTCAAGATATTGTAACGTTCGCGGGTTTTAAAACGTTTTTATTTAAACGAAAAGAAATATTATTAATTACAAATAATTAATAATTATTATAATAAATAGTGAATGTTAATTAACACTAGGAATATAACACTAAAATAACGAATACAAACTTTTATATACTAACACTTATAACTACTGTAAATAAACACTACTATTTATATTAACTAGCCGAGCGATATTTATTTATGACGATATATTTATATTCAGACCAAGCGGTATATTTATATTCACAAGTTCTTCATATAAGCTTCGGAGTGGACTAAGTAATCTGACTTACTGAGTCTGAGTCCTCTAAAAGACTGACTGGCCGACTCAACACGACTAACTGAGTCCGAGTCAAGTAACTGACTGCCTGACGGCTGCCGGGGATTCCGTTTATATACCACGTTCCTTGTTTCTGGAAGGTTCGGGAATATTCCCTATTGTTGAGCAAACGACTTGTCCGAACCCGCTAGCGTTACGTCATTCACTCGGCGGCGCGGCGTGGCGGCGTAGGCCGGCAAGCTTCAACTTGTCGCTGCCGCGTTCGTTACACTGCCCCCTCCTTAGGTCTGTTTCGTCCCGAAACTTTCCTGCTGCTTTTTCTGGATCTACAGCTATTCCTCTTCCAGAGGCAATGTGGCCAAGATAATGAACTTCTTTACGAAACAGGTTACATTTCTTAGGACTTAGCTTCAGGTTGGCGCTTCCAAACCTCTGGAAAACGTCTTCTAAATTCTTCACATGGTCTTCATAAGTTTTGTCGACCACAATTATATCATTAAGATATACCAGACAAGTTTTCCAGAACAACTTTTTCAGAACGGATTCCATCACACGTTCAAATATTGCAGGAGCATTACAAAGGCCAAACAGTATTACAGTAAAATGCCAAAATCCAGATCCAACAGTAAATTCTGTCTTCTCATGATCCTTTTGCTTCATTCCCACTTGCCACTTTTCAATTGAAAAGAATTTGATCCCGCAAGTGTGTCCAACGTGTCGTCAATCCGTTTTTAATCTGTTGGTTTTGTGATCGATGTGACTGTTGAACAATAGCCCAGAACTGTACCTTCCTTCAGCACTGCTGGGTAATGGTTGATGTTCATCAGTCGCACTGGTATTCTAATGTTTGTTAGAATAACACTTTTCACAACCAACACACCTCGTCCTGTTTCTGTGTCACTGTAGTCTAGTTCTAAAAATGCCATTTGTCCATTATACGTACCCTCTTCTGTTCTTCCTTCCTTCTTCACTGCGAACAGGAAGAGTCACGCCTTCCACCAGGATTAGCCGACCCCGCACGTGTTCCTTATGTTGAAGAATAATTTCTTCATTGTCGATTTTCAGTATTCCGGCTGCTTCTCCATTTTCTGGAGCTTGCCACATTTATTTCTGACATGCCCTATTTCTTATAATGCCCGTTAAGCGTCACCACGTAATGATGTACTTAACATGGACGCTTTAAGAATTGAAGTCCAGCCATGAACCATGGAAAGTGTCTCGAACACGGTCAAATATTCTTCCCATGATGATTTTCCATCGTAATTTGGTATATCCTGACGGCCAGGGACTGTTGTCCACTTTCGCTTCTTGCAGCTGGGTTGTTGCATCCAGTGATGGTTGATTAACGGCTGGTAAACTGTCAGTCTTGATTTCGAGAGCTTGCAGCTTCTTTTCCAGATCTTGTATTTTCTCGTCTACTCTCTTGGACAACCCTTCAAGATCTTCTTTCAATTTTGTCTCAAACCTTCTAAAATGTTCGAGAAATTCTTCATTCAGGTTTGCAGAATTTTCTTGAATTTTTATTTCCAGACTTCTAGAATGTTCGAGAAGTTCATTTTTCAGGCACGTAGAATTTTCTTGAATTTTCATTTTCAAACTTCTAGAATGTTCGAATAATTACTTTTTCATACTTCTGGAACTTTCTTTCAATTTGCTTCCCATAGTTCTCGAACTTTCCTCTAATTTTGTCTCAAGACTTCTTCTTGCACTAGCACTGCTCGAAGACGTTCTAGCAACACAGATTTCTTTTCAGCCGAATCTACATCTCTCTTTCTTCTAGCTTTTTTCTTAATTCGCGTTCACTTTCAAGTTCATCAACTTTTTCGTCGCCATGATGCACAACACTTTCATTTAACACTTATTTATTTAAATATTCCACTATTTATTTTTACATATAACGCGTTTATTTATTTTTAACTATACCCCACACCTGACACCAATTGTAACGTTCGTGGGTTTTAAAACGTTTTTATTTAAACGAAAAGAAATATTATTAATAACAAATAATAAATAATAATTATAATAAATAATGAAAGTTAATTAACACTAGGAATATAACACTAAAACAACGAATACAAACTTTTATAAAATAACACTTATAACTACTGTAAATAAACACTACTATTTATATTAACTAGCCGAGCGATATTTATTTATGACGATATATTTATATTCAGACCAAGCGGTATATTTATATTCAAAAGTTCCTCATACAAGCTTCGGAGTGGACTAAGTCATCTGACTTACTGAGTCTGAGTCAACTAACTGACTGGCCGACTCAACTAGACTAACTGAGTCCGAGTCCTCTAAAAGACTGACTGACTGACTCAACTCGACTAACTGAGTCCGAGTCAAGTAACTGACTGCCTGGCAGCTGCCGGGGATTCCTTTTATATACCACGTTCCTTGTTTCTGGAAGGTTCGGGAATATTCCCTATTGTGGAGCAAACGACTTGTCCGAACCCGCTAGCGTTACGTCATTCACTCGGCGGCGCGGCGTGGCGGCGTAGGCCGGCAAGCTTCAACTTGTCGCTGCCGCGTTCGTTACAATATCAAGATTTCTTGACAAGGAATCTTGATTCTTGATGATTCTTTCTTGTCTTGTCTTGGGAAATGGAAAATACTTCTTGTCTAGGTCTTGCCTTGATTTCAACTTATTATTTTACGTATTGACGGTCATTTAAGATTGAATTTCCATCGATGCATCCACCAGATATATAAACAAGTCTACATCTCCCGGGTTCTGAAACCTACTCGATGTTGCAAGATGGTTATGGAAGCCATTGTTATTGGGTGCTACATTACTATACATCACATTTAGGTAACATGTGGCAAGTTCGTAGTTGTTACAATATATGATTAATAATTAGGTGTACGAAATAGAAAAAAGGTGTTTCGTTTTTGTGCTTGAAACGAGATATTTTTATGGGTAAGAAATTGTAATTGAGAATATAAATTGTATTATCAGATAATTTATTGTATGTACATATAAAAATAAATATGTTTTCATAATCAACAAGCGAATGAAAATATCATAAATTTACATCAATATTATGGTTAAAATGTAAATAATCACATCCAGAGGCTAGAACAACCCTATTATGATATTATTGTTCAGCCCTTCGTGTAATATTTGTTTCTTAACTACAAAGTTAGGCATTAGCGCTACCAAGTGTAACAAGGCGATTATTAGTTAGAATACGGTTTGTTGTTTTACTGACGATGTGTTTTTATTTAAAGTATTGTTATGAAAGTCGACTTCTTAGGGTCAAATTTATGCTAAAAATATTTGGGATACTTTTGTTAGATATTAACCTAGTTTTAAAAAACTGTCATTTTACGGATCCGGATTAAGGTTTGTCGATCTCTTATTAGTTAAGTGTTTTTATTTGAAGGTAGACCCTTGAAGAGTGTCTCATCCGAAGCACCTATCCGCTTCAAGATAAAGCAAAATCATTTCTTTTGAGTAATATGGGGATGTAATATGGGTTACACAAGACGACAAATTTAAAAAAAAAAAACCCCGCCGAAAGACCCGAGGAGTTAGCAAAGAGAAATGATTATTTACCTGTTCCATTGTTCATCATTTATCTGCATTAGTTGATTCATTAAAACACTATTTTCCAAATAATGATGACCGTCAAACTAGTTCCTTGATACTGAAACCATTTTCTTCAGAAGAAAAATTTTTTAAAGATGAAGACGTCTCAGCTATAGTATAATTTTTTGGACTACGCGAGGATAGTACATTGTAAGTTGAGTTTCTAACTTATGACTTTCCTAAATTTTGGCGAAAAGTCGCAAATTAATATTTTATTATAGCTGGAAGTGTTTTCATAATTTTAAATCCATTTGCTACTACTTACAGATGTGAGAGTGGGTTTTAGACATTGGTATCAATCAAAACAAAATCCAGAAACCGCCTAAATGTAGAGCATGATTTAAGAGGCACTCTATCGGAGACTAAACCAAATATAAATAAATTTGTATCCAGAAAAGAATACCAGTCTTCTCACTAATATTATTTTTAGTTAGTAATTTAGTTTTTGCTATATATTGTTTCCTTTTTCAATAAAAATTCTTAAATTAACACGGTTTTTGTATTTTTTTTTATCAATAAATACTAATATTGGCAGTTTACAACTTTTTTTTTTAATAATGGATAGCGCGAGTTTTCTTGATAGATCCGAATGTATCAATGCTGAAAAGGTTAGGAACCACTGATTTAAAGTAATTGTCGTTGGTAACTGTAACTTAAAATTAGCATATTCATACGTTGACGGCAATTTTCATTTGTAAATGTTTGTTTTATCATTTTTTATCCGTTTAATATTTTATTAAATATTAACTTATATATCGTCCATTATAATTCTTCCATTATTTTATTTCTTCCTTCCGGTTCGTTCATTCCGGTGCGTTAGTCGTCTTGTTTATTAGTATATTGTCTTTGGTTTTAGTATTTGCAAGCACTCCCGTGCTACATTGACGCAGTATTCGGTAGGATTTAGTAAGTTCGAATGCAACCCCCGTGCTATGCAAGTAAAAATATTAAATTCATAAATGCACCATACATATCCATTTATTATAAGATACCGTAATAAAGAGGCCGTAATAATTAGAAAAAGCAATAAACAATACAATAAGCAAATACACAAACCAATAAACTAATATTTCTAGAGAAATCCTTGTAACGGTAACGGTAGGTATTCATTGTGTACACGAATGCTGGTAAAAGTGGACACAATGAATATAAAACCGAAAATTCTCAGCTGGATATACCTTTTACTTATGTTTCACTTTTTTTTTTTTTTAGAAAATTTTCAATAATTTGTTATTGTAATTATGTAAATATATCACAAACTTATAATATCAAGTTTCTAGATTTTTATAGTTTATATGTGTATTAGTAGTATATTTGTTAATTGTGAATCAATAATGCATTCATTTATACTTTTTATCTAATAATTTAAGATTTTGTTTGCATTTTTTGTTGCATATATTCGGCCCAATTCTCTAACTCAGTTATTAACTTTCAACCACGGGCTAATATTATTGACAAATAGAAACAAATGTTACAAGTAACAGTTTGATTTTTTCTTGTGTTGAGAATTTTCATTGGATTAAAATCTTAGCAAGTGGTAAAAAATTAACGACTGAGTTAGAGAATTGGGTCGATTGTCATATTTGTGCATATATAGTGCATATTTCCCAAAAAATCAGTGCATATATATGCGCATATAATTCACTTTTTTCGTGCATATAATCCGCTCTCTAATGATCAGGACAAAAACTATTCATGTTAATGTTAATAAAAAATTACATGAATTTAAGAACAATAAATAAATTTATTAATATTATAACGAAAAGTTGATAAAAATAAATAATATTTTTTGAAGATCGAACATCAAGAAATCTATTTATATAAGCATTCATGTGATAATTTATTAATAAAAGCATGAATAGTTTCATTACTGATCACTTCAGGACAATAATGAGTAAGAACTGTTTAAAAATTAAAGTTCTTTAAAATTTTGCATAAATATGTTCCATTAAAAACACATATTTGCATATCATTGCGCGAAAGTGGGTCACCTGATAGAAATACTTATAAATACTTCAGATATGTAGGCATTTTATTTTAAAATAATAAATATTCTTTTTAAAAAAATCGGTAGGTAATATTAAAAATAATAGCATAATATAAAAAATACAAACCGATGGATCAATTGGTATTTTAATATAGATTTGTTAAAATTTTCTCTTATTTTTACCTCCCGACCATATCCAAATAATAATGATTTTTCAACAGATACACACGTTTTAGGGGAATAAGATTTCACTTTATTAATGATGATGACTGTGTGTGTTTGTGTCTGTGACGGTTTTTTTGTGCACGATAACACAAAATTTTTTGCAGATGTCATTTTCAAATTACATGAATTTGAATATTCAAGTTAATTAGATTTTGGTACTAATACAAAAGTCGTAGTTTACTTGAAGGCCATGGGCACATCTCAGAAAACTATTAATTTAGAGTAATTTTGCTAAATCCAAAATAATGTTCAATAATATTGGCTACAATTTATTTGGAACTATTTTCTATGTTTAGTTCCATTTAAAAATTAAAATTTGTTTAAAATTATGTGGTGGTCACATCAGATTAACTTTATTTAGGAATCGATGTAATAAAATAACAGTAATAATAGGTCTACATCCTGACAACTGCTAGCAACATTCATATATTGAAATTAATTTGCGTTTTCACAAATTTGTAGACATGTTATTTTATGCAACTCTTCCCAAGGTTGCACCTAAACGAATGTTTTAGTATTACGTTTTATATTTATAAAACGAGCAATAAGAAAAATCTTAGTAGCAATATATAATTGTCTTTTTCCAATCATCTGCGTATTACGAATTTTCTGAAATTTTGCTTGTTATACCTACGAGTAATAATAATAATAATAATAATAATTCATTTTATTTGGCAAATATTCAGCATAATGCTGATCTTACATATTAACCTTTTCAATAAAAAAAAAATACATATACAAAATTCAAATGGTACAGCAAACCAAAAAATTCTAGTCTACATTTTACAGAATAATATAATAATAAGTAAAACCAATATCATAAGTTGCAAATTCTAATAAAACATACATAACTTTTAGAAAAAAAAACATCAAATATATGCGTCAAGGCCAGGAAACATTACTGTTTAGTAATAACTTCACATTTTTTACGAATGATGATGGTTGTAAGCACAGTAATAGTGGTGGAATTTTATTCAAAATATTAGGATATACGTAACTGAAGGTCCGTGTAAACAAACTAGTTTTGTATTTTGGAATATGATATTGTTGACTGTTTCTTAAATTACATTGATGATGTCGACTACGAATTGACAATTTATTATGGAGATATGACGGAGATTTGCTCTGGATCAATCGATGCGCCAAACATGCAACATGTAGCGTTCTTATCTGTTTCATGTTGAGCCATCCTAGTTCAGATAAATAGGGTGAGACGTGTTCACGTCTATTCAGACCATATATAAATCTTATGCAGCAGTTCTGCACTTTTTGAATTCTTTTAGCATCGTAAGAAGTGATGAAAGAACCATAGATAGTGTCACAATAATTAAATATAGACAGAACCAGACTGCTGGATAAGATCACTCTATTTTTTCGTGATAAAATGAATCTATTCATGTAAAGATTTTTTAATGCTAAGTAAGCTTTTTTAACTAAAAGAGAAACATATTCAGTAAATCTGAGTCTACTGTCGAGCAATAAACCTAAATTTTTACATGATTTTGAAATATGTACCTTAACATTATTTACAAAAATATTAATAACATTGTTATTCAGTAACGTTTTCCTAGTCGTCTCATTACCAAGCAGCATTACAACAGATTTAGACTCATTCAGGTGTAGGCAATGATTAGAACTATATTTAGCCAATGCTTCTAGATCACTATTCATGTTGTTGACAGCAGTTTGAGCATCTTTCTGATCAAATGATATGTATATTTGGGTGTCATCGGCATACATATGAGTACGGCAGTGATTTACACATTTTACTAAATCAAAAACATAAATTGAGAACAAAAGTGGCCCTAAAATAGAACCTTGAGCCACGCCCTTAACAAGAGAAGCATGAGTAGATCTAGTACTTCCTATTTTAACCAGCTGAAGACGATTAGAGAGAAAGCTGCTGATGAATTGTAAGCTGTTGGTATGAAAGCCTATAAAATGTAGTTTGGCAAGGAGAAGCTCGTGGTTAAGGGTGTCAAAAGCCTTAGTAAAATCTAAGAGGGCTAGTAGTACCATACGCTTGTTGTCAACGTCAATGACAATATCGTCAATGATTTGCTGTAGCGCTGTTGTTGTGCTATAGCCGCGTCTAAAACCTGACTGACATTGTGGTAGAATATTGTTGTTTGTTAAGTAACACACAATTTGAAAATGTACCACTTTTTCCAGAATTTTAGAGGCCGTAGGCAAGATGCTAATCGGACGTAAATCGTTGAATGTGGTAGGGCTTTTACATTTACTAATTGGTTTTACTATAGCTTGTTTCCAACAATTAGGAACAGTATTTTGAAGTAAGCATTCATTTACAATATGTGTTACTTGTGAAACAATATCAGGAAATATAATTTTCAGCATACTAAGATTAATGTCGTCATCTCCAGTTGCATTTGACTTTATTGAGTTAAAGATTTTGATTATATCTTCCTCCGTAACTAGGGAAAAGGAAAAAGAAATGTCTTCATGCAGTAATCTGTGTGATTGGTAGTATTGCAACGTGGAGTCATCAGGTTCAGAGGCGGGTATAGAATTTACAAAGTGTGAATTTAACATATTAACATCACATAAATTATTTGGAATTTCATTTTCTGATATTGCATTGACGTTGAATTCTTTCATAACTTTCCATATATTGTTACCATTACATTTACGAACTTTATATTCTAAATAAGCTTTCTTTTCTCTCCTAATCGCATCAGTTGTTTCGTTTCTAAGCATTTTATAATAATTCCAATGAATGCTAGATTTGGTACGTTTGAACTGAGAATACGCATTATTTCTAAATTTTATCATTATTTTAATAACGTCTGTAATCCACGGTGATGGTGGGTGACGTATTTTCATAGTTTTTAAAGGCGCATGTACATTGAAAAGTGTCAAAACAATATTGTTGAAGATAAATAATTTCTCATTTATATCATTACAAGTATAAAAATAATGCCAGTCGAAGCTATTTAGATCTCCCAACAAGCTCTCAATGTTAATGTGATTTAAGTTTCTGTACTGCTTATAAACTGGTGGGCGTTTGTTAGAACAATCCAAATTTACTTTGCACGAAATAGATCTATGGTCAGTTACCTGATGCATGTCCGCCACACATACCCCAACGCAAATCTCTTTGCAAGACGTAATCATCACATCGATCAATGTTTCCGAGTTAGGTGTTATGCGCGTAGGATCAGTGATTATTTGATCTAGATCAAATTCATTAAGTAAAGCAGATAAATAGTGAACTGAATTATTACTGGAAGATAGTAAATTAATATTTATGTCTCCGACACATATAATATAATCAGCTTCCGAAAAAACTGACGAAATTGAAGTTTCTAGACAGTCAATAAACTCGAGACAAGACCCTTGTGGGGGGCGATATATTACACCGACTATTAGCTTAATTTTACCAATGGTAAATTTTATCCAACACTGTTCCAAATGAACATTATTTATATTGATTTCATCTAAAATTTGCACTTTATCCAATATAACAGAGTTTACATAAAATCCAACACCACCACCACGCCCAGTTTGTCTATCATTTCTAATTAAATCGTACCCTTGAATGCAAAATTCATTACTATCAGCATGTAACCAAGTCTCACTTAGAGCAAAAACATCAAAATCATGCGTATAAATGTAATCTTTAAATTCATGAAAGTGCGTTACTAACGATCTGATATTCACGTGACCGATATGAAACATTTATATATATTATAGTTATAATGTAAACGTGGTAAATCAAAATAAGGCAATTATTGAAAAGTCAGTGAAGTGATCTTCGTAAGGCACTAGCAAGTATGCAAGTTAAATAAACTCAGTAGAGAAAAAACGAAAATAATGAAATCTGATGGAGAAATAAGCTCTCTAGTGATCAGAACCAATTCGACTTTGCGTGACTTAAATATTAGTTAAATATACTACTTTGTGATATAAGATACGTATAGTTTAACAAAATCAACAAATTGTATATGTGTATGTATTCTTATGTATGTATAAATATATAAATATTATTAATTTACTTATTTATAACCAAAATACTACTAAAAATAATAAAGTAGAATAACAAAATTTTATTAATCTAAATTTAAATGAGGTATACAACGACAATAGTTGTGTGCATGTGCAAAACAAACTTTATAATTTACAATACGAACCAAGTAAAGTAAGCGACAAATCTCAGGATGACAGGTATAAACGAAGAAGGTCATGAATTTACTGAGTAAGTTTGTAAAACTGTTTAAGTGTTGATATTTTGTGAATCACACTACCTATTTTAACACATATTACACCGTCCCGAGACCACGTATTTTCTACTCCGAATTTCTTTTTTGCCTCATTAAGTACACTAAGTCTTGTTTGAGTGAGATCTTCTCTTATGGTAATACCAGTACCTTTCAGTTTACTCTTTTTAGAGAAGACAGTCGCACGGTCATTGTAACGGCTAAATTTGACAATAAGGGGTCTAGACTTATCTTTAACGGGTCTTCCAATACGGTGAGATCTATCGATGGCTGCTGGTTCCAGGTGTAGATCGAGTTTCTTCTCACATAGCTGTAGAATAGCATCGTCCGTGGATTCGCCGCTCTTTTCCGGAACTCCAAAGATACGCAAGCAGTTACGCCTACTATATTGTTGAAGTCTGTCGATCTCCTCGCCCATGGTTTCGATCACTTTATCTTTATCAGATAATTGTTTACGTAGGGCTTTTATATCATTACTTAATACAGTAATTTGTTGTTTAAATGCTGCTTCCACACGAGCCACAATTTTATTAATTAACTCGTCACCACAATGTTCTTGAACCACTTGTTTAGCTAATGCGACCACATCATCTTTGTGCAAACGGGTGGTCATTTTTATACAATAAGTAGAAATTAGAAATATTGAACTGAAAAAACACTAACGATAGCGTAGGCACCACACAACTAGACACGTCTATTCGGTTTGACTGCTCATTTGCGAATCCATATTTATCATAGAAGTTACTAAACCAGCAAAACTGAAACCATTTTTGAAATGTACTTAAAATAACAAACATATCATCATTCAATTTAACTATTTTAATTGTGGTACTCTGCTTTGACAATGATATATTTTTTCACAAAAATGCGATTACCAGCCGTCAAGTTACGCTTCCTCAAATGTTAGGGGAAGGAGCACCTCAGGGATAAAGTTAAAATGGCAACTGTGGGATTCAAACTAAGGATCTCATCATCCACAGTTCAATGCGTTACCACTGAGCTATTCACTCCACAATATATAATATATACTTTTTTTAGCTAAATCGACTTTAGCGACTTCAGTTTGAAAAGTTTACATTTTTGCTTTTAGAATTTTATGACATAAAATCACGCTAAAACATAATGCATAAATCTAAAACTAATTTAGATTTGTGAATGTAGTTTTACGTGTTCGAAAATAATATATGGTTATTTTATTTCCAAATTATTTAGGAATATTCAATTAATAAGTAATAGGAAGTTGAGTTCTATAGTAAAATAAAATTTATAACTTGACGATAAACACCTTTATGTAGTGTTTTTATTTATAGTACAGTTGAGTGTTAAGAAAAGTATTCTAACTTTGGTTGTGTTAAAATAAAATTTATAATAAGGTTTTAAAATTACGCGTCATATTATGTGAAGAATTTATGCAATAATGAAAATGTCTTCACTTAATATCGTCCGGGATCGATGGCTTGGACATGTGACGCATATTAAAAACGCCAAACGCTCGAGAGTGTGAAAAATGTCCGAGCCCACTTTGTCAAGCAAAGAGCTTGATGTGAATTGACCCAGTTTCCTGTCCTGCTCCTGTTAATACATTTAGGGTGGAGCGATGCAGGGTATCAGAACAGCGGGATATTCAGCTGATAGCAGGGATTATTTTTTGCACTTAGTTCCTGACACAAAAAGTAAAACACACTTGCATAGTGCGATTTTCTGTTAAGCGGAGATGATAGTGCCATTAATATTTACATGTTTTAGTTCTTCCTTCCTAAATGGATATAGTAATGTGCTAGATTGTAGGTATCTTACGAATTTTACTTTTTGTTATTTCTTTAGTCTACTACAAATATAGATATTTGCAAAATTGTTCATAATCGAACTTAAAATAGTTTATAAACAAGTAACTGAATATGTTATAAAAAATACGTAAATCCAATCAAATCCAGTAAATGGGTAAATTTAATCAACTACTTAAAATCAATCATTTTCTTCAATTTCGTCACTTTTGACTAATGCCCGTGACGTAGACTGTACATACTATATGTGACAAAAGATTTATTTCTTATTGCATTTTTATTTACAATTTGTCTAAATTGATATTATTTTTTGTCTTAGCTTATTTGGGAAATCTTCTATTAAGTATATTTCGGGTCCATTATTTTGTATGTTGAATTTGTTCTCATGTTTTTTGCTTTTAGACAAGTGGAATGAAATGTTACCAAGCAACAATCTTTCGAAATACAAATTTTGCCAGCAAAATAATTTTCCCTGAATATATTACATCAGAATATGTAGATATACTTTGTATTTAATATTTACATGAATATTTCAATTGAAAATTTGTAACCAATAACGTTACAATATTTTTTTTTTTAACATCAATCAAATATCAGTAAAAATCGTATTTTACGTTTTTGAACCAACCCGAATTTTACCATATTTTGCGTCCGTTACCATTAACAACGGCCGCGAAATAGGGTAAAAAAAAACAATCATTTTAGATTTCGCGACCGTCACCATAACAACAGCCGCGAAATTCAATTTCGCGATCTGTATTGCGGGTGCGAAATGCTTATTTCGCGTTCGGTTGCACAAAAAGATTATTATTTCAGTATGTCAACAAATAACATTCGAGTGCAATATTGGCATTACCACAAATTTTGTATCATTTTTTTTTTTTTACCTATTTTTACTATCTTATACATAGTATAAGGAAGGACAGGAGTTATAAAAAAACTTAATGATGTCTCTGTGTCAGTACAATAACAAATAAGGTGAGAAAAGATAGAGTAACGAAACTTTAATTTTTTCGTTATTGCTCAATAACTATTAAGAACAATGTTTTGTATATTTTCTCGCTTGTAAATTAAACCCAAAAGTTTACAAAACAGTGAATTGTATTATCGTAGTATCTTTGAATTTGACATTTTGAATTAAGTTCGGCCAAATAAAGATGCGGGTACGGTTGAAACATTTTTCTTGGGTACGGTTGAAGCATGGTGTTCTGTTAATCATATCTCAATAATGAGATACGTGAAAAAAGAGATGCAAATGAAGATGAACAGTGTGTAAATATCCAAATGGAGTATGTAGCTCACAATACAGTTTTTAGTGAAATTCAAGAACGAATATTCTCGAAATAATTGATTTTGTTTAATTTTTAGAGAAATTTTGTATATTACCTATAGTTTATATAATTTATGACTGATCCTTTATGACTGTATTACCATGATTGTTACGAAATAAAACTGTGTTAAAACTTAATATTAAAATATTATTTACAATTTTCTTGTAACTGCTTCCAATTTTGTGGGAAACTTGAAACAATATTTTTAAGTTTAATAATATATTCGAATAAAAATAAATGTCAACCTTGCGATGTGCTACTTCACCTCCGATTTGGATGAAACTTGATGAATTTAGCATATTTTGCGTACCTATAACTAAAAGAAAAAATACTAACAAGTGGCTGTCGGACACGGTAACATTGAAATCACAATTTGTTTGTTTTTATTGCTTTGTACTACTTCACCTTCAACATGTATGATTCTTTGAGGAATCTATCACATTTTGCGTAAAACTAAAGGAAAAAATACTAGCAAGTAGCATTCGGGCTTTATTCATTCAATGTTGAACATGCAGCGAGCTTAGTTTCAGATAAATTTCATTAAAAATGATTACTGTGATTCGAGATTGTCGAGCGTGAATTGTGTAGGCTTAGGGCTTTTTGTGAAAAGTGCTTGCGAAGCGAGCTTACCTACAAATAAATTCTACATAAAAATAACTTCTAAATCACTGTGAATGTTTCTTCAGTGATATTAAAGCAATGATACAGATATTTGGTGGTGTCAGCAGCAGACCTCCTACTCACAATTCACGGGTCGTAATACAAAATTTAAATGTTCAATGTAGAGGGCAATGGATAGAGACCAAGAGCCTGTTAGATCTCCCGCTATAATACAATTAGATATTTTATGGGTTACTTAGAAAATAAACTCTTTATTCGAGAATATTAGAATAATATTAGAATGAAAATAAATTATGAAATTTCACAGTAAGAATTCTAAATCAAATTAGGCCAGGAATGCTGAGAAATAATATAGAAGAAACAAAATCAAGGCTCAGAAGTGCTAGAACGAAATTGAGAATTATTGGAATATGAATTGCAAAGTTTTAGTAAATTATTTTTGTATTTTACCCTTTAATCAAATAAAAGATTTGTTTGTGAAATTGTTACTTTCTTTTCTAGCAATCTACGATGCACTTTTTTCAACTGAAATTTATTATAAATAACAAAATTCCTTAATTTTTTTGTTAATTATCAAAATATATTGTTTTGGTTTTATATTGTTCTAATCCAAAAAAATCTGTATGGAAAAATGGCATGGCTTACTATGAACTCCATATGAAAAATTGATATCAGTAGCTCGTAGTGAGATATTTTGAGTAGATACTTCTGCAAATTTACCATTGAAATTGTTGAAGTACTTATAAGATATATAATTTAAAATGTTAATTCAAAGTTACAGTTGAAAAAAAAATAAAAGTATTGTATTGTTGTAGTTGTTATTGATAAGTTGTCAAAAATATAGAAAGTCTGACATTTCGTAATAATCGTCTCTTTGCATTTAAAAATCATTATAAATAAGTTCGTTTATAGAAGTTTGATTTACTATCTCACCAAAGGATCAACGAATATAATTTTCAACAGGTTATGGGACCAGACTCGCTTATGCGTGTTTAAAAAAAAAAAAAATTATATATTGAACAGTATTCAATAAAGATTTTAATTTTTGAGGTGTCGTTCAAATCAATATGGATTTAACGAAGCATATTAAACCGTTGACTGGTGAGACAGACTGGCCCATGTGGAAACGGAAAATTAGGGATCTTCTGGATTATCACGAAGGAGCTTTAGATGCAATTGATAATAAGTTAGTGAAGCCAGATCCGTTAGGAGAAAATGCTACAGAAGCACAAATCAAACTACATAAAGAGAAAAGTGATTTTTACCGTAAAGCAAATAGTTACGCAAAGTCAATGATTACGAGTTCAGTGACAGATGAAGTGTATCACAAAATCATGGACAAAAAGACAGCACATGAAGCGTGGGAAGCGTTAAAGCAGCAGTTCGAAGCAACATCCAAAGATCAATTGTTTAAGATAAGTACAGATTTCTTTGCATTTAATTGGATATCAGGTGAAGACGCTTCTACCCACATTGCTAGATTGAGAAGCTTGTGGAATGAATTAAACAATGGGCTTTTAGCTAAAGGCGAGAATGCATTGCCAGATTTATTGCTAGTATGTAAAATACTGTATATTTTGCCCGAAAAATTCGAGACGTTCCGGTCAAGTTGGATGTTATTGACTAAGGACAAAGAGAAAACCTTTGATGAGCTAACAATGCAGTTGTGTATGTATGAGAGAAATTTAAGACAACCTGCAGACAGCGATAAATTTGTTCAAGAGGCTTTAGTAGCGAAAACAAACAAGCAGAAAGAGTGTCAATATAAACCAAGTAATAAGAATTGGAGAAGAAAAGATATCTGCAATTACTGTAAAATAAAAGGACATTGGGTACGGGACTGCAAAAAGTGGATAGCTGATGGACGACCAGCAAGAAATAAGAAAACTGGTGATGTTCATACCAACGCAAATGTAGCTTTTGTACTTGATGCAGATGTGGCTCTCACTTCTATTTGTAACGAAGTCTGCGTAGCCGAGACTAGAGCCATGGATTGGTGGATAGATAACGGAGCAACGAGGCACATTACAAATAGCCCCGATTTGTTTGTCGAGTTTAAAGAATTTGAAAGCCCTTGCAGCATAAAGTCAGCAGGAAAAGAAACTCTCAGAGCACTTGGGAGAGGTACTATTAATATGTTGTCAATAATAAATGGCAAAAGTCAAAAATTTACGTTAAAAGACGTTTGGTATGTCCCGAATATTTCTAGAAATCTGTTCTCAGTTTTAGCAGCACAGGACAAAATACAAAGAAGTGTATTTAAGTCCACAGCTACGAGATGTTGGCTCGAAGTTGATGGTAGAAAAGTAATTTGCGGGGTTCGTGAAGTGAACGGAACACTTTACAAGGCAATCATCAAACCGATTTACCCTAAACAAGACTTGAAAATAAATGTTGCCGTTGCAGATAGTACAATTTTACAGCTCTATCATGAAAGGTGGGGACACCAAGATAAGCGACATGTCAAAGAAATGCTTGAGAAAGAGTTAGGCATCAATGTCAAACTGGATAAGGAAATCTGCGAGCCGTGCATTTATGGAAAAGCGCATCGTTTACCTTTCGGCACAAGGAAGAAAGCAATTGAGCCTGGAGAGCTAATGTCTACTGATTTATGTGGTCCTTTCGACGAGTCTTTTACTAAAAAGAAATATTTACTTGTATTCAAAGATAGCTATACAAAATTTCGTTATGGTTTTTTGATCAAGGAGAAATCAGAAGTCAAGAACATGCTGCTACAGATGCTTGCACATGCAAAAACACAAGGACATTCAATTAAAGAGTTATTAAGTGACAATGGCGGCGAATTTGACAATCAGGAAATCAGAGAAATTTTACAAAGAAACGGAATCACGCAGAGGCTGACAGCACCATACACTCCTGAACAGAATGGTGGCAGTGAACGTGAAAATCGAACAATAATCGAGATGGCAAGAACCTACAAATATTCAAATCCAGACATCAAGTTTCCAGAGGCAATATGGGCAGAATTAGTAAATTCAGCAGTCTATGTTTTAAACAGAACTGGGAAATCATCAGAAAAAGGAGTTAGTCCTTACGAACTCTGGATGAGAAAAAAGCCAAGAATTAAACATCTACGAAAAATTGGGTCCGTATGCTATATTCATGTTCCAGTTCAGAAACGTAGAAAGATGGACGGAAAAGCTTTAAAAGGATATCTCGTAGGTTACGATGGAGATGAGAGATACAGAATCTATCTAAAAGAAGGACACAAAGTAGTTTTATCGAGAGACGTAAAATTTCACGAGAAACCTGAAGAATGTGAAGAAAAAGTCAAGTTGCCATTCCGAGATGTCGAGCATGAAGGAGAATTAGTTATAGAACAACATGAAAAGACAGACAAAGAAGATTCGATTAAAATAGAAGAGAGTAACGATGAAAGAGAAATCGAAACTGAAGTTGACACAGATTCTGAAGAAGAAAATGAGAATTTACAGATGTCATCAAAATGTTATCTAAGAGACCGTTCGACACTGAAAAGACCAAAACATTTTGATGAATTTGTAACGATAGCGGAGAAGATCATCAACGTAACGGAAAATCCAGAAACATTCGAAGATGCCATTAACAGCAAGCAGAGTGTTGAGTGGAAAAAGGCTATGGACAGAGAAATGGCCTCATTGAAGGAAAACCAGACTTGGGAGCTGACGTCATTACCAAAAAATGCTAAAGCGATATCCTGTAAGTGGGTATTTCGAGTGAAGACAAACGCAGATGGTAGCATAGACAAGTACAAGGCAAGATTAGTTGTCAGAGGTTTTAGTCAACGTTACGGTGTTGACTACGATCAAACATACAGTCCAGTAGCGAAGATGGGTACAATTCGTTCAATTTTAAGCATTGCTGCAACTGAGAATATGCACCTTGCACAGTTCGACGTGTCAACTGCGTTCTTATATGGAGACCTTGAAGAAGTAATCTTTATGCAACAACCAGAAGGATACGAAGACGGAACGGATAAAGTCTGTATACTCAAGAGAAGTTTGTATGGATTAAAACAAGCACCAAGGTGCTGGAACAAACGTTTTGGGAACTCTCTTTTGAAATTGGGGTTCAAAGAAAGTGAAGCTGATCCATGCTTATATGTCCAAGAAAGAAAGGGCAAAAAGTACGTAGACGACGGGTTGGTTGGAGCTACTGATCTACACGATTTGGAAAATATTCTTGCAGAGCTCAAAGCAGAATACAAGATTGTCTCAAAGAAAGCGACCTATTTTTTAGGACTTGAAATTGAACATGAAGATAAAAATATTAAAATAAGTCAGAAAGCATACGCAAGAAGAATTCTCGAACGCTTTAATTTTTCAGAATGCAAGCCGATTTCAACGCCGATACAGAAAAGTCCTGAGACTTCAGAAACAGGGAAAGACGAAATCTATAAGCACAATTTTCCATACAGACAGGCTGTAGGTGCATTGATGTATTTGATGCTCGGTACGAGACCAGATCTGTCATACAGCATAGGATTCTTGTCAAGATCACTTGAGAATCCATCTACAGAAGATGTTGCAAGAGTAAAAAGAGTATTTCGATACATCGCAGGCACCATGGATTTGGGAATAGTTTATAGACGCAATGGAAACAAAGGCATCCTAGAATGCTACAGCGATGCAGATTTTGGAGCGTGCACAAAAACTGGTCGATCAACTTCGGGAGCAGTCATTATATATGCAGGAGGTGCTATATCATGGCTGAGTCAGAGACAGGCAATGGTGGCGACCTCAACAACAGAAGCGGAAATAGTAGCGGCAAGCGAAGCAACCAAAGAAATAATTTGGTTGAGCAGATTGTTTGAAGGAATAGTGGGGTTAAAATATATTCCAGTTCTTCAAGTTGACAACTCAGCGGCGGTGAGACTAGCTCAAAATCCAGAGCTTCATCGCAGAACTAAACACATTGCTATAAAGCATTTCTTTATTCGAGAGAAGGTGATCGAAGGTCAGCTAGGAGTACAACAAATTGCAACCGAAGAACAAGTCGCAGACATCATGACAAAGCCACTACCAATAACACGTCTGCAAATTTTATGTAATCGAATGGGACTTTTATAGAAACAATCAGAATTACTATTTATTGTTTACAGAGATTGTAACTTTAAACTAACAAGGGAAAGTGTTGAAGTACTTATAAGATATATAATTTAAAATGTTAATTCAAAGTTACAGTTGAAAAAAAAATAAAAGTATTGTATTGTTGTAGTTGTTATTGATAAGTTGTCAAAAATATAGAAAGTCTGACATTTCGTAATAATCGTCTCTTTGCATTTAAAAATCATTATAAATAAGTTCGTTTATAGAAGTTTGATTTACTATCTCACCAAAGGATCAACGAATATAATTTTCAACAGAAATGTGCCAGCTTAAACCAAAATCTCATATTATTTCTTGCAATGTTATAAGCAAAAAAAAAAAGAAAATCGCTAAATTTGTATTTTGGTCAATATCTAGTGACCAGTGCATTCAATTGCAAAAACAAATACACGTTCAAACTACACTATTAATGGTACAACTTTTGTTTAATTTAACCAACCTCGTAGCTTTACGCATCATAAGATCTCATTGCAATCGTACCTTAAATGGGAGAACTTGTATACTTGTTCTTATTTTTTACTTAATTTAGGGCCGGTTTATCAATTTGTTATGTTACTGTTATGGTAATCCTTCTGTTAAATATAGAGAAATATGTATTATTTATGTTGCTGTTAGTTAACATTTGATTAACAGTCGATTGAAAAATCGGGCATTAATGAGATAATATTTAAAAATTGAATTTTAGAATCATAATAAAAATTTAACAGCAGCAGGATCAAAGTAACGGATTGCTAAAATTTAGAAAAACGAAAAATGCAAAAAAATCACAGGGGAATAAAAAGGGTTGTTGAGTTTTTTAAAATTGAAAAAAAGATAAAAATATTTTTGATGGAACGAGAAATAACATTGATTTAGTATTCAAATTTAATTTAAATTTTGTAAAGTGTTCTCAAACGAAAGAAATTTGAATATGAATAATAGATAAATTTATTTCACAAGTTGGGCGAAGTAAGGAATTGCCCACGAAGCAGAAGGCTGAGTGTGATAATTTTATCGAGTGGGTAATTTCACTTTACCCACGTGTGAAGTGTAAAGTTTTATCCAACACCTCTTAATAAATGCAAAATTTATTAAAGAAATATTATTTGACAGTGGCATGTGCTTCAAATTTTTTAAATTAAAATGTCAATCGAAGTAGTTACTAAGGTGTTGTATGTTATTATTATTGTTATAAATAAAAAATTACACACTAGTGACTTTTCTAAAAATTATACCCACTAGTGGGTACTCTGTTACTTTTCTTGTTTAATATCACTATAGTTATAAATCATTTATTGAGAGGTGTTGAATAAAATAATTAATTCAGCGATTGAGAATTATTTTTAACATGCATTTAATATGCGTTTCATTATCCCAAAAAATTCTTAATGATGAGCTAAATTATTAACTCTGAGTACTTATTATGTACGAACCCATCAGAATCATATCATTTGGCCCAGTTAAAATCATACAAAAAAATTCTTATTTCATCGCATTTATATCTTAAATTCATTTTTACCTTCCGCACATACATATATGTAAAGGAGGTATTACATATGTTAATGTAGCGAATTGATAAGATTTTGAGAACACTTCATCAACAGTAAATGGTAGATTATTTAAAGGCCTATCGGGGGTTTTTGTCATATCTTAGTAAATAAATGAGAAAGAGCAAATTTCATTGGAATCAAAAAGAAGTATAATAATATTATCTACAACTTTATTTGAAATATTTCTAAATTTTGTTGTCATCAGATTCAAAAACTGTGTCCGTATTATCTGCCAATACTTCTGTTCCAAATAAAATCTTTATGCTGATGATTTTAGTTAATTTATTATTGCGAAAATGAGTTATATGTTTTTTTTTAATTATTAAGCGATCTTAACTGCTAAGGCTATATGCCACCTCGGTACCTCGTTTTCGGTGGTGTGACAACGGCACGCAGTGTTCGCTGGTATGGGTTTTCCAAAAGCGGTCACCCATCTAACTCCTAACCGCGGACAGCATTGTTTAACTTGCATTATCGAGTGTTTCATCAAGACAAGAAATCTTATCTTGATGATCACTTCTTGTCTTGGTTAAGATTTTCAAGACAAGACATTAAACATTTATTGACAATGTATTTCTTGTCTTGATTCAAGAATTTTTGATATTTCTTGATTCTTGACCTTTTAGGGGAATTCCCTTTCTCTATCGTTTTATCCAATCCGAACGCTCAAGAGCTGTAGCGTCGGTGTCTGCCCATCCCTTTTAGTTTTACTTAAATGTTTTTTACATAGATGTTTCGGCATAAATTAAATTTTGAAATATATATGGATTTCGACCATATATTTAGATAAAAAGGAAAATTATATTTAAATAGTTTCAATTTGTACATAAGAAATTACACATTTTATAAAGTATCAACTTAATATATTTGCGACATTATAAATAAAAAAAAATAAATGTATCATCACGCCTTTTACCCACTATGGGTGTGGCACTCTGCTTACACAGATCTCGTTAAATGATATATTTTTTCGTAAGAAGTGAGGTTACCAGCCGTCAAATCATAGCCCCCAAAGATGTTAGTGGAGGGGGAACCATAGGGGTAAATTTAAATTGGTAACTGTCGGCAGTGGGATTCGAACTGGGGATTTCACGATCCACATTTGTTTTAATTATTCTAAAAGTTTTAATTGGGTCAAATGATATGATTCTGGGCCCGTATGTTATTGAATTTATAGATTGTGATTTTATCTTTTACTGAGCGCTTAATTTTCAGATAATTGTATTTATTTTCTCTCAAGAATTATTTTCTAAAATATATTACATTTATTTATGACAAGTACAAAATTGTAACAATGAGATAAAATCTTGAAACTTAGCGAGTCGCAGGAATTACTATCTATAACAATTATCATAAATATTGACAAAATATATTACTATATTCCCTACTAGTCAAGAGACAATTAAGTATCATTTCAATTTGATTAAATTTCCAATTAAATCAATTTCTCTTTTTGCCGCAATCTTCCCCAATCAATCTTGGCAAATAAATCTTCGACTTAATTACATTTTCAGAGACGCATTGGCCATTATCTACCCTAAAATGATAAATAGAGTACGCAGCCGCATTTCTACACAATAATAATGACAGTTGGTCAAAGTTTCGTTGAAACAAACACCTATTTAAGCCTACGTAACTGTACACCACCATCTACCGCACTAATACTAACTCAACGCGGAACAGAAACTTTACGCCACAAATTAAACGTTTGTTGGGTGCTGATAATTATTTCGTTCCCAAGTTTAAATCTAATTTAATGAACAATCTGCGCAGGGACGAGGAATACTTTACGATTTATAGGAATCGCAGTAGGCACTGAGGCAGATGTGAACTAGAATTACTGAAACTTTGTGTTTTGCCCTAATGTTGCTGGTGGAAAAATTTTCTAGTTTATTTAATCTTGTGTGTTTATATGATACAGAAATCTTGCTGAAATATACAATTTAAATTTTTTATATGAATAATATTGTTAATGGTGCTATTCTGTATCTTAACTCTATAACGTTATAACAATATATTTCTATAAGCTATAGAGCTCTATAATTTCGACTCTTATAGAGAAACAATTTTCGTATTCTGTATCTAGTTATATAACCGATCTTCTTATAGCGTCAACTTTATACAGCGACTAATTTCATGTATTTTGTGAAAGTTTAAATTTTTCGAGATAAGAAATTTGTTTGACGTAAAGACGAGCAATATGAAGAATATTACATTTTTATATTTATTAATTTAATACTGTCTAAAACGTTTATCTATAATGGTACCCATTTTTAAAGCATTTTTTGAAATCACTGTTGGAAATTGAATCCATTCTTGCATAAGGTGTAATGATATCAATTCGCAAATTTTATTATTATATTACTAATGAATCCTTTATAATATGTTTTAATTATTTTTTTTAATTTTCTATTTTCGTACACATACTGTACTATATTGTTTGCCCTGTTATTGATGTGTACTGTTGGACAATAAGTAAATAAAATAAATAAATTAGCCCTACTTATAAATGGCATAAACAAGCCCAACAAGAATTTCCAACTGAATTTTGATTACATCCATTACATAAAAACCACTAGTTCTTGATCGTGGTAAAATATATAATTGCAAATTTTATATTAAATCGATTATTAAATGGGGTAAATAGCTCCGTGGTAACGTGTCGGACTGTGGATCGTGAGATCCTCAGTTCGAATCCCACTGCCGACAGTTACAAATTTAAATTTACCCCTGTGGTTCCCCCTCCACTAACATCCTTGGGGGCTATGATTTGACGGCTGGTAACCGCATTTCGTACGAAAAAATATATCACCTACCGAGATCTGCGTAAGCAGAGTGCCACACCCGTAATGGGTAAAAGGCGTGATGATATATTTATTTTATTTATTTTATTAACTGCTTACTCACACTTTAAGAATTAAAAATGATCATCAGGTACATCGAAATGGATTAATTGAATTCTTAAAAATCTTCTTTCCAATCTCGTAATTTCTGTGATATTTTTTTTAAAGAGAAATATATGATTCAAGATTATTATTAATTAAGTCTAAGCTCCTAAAGTCTTCTTTCATTAATACGTAAAAAAAATTCGGGCACATAATCAAAATTCATTTCTAATGTTTTTATGTCAACCGATAAAATACAAACAAATTATAGGTTATAATGCTCTATAAGAAGTTATGGCCAGAATATCCGCACCGTAAGACTACAGTCATTCTATAACGCTATAGAAGTATACAGAATCACAGTTTACTTACATCTATAATCTATAACTTTACAAGGTTATAGAGCTTACAGCGCCTATAGAGGTATACAGAATAGCACCATAATCTAACCGCATTTAACGAATAAATTAGAGAAAGAATCGCAAAATACTGTTTAGAATTCACAGATAAAATATTATTAAGTCGTAATATTTTTCAAGTTGCTTCACTTTCCGAGATGTGCGTCCAATTTTGAAGCTAAGACAGTACTCGTATGCCGTTAAAAATAGAATTGCATAGATATAATCATTTATCGGACAGTTTGTAGCCAATCAATAAATTATCTGAAGAGACTTGTACAGATTTATTTATTTATTTACAATCAGACTTAATGCTAACATTGTTTTGAGAAATGATGAACAATGTTTTTCAATATTTATGTTGTCACATTTTTATTTAAATACTGTAATAATTTTTTTTTATAATTTCTAATGAAGTAATTTTAGCGAAAATTGTCAAATAGTTATTTATGATACGATACAAGTACGTAAAACTAGTCTTTAGTCACGAATGGGTCAATTAAAAAACGAACGTAGCGAGTATTTTAAGACCCCACAGTGATTAAAGATACTTTACGTGTGTGAATCGTACAATCTTTTATCTACTATAGAATGAAAAATTCCAATAAATATTAAAAAAAATACTTATATTTATGAATTAGGATCACAATATAAAATGAGAAGTTTGCCATGATAAATTTTTTACAAGTTTGGCCTATTTGAAAATTTTAATCGCTCGTTGCTCAGCAACACGTGACTAATGTAATTTTGTTACTAAACAACCGTTTTACAAATTTAAAACTAACAATTAAACCTCATTTTTACACACTATCGCAGATAAATAATAATGACTATTTTTTAATGAAACTTAAATTCTTTGTTTTTCGACCTAGTAATCGAAGAGTTTGTTGTTAGTAGTCAGCTCTTGTGCTGAGGAATAAATATGTTACTATAAAGATTTATAGAAAGCTATGAAGTTGTAGCGATATACGACGGCAACTTTTAATAGCTTAGTTAATAGAAAATATTAACTAACAAGTGTAATCAAAATACAATTTACACAGAAGACCAGAGACAGGAGTGATTTATTGAATGCAAAAACAAACATAACAACCCAGATTTTCTCTTTTATGACTTTTCCAACTGTAATTTGCTAAAGAAGGTTCATTATGAAAGTTTTATTTATATTTTCAACTTAGTTGGACGAGTTTTTTCAAGTTTGTGATAAATATCACGGTGTAAATAATTAAATGTTTGGTTACTTTTCATTAAATATCTTCTCTCTTTTGCAGGGCTCATCATTCCAGATTTGAAATTATTTCTTGACATTTAAATTACTTTTTTAATTAGTTGTTTGAGATCTACCAAATTATATACATAATGACGTGTTCTTTTTATGGTTTGGAAGCACAAAAAGAACGGAAAATAAAAAGAAAATAAGATAATTTAGGCATCCGGAGATAAAGAGTAAAATTTTCTTCTATAAAGGTTGTTTGTATGATTATGTCATAGTGTTTAAAAAAAATATATATAACATTCCAATAATTTATATTTCATCGACATAATTATATTCATTAACTAAAAAAATTATAAAATTATCACCAGATAATTATAATGCTCTATCTGCACTTTTTATGACAAATGAGATTTCGGTCTAATTGGATATAAAAATGCCTTATTGTTTTATTCGTATAGGCACTATATGTATATTCAATGTTTCATGTATTTCTATTTAGAAGCAAATTATTTTTGTTCCATCTGCATATTTTCAAATATTTTGGTACTACAATGTTCTACCTATTACATCCAATGAAATGGGATTATTTTGTTAATAATTCTCTACAATATTTTAGATTATTTCTCTCACAAAATTTAAGCCAATTCTGACATTTCTGAATGTCGTCCAATCAACGTAGAATTACACGATAATTTTGCACTAGTGCAAATTATCGATAATTCGCGCTAATGCAAATTATCAATGTGATTCTGACTTGCTGTCAAATGAAGTTTTTAAATTTTGCTTTATTTTTTATGAGAGAAGCAGCGTTTGGCTAAATTTTAATCAGGAAATAGTCCTTCGAATATCCCTCGTGCATGTAATTATCGATAATTTGACATGCACTTGGGATATTATATATGAATATTTCCCTCGAAAAATTTCAACCAATCTACTTTCTGAATTTCGACCAATGACAATCGAATACAGTGAATATTTTGCATATCGAGTATTTGCACAAGTGCGATACCCGAATATTTATAATAATTTTAAACACAATAAGGAATATTTTAATTTCTTCGTTTTAAAAAGACAAAAGGGGTAATATATTCAATGTTTCAATCAATTTCTTCAAAAGAATTACTTTCAAAACGCTGATTACACATAACAAATGACATTTATCTAAGTTTGACGTTTATGTGACAGATTAAAATTAATATATGTTCAATAATTTAAATAATGATTGAAATCTTTCTCGAGAAATATTCGTCTAATTTCCCTCCCACTACAGAATATTCTTGTTTTATCTGCTTTTATTTTAAGATACTAAAACTGCTCCTATATCAAATAACCACAAGTATGAAAGATAAATTATGGGGTAAAGTAAAATCGAATCATTAATTTGAAATGTTTTTAGAGTTCTTTGTAATACTGTTAATTCATTTCTACATCGAAATTTTCCGAAAGTCCCTCAGTTTTTGCTCATTAATTTCACAAATATCTAAACATAAAATAAAATCCATTAAAATTTTACTAATGATACGAATTATTTATAGATAGATGATTTTATTTGCAGAACATAAAACAAAAGTTTGTTTAAATGAACCCACTCGCCCAACTAATTTAAAATAAGTACCTACCTCTTCTGAAGTTTAAATGTCTTTTATCTACGCCCGTGAGTTAAATGTCACTTAACCCACTCATTTTGCGTGGGTTAAGAGCTTCATTAAAGCACTCGTTTTCATTAACGTACTATTTATTATAAATGTTGATAATACAATCTTTACAATTCTTTAAATTAATTAATATTTAATTCATTAATAATATTTAAAGCTTTTTCCTCTATATCCGACGAAATACTTTCTAAATCACTCATTTTCACGAAATGCTTAAAAAAAATATGAAAAACAACTACATAATTGCTTAATGTCAAATTGTGGTCGTCATGGATTTGAAACCATTTTTACAGCAACTACTGGGATTTATTTTCTACTTGACAAAAAAATAAAATCAAATTATTTAAATTTTTTAACTTTGGGCGGGTATAGATAAAATATGGCACAATACACTTGTGATAATGCATTATTAATATACTTATATGATTTCACATGCGTATCTTAATAATGCTCTTATCCCACTTATATAGTAAATAACTATTATTGATCTCAGTTGATATTAATTGTGTTTCGTACGACATGAGAACAAGGTGAAACAAGAGACTTGAACTTAAACTCATTGCAGTGTTTGGAGTGTGTTTATGTGTGAAAATATTGATTTTTATTTATTTATGTTTTCCACTGTTTAAAAACAACATGGGAATTTATCTGCAAAATGGATTAGGATTCATGCATTTATATTTCCTAGTTATAAATATATTTGGCGATATTTTTTTAATAATATTTTTATTGTTTATTGTACACCCTTTTTTTAATTATATACTTATCTGTCCACGTTTTATTTACCTTTTTCTTAACATCCATCTACGATTCATACAACACTTTAGTTCAAAAACATATTTAAAAGATACGCCTATAATTTTACAGCTGTTCTAAACGATACCATTTTTGTATTTTCTCGTAACTTGAGAATTATTAAATATCTATTAATATTTTATTATTATTTTATGTGTAGGTTGTTAACAATACTGATATTTGGCCCAATTCTCTAACTCAGTTGTTAAGTTTTAACCACTTGCTAAGATTTTAATCCAATGAAAATTCTTAACACTCAAGAAAAAATAAAATTGTCACTTGGAACATGTGTTTCTATTTGTCAAAAATATTAGCAAGTGGTTAAAAGTTAGCAACTGAGTTAGAGAATTGGGCGGATTATTATTGCTTTTATATCCACAACTCTCAAATATTAAACCCACAATGCAACCATTATTCATCAATTTAATGACCTAAGTTACTGTTGCTAATGAAATAATATTATTCATTCGTTATGTCAAATTCAAATCTTATCTGTCAAAAGAGTAAAATAAAAATGACTTTTAAGTAATTTTTTCCACATAAAAAGCCAAAAGACACTAGTTTTCTCGTTTTTCATACTTTTATTTTCTTTTTGCACTTAACTGTAGCTGAATAATTGGTTTTAAGATGTTCTGCTTCTGCTAAATATGAATTCACTTCAAAATTTTGTTACAACAGTACGTAGCCTAGCGATAGTTGTAACAATTTGTCTATGTTGATAAACAAGAAATTTTTTATTTGTCAAAACAAAAATTCTACTTATCTTATAATTTTAAAACAAATATTTGACGAAATGTTGTGGATAAAGTATAGTTTTCTATTCCCTTGTAATGGCTATTACTCATTCGAATGATTTACATCACTCGCCTTCGCTCGTGACGCAAACTTCATTCTCATGAGAAGAGATACAAAGTGCATATATTTTAATTTTTGCATATTTTTAAATAAAATAAGTTTTCTAGACGAATTACATTGATTAGAGTTAATTAATGCTAAATACTAATTGCATATATTGCATATATGCGCATTCTTATGCATATTTTTACAAAAGTTGCATATAATTGCATATATTTCAATATTATTAAAACTTTGTCTAGTTATACACAATCTGAAATTTCTGGTAAATCATATTGAAAATTCCCAAATATTGGAGGAGGCCACACTAAATAGAAGAATACAACGGAAAAAGCAATAAACAATTCAATAAGCAAATACATAAACTAATAAACTCTAATATTTCTAGGGAAATCCCTGTAACGGTAACGGTAGGTATTGTTTACACGAATGCTTGTAAAAGTGGGTACAATGAATATAAGATCGAGAATTTTCAGCTGAATATATCTTTCACTTTTTTTTTAGAAAATATTGAAAATATTTGTTATTGTAATTATGTAAATATGTCCTAATCTCATAATATTATGTTCAAGTTTCTAGACTAAGTTTATATGTACGAGTATATTAGTAGTATATTTGTTAATTGTTAATCAGGATTAAGACTGTTTTGTGCGTAAAATTCATAATGCATTCATTTATAATTTTAATCTAATAATAATTTTTTTTTGCTTATTTTGATACAATACCTATTGTCAAAGTCAATGCATATTTCCCAAAAAAGTAGTGCATATATATGCGCACATAATTCAGTTTTTTCGTGCATATAAGCCGCTCTCTACTCATGAGTAATAATATACTATTACTAATTGCATTATTAGAGTCACAAATTTAAAATCTTTCTACACTGTTTGTTCTTACGTATATTGCTAATATTTAACTTTGGTTAAGTAGTTATCTAGTAAATAAAACACATATAGAAAAATATAAAGATCGTTAGCTATAACTTTGATTAGTCTTTTCAATGAGAATAATAATTTAAAATATTTAGTTTTCCTTCTATATTAAATGTGAATAATAGGAAATTTTTTAGTATTATTATCCTAGGACTATAATGCATGTTTATTTTGAACATTATATTTACCCAGTTCACAAGTACAGCTAATCTTAGAATCTTGCAAATAAACAAATAAATACAATTTCACCTATTAGAAATAGTTTCTTATTATTTGAAGTTAATTATTGTTGGTACTAGAACGAATATTATAAGCAAAATTGAACGTAAGTAATAACAGTAATCCAAAGACATTATGAAGTTAATACATAGCCTTGATCTTATAACGTATTTATATTCCTAGTGGCATCATAAATAACTATTAATATATTCATAGCATTCATATTTGGACACCTCCACCAAAAGTTTCCCAACATATTTTTATTTTATATTTCCACTTCTGTCTTGTTATTTACATCTAGAATATCAATTATACAACTTTTTTCCATTGTAAAAATAATAGTTATTCACTACTGAGTGTGACAATTTTATTGAGTGGGTAATTCCACTTTGCCCACGTTGAAGTATAACGTTTTATCCAACATCTCTTAATAAATGCAAAATTTACTAAAGAAATATTATTTGACAGTGACATATGCTTTAAATTTTTTAAATTAAAATGTCAATCGAATTGATTACCAAGGTGCTGTATGTTATTATGATTGTTATAAATAAAAAATACTCACTAGTGAATTTCCTCAAAATTATACCCACTAGTGGGTAATCTGTTACTTTGCTTGTTTAAAATCGCGATAGTTATATAGCATTTATTGAGAGGTGTTGGATAAAATATTTAAATCTGTGCTTTCTTATGTTGATGATGAACGTTTGTGTGGGCGTCTGAGAATAATTGGTTATAGGTACGAGTGATAATTTGTTGCCTGAAGGAATGATTCCGACTATAAATGAATCAAAATATGAATATGGAGGAGACGATAGTGGTTTTCCAGAATAGGAAGAAATTGATTGTTGGTTGAGCTTGTTTCAGGCTGTGTGCTATCCCATTGTATGTGGTATATTATATTATATTCTTTATTCATCAAGTAAATACATACATAACATGCCAAGTTGATAAGTCAATAAAAATATAATCATAACATCATCCAAAAGGTATCAAATAACAATTCTTTAAATTACATTTCATTACAAACTTTTACATTTTACATAAAATTCATTTATATTATAAAAACATTCTTTCAATAAAAAAGTTTTAATTTGTTGTCTAAATAGCCAGGTCAGCTATATCTTTCAAATTTGTGGGTAGACTATTATACAATTTAATGCCCATATAATATGGACTTTTTTCATATAGAGAAAGTCCTTGTTTAGGGATTATCAATGAGTGATTCCTAGTGTTATAATTATTCTTCGTAGTTTGAAGTATAACGTGATTTTTTATCTTATCTATGTATGCTCTTAGAACCGAGCCCGAGAACTATTTATAGATGCATTTTTAGTACAATTTTAAATCAGATCCAATATTTAAACCACGACACAACCTAGTTTTAACTTTATTATTATTGAAAATTGATATATTAAAAACAAAACTTTTAAAAAACTTAATTTTTAATTTATAAAATTATTTTTATCTCATTTAACTTGAGTTCATATACCATTGGTATACAGTAATACTGGAATGTGTACTAAAGCGCTAAATGCGTACTAAGAGCTTTATTTGTTGTAGAGGTCGTGTGATTAGGTGTGAAGATTCGTGATCGGCCATGTGTAATTAGGCGTGAAAATTTGTAATCCGTCATGCCTGATATGACGTGAAAATTCGTGACCCGACGTGTATGACGAGCATGAGTAGAAATTTTTTTCGTAAGCATGTATGATCGTCACAACTTCAAAATCGACTCACGTCCAATCACGCACGACAAAAAGTGATTCACGTCAAATCACACATGATGAATTTGATTCACGGCCGATCGCGCACGGTAACTCTTTTGTCACTCAAGCATCACGTCGTGACTCACGACCCGTGCCCATTTCTACTTTGTTGTACATTCCACCGAAAAAGTTCGTACCGTAATTCTGATCAGGTGACAAATCTCAATCAAAATACTCTTGTTATTATCTTCAGAGTTGTAATAATGACATAATATAATGAATAAAAGGTACTTGGCCAGAATTTCTTAATTTTTTGAAGCAAATTTAATATTGTAAATAAATTATTATTTCTAATATAAAGTATGCAATCTGCTACAAGTAATGTTTATGATCTCAATTCATGAAATGTTTCTATTAACATCCAATTTAAAAGTAATTTTTACACGTATACACATATGTACATGTGAAATGAAACATCAATATTTTGATGCCATACTGATTTGTATTTTAATATACAACAATTTTAGTTAAATCATTTCTTCCACGTGACAATGCGTAGCAAACATAAAAAAAATTCTGTACATGACGTGGTCGCTAGTGTTATTATAACGCATAAGCGCAGAAATGCTAAAAAAGGACAGAGATCCCCTTCAACATTAACCTATCGCAGCACGCTTTCCACTTATTGGAAAAGCATGATTTTTTGATTTAATCGAATATTCAGAAAATTAAATATAAGTATGATATAACATATTATTTAAGTATACATTCAAGTATTACACCACTTTTAAATATGATCCTATAAAACACGGACTCGACCATTTTCTCCATTTTCTTCCATGTAGCTACAATGTTGCAAACTGAGGCTTCTGTTGAGAACCTCTGTTTTATAGCTCCGAATAAATCCTCGCTGGTGATCTTGGTGCACGGAGCGGATCCCGTCGGATTAGGCGCGTGAAGACAGTTAGAGAAGTTTCAACTGGGCCGCAAATCCTGTTTATTTTTTAAACTCCGCAACGTTGAATACTCCGCTTCCCTCGTAACTCCTACAACTTAACCTTGCACTTGAAATGCGCTCGGGAATTAATATTTTATGTTTTTATTGTTGACGCGGAAGTTTATGGTTTTCTTTGTTAAATAATAGAAAGGAAATAAAACTGCAAAATAAAAAGTTAATAACCTAGAGCGAAGAGAGAATGAAAAATATTTTACATACAAGAGGATAAGAATAAATTTGAAATACTTTTACATTTAAATATTTTACTTATAAATTTGTTATTATCGTTTAAAAAATTCTGTGGTTTTCATAATAAATAATTTTAACGTACAATTAGTCACAGGTTAATAAATATGATTTATTTTAAACCATATTCACTTATTTCAGTACACGACATTCTACTTTCTTATACACATACTTTATATTGCGTTACTGGCAGTGTTGGTAGTTAATTAATTATTTAAGTATAAAGATCATTAAATATAATTTTGAGTCTCTGTATATCTCGTATGTTTACGGACGATGTTATAGTTTAGAACTTTTGATGATTTATAATATCATTTAAATATACTAAAAATAAATTTATGTGCGTGTTTTACACATTTTTTTTTTATTTTCTTATTCATATTACAATAAAGTATATCGAAAGTATCATGAAGAGAATCGATGGGGAAAATACATGTTTTCAGGTTCCCTGAAACAGTTTTACCCATTTTCTCAAGGATTATTTATTTATTTATCGTATGGTATTATATTACAAGCGCATTAATTACATGGTGTAAACAAATAAGTCAGCAGTTACATATTACAAATAGCAAATAAATCGGCAATTACAAATAATTTAAATTTAGGAGTTCCTATTATTTCGTTATTCTAGCCTGTGTATTATAAGTCTAAATCCAGTTTTGACAGCCATGTGAGATCAATGGGTGAAGCTTCCATGATATCTTCCCACTCACCGTTGAACTTTCTCAGGGGGCACTCCCATAAAATATGGGTTATGGTTTGAGATTCATGTCCGCAGTCACATTCCGGGTTACTGATAATTCCCCATTTGTGCATCGTTGCTTTGGTTTTCGCATGCCCCGTTCTTATTCTCAAGGATGTCTCTATGTTATTCATGGATGTGTATCCGTATATTTACTAAGTCACGAACGAGAAAAGTAAGAATATTGAAAGTATATAATTCTTAAATTTCATGACAATTCAAAGAATTGAATTGATTTTCATTATAATTTCAAAACCAGAATTAAAGATGTTAACAAAACTATTTATAATAATAAATATTTGATCTGTTTCAAATTTCAAGAAAATATAAATTATACGTATGGTTAATAATTTATTTGACAATGATAATGAATAAATATTAATTAAAATTCATCGAGATGAAATTAATGGTCTCAGGGAGAAAACTTGAATTCAAGTATATAAAATTAATTTCGTACCGTTGTTCATTTATTTAATGAAAGATCCTTGAGTCCTACAGGGTTTGATATCAGAAGTCTTAGGGCCGAGAATTAAACTAAAAAATCAAAATTTGGAGAAGGTTATTAAGCCGAAAATTATTGAGGAAAATAGAAAATAATTCTCTATGTTCTTGGATAACTTGGCTTTAATTATAATTTATTTGAAAAATATATGGTCTATAACCATAATTATATATTAATTAATTAAAGTCAAGTTATCCAAGAATATATAGAGATATATTTTCTATCTTCCTCTAAAATATCAAAAGTTATTATTGAATGATTGTCATTTATTAGTTATAATATTTAGTTTCATTATATTGATTTTTGTGTTAAAAATTTCACACAGGTGAATTGAACAGAAATATTAATTATTATTTTTGCGCGATCATCAGTTATTGTTTTGTAATAGTTATACATATAATTCTTTCGAGTTTTAAATTTGGTATCAAATTGAATTTCCCTAAGAAGAAAAATAATTTACCCATTTTTGGACGTGTCACACTTCTTTTAGTACATGATGATACACTAGTATTAAATTTTTAAGGTCTCCTGAATATCTTAATGTCATCTGTTTATATTATAGTTGCGAAGAAAATTAACAAATTCCAAAACATCTATTTTGTAGGTCCAACTTGTGTCATGTGTAATTATTAAACAACGTACTTTCCGTGAGTTTCAGCTAAGATGCAACATATGCTCTTTTGTCATTAGTATATATAGCAGCTATATACATTGCTGTACTGTTCTAGATAAAAAAGGTTGTCAATATTAAATGAACTTGTCATCATAATAAACTGATTTATAAACATATCCTAAATAATTTCTCAAACTATAACCAGAATTGTACCAAGTAACAATTCGAATTATTTCTTCATTAGTATCTTCAAAATATGATGTGTAATTCATTTAACATTGATACCCTAGGTTGCATTTTATGTAGAACCGTACGGTTATGTATTTAGCTGGTATCTATAATAATACATTAATGGCATAAAAGTAAATGTTGAACCTTAACTGAAATTCTCGGTATAGATTTATATGCATAAGAAAGTCGTGTGGTGCATTTCGCTTCACTTATATGAATCTTTCTGCTTATATCTGCAATATTTTCTTCTCAGATATCAAAATGTATCTTAAGTTTTTATTACTTGTTTATTTTTTATTTATTATTAATTATACTCGTACAATCATATTTTGAATTCTGAATATACTGTATCGAATACAGACTTGTTGAAATATGTCTGAGTGACGTCACGCTTTATCAGTATGCGATATCGTTTCTCGTAGCTTCGGAAGGATTCGAGAATATTCCAGAACCCGCAATACAGGTGCACGTAAGGGGATATTGGTCTAACGGCGATCAGTATGTGATAATTGATAAACCGTCAGCTTATTTAAATAAATATTCGACATGTGAAGACTAGAAATAAATATGCAATAGAAATAAATAATACGTGTGTAAGTAAATATAGTTATTAGTGTTTTAGTGTGATAATAAATAAATGGAAATAAATCAATAATTTTTCTTACTTATAATTAAACCTTTGTTATTTTTTAAACTTCATCGAACCCTAGTAACGAAATAAACTTTACTACACGGTGATACTAGCGACCGCCGATATCGCAATATCTGTGTGGATATAGCTTTTATTAACAAATACCAATTAATACTAAAATTTCTATTTTGAATGAAAATGGAATAAGCCAATTGCAAATTTAATCAGGTTATTTGCTATAAATATATTTATTGAGGCAAAACCTTGTAGTTGATATGTAAAACATTTCATTAGAATAATTATAATGAATATTTTATCATTTATTCCAAGCAAGTTGATATCGAGTACTAAAATACATATAATAATTTATTCACCGCCTAATTATTAATATATACAGTAGCCTACATTAAAATACAAACTAGCTCATATTATCATACATTTTTAATTACATTTATTCTATACATAGTAGTACTTTTTCACTACCATTATTTTCTGTTACCTACATACTACTATATTTTATTTCTAAGCATTTTAAAACAAAGCCGGCTGCGTATATTCCCCGAAGACAAGTGAGACATGTTAGGGAAACTGTCATAAGCGCGGAGAAACTTCATGCATCATAAAAATGAGCGTCATTCCAAGGCGGCTAGCAGGATACTGGAGCTACTGTTCCGCATGCTGGCCAAGTTGGCCAAGACAAGTGAAACGGAATAGGGATGAAGAGGGTGGATCGTGGACCGTACTCTAAACGGTTAATGCATTGAATAAATGTAAGTTACACATATATGTGAGATACAAATGGCGATGGAAAATTATGTTTTTGTGAAGCTTATACGTATAATATGTTTTGCCCAACACCTCTCAATAAATTCTCTATACCTATGGCGATTTTAAACAAGAAAAGTAACAGATTACCCACTAGTGGGTATAATTTTGAAGAAAGTCACTAGTGAGTATTTTTTATATAACAATAATAATAACACACAACACCTTGGTAACTACTTCGTTTGACATTTTAATTTAAAAATTTAAAGCATATGTCACTGTCAAATAATATTTCTTTAATAAATTTTTCATTTATTAAGAGGTGTTACATAAAACGTTATACTTCACACGGGGGCAAATTGGAATTACCCACTCGATAAATTTATCACACTCAGCCTTCGGCTTCGTGTGCTAAAATTTCTCTAATAGGTAATTCGTTACTTTGCCCACTTGTAAAGTAAATAACTATTTTTTCACTTGGAAACTGAAGTAGGTACGAAATAACAGCATAAATAATTTAGCGTAATAATTTATAATTCTTATTTCCTAAATAGTTACAAATTTTAAATACGTATATACTAGAGTAGATCGAAAAAAGGCTATTTCTCCAAATCGTCGTGATTTATGCACGTCTGTGTGCAAACAGAACTGCTTGAGTCCAAGTCTAGTCCAGACTCCGATTTGGAAAGTTCTTGTATTGTGTTATGCAATAAGGTTCTAAAATCACTATTTTATGTTTAACGCAGTGTGGCATCTAAGAAAAAGTATAATATTTAATGAAACGCATCGTAGGAATTGTGAACCGAACTACATTCTCTTTACTCGCCAAGATAAATCGTTTGACTAGTCAAAACTTGTTTCCTCAAATGCTTTTATTAAATATTAATTTGAACTAGTTAACACTAATATTTACAAATTAGATTTTTTCCGGTAACGTACGACATATAAGAAATTCCTAAAGCTGAATACTTCTCGTATATGTAGGTACTATAAAATTATAAGTATTCTTACGAACGAAACGGTACGCTCATTTCATCATCACTTCTTCCTCCACTGGAATTCCTTCCTGACAATAAACATCGCAACAACCATTAGCAACATCTACTACCGTAAGTCTCTTCGTCTTTTAACACCGCTGCCGCCTCCCGCCGTCTTGTCGCAGGATCACAGATTCAATCTTGCAAGATTAACGAGCACTTGCACGCCATTTTATTGCATTAACATCGGCGGCGGCCAGAGATGATTCAGGTAATGCAATTTAACAGCTCCAGAGCTCCTCCGCCGCTGCCACATCCCCAGCTACGAATACCTCGACGGTGATAAAATCTTCCGCCCGGGGACAAATTTACTTTTCCGCAAATCGTTACAGTGTTTTTATGTTTTACGTGCTATGCTAATAGTTTTAGGTTTAAGAGGTAGTTAGATGATGCTGGAAATTAATTTAAATAAGGCCATCGATTTTTATATAAAGCGTAATTATCATGCAAATTTAAATAATGTGATTAACGCAAGTATTTAGGTTATTGGGATTTTTAAATAGGAGCCTAGGGAAAAGAGACTATATATAACCATGTGAAATAAATGAAATACAAATGTGTATAAGTAGAAAGATTAAAATAATCTTTTTATTTTGTTTGTACTATTAATCCCACTTCTGAAATATTATGATGATAGATGCAAAGGGTGTAGACTGAAATAAAAAAGTTAGGATTTTCTGTAAATAAACATTTATTACCTAATACTATATACAATCAAATTATCTGTCAACAATCAAGCTCTGAGGGAAGGCCGGATCGCCGCACTTCTGAAGTCGGTTGCGGTGCTGTAAGAAAATAAATAAATATGAGTGAAACGCACACAGTGAGAAATCCACGCTGAAAAACAATTAAATAGCAAAATCATATAAATCTGAACTCTATAGTTAATTAGTCAAACACGCAATCACTTAATCACATAGGTGACATAATGTAACATACTGAAGCTTCCGTCGCCTCTCACACCACTGTGTCCTAAGACAACTTACGTGACCATGTGAGAGGATCTCACCCCACTGTGTCCTAAGACAACCTACGGAGGGTGAGAGTAGCTCACCCCACTGTGTCCGAAGACAACCTACGGAGGGTGAGCAAAGAATCCTCGTGGCCCCTGTGTCCGCAGACAACCTACGTGACCACGAGACTTGCCATCTTCTCTGAGCGAGGCTATGAGAGAACGGTTGAAAGCCGACTCTGAAACCATATCTCTCCTCCACTACTCTAAGATGCAAGCGAAAGGAAGGTCAACCCCTGAATGCAACACTATAGATGGCAGGAGGACACCGCTGTCACCGCACTAGTAATCGGCACTTCGCTGGGCACTACTCGGCTGGTCCCCACCCCTGGGGACAGCACCAATTTTAAGGATAAGGATAGGAATATGCAGCCACACACTTCCAATCGCTCCACATTTTCTCTCAACAACAATAATTAAAATACTCTATAAAAATAGCAATGGATAACTCACTCTAAACAATCCCTGAATCCTGAAAGTAAATAGTCACTAAATCACCTATCACAAAACTACAACTTCACTGACCGGAAGATCAAACTAAACTGAAAGACATAACGATTAAATAAACGTGGCGGCAGGGTTGTTACGTTAACAGCAGCGGCCAGATCGCCACCTAATTAAATAAAAACAAATTAAAGTGATTAAATAATACCTCAGTCAGAAATTTTATAACAGTCGGCTATCCTGACATCCTTCTCGTCCTCGAGAAGTTATTCTGCAACGCCGCAATTGTCGTCATCGGTGGTACTGTTGTCCTCTGATGATTCCGACAGTTCACGCGTCGTCAAATATGGTTTCATCCTATCAATCGCTGTTACATTGGTGTATTTTCCTCTTCTGTTGTTTATGATAAAGGCATCTAATACAAGTGTCAATGTATTTCCTCGTAAATTTTCTCATTCCAGGAACCCAGTATGTCTCGCATATTTTCTTTAAAGTTTTGTCGAGTCCAAAATGTCCGAAGTCGTCATGACATGAACGTACTATCTACTGCCGTTGTCCTCTAGGTACAACCCATTGAGTTCCTGTAGCAGTGATTCGGTATACTCGTTCGTCTCGTAAACAGTAATTTTTGTAGACATTCCTCTCATAGTCAGTTTCAGGTGGTTTACTTAAGATGTCCTAAATTACTTGTAATTTTTCATCGGTCATTTGTCCGGCGAGAATCCAATCAGCTGGTTCAATGTGAAAAAATTCCAAGCTCATCTGAAAGTCCATCTGCTGACACGGGATTTCAACTAAGTGCGTCAACGTGAGCCATCCGTAATCCAGGGCGATATTCTATGTCGAAAGAATATTCCTGAAGTTCAAGCCACCATTTTCCAATCCTAGGTACCAAATCCTTTTTAGTACTAGCTGTTCGTAGTGCATTGCAGTCCGTACTAATTTAAAATGTATTCCCAAGAGATACACTCTAAATTTCTTCAAAGTTTCAACTACGGCTAAAGTTTCCATCTCATACGAATGGTATTTCATTTCCATTGGTGAAGTTTGGCGACTGAAATAAGCGACTGGATGTAGTTTGCCTGTGTCCATTTTCTGCAGCAGAATTCCTCCTAATCCTAGCTTACTGGCGTCTGTGTGCACCTCTGTCTCGGCATTCGAATCGTAGAGTCGCAAGAGTGGTCGTTCTGTAAGTTTCAGCTTTAATTCCTCAGATGCTTCTTGCTCTTTTTCTTCCCAACTCCATGGAGTCTCCTTTTTAGTTAAATTGCTGATTGGACGTACAATCTTGGCGTAATCCTTGATGAAGTGTCGAAAATAACTTGTCAGTCCTACAAAGTGTCTCACTTAATGTACATTCCTCGGTACCTGAAATACGGTGCCGGCTTTTATTTTCTCCTGTCCAGGTCGAACTCCATCTCGATCAATCTGAAAACCTAAATAATTGATGCTACTCTGGAAAAAGAAACATTTCTTCATATTCAGCGTCAAGTTATTTGTCCTAAAAATGTCAAACAAAGTTGTCAGTCTCTCAATTCCTTCTGCAAACGATGATGAAGGGCAGATAATGTCATCTAAGTAAGCCATGGCGATGGTGTTCCGACAAGATCCTAAGACTTTGTTTACCAACCTCTGAAATACTGATGGTCCATTTGATAATCCAAAAGGAAGCCTGTTAACTTCGTACTGTCCAGCTGGTGTTACGAAAGCAGTCTGGTACTTCGAGCTCTCCGCAATGGGTATCTGATAGTAGCCGGATGTCATATCCAAAGTTGTAAAGTACTTCGCTTCTTGTAACCGATCCAGTTGGTCATCAATCCTGGGTAAAGGATATCGGTCTTTCACTGTTACCTTGTTCAGATGCCTGTAGTCGATACACATCCGTGCTTCTCCATTCTTTTCCTTCACGAGTAGAATCGGTGCAGAGAAGGGAGAAGTTGATTCGCGAATAATGTTGCTATCCAGAAGCTCTTGAACCATTCCTTGAACCTGTTTCCTTTCTGAAAGAGATAATCTATATGGCCTGTAAGTAATAGGTGTATCGTCGGTCAATAGGATATCCACTTCGGTCGCATTCGTACATCGAATGTCCTCACAGATCTTGCGAAACAATCTCTGTATTCCTTCAGCAGACGTATCAGTTGTTCTCGTTGATCCTTACTTAAATCCGTTCCAACATGTAATTCATCCTCCATAAAATCAATTCCTTGATTGCTCTGTGCTTCTGCATTATCGGCCTGACATTTCCATCCTCTTGCTACAATTTTGTCCTTTTGAAATCTTAAATCAGAGTCTGACAGGTTCACGACTGGTAGAACACATTCCATATCCTCATCTACTGCTACAATCGTTCGCGGGAATACGTGCTCATTTCCTTCAGGTGTCCGTACGCTTAAATCCACAAAAAGTTCTCCTTTTTCCTCTAAATAACAGATCACATGTCCTACATATCCTGGAGGTATGACGGTTACACGTTTCGCCCAGATATTTACCTTCTTGTGGGGTGTTGCTTCGATTTCACTGAAAGGTGAGTCATGTTTCCTGAAAAAAATCTTAGGTGCGTTGAATCCTTGTAGAGCACGACTTCCGGTGGTTCCGTGAATGGTTGTCCAATGATGATGGGTATAGACTGAACTGTGTCTGGCACTATGTTGAATACTACCGCTAGCTCTACTTCGTCAATTTTCAACATCTGGTTCTCAGTCTCGCCTAAAGTTTTCACGTATCCATTCCCGAAACCACGCAGGGTAATCGTTTTGTTCCTGTTGAATGGCAATTGCAGTTGTATAGCTGTTGATTCCTTCATAGTGATACAGGTGGATCCCATATCGACGTACGTTTTGACTTCAATTCCATTTACTTTAACATCTAGAAAGAATTTGCAGTTTCCGCTTACCTCAGTAGAAGTAGTAAGAACACTCCTCTCTGGTCGTTGTTGTTGTTGTTGACGTCGAGGCTGTTGATGCTGATGTTGTTGATGCCGGTTCCTACCTCCACTAAATTCGCCTGCATCACGACCTCCGTTATTAAATCCGCGTTGCCGTTTTGTACAATGTACACGCTTGTGTCCTAACCCTCCACATGTGAAACAACGAACGTCAGTCATTCCATCGTTGCGTTGATGAGCCGTAGAGTACGACCGTTTAGTTTTCTGAAAATTACGCCCGAAATCTCGTTTAGGGGGAGCTGAAAAGTTAATCATTGTTGACTTATCCTTGATCGTCTTCAAAAATAATAAGAGCGATTCTGGCTTCTTAGAGTCTCTAGAAAGGGCAGCGGTTTGAATATTTTCGTCCAGGATTCCTCCAATGATGCATGAGACGGCTCGTTCTCCTGAGATGTCACAAGCGTTGAGTAGCGCAAGCTTCTCGTAATAATACTGCAACATTGGTTCATCCGATTTCTTGTTGCGAGCCATCATTTCTTGAAGTAACTGAAAGTAATTTTTCTGTGACGGAAATGCATCCAATAACATAAGTTTCCATGTGTCCCAAGAATGATTTATTCCTTGCAATCCCTTATACCATATCTCCGCGTATCCTTTCAAGCGAGATGTCACATACATGATGGTAGTTGGTTCATCCCATTTGTACATAGCGCGCAGATCCTCAATTATCTGAACCCACTTTTCACTTGAAAGCCCTGCATCCGAAGGGTCGAAAAAATGGTATCGTTTCACGGCTTTCTGGACGAAGAGAATAAGTAGGTGGTTTGATTGCTAGTTGCGTTTCTTGCATACGTTGCACATTCTGGGAAAGTTGCAGCATGATGTCCGACATTTGTCGCAAACTATTTTCAGTACTTCTATCAGGTGAAGGACTTCTAAGAGAAGGAACATACTGAAAACGAGGACTGTTGTTAGGTAACGACATGATGTAATGTTCTTCCAGTTTCCTAATCCAGCTAAACATACACGTAATCAGTATCCACTCTGTTCCTAAAATTATCCTGTTCAGATCCCACTTCTGAAATATTACTCCCACTTCTGAAATATTATGATGATAGATGCAAAGGGTGTAGACTGAAATAAAAAAGTTAGGATTTTCTGTAAATAAACATTTATTACCTAATACTATATACAATCAAATTATCTGTCAACAATCAAGCTCTGAGGGAAGGCCGGATCGCCGCACTTCTGAAGTCGGTTGCGGTGCTGTAAGAAAATAAATAAATATGAGTGAAACGCACACAGTGAGAAATCCACGCTGAAAAACAATTAAATAGCAAAATCATATAAATCTGAACTCTATAGTTAATTAGTCAAACACGCAATCACTTAATCACATAGGTGACGTAAAGTAGCATACTGAAGCTTCCGTCGCCTCTCACACCACTGTGTCCTAAGACAACTTACGTGACCATGTGAGAGGATCTCACCCCACTGTGTCCTAAGACAACCTACGGAGGGTGAGAGTAGCTCACCCCACTGTGTCCGAAGACAACCTACGGAGGGTGAGCAAAGAATCCTCGTGGCCCCTGTGTCCGCAGACAACCTACGTGACCACGAGACTTGCCATCTTCTCTGAGCGAGGCTATGAGAGAACGGTTGAAAGCCGACTCTGAAACCATATCTCTCCTCCACTACTCTAAGATGCAAGCGAAAGGAAGGTCAACCCCTGAATGCAACACTATAGATGGCAGGAGGACACCGCTGGCACCGCACTAGTAATCGGCACTTCGCTGGGCACTACTCGGCTGGTCCCCACCCCTGGGGACAGCACCAATTTTAAGGATAAGGATAGGAATATGCAGCCACACACTTCCAATCGCTCCACATTTTCTCTCAACAACAATAATTAAAATACTCTATAAAAATAGCAATGGATAACTCACTCTAAACAATCCCTGAATCCTGAAAGTAAATAGTCACTAAATCACCTATCACAAAACTACAACTTCACTGGCCGGAAGATCAAACTAAACTGAAAGACATAACGATTAAATAAACGTGGCGGCAGGGTTGTTACGTTAACAGCAGCGGCCAGATCGCCACCTAATTAAATAAAAACAAATTAAAGTGATTAAATAATACCTCAGTCAGAAATTTTATAACAGTACCTTAGTAAATATAAACAAAACGTTACGTAATTTATTTTTATTTGAAATAAACTACACTTATTTAACCACTACTACTACTACTATTACAACTAATAATTTATCATCATCGAAGAGACCAAACTTAAAATATTGAGAATCATATGACAAACGCAGGAGAAACGAATTCACTCCCAAATATGTTGGTACATTATTTGTTACAAACTTTCGTAAATGAGCAAAGCAATATTTTATATAAGAAACAGATCACTATATATAACAATTTTTTAATGGCAAAATATGGTACAGCAATATTTATACAATGAATTATTTTTTTAAATTAATTTTCTAAATTAGATTTTGGTAGGCATATGCAAAACTTCGAACAGTTCATGAAATCATTGAATTATTCAAAAACACAAGAGTTGCCTAGAGCATGTCTAGAATTTAGACAATTAATTAATAAAATATATCTAAACTTTAAACATTTGAATTTCTATTGATTAAATTTAGTACCAACCTATATTTCCTCTTCAACGAACTTCTTAATGACTTAAGTCATCATCATAATTGATAATAATTTTTATTTTCTACATATTTGTGAATTAATTAATTGAAAATATTGAAACCAAGAATATAAAAATGTTTTGCAAATAAACAAGTGACTGTTGAGATATTTATTTGCTGACAGTAGCAATAATCTGCTCAAAAATACGATTACCTATATTAAAATAACCGGTGTCATTTTCCAATTTCGCAGCTTGTACACTAGTGATTAGGCGCTTTATAACATCAAAAACGGAAAATAACTATTTTTAAAACTGCACTACCGAAAAATAAACACAGTTAGTTCAAAATAATCGTATTTTTCCGTAGATTTTAACTGTTGTCGGTAAATATACATCTGAACCACCAATATCTCGTTAACTAAATAGGACAGATAATCTTTGAAAATATAATTTCGAAAAAAATTTGCCCTCCCAAATAAAAATTTGTTCCTACGTCTCTGACAGTTTTCAAATTATAATAATAAATTCATGGTAATATTTGCATAATTTTATTTAATGACACCTATTTATATATCAATTTGAATTTTTGTGAAGATTGAATGACTTAAAATTTGAACTGTTACCTAATTTACTGACATTCGTTCAATGTTCAAATGTGGACGAGCATATACAATGTAAAGTTATTTTTTGCAACAATCACGTTTTATTATATACTTCTCTAATAATCAATGCTTGAAATGTTAACACGATTAAAAAATTGCATTTTTTCGAAGCCGCTTTGAAAATAATAGTTATTTACTTTACAAGTGGGCAAAGTAAGGAATTACCCACGAGAGAAAATTTTGTTCACGAAGCCGAAGGCTGAGTGAGATAATTTTATCGAGGTAAGAATACCTATAATTTTATAGTACCTACATATACGAGAAGTATTCAGCTTTAGAAATTTCTTATATGTCGTACGTTACCGAAAAAATATAATTTGTAAATATTAGTGTTATCTAGTTCAAATTAATATTTAATCAAAGCATTTGAGGAAACAAGTTTTGACTAGTCAAACGATTTATCTTGGCGAGTAAAGAGAATGTAGTTCGGTTCACAATTCCTACGATGCGTTTCATTAAATATTATACTTTTTCTTAGATGCCACACTGCGTTAAACATAAAATAGTGATTTTAGAACCTTATTGCATAACACAATACAAGAACTTTCCAAATCGGAGTCTGGACTAGACTTGGACTCAAGCAGTTCTGTTTGCACACAGACGTGCATAAATCACGACGATTTGGAGAAATAGCCTTTTTTCGATCTACTCTAGTATATACGTATTTAAAATTTGTAACTATTTAGGAAATAAGAATTATAAATTATTACGCTAAATTATTTATGCTGTTATTTCGTACCTACTTCAGTTTCCAAGTGAAAAAATAGTTATTTACTTTACAAGTGGGCAAAGTAACGAATTACCTATTAGAGAAATTTTAGCACACGAAGCCGAAGGCTGAGTGTGATAAATTTATCGAGTGGGTAATTCCAATTTGCCCCCGTGTGAAGTATAACGTTTTATGTAACACCTCTTAATAAATGAAAAATTTATTAAAGAAATATTATTTGACAGTGACATATGCTTTAATTTTTTAAATTAAAATGTCAATCGAAGTAGTTACCAAGGTGTTGTGTGTTATTATTATTGTTATAAATAAAAAAATACTCACTAGTGGCTTTCCTCAAAATTATACCCACTAATGCATAATCTGTTACTTTGCTTGTTTAAAATCGCCATAGTTATAGAGCATTTATTGAGAGGTGTTGGATAAAACAATATATTGTCTTTTTTTATAAAGATGATAATAAGCAAACTAACTGCTACTGGTTTGTGTTGTGAATTTATGTGAACAACACAAACGACCTTGCTCTTCAGTGGGATTCTAACTCACGACCTATGGCGTGCTAGGCTAATGACAACCACTACGCCACAGAGATCGCCATATCGATATTTTTAATAATCATCTTGTTACATAAGTATAAAATAAAAATGAACTGTTTAGAATATATAGTAAAACGTGTTGTAATAATTTAAAATAACAATTCACTTTTTGTTTATTAATATGTATGTCTATCAACACGCCAATCATGCATAACATATTCTAAATCAATACTAACCTATACATGCGTTACAATATCCAATAATCAATGCATTAGTTAGTGTGTAACCCTCATTTGAAATAATATCCGTCACCTCCAATATAAACTCTCCGTCTCCTATATAGTGCTTGCAATCCAAGTGTTAAATCCGAATTTTCCAGAGCTCTTGCCATCAGAATTAATCAATTCCACTAGCACGGATTTCCCAAACTTCCTCTATCCGTGCAGAGGGTGATAGGGGAGAGATGAGAGACGGAAGTGGTACACGCACCGTGTGGCAGTTGTTTTATTGCACAAGCCATAGCGATCGGCAACTGTTCACTGGAGACGTGACACGAGAAGTGATAGTGGGATGCAGTTTGGAGAAATTCGGTAGAGTTGATATTTGACTTTGCTGGAGATTTTGAGGATAACTGATAATGAAAGAACTTCCAGATATTTGTTATTTGTCCAGAAAATTATAAATTGTATATGATTATGAAAGAAATAATATTTAATAACTTAAATGGAGGAAGTTGTCGGCTCTCGGTGAAACATTTTAAAAATTAGAAAGAATGAAAACACTTGGTGTAGTTTCACAATTGCAATTAAGATCAGTAAACATCAATTGTTAAACTACACCGAGTGTTTCTATTCTTTCTTATTTCTTAAATAATATTTACATTGATCTCAGAAACAGTTCATGTATTATAACATCATCATAGATGGCGACAGACAACTGACTCACATTGTTCCTTGTTGTGGACAACGAATAAGATCCGACATTTTATGAAAATCAAATTTCATTCGCGATTTGTGGCAGAAATTACAGACGCTTTTTTGGATTGACGGCTGGTAACCGCACTTCACGAGTAAAATATATATCACCGGAATCTGCAGAAGCAGAGTGTCATATCCAAAATGGGTAAACTACGTAATATATATTTATTAATAAGTATGTATTATTACTGTGATTGAAATTACTCTGTACATGAAATTACCGGAAGCAATAGTTATTTGTATCGCTAGTCCAGAAACTGTACTTTTGCGCGTGTGGGCATATTTTGACAGGCCGAGCGAAAGACGAGGTTTGCAAAATACAACCACTCACAAAATAGTTTCTGGACGTGTGTGATACTCATTATTTTTTAATCAATTTTGTCACAAATTTACTAAATGAAATTACTGATTTATTTGTGAAATACGAAATACTAGCGATTTTTTATGTTGGTAATATCAGATCATTCGTAAACAAGAATTCGAGGGATTTCAAAATATTAACAATTCCTTTTTTTTTTTTTAATTTGGTGACATTTGTTTAGAGGATATTTATTTATTATAATTACTTACATTAATAATTTAGCTATGCAATTGAAAGAAATTTCTAATCTCTAAGCATTCACTGAACAAACCCAACCCATAATGATGACAAGCCTAACCTTATAAAAGTCCCCAGCTTTTATCACCTAAGGTCAGAAAAAAGCTGATTGTGGGATGTGTAAAATTTGTGTTTTTGGATAGGGTACGAAAAATATTTCTAAGAAGTATATGCATATAGTTAGAGAATAATTAAATCTGTGGTGACGCATCAGACTGTGGTACATGAAATCCGATATCCTGGTATCCGCATTTAAAGCGTAAAAACATGTCATTTACTGAGATCTATGTTATAAGCACTATGTCACTATCATTTATATTCTTCTATACTAAAAGTTGTCATAATGGATGGTACATGATTACCTTAACTTTAATGATGGTAAACTTTCTTCTTTATTTAGACATCAAATAGCTCCATGGTAATCTCACGCCTGTGGTTTCCCCTCCACTAACATCCTTGGGGGCTATGATATGACGGCTGGTATCAGCACTTCATACGAAAAAATATATCACTTACTGAGATCTGCGTAAGCAGAGTGTTACACCCATAATGGGTAAAAGGCGTGATGATATATTTATTTTTAAATAATAAAAATGCGTTAAATTAATAGGACGTTCAGTAATAAACGATAAAAGTGATAAATGTCCATGTTTGTGTATGCTCTATGGCGTCAATTGTCAATAACAATCAAAAAAGCAAATTTATTTTTTAATGTGGTAATTTTCTGTCTATGGGCGAAAAAAATTTTATTCCTCCCCTTTGTGCCAGACCCACTAATAAGTAAATGGCACAATGATATGCTTATTTTTTATGATTATCTTATACGTAAGTGAGTATATTAAACATGAAAATAAACTATGACGAGATTTTTTATTGAAATGTATGCTTTGTCCTTGGAATCCGTTTTGGTCATTTTCTCGATGTCTGTATGTGTGGATAAATAGATGTGTGTTCGTGAAACTCGTGAACGAAAAGAGCAATAAAACATCAAAATTTCAAATAAAAATTGTAAACTATGAGAACAAACAAATAACTAATTAAATTTGTCTACGTGTGGAATTGTGGGACATATGTTAAATATAATTATTAAACATCCAAATTCAGATTTTTACGCTGTGTAAAAAAAGTATTCTGTGTTTGCGTGGTTTAAAATGTTAGGTGACTGGGTATACGAGACATTAATCGTACCCGAACTCGTTTGTGTATGATGGGTGTGCGTGTGAGATTGAGAATAATGTTATTAAGAAAGTGGGGGAGAATCATTTGAGATGAGATTGAGATTGAGATGACCGATTTCGAGCAGATGTCGAATGTAAGGTTGCTGAAACTAATATATGCGAACGACTCGAACGAGATTAAGTGTGAACGATTGCTTGGACGCCCGAGGAATACATGGTTAGGTATGATTGATAGTTTTTTTCTGTAAACGAATCGACATGGTTTTATGAATCGGACTACGAATGTGTATGAGGTGGAAGTAGTGTGTCAGGATAAGAATGATTGTAGGAGACGGATTGTAAGATGCTTGTCTTTAAGGGTTCGTGCTACCCCAGTTTGTAGGATGTAACGTTATATTTATTAGTTACCGATTTACAGGGAAAAAATATATATCACTTATCAAGATCTACGTAATGGCGTGATGAAATATTTGTGTATTATTTAAGTTACATATGTATTTATAAGAAAGATTTCAATGCATAATAATAATAATAATTTGTATATGGATATGTTGTTACGAAAGGCATTGAATGGAACGGATGGTGTACGTATCGGTGGAAGTATAATGCCTGCTTTAGCTTCTGCGGATGATGTTGTTTTAAATGAAACTGAGGAGCAATTGAGAAGAATGACTGTGAGCATAAATGAAGTAGGGAAAGGAAAGGAATCTGTTGTTGAATGTCGATAAATGTAAAGTGTTGGTGTTTGAGAAAAATGACTTGGTGACTGGTTGAATGAATTTGTATATTTTTTAGTTGGGTAGTATGTTTTCGAGGGATGGACGTATTGACCGGGAGATTGACAGATGGGTGTCGTCAGAGTACAAGGTGTTGGGTGCTCTGGGTACATTTGTTCTTAATTTATCTAAAGATGCTCGATTGAGTGTGTATAACGGTGTAATGGTGTATCAGGATAGGAATGTTTGGAGGAGATTGATTGTTGGTTGAATGTGTTTCTGGGTTTGTGCTACTCCACTGAGTGGGACATAGCGTGATGTTATGTATGTATGTTTGTATGTATACACCTAATACTATAAGTTGCTATAAATTCTATTTGATTATACTATTCATCAACATCTATCGCATCATCAAATTCTCCTCCTCTTAAAAACCAAAACACTCCCAACTTGTCCAGAATCTCCATCAATGCAGCGCTATAAACATGCCTCCCGTCACATCGTCTGTAACTTTATCTCTTGCATCGTGGACACTTTAACTTCCTCCTTCTCCGTCTCCTTCCTCCGTCGCTCCGTCCGTTCACCAGGAGATATAGATGAGACCCGGGAGACAGTCGACAAATAGAGTATATCAGCGGGGTTTACGCGCGCCGTATATTTCTTCAGTTTCAGGTAAAGTGGCTGAATTATAACAAACAGAGATGCACGACGTACAAGCTATTGGCCCAGTCCAGCCCAACCCAGCAGCTGCTAGCTTGAAGTTTGGGCTACGGCGCAGATAACGGAAACGACGTATTCATTTATTTTAGCGTCGTTGCGACGAGGAAGTGACGCAAATGTGCGTGATGCTGACGAGTATTTATTTTCTCGATCGATTTGAAAAACACAGTTCTGGATATATAAGACTGAAGCATTCTTTCCGATTTTGTTTGGTGATGGAATCATAATTTAAAGAAAAGTCTAAAGAAAATTAACTTAACAAATACAAGTTATTTTCAATACTATGCTAATTCCTACAGCCATTTAACTCTTGTCCCATCTAATGTTTGTATTTATTGTACAAGAACTACAAAAGGTATCTTCCTGTAAGTGCAACAGTACAGATGGAATTACAAATTAAAAGTATTACTTGTAAATTGAATAAATATTCTTACTGCTGCAGGTAGAGAATCTTAATATTGGTAACTCTTAAGTTTGGCTAGTTTGATTTATAAAAAACAACGAAACTAATAATTTAACTAATTCTTTATAAAATATTCAGTAGTTATATCCCAAGTGCATGGCAAATACCTGAATATTTTTTCGAGTACACGAATGTGCACGAGAGAAAATATTCTGATTGTATTTGCCATGCACGAGGGATATACGAGTATTAGACGAATATTTCTCGAGAAAGATTTCAATCATTATTTTAAATGTTTGAACATATTTTTATTTTAATCTGTCATACAAACGTCAGACTAAATATCATTTGTCAAATTACGTTAAAAATGAGTCATCATCGTTTTGAAAGTAATTCTTTTGAAGAAATTGATTGAGAAATTGAAGATATTACCCGTTATTGTCCTTTTAAAATTATTCGTCATTGTTATTATAAATATTCGGCTATCGCACTTGTGCAAATACTCGATATGCAAAATATTCACGGTATTCGATTGGCATTGGTCGAAATTCAGAAAATACTGTAACGTGATTGGTTGAAATTTTTCGAGGGACATATTCAATGTTATCTAAAAATGCTGAATCATTTTCTTTCCTAAGCACACTTATTTCAATCAGATAATAAAAAAACATACACATAAAATTATAAATTCAACCTGCATATTAACAGATATTATGTTTTATTAATATATAGCCCGTTTATATTGTTCTTTTCAGAAATAATCTGATGTAGCCAGAACAAACCGGCCCGCCTAAACAAATTTAAACGATAAAAAAAGTTTGAAATAAAAATTGTTGCCACTATTGTTCTAGCGGTGGGGATCATGCTTGATGGCATGAGATAGGTTTTTAAAAAATATTAAACACGTGTTTTTTTATTCAATGTGCATTTCTCGTGATATTTCACCGTCCTGGAACTTATTGAACATCCTGCATATTATGACACCAATAAATATTTCAATCAAATATACAATACAATTTATGATTCCGCGATTATTGAATATTCCAGACATGAAGTCACTTGCGATTGAACAATTAGCAGCTGATTTACTACTGACTTCGTTTAAAATTGTAGATTTGGTTCATATCAGTAAAAAAAAATAAAATAAATAAACAAGATAAATGATGCACTGACGCTCATTGCCACGCGAATACTTCCAAGACTTGTGACGCCATATTAAAAAAAAATTGTTTTAACAGCTTCAAGAGGAGCCTAATCAGCTCGCCTCTTATTACCTCCTTTCAGTAGTAAAACGGTTTTACCTTACCAAATGAAAAATACTTTATGCCATATAGGTTACCCATGGATTGTGGATCATGAAAATTATTGCCACTTAATATATCACCCGTGGCACCTCCACAACATCTTTGAGAACACTTTTTGACGGCTGGTAACTACACTAAAATATCATAAGTTAAGATATTGTCAAAGTAGAGTGCTGAATTGGATGACAAATGAAATAAGATTAATATATCGTTACGCTATTTACCCATTTTTTGTAAACTACTCTACTTTCGTTTGGTCTCGGTAAAAGATAAATTTTTGACCGTGAAGTTACCGGTCGTCAAGTCACGGTCCTCAAAGATTTTAGATTATAATAATAATCTTATATATTTAAAATTTTATAACACAAGAATTATTTGTACTAATTGTCAGTATCTAAACAAGAAACATTAAAGCAATAGAGATGTGTTCAAATGTACTGAATAATGGCTACTTTTTAGAATTAAATTATTTTTATAAAGGAAAGTTGAAAACACGTTTCTTATTATATTACTTCCCAGTATTGCGTCCAATTACATTACGTTATGCTTCGGTAATGATAAATGTTAGTGGGATTACAATTGTATTATTTGTGTTTCTCAAGCTTTAAAGCTCCAACAGCTACGTTGCTTTATCTCAGCTGAGAGAAATCCCGAAAGTTCAGCTTCAGCTGCATTCGCCCACTCGAGGCGGAGGCCGTGAATCTCTTCTGTTCTGGTTCGAATCCTCGAATCGTTACGTGGGCGAAATGGATGTTAACTACTGCAGATAGTGGGCCGTTCTTTCCAATTATTTTGCAAGCAGAGTTTTGTTTTTATTTGCACGCTAAACGATGGTGTATTCTGTAATGGAATATGGAAATGAAGCATGAGTTTTTGTCGGAAGCTGGAAAGCTGTTCATAACTCTACACTTGTGGATTGTTATTTTGTCTCGCTCTCTCGGGTTTGAAGATTGCAAGATTTAATGATGGAAATTACGATATACATATTTGAGCCTACAATCTACTATGATTTTTTGCACATAAAAAATATATTATTAGAAGATTTAGTCAAAACTTATGAAATATATTTTAACTTAACTACAGTAGAATCTCGCTAACGAGAAAATGAGTTAATATGAATATCTCGATAACGTGAACTTGCAATATTTTCTATTACATACTTTGTAGTGTGCACAATGTATTTATTCTAAAACATGACCAACGAATTTTAACCTTAATTTGAAGTTGTCAATAATTGTTGTGCAATTTAACATTCAATAAAAACATTCATTTAATTATTAATAACTATTAACATTCCTAGCGATGTTATGAGTATCATAACAGCCGCAGATGTCAGTTTGAAATCTGAGCACGTAGAGCGTGAATTTTAAGACATCTAAGGCCTGCTATGACTTATAACATCCGTGGTTTGTTCAATAGTTTACCGGTTTCAGAATATGAAGACGTTAATATCATTAATAAATATTATTTTTTGAAATTGTTGAATGAATGGTAAGTTTGTTTGTTTTTATTTAATACCATGGTTAGACTTGTTTGGTATCATATTTATAATTATTTTTTTACTTCAAGTCAAATGTGTTTATAATGGCTAAATAAAAAGTGGATTTTGGTGATGCTGAATTCCCTGAAACAGCTTAATTCCGTGTGTATTAATAAATAGCGTTATATTATCATTGTGTTTTATTTTCAATTTCATAACTGTTTTGACAGGTCAGTATGGTAATATTACCGTCCAGCATAGAGTTATGACATACTTACCCTGCCTACTTTTGTGCATGTAAACATAGGTTTAATCTCCTGAAACCAGAAAATAAAATAAACTGAATTCATAAATATTTATTATGGGCTTATATTGTCGAAAAAATTACTCAAAACTTCTCTCTTCTTATACATGTGACTTTATACTTCAGAAGTCTAGAGGTTTCTGGGGCCCTTTGGGTCTCTTGTAAAAATAACATTTTTCAGACTGTTAGCTAGTCGCACGTTTAATATAGAACGGCAAAAATATAATTATTATGATCAGTACATCATTAGCAAACCTTAAAGATTTTCCCGAAGTACACATAACGACATCCAGTATAATCAACTGGATAAACTTGAACGAGCGTACATTTTAATTATTTAATTCGTAGTTTTGTACCTACTCATTAAGGATCATGCAAAACTGAGCACAACTTCATTACATCCTAGTTTCATAGTTAGTAGTTGTTATAATTTAGTAACTAAATAGATTACTTGTATAACAATCTCTTTCTATCCATCAACAACAACAATATCCACATTATTGTTATTGTTATAATAACAGCATACAACATTACATGTAACGCATATGAACGTTCGTTACAGCAGGCATTCAAAATTGGAATTAATTCTGTTTGCATTTGTGAATGCAGAGCGCGATCCATACTTTGCAGAGCCGAGTTCTGATTTAAGTTATATCACATTTCAGAATTGTACTCGTACATATAACTTCAATAAGCAGATATACAAACTCATATAAATTTGTTTCCAACTATAATCAGATTATAAAGGATTTATTTCCAACAAAAGTTTCTATGTGCATTGTGCGCCAGGGCGCAGAAATGGGGAATACAAAAAATTCATATGTGCGACAAGCGATGCAGAATTAAAGTTAGTCTTTCATGACTTTTTTATAGTGGTATTAGGATGTGAAACATTTGCTGTCCAGTTCTATTGAAGTGGAATGAATATTATTGAATATTAAACTTTCAAAGGGATGAAATTCTAAAGAGGAGAACGGAAAAATTAAACGTTAAGTTTCAATGCAAACGTTGAAAATCTGTTTTATCAAATCAAGCCAAACATTAAGTCAAAGTTATGAGATGAATTTTTTTCTACACCTATTAAAAGTATAATATTTTACGTCATTTTTCAGAACGTAATATTAATTTTCACAATTTTATTTATGGAAACTGTTCAATTCACTACTACAATTTCAAGAAACTATTAGATCTATACGAAGTTAGTTAAATTAGTAAAAATTTATGTATTAAGACTTAACAATGAGCCAAACAATTTTTTTTCTACTAGTGATTATCAGAATACGGGAATAGAAACCTATTTTTCTTATTCACTTATTCGACATTATTTTTTAAATGAATATAACAAATTAATTTTAAAAATGCAAGTAAAATTTATATGATTTTTATTCGTATCTGGCTGAAAGAAGAATACTATGGATAGAAAATAATTGAATATACAAGTCATGCCGTGATGTCTCTACAATAATACAAAAATTTGCAAAAATTTACAATAATTAACAACAAACAGTATTTCCTGTTCATGTTACTGCTATCCGATCATAAGCATTTCATTTGTTAAATAATATGTATCTATGCAATTTCCTGCTTTCCGAATAATTCTAGAGAAAAAACGATTCAAATAAAAGTTGAAGAGATTTAATATCTCCATGTGCATCAATGAACAAATTTTATTTTAATGAATTAATATGGGAGAGAAATAGAAAGATTACTAACTGCTAATAATTGAATAAGTATTTCTTGCTCACTTTTAAGTTCTAAATAATACAAAATATAAAAAAAAAACTAGCTTTAGAATTAAAGTCAAGTAAATATATAAAATGTAATATTTTTTCAGATTACATTACATTACATTAAATTAGTGAAACTAATATAAGTAGAAATATGATATCGTACGAAAAATCTGAAGATTCAGTAAATTATTTCTTAGTATCGAAATTTTGGGCATTCGGGGTTTTTGTATTCGGGATTCTGGTATTCGGGATTTATATGTATTCGGGATTTTGGGTTTCGGGGTTTTGGGATTCAGGATTTTGGGGTAGAACCCACACACTAACACACACACATACATACATACATACAGAAATCATGGCGAAAATAGTAAAATCATATTGTAGGGACCCTAAAACGTTCTTATTCATTGAAAATTCACTACCCAATTTTTTGAACAAAAACAATACCTCCCTTACCTAGAGGTAGGCGGGAGGTAAAAAATACTATTTTATATACCTTTGACAAATTATTTTGGGAATTAGACGAGTCTGTCACATGTAAACTTTTTTCATTCTTTTATTTTATATACTAAACTTTAATCTCATGCCAAATTTTAGCTTAATTAGACTTTTTCTGAATTTTTATATTTTTTTTTTGTCTCTGAAAACTGTACTAGTTATAGTGTAATACTCGTATAAGCAGAAATATAATATCGTGCAATTGACAAAAAGCACAAGAGACAGTAATTTATTCCAGTATGAAGATAATTCGGGATTTTGGAAATCGGGATTTTGGGCATTCTGGATTTAAAGCATTCGGGATTTTGGGCTTTCGAGATTTTCGGATTCCGGATCTTGGGCCGGTCCAATGAACATACACGGCGTCTATCGAAACCCCGTTTCTCTTCTCTCTTCTCTTCTTCCAGATTACTTATTTCCATGGTCTCGTATACACCCTTCATTCAGGTCCGTAGTGGTTTTCCTCATTTCCTTCATTGTGTTCGTATTTCTTCTTTCATTCTTTGGACATGCCCGTGCCACTTGCGCCTTTCCCCTCTATGTTGTCAATGATTGTTCCTTTTATAGCTATTCTTCTTTTTATTTCTGCGTTCGGGATTCAATCCAGTATAGCTAGGCCTTATAAATTAAACTTGCATTTTTTCAGCTATTTTGTTATACTACAAAATAATATACGAGGGAGTATTGATACCTAAGTTCTTAACCAAACTTACCAAACATTAATTTTTTTCTTCTGAACAATTTAATGTTTTCAATTTTGATATTAATATACAAAGATAAACTTAAATCTATGAGTGTAGAAATGCGGTGAATGTGTGCTCCTATTTTTAAAAATTTATCATCACATTGACTGGTACCGCGAGCTCTGTTTTTGGGTGTTTAAGAGCAGTGTTTTAGGCTCTGTTTTAGCGCTGTACAATGCTCTAAAATTATTTTTTAGAAAAATGCTTCAAATAGAAGTCACAGAGAAATGTATTAGCTAAAACTTTTATTTGAATCATATTCTTATAAAATTACTTTAGAAAATTGTACAGCGCTAAAACCGAGCTTAAAGCACCTCTTAAAACAGAGCTCGTGGTACCAGCCATTGTGTTTTGTTACAAGATTTGTAAAAATTTGTGTAAATATAAATCTAACAGTAATATGTAAATAAATTAATATTATTTACATTTCAAGTAAATGAAAACTTACGAACTAGGAATTACCTACATCTAGGAATTGACTTCCAGCTACTATAAACAATAATAATAATGATCCTTGAACCTATCTAATATATCCGCGTAAATTTCCTTACCGGACAATCCTTTTAAAAACAGGTATTTGATCACCGATCGATACTCAATTTATTCAAAATGGAAATTTTTATCGAACATGGTATATTTAAAAATTCACACTGAGAAATCGGCTGAACTTTTTATCTCCAAAGTTGGAGAAACTATTTGTCAAACAACTACTTGTTATTATGGTAACCGCTTTTCGTCTTATTTATGGGAAAGTTCCGTGGCTCACTATTTATTAATACACCATCGTATTTGTATCGTTGTATTCAGAAAAATATTTGCTCATTGTGATAGCCTTGTAAAATAGAATTTGTTTGCTAATTTAACCATCCTCTCAACCTTAAATACATGATATACTAAAGCCTCCATAAAGGTTTATTTATAGTCATTTTATTAAAATACATTTTTTCAACATTTTGCGTACTTATTACTATTGAAATGTGTATTTAGAACACCAAGTCTAGCCTAGTCAAACCATTGTTCCAGAACGCGCACCGTCGGGCACCAACTCCAATATATTATTTTAAAACACTATTATTAAGGTAACATAAAATACAGGAGAAAAATAATGGCAATGGAGCGAAAACAGAATTTGTGAAAAAAATAACCTACTTCCCAATTAAAATTAACAAAAAGATGTATTTTTATTAACAATAGCTGAAAAACAAGTATTTCATTATATTACATATCAAGCAGGTATTTATTTTTTTAGTAAATTTTTTTTATTATTTTTTGGTGATCGTAATATTTATTTAATTCATATTTGTCATTCTCCATATTTCTAGGGAAAAAAAAATATTTGTTAGGTTCCTGCAGATTCCCATTTACAGATATTGAAGAAAGTTCTTCTATTCTTATAATGTTTTTACAAGAAATATATATTAATTGTATTTTGTAAAACAATCGTACATTATTCATCGATCATCGCATAATTCCGTACTGGGATTTTTAATGTAAATATGAATACACATCTTACAGAAACAAATGGAACTTCAGCAAAGGTACAATTTAGTAGACTATAAAATTAGTTAATTTTTTGTTAGCATTTCATAAATAAATACTATTAGAGACCAAAATAAAATAATTTTTGAAGAACGACGTTGGGTTTATAATCTTGGAATCTTTAAATATCTAATCCTTTGCTTCAACTAATTAAGCTACATAAATAGTAATCTTGGCAATTTCATAGACATAATAATATATTTCAAATATAGAAAAAAAAAATTATACCTCAGAAAAAATTACGGGACCATGTGTATCAGTGATGTTACCGCGTCACCGGTTTTCTCAAAAATAATTTTATATACTTTAGATATAGTAATTAGAAACACTAGAACATTTAAATTAGACAGCAATAGAAATTAGAAATCTACTAATATACATAATCATAATGAAAATAAATGATCAACTATATATGTAAAATTTACAGTTTTTGGGTACGGACCGTGGTAAAGTTTAAGACAGCTCGATGCTTTGTCTGCCATCCTAGATTAAGTTCTTTATTCTGCTGAAATTGAATACCAATATAATATGTTTGATGAATATTTGCTTTTAGTCGTACTACTATAGCACTAGCAACTATATCCCTGTTGTTTGTTACCACATAGTAAACATTTAACCGATGCGATTGTCGAGAGCCTTAGGACGCAGCGCACTGCATTTTAACGTAGGACACCTGTTCAGTCGGGTGCTATGAATTGATCACTTGTACACGTTAAATCTAGTAGTGGAGCATGATAAATTTTCTAACGTCGCTTTGCCTATTCCAGAACCCCAAGTCTGTCGCACAGATTGGGTTTCTGAATTGGACTCTGATATCGGAGAAATTCTGGTCCCATGTTCCATTCGAGTGAGAGAACAATCCAAAAAGGAAATATTCAGAATGGTATTTTTCTTTCATCTTTGGGATTCATCTATTGGATTTTTAACTTTCTTAATCATCAATTACTAATTCTTGGTAGACGTCATAAATATCAGGGGGAGGGTGTCATTTATAGTTTTATAGTGTGTGCTCAAATCCTACAAAAGATTGCGTAAGTATATCACGAGGATGATTTCTAACTTACTATGATAAAAACCAATGACAACATCCTAAACCGCGATGATGAACTGGAAGGAAGAGGGACTAAATAATGGAACAAAGTTAATAGATGATATGAAGTTAATATTTAATAAAACGTTAAAAAGGCTTAAAAATAAATTAAAAAAATCAAGAAAAAACATTTACAAATGAAAAATGACGACAACGTAAGAATATGCTAAATTTAAGTTACATTTACTAACTAAAATGACTTTAAAGAATTTTGCGTTGGCATGCAGAAGTCGAGAAACTTCTCTTGAGTAAAATCAGTGAGTATACATATGTGAATCAAATATTACCTAAATACACTTAATAAATTTAATTTATTAAAACATTGTAATATTATTTCCTCTTACTTCGGTAATATTTCAATAGATATCACCTTTACAAATTGGTAATTCTAAGTTTAATTCATATTTTAAGTCGACAGTTTTGAAACGCTTAAATAAGTTTCTAATACTAAGTGATAATTGTATTAATTGATAATTGAGTTACTCTGAACGCATTTTAAGTCTACAGTAATTCATAATTCTTCTTCAAATATTATTCTTAATCTTTAGTGTGCTTTAGACGCCGAATAACATTTAAGTATCTGACTCCCGTTATGAAAAAATTTCCTACTATGACGAGCGAAACGTTGAACTTTTTGGAAAATACTTATACATACTTTACAGATACGTAGAGAATTTCATTCGCATGGTACAGCTGATAATTTATTATCTTTAGGTATATGTATTTTAATCACTGATTTTTAATGGACTCAGACCGAGGAAGTCTATAGTTATTATTTGAATGTATCTTTATTGAGGCTTCCTCCAGCGTCATAAAAAGTATAAGTAAGATTCATCATTCATCACATATTTCAAACCATCTTTTCTTCTTCTAACATCTACCTCACTCACCACTCTTCTACACCAAGTACCAACATCACAAGACAAACCTCCAGTCAGTAAGCACACAAACACATGCGACATGCTCCTCCAATGACCACCGCCCCTACCTCCAATCTAGCATGCCGTGAGTGGACAGCAAAGCAAGGCAGTAACACTTGATTTACCGTGTGATGCAGGGCGCTCCCAATAGTGGAGGCCCGGACACCACCAACTCGCACTACACTGAGGACGAGCCCTATGTAAGCAAAGACACTGATCTCAAAGTTCAAATAGCTACGTAGCGATCTAGCGTCCAGCAAGCTGCTAGCAAGCCTCTACAGGGAATCCTCTTCCTGAACTTCAGCTTATTAAAATAATAAAGCTTATCTTGCTTCCCTGCTGTATTGCAAACTATATTATGAAAGACTTGATTATTTGATGAAATATATTGTGTGAAGTAGAGAGTTCAAAAGAGGATTTCTTCGTAACAATGTTCCAATTAGCAATTAGAGAATGATTACAAATTAAGTGCACCAATGCTACAAAGCTTGTTATTGCAACCTTGTTCATATGCAGCTTCACTTGTGAAACTGAATTGCAACCTGATACAAAAAATGAAATAAAATTTTAAATGTTCCAGAATTTATGGATATAAAAAATATTCCTTTTATTATTAATGAATATAGCATGAAAATTATGTTAGCATACTTAGGTGAACCAAGAGAATCAATTCCTGTACCCTTGAAATGACACTTATTTCTTTCTATACAGGATGTTTCATAACTTCCAGTACATACGTTAATGGTATAAGTTGTTTGATATGCTGATTACGAATATAAATATTTTTTTTTTTAATTCGAAAAATTAAGGGTTATTTACCTAATACATTTTTTGTAGTACTGCACTGGATTCGCTTTCCTATTAAACATAAACAATGAAGTAGGTAATCAACAATTTAAATTACATAATACTAATGAAATAAACAACAAAATTTAATTATTATTAATGAAACGATAGTTATTAACATAATCATCTACCCAGTGGCAGTGGCAACGAAAATTTTGGACTGGGAAACCGAAAATAATTTTGAGATTTTAGAAAAAATTCTTTTTGATTCATAATCAGCATATCAAATAACATATACCATTAACGTATGTACCTGAAGTTGTGAAACACCCTGTTTAGACGAGAATAAGACTATTCATACAAATTAAAAAGTTGTCGTAATGATGAGAAATATAATTCAGTAGCTTTTGCTCTTAGGAATTAAATCAAAATAAAAAATTTGGCACGCTATGTACCTATTATGGGTGTGGCACTCTGCGTTCGCAGATCTCGGTGATATATTTTTACGCTAAAATGCAGTTACGAGCCGTCAAGTAGACATCCATAAAGATAACGTTAAATTGACAACTGTCGATAAACTAATGATTTCATGATTTACACAATAATTCATTAAATCAATGTTAACATCATCTATATCTATATAGATACCGGGTATACGATACTCGACTGAAATTAGTTCATTTTTCTTATTTTTACTATATCCATTAGGTAAAATTTAATTTATTTGTTAACCACGGCTTTACTCTCTTGGCTCATCTACAGATATAACATTTTGATTGCTGTATCTTTTATTATATTATAGTAGTCGGTTTCGACACTAAAATCTGTATTTGTCATGTAAAAACAAGAAAATTTCAAAATTGCTACAGTAATTTTTACTTTTGATTACTGTTAATTACAGCATCTAAGGAAAAGTTAACAAATTTAAAAGAGGTTAACTTGTAGAGTTCATTAGCTATTTTACAGTTGTCAACCGTTCCCAAATTATTAAAGAAATTAATGCTTTAAATTTGCTTAAGAATTTATCACTTTTATTAGAAATAGTGATACGTTGAACATATTTACAATTCAAGTTTACAACTACAATAAGATGATAATGATATTATTTCTTTCGTTCCGCTGTCAATAATTATATAATTTAGAAAAGGATAAGTTAGTACCTATTCTGATTGCATGAACATTACTTTAGTTTTAAATTTAAATAAGTTACAGAGGTTGAATTTTTAACCAGTGAGTAGAGGTAATAAATTTGGAAGAAATAAAAAGAAATCTCTAGATTATTATTTGTCATAATAAACTATATACTTTCGCTGTACCAGGTCAGATTCAATAAATTATATAAGCCTAGGTGACATATCGTGGAAGACGGAGACCTATTTTGAATCATGTAACAATTTGATATATCCTATGCGTCTTAATATTCACCTACTACAGTGTTTTCTCAAAGATATGGCATTTGGATGTTGGTCAAAACATACAAGAACCTCTAATTTAAGGGAGTTACATCAGATTAAGTTTGTTTTTTCATTCCCATGCTATACTTTTTCCTAGTTAGCAACGTTATTAACTGACAACGTATTATGCTTGAGTATTCTATTTTTTTAGAAGATTGGATATTAATATTAACACTGAATTCGGTTGTAATTAAAAAAAAAATTAAATAATTGTTGCAAAATTTGCATTAATTGACTGTATTATATTATCTTTCCTTGTAGAAATCCTTATCAGTGAATACATCAATAGTTACATGTTATGATCTGACTAGGTCTCCAGATCAATGCATTCGGAAGTACAACAGAAAGTATGATCTTAACTCTAGAGATGAATCATCAAACTTTTAATATTATTTCTTCCAACTATATGCATAGAATTGTTCCAGTTCTTGTTTGAATATTAGTTGTAGTCATAATCGCCGTCTTTCAAAGTGATTACAGTAATTACTGTGCCATATAAATGGTCTACAAACGGGACGGTTATTATTAATATATCATCATTCCTTAATAGTTTGTATAAAGATAATTAAGGGGAGCGACTTTAACTATATTTTAAATGTTGAAACCACTCCCCAAATCATCCAATAACCGTTCTCGTAAAACCACTAGAAAGACGTAGATTACAGAAAAGTTCTTTCACCATCTAACATCTTGTACCATCTTGTTTCAGGACGGCAGCGGACAATGGCTCTCCTTAGAAGCGGAGCTCGTGATGCGGGATGGCGAGGTGGTGGGCACCAAGAACCCCACAGGTCACTCCCTGCTCGTGGACTGCCGCTTCGAGTTGCCCTTCGGTACGTACAGTTCCGCAGTGCTCCACCGTCGGACAGATTTCTCCGCGCTCCACATAAACATGTTGTGATGTAGGGCCGACCAGTGGACATCAACCAGCTGTGTAGCTTGGCTTGCGAACTTGCGTTGTTGAGTTTATTTACATATGGAGCGATGTAGAGCATTTGTGGTATGCGTTGTGGATTGATAAATTTTTTGTTAACGTAGGATTATGTGTTTGGAAATGTGGTACTCGAAAAGGGCGTGATTTAAAACTTACTTTTTATTTTATTTCACGGCTATTTATTACAGTTAATTTACGATCTCTTTAAACATGGTACCCTATAATAAGAGCAAGTTAAAAACAGCTATAATTTAAAAAGCGCCATTATAAGAGAGCATACGAAATAGCGTGTAAATGAAAATGCAAATATCTCATTTTCATTAATTTTTGGTTAGTATTATGAACTTTTTGTATTTTTTCTACAACGGTAGAAAAATGTTAACTTATTTACTAATGTCAATAACTATAACATCACCACGAAAAAGCGTTTTTCATGTGAAAAACATTGTTTTTTGGTTTTTTAAAAATGTGTTTTCACTGTTCTTGAATACGTTTTATGACCTTATTTAAGCTTCGAATAGATACTCCATAACACAGATGCCGTTACCTTCATTGATTTTTCAAGATAAGCTAGGTTCGTCATCGAGCATCAGTCGCGAAATGGAATGTAACATATTTCTAATGACGTATTATACGAGAAACTAGACGTAACTCGCCAACCGCTAGGTTTGTTGTGATGCCAACACATCCAGGACGAGAAAACGGAAATGTTGACATTGTTTGTATCACGTTACATTCAAAGAATTTTATATTTTACATTGAAAATACAGTACAAGTTCACTATAGCTATAATTAGTGTATTGGTACAACAAGCATGGAATGATACTCATTTCCTAAGAGAATGAAATTTTGTAGCATGAGCTGAAGGCGAATATTGCAAATCATATGATGAGGAAATAGACATTTCATGCGAATTGTACACTATACTTTTTCTACGACAACGATATTGTTTCCTAATTAATTTAATTTTAATAATAAATTTGTTCTGCTTTCACCATTCCAATATTTGACAATTCTAAATAAGTATCCTTGCAATGGCACCTGTACAAAATGAATTGACCTGTATTGAAATACTCACAAAACAAATTCATTTCGCTCGATGTTTGCAATGTACCTTATATCCTTAGCAACAACAAATATATAATGGGCAGATATCTAAGTGGTCGTAGAAAATTAGTTATTTATGATGTGTTAAAAGTGACATTTTATTACTCATAAACTGACTGCTTCTCCAACATCTTGTATTTTATTCTATATCCAGTCGAGAAACAACTGATCTATTACTGATAAAGTTTATGAAACGAGGCTAAGCCGAGTGAAACAAACCCACGAACGAAATAAATCATTTTTAACACACATATACAAAATTTTATGTACGATCTACCTAGTGTATTAGTAAATACTTAAAAATATAGAATGCTATTTTGACAGGTAGGGTTATATTTGTTGATTTATTGAAACAAAGTAGTGTCCGAAAGTGACATTTATAACTTGTTAAGCAACGGTTAAAAGTATCCCTTTTGGTGGTTGCTTAGCAAGTTAAAAGTGTTACTTTCTGACACTAGTGTTAAAAGTAACATAGTAACGTGTTAAACGTGATTTTATTGTTACTTTACAATAAAACAAATATAACCTTACCTGTAAAAATATCATTCTACATTTTTTATTATTTACTAATACACTAAGAAGATCATAGATAAAATTTTGTATGATGAACGTGTGTAAAACGACAATTTATTTCGATCGTAGGGTTGTTTCCTTGTTTCACTCGGCTTCGCCTCGTTTCACAAACTTCCCCACTTACTCATAAACTGTCACTTTTAACACTTTTATCTTAAATAACTACTTTTCTCAAAATATAAACAATCTTAGACAACGTGCCATACAAGCAATGCCAAATTTTTCGTCTTTCTTCTCGGTGTATGTTGGCTTCTCAACGCCTTGTTATATTCCGTCATTGCGTTTTTTCCTATTGTTCTTTGATCGGGCAGCTAACAGATTATTAATTTCAGCCTTAACAATCTCATTCGCTTCTATAGGAGTGTCATTATCACATTTTTGCATATATTATAAATTATAATACACACAAAATGTGAAAAGCGTGAAAAAAAATGGCTACTATTTCAGAAACGAATTTTTCAACAAGAAACACAACACTCTATTGTTAGCGAAAGGGTATATTATATTACTCCTAAATAAAAGTTTATCATTTTATTTGATTAAATTTGTTACTATTTTAATCATAATTTTATTTTTAATATGTAGTTATATATAAACAAAATTGTTTATATTTTTTGTGTGTTTACGAACTATTTTTTTTTTGTGCGTTCGAATGATTTTTGATTCAGCAATCCTCGTCAAATAAGTTATAATCTCACACGATAATTACATCAATTTTACTCACTTAATACACAAATAACTATTTTAAAGAATTATAGTTCCAAAATATGAGGATTAATATTTTCAAGTTTTTATTTACTTGCCTCTTTCTACTCTATTTTGTGTACTTTTAAAGGTTCCCACTATTTATTCTTAGTTGAATGCATATGATATGAAGCAAAATTTAAGCGATACTAAATACAAATAATTATTTCGGCGTCAATAGATTTTCTCAATAAAAATTTTTTATATAACTTAAAATTTTGGATTACATTAGACGTTGAGCTGATTATTATTTTGTTTTATCCAGTCTTATTATTGACATACTTATCTTATCATATCAATCCTCAGTTGCTGCTTTAGTATCAGTTTAGCCAATACCCGTCAATTATTAACATAACAAGATGGTTCAGAACATTGAACAACTACTCCCAGTATATTACATAATTAAATGCATTCCACTGCAATTTACATATTGGTATCTAAACAGGTCAGTAATAAATTTATTAACTATAATAACCTACAAAGGGATTCCATAATTCCATTACACACTTTGAAGGCCACCGCATACCGGAGCTGTAATGACAATTACAGTTAGTGCAATCTACATCGTATTCCATATGCTCAGTTAATTACATTCTTGATGATGATGTGAACAATTTTATTCTTCCCATTTCTGTAGTTTATAGTAATTAGTATAGCGCTAACGCGTCGGTGTTTAGAAAAATATTGCTTGCGTCCCAACTAAGTACCACAGTGATATGATCCTTGATACCATTGACAGAAATATTTATTTCATTTGAGATATAGCAACTTGATAACATATTACGATTAAACTCCTTTCCTGAAAACTGCTATTTCATTATTTTATTTATATAATTAAAACTTTACGATAATCACAACTTTTCGATTTATCTTTAGAAAATTCAACAATTTTGTTTCCTTTATATATAAATAACTGAGTGGAACTCGGAGTTGCTCTTATTCTTTTAATATTCTCTTCTCTTTCTGTTTCTACTTACAAAATACCCTAGGAAAAACATTATACATATATACATACATACATACATAACATCACGCTATGTCCCACTTGGTGGGGTAGAATGAACCCAGAAACACAGTCAACCAACAATCAATCTCCTCCAAACATTCCTATCCTGACACACCACTTTCGCCTCGTCCACATTCATAGTGCGATTCATACATGCTCGTTTATTCTTCTCACTTGAAATCATTCGTTCACGCAACAAACCATCAATCATACCCAACCAGTTATTCCTCGGACGCCCAAGCAATCGTTCACCTTCAATCTCACCTCTTGTAAAAATTAGTTTTGCCAATAGGACGCTCTAATAGTCTTATACATTGCTGTCGGTATATTTCACTAAATATAGAATTACGAACCCGAAAACTGTATCCTATCTAAACTAAACAGACCTATTTTGGTGCATCGTATTGGCCTCGTATAACAGTATTCACAAATCGGGTTTAAGTTAGTAGTGAGTGACAAATATTAACAAATCTCCATTCAGTCCAATCAGTGATAAATAATTTGTCTAATTGAATAATATTCAATTTACTATATTCAATATACAGGCTGGTAACTCAGTCAGACAATCATAGGCGTTTTACATGTTAAATTTTTGTTTGAATTATTTTTCTTTAAAATGATTAGGGAAGCAGGAAATTGCATAAGTATTACATATAAAACGTCTATGAACAGATGAGTCAGTCAAAACCCTGTATATCTCTGCATCGTTTATATTCATTTCTTGCAACAAATTTTCCCAATCAACAGCACTCACTACCTTTTTTTTTATTTTACTTGTTCTTCTCATTGCACTTCATTCTTTCATCCATTCTATTTGAAACCTTTGAGTTAAAATCAAAATATAATACAGATTTTTGAATGGTTGTTAAGATAACATTACTAGAAAGTTGCCAAATCAAAAACAAAACTCTTGGAAAGATAACAAAATTTTAATTTTTGAGTTTGCCTTTATAATTTGATTCATATATAAGCATGTGCATTCCATGCACTATTTTGCTGTGCACCCTCATTTTCACCCACATGTATCGGCTTGCGTAACGTTTCATTCGACATTTTTTCCACATCTTTCCTAATATCACACTTATTGTACGTACATCTACGTACTTCGAATATGAGCGATTCTTAATAATCTCGCAAATACTTTACGAGCATTTCAGTTCAGGCTTCTAAATGCTATCATCATTCCATTCCTACCGACGTAAGTTGTTTCAATTGTATTGAACAGTAATATTGTCGGTAAAGGATCACCGTGTTGGTACTGGAGTTGCGGACATTAGTTAGCTTCTAGAGTAAGCGCTAGGATGATGATGGCTGATGGATGGTTTGTTAGGGCGCTGCGACCCTCCAACTGGGTGGCAGAGCATTCTGCGGGAAACAGAGCTTTCCGGCAGCCCCAGCTACGCCCACTATGATGGGCATCTAGGTAAACTCCATCCAGCCTTTCTTCAGTTCAAACAGCAAGCACCCACGCCACACTCGGCTGCTCAGTGCTGCAGTGCTGCTCTCTCGTGCTCTTGTTCAGATGCTCTCGTTCAGTGTGCTGTGGCTGTGACCCTCAACTAGACCATGTGATTTATATCACAACCTTGTATCCGCCTCTCATGTCATTGATTCCGGTTAATTGAACGAATAATTAGCCAAGCTAGAGTTAATTAATAAAAATGGATAGTTTATTTGATGAAAGAGCACATATTTTTCGGTCGTAAAACGCAGCAACGTTACTAGTTATATACAGGCTGGTCTATCGATCTGTATTTTATTATTAAAAATATAAATATATCTGCAGAATAAGTTTTCTACCGGGTGTTCCATTTTCTCGCAATGTTATGCAACTTTATATTTTAAATTAAACATTATATATATTTTTGCAAAATTTGAGGGTCCTTTTGTTTTTCTTTAAAATAGTTCTTATTCATTCATTCGTCACGTTTTTATTTATGAAGAATCACACACAGAAGGTATGCCATGAAATTAAAAACAATAAAAAAATTTATAAAAAAATGTTCGAATTTAACATTAGTTCAACAAACTAAACAAAATATAACAAAAAAAAGTTGTTAAACTAATTAAAAAATGTAAATAATAATTATTAATGATCAGACAGCAACTTATTTGATTGTTTTAACATTCACATACAATATTATGGCATATTTTCTGTGATTATTGAATCATAAAAACGTAAATAGTTTCGGTAATGACCATTTTAGACTATAGTGAATAAGAACTTATTTCACGATAAACATAAGATCTTTAAAATTTTGTAAAAATATATAGGCTGTTCCATTTTAAATTACTAAATTGCACACAATTGCGCGAAAATGGAGCACCCGGTAGAAAAAATTATACTGCAGATACATGGACATTTTAATGTAAAAGAAATTTTATCTCAAAAAAAAACTCGGTAATATATAATTATCACATAAAATAAAAAATACAGATCGATGGACCACTCTGTATATTTTTTAAATATCATCCCTCTAATAAATTAGGATATCTATACAGTGTGTTTCAATTTCTAGACTCACCATTGGGATCTCGAGTATTATGAGTTACAACTTCGGTTAAATTAAACAAAAGTTTACATTTTATGTAGGCCAATTTAATGACATTTTTGTTTTCATGAAAAAATGCATAGGTCACTAGATATTTGCAAAAAAAAACCTGTTCATTTTCATTTTACAACACCCCTGGAGAAACAGATTATAAAATTATGTGACATTGACATTTTGAATTAACAGCTTATTATTTATTACAAGTGATTATAGTAAACTCATTTTTAATAATTTTTTTCACAGTTCATACCTCAAACCTTGAAAGATTCTATTGTTTTAGTGCATTTATTTTTTAAGAGATGTTTTACGCTATTTGAGTCACATAATATTCCAAGATTTTTACATATTTATTATACCTAATAATAAAACAACAGTCTGTTTATTCAATATAAGTTTTACTGTATAGGTTTACACAAGAAACATCCATAGTCAAGCTTTTAGGGCTGGATATCGTTTTGCTAATCAATACATAATTTTTCATTTCATAAAACTAACCTATTTTAATCGAGATAAATAGTGCTTAAATTGTAAATGAAATGAATAAGTGCAGATAAATTAAGTCCAATAGAATTTATCGAAATTATTAAAAAGTAATATTCCGCATTTATTTTCATATTAAAAACTTTACAAAGATAATATTTCCTCCATATTTATTCGAAATCAGAAATTAAATCATGAAAAATATAAATAAAATAAGCTTTTATAGTAGAAAAGTTTTGTTTGTAATTCAATTAGTATTTTTAAACAACTTTCAAACAATACTCTAACCATTACACATGAAAACAGCAAATACACATATTTGTTTTAAACATAATTGTATTTCAGTTCGCTTAACAATCTCGCAAAATACAAATATGAGAGTGAGTGGTATTTTTAGAAGTTGTTGGCACAATCGAGTGATTTTCTTGCAGCGAATAGTCGAGTTATTGATTATGGTCTAGTTTGGGTTACAGCCACAGTGTTGGCCTACGGCACCCTGTCTCACCAAAGTCAACTGTATGCTCTGTTGCTCTTGAACTATGCCGACCTCAGGGGTGGACTGGTCATACGAATATACAACAGCCTTTTTGCCATACTGCGGAATTTGAGTAACGTATCCGAATCGAATTTGTTTGAGAGTTTTGAAAAAGTATTAAATTAATTGTTATGAAGAAAATTGCATCACCATAATTGTCAAGGAATCGTTATTCTATATGAGACGAAAAGTTTGTTCAAATTCCTGTTGTCTTCTTGCACAAATTTCCATAACTGGTTTCTAACATTTTCAAAATATTCTTTTGTCTCAATTTATATAGGTCTCTTTTTCTAATTTATAAACTATAAAGCTGCAAGTTTATTAAATGGATTTTTTAGTGCGCATTTATGGAGACCTCAAAAATGCTTTCTTATTTTGATTAATATTCTCATAAGTCACTAGATGAAAAAGTGATTTTGGGCGGTTTTTGTTTTTCAAATTAATTCAGAACTCCAGTTCTTTACTTATTCTAAAAGAAAAATTGTCACGCTGTTTTCAATTTGGATAAATATAGGTTTAGATTCTACTCTATTTGACTTTAAAGACCAAAAGAAAGAGAGGGATGTACATCTATCCCACGAATTGTTAATGAAAAGTTAGGAGTTTGCATACTTTTCCATCAGTACTTACTTAATAATTACTTGATATGTATCATAAATATGCAATTCTCATATAGTCTGGCTCTTCTTTATTCTAACGTAATTTTGAAAAAGATGATAAATTACTCGTCAAACGATATTACTGTCACCATTTTATATACCTACTTGAATTTTTTTATTTTGGATAATATGGCATGGGAATCAGTTCACCTCTGACCTTCTTGGGTACAATTCGACACCCTCTAGAACACACATACACTTGAATGTATTGTGTGTTGATGTAAAAAGCTGCAACTTTTCGTAGAGCTTAGCTGCATTCTCTTGTTCGACAGACGTAAACGAAAAACGATTCTAGATCGTTCCTTACACAATCAACAAAAATAGAAATGGCACCAGTTTTAGATGACTGATAACTTTTCTCGTAGATGTGATGTGGAACTGACTGCACCGGTTGTTTGGAAAATTTTTTATTTTATTTTAAAAGTAATTGTAGTTTACAACTGTTGTAGGTACTAGCAATGAAAAGTTATAAAAATGTTTCGTTAGAGTTTAAGGCAGCGAGATATTTTTAAAATGTTATTCCAAGAGCCGGTCTACACATTCATGAATTAAATATATTGATTTGAAATGGCATTTATTGATTATCATTTTTAATAAGATAAATTTAATAAGTGTCTATTTAATAGCACGACAGAAAAAGCATGTCTGTACTAGAACCTAAAAAAGTTCTACTAAAACTAGTACAATGAGTTGAATTTTAACGAATGCCATTTGTTGACTCATGGAATGTATTTTTTCCAACATTAAATGTGAATTGGCAATCATCAAAACAACGGACTAGCAATCATATATTTATTAAAAAAACATATCCGACATTTCGACAGCAGCATTATATAATTGTTTTTTTTTTTTTGGACTTAACTTAGCCTTGAAGATGACAGCCGTTGTTGTCGAAACTTCGGCATAGTTTTTTAATAAATATTTGACTACTAGTCCGTTTGGATTTTTTCTATTTTCCGCATCAGTCGATCATCGTATCCTTTAATTACTTGTAAGAGGCACTAAGTGTTTTCACTTAAATAGTGAATTTTGGTTTGTGATGTGAGAGCTATCTATCAGATCTAGCTGCTGTTATAAAATACTAATATGGGCTACAAATTTATTTCAAAGAGTGTTGTCGAAAATTGTCACATCTTTCACCTTTTTTCCAGAGCGACATTTTTGTGTTATAATGATTTTTAAATTTGAATTAATATTTAATTTATGTAAAGTGAAATTAAATTTTATTTATTAATAATAAAGTAATTGTCACTGGCTATTAAATTTTAGTGGATTCCAATAAACTGGGAATTTACATAATTTCTTGTATATGAATTTTTAAAATCTTGTAATTACAAAGTAGAAATCATATTATTCATTTCCGTTTTTCTTTTAATTTCAAAATTAAACGATTTGTAGAGACTAAAATGATTTCAGTGGACCCTACGATTTAAATCTATTTCGCCCATAGGTAAATTCGTTGCTATTTCTAATTGACTAATAATTATAAATCCCATAAAATTAAATTATTAATTTTATTTGCAATTTTTCAAAGATTCGGAAGAAATACGTCTGTAATCCTTTTGGAAAAGGCAACTGCTAAGTTTATACTATTTAAACATGAGCGACAGCGTACTCGTTTCGCAATGAGACTCTTTTTTTTCTTGTATCCCAAAATACTCTTTTTGGAACATAATTATTTTTCTGTCGTGCAAAATCTCTTTTTTATCATACTGCTATCAAGAAATGTCTCCTTTCTCTGATAATTTTTTTGTGAAGGTGAAAATATTGGCCATAAATAAAACATTCTTTTGAAATATAGGTACAATTTGATGAAAGTACCTAAAGAAATTAAAAAAGATTAGTTGCGATCATTGACTTTATTTTTTGTTAATTGTTCCCGCATAGTTAGAAGCACATGTAATCCTGATATATTAACTCCATTATTTACTTTCTCAAACACATTCTGAAACGAATTGAGGAAAATTAGTGAAACTTTTTTGTGTACTCACAGTACCTGTAATACGAATACCGATTAAGGAAAATCTATCACAGTTAATAGTTTCTGCATTAAAAAAATGTTACTGTAATTTTTTTTTAGTATTTATCTTAATAAATATATCAAAGGATGAAAGTTAATACAATTTTTAAAAAATTTTATCATTTTTTCTGAAGTTCATTCAAAATATGGCAATACGATTGCTATTATTTTATTGAACTTCTTACTATAATTTGCTAAATATAAAGAGCGGATTATATGCACGAAAAAACTGAATTATATACGCATATATATATGCACTATATATCCACAAATATGACAATATATGCAAAAAATAAATATAATGGGGTTTACAGCTCTAGTGTTTTATATACTGGACTGTGAATCATGAGAATTTTTCCTGTGATCCGTCTTGATAATTACCTTTGGGACTGTGATTTGACGGTTGGATGCTGCAACTCCGGTATACAAATTTACCATATACCGAGATCTGCTGTATAAGTAGGGTGTCACAATTAGAAAATATAAATGGCATAATAATATATTGTATTTATTTTTCGTTGAAATACTGTTCGACAGGCAATTAGATTATAGAGACTTACTGTTCTATTATAAAACGGTTCGAAAAAGGACATATTCTTTTCGACCATCTTATAGGCTCTGGGTTATAAGGGCTTGAAAATTTTTTAATGATTAAATTTTCTAAATATATCATTATGTTGAACCTGTTACTTTTGTAAACTATAACTGTAAAGTATGGAGCTAACGACATTACTACAATTTATAAACATTTAAATAGCAGACTAACGAATAGACAATTAACATTCAAATTAATACGCAATCATATGTCCTTATCGAACCTTTAGATAACAGAATAGCAGATTCCCATAATTCAATTAAGACCAGTCCATTTACATATTTGTAGTTGTGACACCCAAATTAATATGACATTTGAATTTGACAATTTGTAAGCCCCACTTACTTGTAACTGTATTAGCGCTTTTCGATGTGATATTTTTAATAACCTAGTAAGTTACTTGTGTGATACATTAGCAGGAGATTGAAGTTGTGGCTCTTAGTTTTAATCTAAATATATTGGACAGCTAAAAAATAATACTAGTCAGCAATTTATTTCCCTTAATCTATTCGTATTAACAAGGTACAAATTGAGGTGAATAACATTTAACGTAGGTACCTCTTATAATTTATCATTTAACAACATATATTAGTAACACCTTATCTCAATTACAAGCTCGTTTCAGCATGAATTCTTTTTACGACCCCTAATATATCAATTCTAATTTATAGTACAAATGTGTACCTATTAATTAGTCGGTCAGTTCCACTCACAACCCCAACTAACAAGCTTACACGCATCTACAACGTAACAACCTCGTGCCACGTGTCACGCGCCACGTCATTCTTATCACCCTTCAGGCTTTCACTGTCTGCATTCACACACGAACATGGAGCGTCCCTGTCGCCCGGGGCCCCACGCTGGGCTCCACTTCAATGTGCGCTATCCGCTATCGTACTGCCGGTGATGTGACGTGTGTTTGTGTGCAGGAAAGGAAGTGTGATGTGTGATGTACGAACAGCTTCGCTAGATGTGGAATGCTCAAATACTGTTGCTAATTTTCACTCAATACGATGGTGTGAAACAGAGGCGTAACGCGGTTTTATTTTTGATGGTACTCGTGACTTTTATTTGAATTTTTAGCACCAAGTATAATATACAAAGAGTTGAATTAAAAAAAATGTGACTCAAAAGAAGCTTTATACTTACCATATTGTAAGTTAAATTTAATGACTTCTTTTAATTTTTTTCCATTACGAGACGATGAATTCTTAACAGAATTAAAAATATATATATAAAAGGTCCTTTAACTTCTCTCATTTCTAGAATGAATGGAATTATACATTACTGCGTCAATATTGCAATCTATTCATGACCAAAAGAGGGTAAAATTGAAAGTTATATATAACTGTACATAAAAACTATGAGTACTGTAGGTTTTTTAACGCAATTGTACATAGAAATATTGCTTCAACACAGTAACTGCTTAGAATGCGTAATATTTTTGCAGTTTTATTACCTAGACCTAGATTAAATATTTAAAATGTTTAAGTTTATAGATAGTATATGTATGTGTAGTTTAGATTAAGTAAATAATTTCACTCCTAGGAAATTATTTTTCTAAAATTTCATACTTAAGGCCAATTTCATCCCCGAAAATTTATTTACCTGCTAAAAATTCGTCTTCAGTACATGACACTGTTAACTTCATAAGATGTTATTTCACTGCAACAAAATTCTTATTCGGTAATTTTATCTTTAGCAGAAATTTTATATCCAAGAAATGCTATTTCCAGGTATTATTCTATCGTTAAACATGAATTATATTAATGATGTATATTTTATAAAATACAGGATGTTTTTTTATACTTCGGGAAAAAAATACCACACGGTGTACAATATATAACATTTTGATTATAGGTAGAGAATAAATGTATCAGTAGAATAAAAAAAAAATATCACATCAAATACGTAGCTCAAATATTAATTATTATTCTAGCTATCATCTTTTGATTCAATATTTTTTATTTACTCTACTAAAAATTGTATTCTCTAATATCTGAGATTGGAATGCCGGCTCTTAATTAAATTAAAATATCCATTGCATTACATTAAATTAAAATATTAAGAATAGACATCAACCAGTGGTAAAAAAAATTCTGTAAAAATACTAAATAGAGAAATTTAAATTTTCTGTGTAACACCGAATATACAAGAGCCGTCATTATCTTGACAGTGACAATTATTTTAAAAACAGAGTCAACACCAGAAGCAATAGTTTATTTATTAACAAGCATTAAAATTTCGCAATTTTGTAAATTAATTATCACAATGAATAGAAAAGCACAGCAGACAATTGTGCAGCAATGAAAACAATCAGCAAATTATATCATTAAGTATCGCTTGAGATTTCGTTTTTCACCAGCTAAATATTTTATTTATTTCACTCAAAAATGTTTGCATTGAGATAAAAAAAATCGACCAATTCGACAATTGATAAAATCACCCCACTTTTGTAGAGATATTTGTATGTCAATTGCTCTCGTCAGTTGCTACCGTCAGTATTGTTTTTGTAAATAAAATAAATCTCTTGTGGAATCATTAAAACAAATTATCATTTAATAAGAGTAATACTTCTGGAAATGAAATTGCATAGGTAGTGATGAAATTTTACAAATTTATCTACAAACGAAATTATCAATCACTTATTGCACACGTTGAAATAGACTGGTATTGTTCAGAAGCAAGTCACTTTGTCCCATTAAAGTACCTGTAAAACTAAACCTGTTACGGCCCTGTTGCATCCCAGCAATACAACAAGCCATCCACAAGTACTTGTATGTAATGTGATGTAATGTGTACATGTAAAATCCATTCACATCTCATAATCATTTGGCTGTCTCGCGCAAAATAGCGATCAATACACGACCGCAATGCCATCTAGAGTTTTTGAAACGAATCCGCACACGCACATAACCTAATTTTACAGTCAGTCACCCGTCCACGTCCACCGCAACAACTAACACTGTCACTGTTACGGTCCTGGATCACAGCATGTTTACTAAATTTATGCAAAACTGCTCTGTCAACTCGAACTTGCGCGAAACTGGCATTTGGAAATGTCACATATGTGTTTGTGTTCTTACTGCATATATTTTGTCGCACCCCGTCACTTAATGTAAACTTCTTAGGATAAGTATAATTTAGTCATTTTGTAAATATGTTACGGCGCGCACTCCAAATGGGCGCATCTAAAATATTTACTTTCTCATATACGATGCAAATTGTTGCCAACTTTTCAGCGACTTTCTACAACGTTCAAAGGGAGCTTAAAGGTTGGCTGCCATGATTTCTACGACATATATACAAACCATAACCTATTTACATTTTCTTCAACATGTTTCCATTCATTTATTTCATTACTTTGTAATTAACTATCTATGAATTATTCTGTTCTTTTCTAGGATTTATTTTAGGATATTCATCTTACTACAATCCCTTTCATTTAGAAATACAGGATACGTGTTATATGAAACGTAGAAACGTTATTATAAACATAATATTTTGCTTTTCTTGAACTTATCGATAATTTTAAATAAAAGTTATAGAAATTATTTACAGGGTACATTTATAATGAGATCAAAACAGGATGATGCTTCGGTGTCGGTTCATTAATAAGCAACCTTCTTTCGGTAATTGTGATAAAATTAATTCGTAATTCTAATTACCAATGCCCTAGCTAGGGATATAAAATATCATTTTCACGGGATGGGAAAAAAATCTCTCAACTCATAATACTCATAATTTTATCAAAAATACGAGCAGAACGTTGCTTAAAGGTAGCTGTATTAAATCATTTCATAATTATCAATGCTCTTCGGATATTATAATTAATAATTGTTTAGTTATGTCAAATAATGATTTCGGGAAAAATAGCACACCTAAAAAGTCCGGAAAGTGTATTTAGATGTCTTGCAGATTTCCAGTATATATTATTATGTACTTGAATTTGCCCATTCGTGCTATAAAAGAACACTTTCCTGACTTATAAAATATCGTAAATAACTACTATTTCGGCCACGGCCATGGCAGGGTGCATGGATGTCGGTTCACTCGATAACGCAAGTTAACCAACAAAAACCCATACCAGCAAACACTGCGTTTCGTCACACGCACACTACCGAAAACGAGGAACCGAGGCGGCATGTAACCATAGCAGTTGAGACCGCATTATCAAATTAAAAAAAAAAAACTACTATTTCAAATATTACCGGTACCATTTATTACATATTTATGGGTAGGCCAATGGATCAGGAAATCTTCGGTGTGATTATTCTTGTCGTTTCTACTCCACTTACATTTTTGGGGGCTATAACTTGACGACGCGATACCATTTATCTATATCTGCGAAGTCAGTTTGCCACATCTAAAACGGGTAAATTGCGCCGTAACTTTTTTTTTATGATTTAACAAATATCATTAACTTTCAAAATAGTTTCTTATGCCGTGCCGTGAGAAATAATTTCCCTTTGAATTTGGATAACTTGGCTTACGTTTCAGCCGTGATTCAGGTTCTAAAGTTACATATTAAAATTACAATTATATGATAAAATTTTTTGTTGAGATTTGCTAATTAATACATGTTGTGATTAACTAAATTAATGTAACGTTCGTGGGTTTTACAAGTTTTTATTTAAACAAAAAAATATTATTAATAACAAATAATTAATAATTATTATTATTATAATAAAGAGTAAAAGTTAATTACACTATATTTAAAGACTAAAATAACGAATACAAAAACTTATACACTAACACTTATCACTACTGTAAACAAACACTATTATTTATATAAACTAGCCGAGCGATATTTATTTATGACAATATCTGTATGTTCAGACCGAGCGATATATTTATGTTCATCTGTTCTACATAGCAGCTTCGAAGTCAATTGCCTGGCTTGCGATGATTCATTCTTTTATATTCCTTGATTTCAGAAGTTTCGAGAGTCTTCTCTATTGTGGCGCGAGCGGACCGGTTCAAACTAGTCGGAGCTGCGTCTATTCGAACTCATATATCTACTCGGCGGCGTAAGCCGAAAAGTTTCAACTTGTCGTTGCGGGGTCCGTTACATTAATATCAATAAGAATAAACTTCTACTTCGGATTTTATATTATGACCAAATATTTATCAACTCTGCTTATTACTATGAAACATTCCTTCCTGAGTCAGGTGTCATAAAGAAGAGTATTGTATAAGAAAGTAAAAATATCAATGTAAGCCGTACATATTATAATTTTATAGCAGAAAATGTTTGAACATTTACTCTCGGAGTAAAAGTTAATAATACTTAAAATGATTAAAAATAAATATTGTTTATTAAATTTTCTTTTTATGCATCCTGTATAATGAAAACTATATAAGAAATAAATTAGATAGCATTTTAAAATGACGATGTAACGAGAACTGTGAATTTTATGGAATAGGGAATAAATTATGGACCATAAAATATTGAATTTTTATTCAATAAGGGTATAAAAGTGAGTTGATTACTCCACGTGCTGCTCGTCGATTTCTTGTTTTTCTAATTCTATAATTTTCCTCCCGTCAATATTTCGTGTCTAACCTTCAGTTCCGGAGTCTAAACTTCGATTTATTTCTAGAACTTATCGTTCGTTCCACAGACACGCGAATTTTTTGCATGAAGAACAATAATTTCGTTTCTGATTTAATATGCAATGTTCAAATAACTTCTTTGTGACTAGCAAAATTATAAATATATTTTCCTGAAACATATTATCAAACAGTATCTATAGAATTGTTAATTACAAAATATTCGGGATGTTTTAATCCGCTATAATATTTTATGTATCCAGTAGTTTATTTGTCCGAATATAAACAAAAGGGTATTTGTTGGTTTCCAATTTGTTAATTAATGTGTTTGATGCTTGTTCACGCTATTAATTAGTACGGATTAGTTGGAATATTTCTACGTACTTTATTGATGTTGTTTAATGTAAATTTGAAAATATATTTTTTTGATTTTTTAAGTAAATATTTATCAATTTTTATATCGATGCGGTAAATAGCTTCGTAGTTACTCATCGTACCAGGGATCATGAGATCTTCAATTAGATTCCTATAGTTGACCATGTCGTCACTGAGCTTCCTGCTACCCTAATATACTTTGGAGGACGTAACGTAATGGCTTGGTTACTATACTTTACGCATAAATATACTTGACATTTGCGAAAGTAGAGTGGCACAGCCAGACATCGATAAATGATTTATTAATTTATTTATCTTTAGCACTACAAGGATTGTCAATTTCGAAAGATCACGGTTTTAAATTATAAACAGTCTAATACGCTACCACGGAGATATTTTTTCTCACAAATACTGTCTTACAGTATTCAAATTTGTTATTTTATAGTTAATCTAGCGAACCCGGTAGGCAAACGTCTTTATATATATATATATATATATATATATATATATATATATATATAAATATATATATATATATATATATATATATATATATATAAATATATATATATATATATATATATATATATATATATATATATATATATATATATATATATATAAATTCCGGTGTTCGCAATTCCGATTTGGATGAAAAAAATTTTTTTTGTACTTATGGGGTCACCTGGATGGTCAAATACATCAGCCATGAATATAAGTCAGGAACATTAAAAAAAATTATGAATCTCGACAACTAAGAACTATCCGGGTAATAAAAATATTTTTTTTTCTTCAAAATCGGTCAAGCCGTTTAGGTGCACAAGAATTACGAACACACATACACTGGAATTTTATATATAAAGATAGAAACCCATAAATACCTATTATTATTATTTGAAGTGTTTTTATTTTTCTAAAAATATTATTTAGGACATTTTTATTGTTTTATCGATGTTGTTTATCCAAGTATAAACAGATATCAATTGGCAGTGTGGTCAGGAAGAAAAATACAATTTATTGCAGTAGTTTCACTTCCTCACAAAATAGAAATACCCATTGCTTCACACAAAGAATGAGGCGATGCGTGAGATTGCACTAATAATATCTGTCAGGTTCAGTTGCGCTCGCGTGTTCTGTATTGAAACCCGACGATTCATTTACGAAGTTCTCGTATCGGCCACGTGCTGTTGGTGGCGCTCAGTAATTTCAGAATTCACTGCTTCAGTAGAAATACAATCATCGTATTTTTTATATTTATTATGTGTGCTTGTATTGTTGAAAAAACGTTCGAACATTTGCATTTATTTTTTATCAAATCTAAAATATATTATGAATAATTTATTATTACTGCGGGGGAGGGTTTCAAAAGTTTAAAATTCTTCGAAGGATGTGTTTATGCTAAAGTAGTTTGAAGATTACTGTTTTATTTATTGATTGTTACAAGAAAGTTTTGATTCGCCAAATATGAAATACTATCAATTTTTTATGTTGGTAACATTAGATCATTTACTTTATTTTTCCAAATTTACTGCTAGTTGATGTCAACCATTATCTTATTAAAGTCTCTAGTTTTTCCCGTCTAGTTCACACTAACTGGATTTCGTACACTCTAATAAAATAATATGTTCGTCAAATGAATAAATTTAACTTTTGTTTTATTAAGAGTAGCTTGTAATGCAGTGGCACAAAAATGTTCTCTTAACATGCGTTCTTTGTTTAGCAAATTTTCGAATAATTATTTTTGTTCCCCAATCACAGAGCTGGGTATTATCCGAATAATTTGGTATTCGGATACAGAACTTTTTATTGTATCCAGATGCTGTAATCGAATACTTAAACAAAATTGTATTTGTTAACCGTATCTGCAAGATAATTGTAGAAGTATCCGTATTCGAATACTTTTTTTTACTGATAGAATTTATGGGAAAACTGATGCGATCTAGTAAGTGAGTACACGATTCGATAGTGATAAAGTGATAGAGAAAATTCACAATTGCTAATCTGACATTTTTCTCGTACCAGTGTAGCATTTAATTTAGCAGTGAGTAAATATTTTGGAGGTTAGTAATTATATTTTGTCACTTATTAAATAGCTTTTATAGTTTTATATATTAAGACTCATCTCAGAATTGTGTACCGGTGTCGAACTTATAATGTTTGTGTTCTCAAGTTTTCATATTGTATAATAAGGAACAAAGAGCAAAATTGGATTGCTTTAACAAGATCCATTTCTCAACCTGACAAAATTTTTATATTACTATGCTTGTCAGTTACCATCAAGGTTTTTACTTTATTTCATTGTTATTTATTATTTTTCTTTTTCTTATTACCTATTAAAAAGGTAAATAAATATTCATATTCGTTATTCTACAAAAGTATTCGAGCACAAGTATTTCAAATACATTTTCTAGCAAAAGTATTAGTATTTGTTATTCAGTATCCGAACGCTATAGATCGTAAACGTATTTGGTATTTGAATACATTTAGAATTTTCCGTACCCAGCTTTGCCCAATCAGATTACCCTTAAAATTTGATTCTGAAGTATAGAAACACTCTGTTTCTGCATTGAGATGGCCACCCACCATCGGGATGTTGATCATGTTGAAGAATGATCTAGTGGCACGAATTCTGGTGGCACATAATTTTTAAACAGAATACAGGTCAGATATTTTTTTAGATGGTGCGGAATTTTGCTGTTTATCAATCGTAGATGCATACTCAAAACGATGTCATCACATAACTTGAAAAAACATATAATCATGCAGAGAATTTAATAAAAGAAGTTGATACAATACAGAATCTTACATGATCTGGAAATTTTGATAATTTAAAGTTTTATACACTTGTAAAGCGGTCATTACGCGATGAAGTTTTTCTTTTCAAGTAATTTTAAAATGACATTTGGTAGCTAATTCGCCTACTGCAAAACAAGTGCTTAGATGGTACTGCGGAAAAAGCACCAATGCGCGAGTGTACGACCAAATGTTTTTCAAAATTTTAAGAAAAAGTACCACATATTACTTTGTTCGATTCATCTATCCCTTTTAAATTCACGTCATTGTGCGAGAGAGAAAACTTATAAAATCAATTGAAAAGATAAACTTCATCGTGTAATGCACGCTTAAGAAAATGTGTTTCTTCTAAACTGAATATTGAGTTATAGTCAACTACATGTTAGGAGTAGTAAAATTTTCTCTTAAAAAAAAACTTCATTGTTCATCATGAATGCCTAAAAATAACGAGTTCAGCTGCATTAAAATAAAACCTGCGATTATATCTCGACATTTCTTGTAACGTAACCCAGACCGGAGACTATTATTAAGTTGTCTCAGATCTGCGATGAAGTCTCAGCATTGAGGGCAACAAGGTGATAAGACTCCTATCTCTCCACCCCCTTCCCAACCCACTCTAGGTCGCTTCACCGACCCAGGATCATTACTTCGCTATAATCTGTGGTTATTATGAACCCTCCTGCTAAAACGGAACACGCTAATTAAGGATTATAGCAATAATGTATTAATCTTCTCCGCCAGAAGATGTATTCCGTGCTTATTTCTTTCGTATCACGTTTTAGGGTTTTTATGAATTATATTTGCATAAAAGTTCCACGTAAATTGTTGGGGGAAACGGAGTTCTAATGTAAAATGAGAAAGAATTAATCTTAATTTAAAAAAATTTAAATTACGGGATTTGGGTAAGAAGCTTTATTTTAAAGCTGGGCGACGATATTTCAACAAATTTATTGCGAATTTTATTTGTCCTGTGCCCTTAAATTTATTTGCGTTTGAGAGGAACCATTTAGAACATTACTGTTAATTATATTGTATTTTACTTAGAAATGTTTATTAAACAGAATCATATACCATACCATATGCACTACCAGTGAAAAAATAATTGTAATTCAAATAAAATAAATACCTCAATTTACCTATTTTGAGTAAGGTATTACTTTCGCAGATCTTAAATCATATTCGTAAATAGGGGTTTCCGACGGTCAAGGTAAGACTTCCAAAGATGTAAGTGGAGAAGGAACCACGGATAAAGTTACAAAGAAAGTAGTGCAAAGAAAATGTGCACAAACCTCATGAAACATAGGAAATTAATTTTTTTTATCACGACATGCCAGGAAACCCGACTGTTCTTCTTCCGAAATACTGAGGAAATATGTTTTTCCTCTCTAATGAGGAAAATATAGAAGTATTACCAATATACAAGTTATTTACAAAAATTATGTTGTAAAAATTAAAATAAATATTAAAATAATAAAATAAATATATCATCACGCCTTTTACCCATTGCGGGTGTGGCACTCTGCTTACGCAGATCTCAGTAAGTGATATATTTTTGCGTATGAACTGCGGTTACCAGCCATCAAGTCATAGCCCCCAAGGTTGTTGGTGGAGGGGGAACCACAGGGGTAAATTTAAATTGGCAACTGTCGGAAGTGAGATTCGAACTGAGGATCTCACGATCCACAGTACGATGCCTAATTTGATTGAAAATTCTTATTTTAGTTATATACTTACTTTAAATTGTCTTACAATGTCTTGTATTTTTATTTTTCTAGATTAAATCACAAATTTACAACTTCAATTTTTTAATTAATATTGCTTCATTGGCAACACTGCTTCATCGCCTTGCGTCTGATAACCTAACTTTTGACATGTCAGTTATGTTGTCAAAGAGTATTTTAAGTCCGAGCAAATCGTCGTGAAAAAGTGTTGTGTCTAACATGAGAGAAAAGCTTTTCTTCCAGTCTTGCTCGAATTGCTTCACTCGCAGTGCTCATGAGGCAAACTTCGAACTCGAGTGGGAAAAAATGCGCTTTCCTTTCTAGTTTGACATATAACTATTACACATTGAACATAATACAGATTGAGCATAAATCTAACCAACTTTTGTGGTCAAGTTATCTGAATAGATAATTGCTCTATCGCTTGGACAAAACAAATTTGGATTTGTAAATCTGATGGTGCATGGCAACTTTAGGTGATGTAAATGTATCTTGATTTTAAAAGACATTCAATCGTTCATTTGGTGTTAAGACACAATTTGATTACCAACTATAACTTACTTATTGAGCATTAAATACAACTCTTATTTAGCTATAGAATAACGAGACAGCCTACTGTCTTAAATTGAGTAAAGTTTAGTATGTGTAATATTGGCTTAAAAAGGTCAATAAAGTAAACAGAATCTGCAATCAAATTTGAGTACTTTATAGACCCATTACAATAATCCAGTCGATTAATCTAATTTTTCATATTTGTTTAAATATTTAGGATATTTCGTATATTTCAGTTTGTACTAAATGGAATTTCAAAGACAATTTAAATAAAAGCTTGATTTCTTTACATATATAATTTTAGTTTTTACTACGTCTTCTATTATCTTCTCTATTCTTCAAGCTCCTCCTTCTACTGTCTTGTATCAACTACCACACTCTTCTGACACATGAACGATGAACGTCACATAACTTCACATTCACATACACACGCACATATCACTTGACGGTCACCACAATCATAGCTTGTGGGTGTATGTACTTGTACAGAACACCTCTGTCGCAATTCTTTTCTTGTGTACCCTACCGTAACACAGCAAGCTCGTGTTATAGATCCCGAGAACACCGAAGCCGCCGACCTGCAGCGTAAGCTGGAGATGCTGAACAACATCATGGATCAAGAAGCACGCGCTGAACAAGCGAGGAGGCAGATGCAGTACTTCGGACACTGTGAGTAGAAAGTCTTTATTATAGAACTTTATTATAGAATTTCTTGATTCGTTTCTCGTAGATGTACTGAGATGAGAACTTTATTTTCGAAATACGTATATAGATATTTTGTATATATGTAGTTTGATTTTACATTATTTAATTAGTTCTTAGCCTTAAATTTTTAAAGTTATTTTTTTAGGCAGTCGAAGTGCTGTACTCGGTCCATTGCGTTATAAATATTATTATACTTATACCGTTGGACAGTGCAAAATACGCCACTTTTTTACGATTGCTATTAAATTTTAATGACACGATTGATGATAGGCTGTAAAAAGTTTAAAAACAATATAGGGAATGAGTAATAATCAATGAATAATAGCACTTTACTGCATAAACATTAACTAAAGTCAAAAATTAAACTTTTCCATATGTAATCATTTCTTACCTTAAGCCAAAATGGAGATATAGGGATCGTGAAAAATCAAGGATTTTAATCAATGAGCACGTTTTAGTACTCGGAACCCATTTTTACTATGTTACAAAAAACTCAAAAACCGTGTAATATTTATATATTAATTCCTAAAATCTGGTCACTATTGACCCGTTCGAAAAAATTGCTCATGATCCTAAAAATAAGTTGATATTTTTTATTTTGATAATGCAGCCACATGTTTTAGAAGAATTCACGAAAGAGGTTAAAATATAAAAAAAATATTATTTAGATAAAACTTGATCGTATATTTATGGATTTCTTAAGACTTTAATGTGTTAATTATAAGGCCTGTTATTAAAAGAGGTCTAATAACAAATAAAAAAACTATTGCATCCATCACCATGACCGTATATCTCTAGATATCTTCAATAATTAGGATTAAAATTAAACATGTGGAACGTGAAGGAGACTGAAAGTGTAAATGGATGTCCAAAACTATATATATATATATATATATATATATATATATATATATATATATATATATATATTTTTATTTTTTTTCTTAATAAACCTTTGACAATTACTTTATAACCATATGGTTACAATAAATTATTAAATTAAGTTACATCAGTTAATAAGCTATAGTTACATACTGTAAAGTCAATTTTTTAAAATATGATTTGAATGGGGGATGTTTGATAATTAATTAAGCAATATTTAGTTAAGAAAATAATGGAAGAAATAAATTTTAGATGCAATGATCGACTAATGAGGAAATATGGGAAGAACCGAAAACAAAAATGGACTAGCCTAATAAATAATTGACTCCTAAGTCCGTTTTTTTATTCTTCCCAGCAAATATCAAAGTTACGAATATTTCTTTTTTCTATTGTTGCTCAAAAATTGGTGTGTAAATTAATCAATCAATTAATAACAAACCCAAAGAGAAAACAAATTACTGTTGACACTTATTTATTAATATACTAAATCCGACGTTTCGGTCATATATCCTACAATTTCAGCACTTTTGTTTAAATATAGTTTTGTGTTTTCAGCTGTTGCTTGTGAAATTACTTATTTTTTAATTTTAATTTATTTATTTTTTAATATGTTGTGATATTCTGTTTTTTTATAATTATAACTAAAATTGTATAATTTTAAATATTTTATAGTAGTAATAGTAGCATTAGTCTCCTTTCGGTTTTAAAATCATACGGTTTGTATCCCTAGGGTGAATCACAACCGATGACATATTAATTTTTAAATTTACCGCATACTTTACATAGATGCCATGTGTGTTGCCCGCCCGGTGCTAACCCTTGTTACAACTACTATCCGGTGCCCGATAGCTTTCAGATCATGCAAATTTTTCCTCATCTAACCTGGAGTCAAACGTACGATCTCTATATCCAGCGGCAAGCACTCTTTACTATCCCGCCGCTATAAAGTTTAGTTTTATAAAATAAGTTCAATTATTTGAATCCATTTTTATTTATCTACTATTTTTATTCCTTGAACAATTAAACATTGAAATGACACCAAATTATAAGGTTTTGAGAAAAATAATTTTTAAAATAATTCTGAACTGTTGTATCTCTGTTATTGTTTTAGGCACGGAGCTACTATGACCAGTATGTGTATCTTTTGATTTATTGAGTTAATGTTAAAAGTTTATTACGAAAATGACATTTTTTAGCTCTCAACTAGCAACTCAACTAGCTAGCAACTAGCTAACATATTATGAGCAAAAATTCGATAAATGAATCTTGGAAACTGAAAGTGTGTTTTTACTTAAGGACGTCTGACACGATGCTAAATTTTACAATAAATTTAGGTATAAATTAAGTATGGCGTGATGCTTTTTTTTTTTTTGGACTCAACTTCTGAGGTTAATGTCGTCTCGGTTCGTTGTTTTTGGTGGTGTGACGTCACGCAGTGCTCGCTGGTATGGGTTTTCGCAAAGCGGTCACCCATCCAACTACTAACCTTAACAAACGCTCGCAGCAATGTCGTTGCCCACTAAATTATTTAAAACCTGTTCTAAATAATACAAAATTTACGAACTAAATGTGCGCACACACCACTCCGCACTAAATGACGAGGTGTATAACATAACTTTTATGTTACAAACGTGTTTATGTAGTTTATACAAATGCAAGCGGCTTCGTTAAATGTCCGAAAAAGTATTTAATTGTAACCCCCTTACTAATATTTTTTAATACTTTACTCACTAATGACAGACTTAAACATATCCAACAGTTTGAACCAACTGGATTTCGGAAAGAACTACAACACCACAAAATATAAAGTTACGAAAACCTTTAAAGTAAAATTGATATTTTATATAAGTTGGAAAGGAAAAATGTCTGTATCAAAATACCTAAAAAGAAATACGCGTTGTTGGATAATTATTGTAAAACTTCGCTAAGTAATCCAATAAAAAAAATCACACTGATTATTAATTTTTAACTGATTTAATACTTAGAAGTCTCTAGAAGGAATAAATAATAGTAGTGATAATATATTATTCACAAAATAATGATGCATTTTTGCATTCAACAGTGACCGTAAAAGCTTACAGGCACCTCAAACTACACCGTAACTTTTACAGAAATTTGTAATATATAAAATACGCTTCCATAATTTTAAATTTTCTTTGCCCTTCCATTAAATCATACACATTTTGCAGTTTCAAAATCTGCCCACACATGTAAAATAACGTAAAATTCAAAGTGCTGCAAAAATTTTGTCAAGCAGTGTATTAAAAAGCGACTAAAGAAGAACAAAACGAATACTACATAATGACAATGACATTTCCGTTTTTTTTGTATCCATTCTTTTGTCATCTGTAAACAGCGTCAAAATATTGAAAAAGTTTGTAACAGCAGTCCGCAAACTTCTGGCGCATCTGGCTCCACGCCGCTTCCTTATTACTTCCGTTATTTACGATTGTTCGCAACATAATGCGATAGTTTTTGTTTTAATTGTTACACGAGTGTTACAGATTTTTATATGGGTTTGTTAATTGGATTAACTCGGTGCGGCTTCTTAATAAACAAGAAGCGCAGCCGTACTTTTAATTTCATAAATTACTGGCACTCGAGAAATGAATTGTGTTAAGTAAATAAATGCGATTTGTTATTTAAGAAATGATTTAATATTTACACAGTGCTTCGTGGTTTATTATAAAAGAAAAATGACCAGAGGTATTTAATCATTGTGTAATTTAAAGAAAGAATGATAAATGGAATGTACGTTTCTTCCTACCGCTTTGGAATATACTGCGTATTGTAAAATGCAACCAAGAATTTAAATATGAATTTTTATGTAAATTAAATGAGGTTAATAGCTGAGTACATATAACGCGATATATATTCACATCTCTGATTAATAATAATGCTCTATGTTCATAGATGTAAAAGGAAATTTGACATTTTTAGATGTATTACAAGTATTTAGAAAACAACTTATAACTCAAATTATGTATGATATCAACAGTAAGTTACGACTAGTTGTATAATATATCGAATATAGATTATAACTAACAAACTAACGAAATATTTATGCAAGTAGAAAACGGATAATAGTTGTTTGTATATTAAGGCACTAAAGTATAATTTTTTATTACGAATCTGGAATTTATTCTCCAAGGCGACAGCCGAGAAGAATAAACCATATGAGTAATAAAAATACTTTAGTGCCGAGGTATACATTATATTTATTTCCGAAATAGTTAAATTATTAATTAAAAAAATATTAAATAGCAACGTCTGCTAGCTGCTGCGACGGGGATGGCTGTAATAACAAAAGGTAAAAGTGTCATATTTGGTTATAATATTCATTATTTTTTATATATTCTTAGACGTAGTCTGTATGTGATCTGCATTAAATCCGATAAATGATTATCAAAGGTAAATAATAAATAAATTCGTCAATAGTATTATAGAATAATTAATTTGTTACTTTAGGTTTGTAATTCAAGTTAGACATAAGTGTCTGTGAAGTCTGTAAAGTTCTATTTTAGCTAACTTCGCCTAGTAATATCTTGTACTTTAATATCGATTTCGGAAGAAAGAATATTGTACTACTTCTTGGTAAAAATCACGACTCTACATATTCATTTAGGAGAGTTTTCAAATTTAATATTGTTTATAAATTCTATTGTGAGTAGATAAGACGATGTAAAGCTTAATGCCATAAGAAATTATTTTTATTACATTATATGTAATTAATGTTTGGAAGGTAAAAAATACTTGTTAGTATGAACATAAATAACTATTTCAAATATACTGTGTGTCCCATTTAAGGTTACGAATGCATTGGGATCTCGAGAACCGTAAGAGATACGAGGTAGGTTAACTTAGACGAAAGTTGCCCCATTAGTAGGTTAGTTTAACCATGTATTTGTTTTTCCAATTGAATGCATAGGTTACTAGATCTTGGCAAAATTGTAAATTTAGCGATTTTATTTTTTTGCTTATAACTTTGTTATATAAAATAATACCAGATTCTGGTTTGCACTTTCTTATGACACTTTTACATGGTGAATATGTAAAAGTACTCTAAAATGTTTATATCTAACCATTTATGAGCTACTGGTATCAACTTTTATTTTTCATACGGAGGTCATAATGTGCCATGACATTTTCAAATAGAGATTTTTTTTGCTTCACAATGATATAAAACAGTAGTAATTTATTTTTATAATTAACGGAATAATTAACGAATATTATTATTTATAATAAAATCGAATTGAAAATAGTAAATCTTAGACTGCTATGGAAACAATGATTAACTAGAAGTTGTCAAAAAGTGCAACAATTGAATTTATCACTTTTAGTTGTTTTAGTTTTTGCGTGTAATCAAAAAAGTTTTTACGTGTACTTAATCAAAATGAATTTTACTTGTTTGGAAAAGTATGACTTAGTGATGCAGAAATGTATTTCACCGAATATCCGGAAATACGGCAACCAAATATACAAATATTTTCAAGATTACGTCGTAATTTACTTGAATATGGACCTTTTACAAAACCAAAAAGAGATGCTAGGACAACGGACGAAGATAAAGAAAATACTGTTTTTCAAACTGTAGTAGAAAATTCTGCAATATCTGTGAGAAAAATTGAACCTAATTTTAATATTTGTATTTTATTGAAAATATAATATTTCTTAAATTTTTCCGTTATTTACAAAAATAAATTATTACTCTTTTATATCGTTGTAAAGCAAAAAAAAATCTCTATTTGAAAATGTCATGTCACACTATGACCTCAGTATGAAAAATAAGAGTTATACGAGTACACGTAAATGGTTAGATATAAAATTATTTTGAGTAACTTCACCATATAAAAATGTCATAAGTAAGTGCAAACCAGAATCTCGTATATTTCATATAACAAAGTTTTAAGCAATAAAAGAAAATCGCTAAATTTTCATTTTTGCCAATATCTAGTAACCTATGCATTCACTTGAAAAAACAAATACATGGTTAAACTACCCTACTAATGGGGCAACTTTCGTCTAATTTAACCAACTTCGTAGCTCTTACGGTTCTCGAGATCCCAATGCATTCGTACCTTAAATGGGACACGCTGTATACAATGAATAAATTGTTAAGGTACTTATTTTTACCTCCCGCACATACAGGCTGTTTCTTTTAAAACAACCAGCGCTCTTTTGGACTAATGGCAATTTAACAGAAAATTTTACCGGTGGTTCTCAAACGGTAGAGTAAATTTTTTTTTAATGGTAATCTATATACATTTTTAGTTCATTAGATAGTTTTTTTTTATTTCAACGATATAAATATGATATGGGATTGTATAACAATTATTTAGAGAAAAATTATATTAAAAATCAGAAATAATTTTACAATATTGAACTAGGTTATGCTATAAACAATAATATGACTATTGCCTAGGTAACGATAGTATATTATTTTCTTAGGTTCGATCTTCCCATCTACGAATAAAATACCGAAAAATTTATTCACAGAATAGATGAAAAATGTCGAATCGAAATCATATCTCAAATGATAGTAATTGTTCTGTCATTTTTGGATGCGTAATTTTTTATTTATTTGACGAATAACTTGTTCGGAAGTTTATTCGTAGATGGAAAAACCGGCCCTTATATGTAAAATATCGTGTTTGTCACATGTATAATTTGTATGTATTTGTTTATTGCACAGCCTACTTATATTGTTAAATTATTTCTGAAATTTAATATCATTTTTCTCGAAATAATTGTCTTACAACCCCATATCATATTTATATCATTGATATATAAAAACAAATTCTCTATCTAATGGACTAAAAATTACAAATTATTTTTATTCTACCGTTTGAGAACCTCTGGTTCAGGGGCGGATCCAGACTTCGATTCAGGGTGGGGGGGGGGCAATTATTTTTGTTACGCGGGGGGGGGATCAGAATATTAAAAACATGTTTATTTCGGCTATATAATTAAACATATTTTTTATTAAAATCAGAAATAGGTATTGAGAATAATAAATTAAACTATAGTTTTTAATTAACAATCATCTTAGAATCGTAGATTTTTAGAAAACATTTTCCATTTATTTCCTAAAAAAATTAGTTCTTTATGTTGTGTATCTTAACTATTGGGGCCGTAATAAAAAAAAAAGCTTCATGCATAGGGGGGGGGGGTCATGACCCCCATGACCCCCCCCTGGATCCGCGCCTGCTCTGGTTGAATTTTTTGTTTGTTTGTTCTATTAAATGACTTTTTCCTAGTTGTTTTTTGTACATGAATTTTTTCTCTAAAATCATTAGTTTGTCCAAAAAAGCGCTTATTGTTTTAAAGGAAACGCCCTGTATATGTATTGTAGGTAGGTATTGGACGGGTCAAAATTTTTGGTAGTGAGTTTTCAACGGATAAGCCCTAGAATGCAATTTTGCTATTTTTACGATGACATCTGTGTGTTCGTGTGTGTGGTAGACTGTGTGTAACTATTTCTTCGTCCACGATAATTCAAGATCTAATAAAGCTATCATCTTGAAATTTCATATTTAAATTTGAATATTGAGTTTACTACCTGATTAGATTTTGGTACTGATAGCAAATAGAAGTAGTAATTTTCTTGAAGACCTGTTAGTTTGTTATGGGAATATCTAAAAAAATAATTGAGGTACGGTAAATTTTGTAGAATAGTGATGACTACAATTTTTATTTGACAATATTTTGTTATTTTGTACCGTTTAGAAATTAAAATGTTGGGAAAGTTACGTGGTTTACACATCAGGTGTTAATGGCATTATCATTTTTAATTTTTATATTTAGACCTTGGATGGTCAAAATAGGAAGTGATTTAATTTTGATGTATGGCCATCAACCGGAAGTAGGTAGTAGTGCACTTGAAGGCCTGTAAGGTATTTTGAGTAAATTTATAGTGGGATTCTGAGCATTATCTTAAAAATCTATAACTTTTAAGATCTATAGCTTAAGAGAAATCTATAAGTCGTATGCTAATAGATTTTCATAAATCGGTATTCTGAGCGCAAGTCTATAACTTCTGATTTCTATAACTACGACTTTAAGATATCTTAAAACCAATACTGCCACTCTTTGGAAAATAAAACATGTATATACGTTTAATACTTATAAAATACGGATAATATTTTATTTACATTTATATTATTTGACGATATTTTTTATTAAAAACGAATTAATGCCATTAAAATTTAAAAAAATACAAGTTTTTTAAATTCTTAAATGCAAATTATCAGTTTTTATTTTTCTGGGGTTAACTATACTGATTCATTGTCAATTGACAGTTATCAAAAGTTGACAGAACGATATATGTCAAAATTGTTTGTGTGGTTTGTGATGATTACAATTAAAAATGAGCTAAGATATTATTATTTTTCATTTTATACATTTCTGTTGATTCAGATTATAATAAAAATATAAAATAATTTTATTATTTTATTTTATTATTATTTGTCATTTTATATATTTCTCTTGATTCACATTATAATAAAATGATGAAATTATTTTACAGCAAAAGAAAACGAACACAAAATACGATGAAAGAGCAATATGTGGCATATTTACAATTCATAAGGAGATTGCGCCTTTGTATCAAATACCATAAACCTCACACTAGGTGATAATTATTGGGAAACTGCCAAACTGGGAACAATTAAGTGGCAAACTAATGCTTATCTTGCAAATCAATTGGGTTCATTGCATCTCATATATTTTCTTATGATCCGCATATGATTACTAAAATATTAGCATTGGTAACCTCAAATATTACCAAATGTCAATAAATTTTAATTATATAACGTAAAAATTACTTACTATTCATATTCATCTGCCAATAATAAATGCGCAAATTGTAAAATTTGCTTATTATTATCCATTTGCAACCTATTTATTATTTCTATTACAAGTTATGACAAACTGAACAGTAACCGTAACTTTTTAAGATATCTTAAGATATTTAAGAAAAACCTATAAGCTATAGACGCGCTCAGAATAGCACTCTAACATTTAAGATCTATAAGTTCTTAAGATAACACTTATAGAAGTTATGGAAACGCTCAGAATACCACTATTAGTTATGATAAAAAAAAATTGGAAATAATATTAGCTATAATTTTTATTTGAAATAATGTTTTCTATTTGGTACCGTTTGAAAATTGTTTAAGCGGGAGGTTTTGTGTTGCTCTCATCGGGTTATTTGAAATATAGGTTTACAATGTGTGTGGAAGTACCTGCAATACATCATATGATCTTTTTTGTAGTACGAACAGGTTATTTACATGACAAAGTTTTTAAAGTATCTATAAGTACAATATTTCTTAATTTATATATTGCGCTGAAAAGCAGATATTAGAGAATTATGTACATAATTAATGTGGTTTAACCATATAAAGTTAGACTTAAGATAACGTACCTAGAAATTTTGTGTTTTGGTAGAAAGAAAAGTTTGTGCCATGTATACGCCGAAGAATATATTTGGATGTAATGAGTTTGGCACTGTAGATCACTCTATCTGTTTTTACACCAAATGGCATTTGAATCTTGCTGTAAGAGTTCTGCGTACGACACAGGACGTTTCATTATCAAACTGGCCAAGTAATTTACAGGGAATGGTGTCAGGTTGTTTACATATAATAAAATGTAGCCCTAATATTGAACATTGTAGACCGCCCAATATAATTAGAACTAGATCAGATTCAAATGAGCCTCATAAGATTAAACCAGTGAAACACAGTGCCTTCGATAACATGCTGATAATGCTTGTTCAAAATATTGTCACGTATACATGTACACTGTACAGTATTAAACGCTGTTCAAATTATTTCAGGATTGATCACACGAGGTTCGACAAATATATACTGTATAATTAATAGTTATTTGTATATCAAGGCACTAAAGTATAATTTTTTATTACAAATATGGATTTTAATATCTGAGGTGACATCCGAGGAAATAAACCGTATGAGTAATAAAAAATACTTTAGTGCCGGGGTATACATTATATTTTTTCCGAAATTAGTAATTAAAATAAAAACATAAATAAATTGCATTATATGCCGATCTCGGTGGCGTAGTGGCAATGTCACTAGCCTAGTACGCCAGAGGTCGTGGGTTCGAATCCCACTGAAGATCATGGTTGTTTGTGTTCATATATAAATTTACTATCATCCATTCATGAGGCGGCATATGACCAAATTAGTTAGTCCGCTTCCCATCTTCATAAAAAAAAATTGCATTATGTATTTGTAAAACTTCAGATAACTGTTGCGACGGGGTTGACTGTGATATAATTTCATAATTTTTAAAATATATTTTTAGACGTGTTCTGCATGTGCTTTGCATTAAATCCGATAAATTATTATCAAAGTTAAATAATAAATAAATTCACAGGTTTGCAATTCAAGTTTGCCATAAGAGTCTGTAAAGTTTAACTTTAGTTACTATTTTGGCTAACTTCATGTAGTAATATCGTATACTTTAGTATAGATTTAGGAAAAAATATTGTAATCGGCTGTAATGCCGTAACATATCAAAAAATAAAGTAATCGGGAATCCAGTAAAAATGTTCTAAAGCCAACGTTTCGCCAATATCGGCTTCTCCGGGGCAAAGAAACTAAATAGTCATATAATTATATACAATAATTATAATCTTTAACATAACGTTTGTACGTAAAAAATAACATGTAGCACGCTTTTTGTTCAAACATTGAATCTACCATCACAGAAGTAATCAAAAGCAAATAGCGATCGACAACCATAGACAAGCCAAGAAACCTTTGCCCTGAAAAAGCCAAAAATACTTAATATAATTTTGACAGCATTCCTGATTATTTTATTTTCCGATACTTTATAATAGCTGTTCAGTCCATTTTGCTATAATAATCACTGGGTATAAATTTGACTGGTGATCATTTTGTTTTCACGAAATCATTAAAATTTTATGAGGTAAATAGCTCCGTGGTAACCTTAGATCATATAACTCTAGAGTTATATGATCTAAGGTGGTAACATATCGGATTAATGATCATGGGATTTTAAGAGTTAACTTTACTTCCCCCCTCCTTATCATCTGCAGTGACTGTGATTAAGGTACTACGAGAGCAGAATGCTACTCTTGAAATGCGTAAATAGGGGGATGATATATTTATTATTATTTTATTTGAGTAAATTTCATCTGTTTCATATATTTATTTGTATTGTTAAAAATCTGATGTCGCCACACTTCTTTTTTACGCCAATAAATTTAATAAATATATAATTGTTACTTTAGTTATTTGTATGATTATTCTTATAGCAATTATGATTATTGAAACATAAATAGGTGCGCAGAAGAAATTGAGAAAATTCGGGTGACCTCAAAAAACTAGGTGTTAAACAGTAAAAATGACATGTAATACATATTGATGATTATAACCTATATAGTATGATATAAAATTAGAGATTAGAGATAAATTTAAATATTAATATTCATTTTCAATTATCATCAAATTTTTTTACAATAATCTCAATAATTTTCGAATAGAAGCTCTTATGTACCATTTTTATATGAAGTTATAAAATAATTTTCGGGTATTGTACAGCACTGGCTTAAACACTTGTTTTAAATCACCCAAAAACAGAGCTCGTGGAACCAGCTAAAATGTTGAAATACCCCTTTATATTTGAAATAGCTAGGTTCTTAATATTTCTAGCAATTTTCTTGCATTGACTCATCCGATTATGTGCCTTCTTTCGCACTCTCTCGGCTCCTAAATTGTCTCGTACATAAAACCCTAAATTATGTATTTATTACATAAATATCTATTACATTTATATTTCAATAATTAAATGCAGTTACATTTATTTAAAATGAATTTAAAGAAATCTCTGTTTAAATTCAGCGAAATTCATTTATATTTTACTCGAACTTTCCAGTTCCAATACAGTTCGCCAATATCACTTAAAAGAATTAGATGATTAAATATCGGCGGTCGTAAGAAGCCCTCAAGCAGTTTAAATTTTGAACAGCGTATTTTAAAGTGCATTGCGATTTACTAATTTACTACCGGAAGCAATCTTCAAGTAAAACTAAATTTTTATGTGAACTCTTTCTTAAATCTTTGAGATTTTATTTCTGAAACTTTCATATGTATGTAAGTGATTAGTCGAGAAGAGTGAATTAAGAATCACTGTCGTGAATTATGGCTACTATAGTTAATTGAAAAAATTGAAATAATGGGGATATAGTTACACAAGAGTAGAAAATAGTTACTTACTTTACAAGTGGGCAGAGTAAGGAATTACCCAGGAGAGAAATTTTAGCACACGAAGGTTGATTGTGATAATTTTATCGAGTGGGTAATTCCACTTTGCCCACGTGTGAAGTATAACGTTTTATCCAACATCACTTAATAAATGCAAAATTTATTAAAGTAATATTATTTGACAGTGACATGATTTAAATTTAAATGTCAATCGAAGTGGTTACCATGGTGTTGTGTAACCTGACTCACTAAGTCACTTTGCCCACTAGTGGAAAATCTGTTACTTTCCTTCTTTAAAATCGCCATGATTACAGATAATTTATTGGGAGGTGTTGGATAATAATATATTATGATACAAGTGTATAAGTAAGCTTTTATAGCACGTACGACGAGTTTAAGAGCACGACACGAAGCGGAGTGCTTTTAACGTCGCTAGGGCTTTAAAAGCACTTTTACACGTGTGCCATACGCTATTTTTTATTTAACCTACATCAGTTTCTGGAAAAAAAGCAACGTTTTGATTTTATTCATTTCATAATTTTGCGCGTGTGACGTTTGATGTATATCGTTTACATAGAGATTGGTTAGCATTTATTGTTTACGTTATTATGTAGATTTGACATGACAGTTTTGACAGATATTAATAGTAATAATTTTTGTTGTTCCATAGCAACCCTTAAAGCACGGCATGTGTTAATCTTAAATTCGGATTATGATGCAGGTATAATAAAAAAACATTTGTTACAAAGAAATCGTCAGTAGGTATTATATTTTCCTGGAAAATGAAGATCCTTCACATACCTTCTTTCAGGATAAGGTTCAAGACCTAATATATATTATTAAATTTTGTTATACTTCCCTAAAATTGTTCTAAAAGAACATACTCCCACATCGTCGATAACCCACGTTTCAATACGAACGAGTGATATAACATCGAATATGAAATCTCAATTTTGGGAGATATTGGAATAGTATTTCGCAGGTGTTTCGAATGTCCATTCACCCAGCACGGAGCGTGTTTCATTGCTTGTTACCCACCCCAGAATCAGTTTCCTGTAATGTGAAAAAGAAAAAAATGATCTTTCCCGCCACCACAGAGGAGCCTCCCGACGTTCGAGTTCCGACATCCGACGAATGTCCATCAGATGTTTCCATTTTCTTTCTGTTTCTGTTCTGTAGAATTGCAAGGCCAAATGTAGCAAAATAAAATACTAGCACTGTGGTGTAATGGTGAGATACGAACATGAAGCAATGAACAAAAAGATTCAACCAGATAAATGTAATACTACTTTATTGCGTTTTCTCATTGCCGCGATAATTTTACAAATTTTGTGAATATATACAGTTAATGTTAATGCAGAACAAAAATGGATGTAGAATTGAAATGTGGTTTACATATATTAAATTAATTTTTTTTTTTGTGAAATTGCTGAAAATTTTTTCCTATTCACTTTACAACAAAAGTGTAAATACAAAAGTTGTTCAGAATTGCATGATTCATGCAATATGGCTCATTTGGATATCTAAATGTGAGTATTTCACGATGTATCGATCAAATTAAAATTACTTTTTTCGCGATCGCTCAGAAAATGAGCTGTTTCTAATCGCTTTTTATTCCGGAAATTCCTTCTTTACCGAGCTAGTTCGGAAAATTGACTATAAGGGATCGGAAAGCAAAGTTTCCATAGTGATCAGTTCTTTATTTATTTATTTTTCATTCATGTGTCAAATATTGCAATTATTATTTCTTTTTTTTCAAAATATTGTACCCAACATGACCTGAAAGTGTCTTCACTGGGCTCACAAGCTTCCAAAGCTCGCTTACGCCTCGCTCTGGAATATGCTTGCTCACCCAGTAAAGTATCACTTTCAGGTCTTGTTACTTAAATTACTATTAACCCGATCATGGAAAATTAAACAAAACCGAAAAATATTTGACATTTTATACAACAGTTTTAGGGTTATTCATTTATTTAACAGAAATAAATGGCCAGAAATAACTTCTAAAAATAATACAATGGGAACGGTAATAAATAAATCTAAATCTATTTTCTAAAATTGAAGTTTAATTTAATTTTCCATTACCGTACTTCAATTTTTATAATAAATATTAATTTTAATTTGATTCATATATCGAGAAATACTAACATTTAGGTAACTAAATGGGCTTTATTGCATGTATAATAGTATATTATGATACAAGTGTATAAGTAAGCTCTTAAAGCACGTACGACGAGTTTAAGAGCACGACGCGAAGCGGAGTTCTTTTAACGTCGCTATTTTTTTTATACCTGAATCATACTCTGGAAAAAAAACTGGAAAGCAACATTTTGATTTTGATTCGTTTCATAATTTTGCGCGTGTGACGTTTGACGTATAGTTTACATGGAGACTGGTTAGCATTTGTTGTTTACGTTTAGAGTTTTGACAGATATTAATAGTAAATATTTTTGTTGTTGCTTAGTAACCTTGAAAGCACGGCATGTTCTAATATTGCGTTTAAGAACGAAGTAGCGAGTTTTAAACACGGATTATGATACAGGTATAATAAAAAATACTCAACAACTTTTATATTTACACTTTTACTGTAAAGTGCATAGTTAAAATTTACAGCAATTAATAAAAGTATATAAATCAGTATACACCACATTTCAATTCTACATCCGGTGCTACAAAGCTACTTAATTTTATTTTAATTGTTTTGTTAATATCTGATGAAATAATAAATATACAAAAAAATGTTATATTAAAAATATTTATATTTCCAAACAGTCATATAAATTTTGACTGTATTGAGCTAAGGAATAGCTCATTATAGCACATGGTATATAAAGAAATAGGTACTTCACACGATTATGTACAAAGACAAATAAATTATACTGTTCTTGTTCATTACCTTGTAGAACAAGCAAGAATATTTACATAACAAAATTAAAACTGATATAATTTTAGTTTTTCAAGAACTGATATATATATATATATATATATATATATATATATATACAGGGTGTTAATACTAAGTCGTTACACCCGAAAATGGTAGATAGAACTCATTAAAACAAACAACTTTTTTTAGCTCAAATTTTTTATTTGGAGCCCCATTTCATAGTTATTGGCGTTCACTTGTTTTTCGAAAAATCGTCATAACTCCCTTATTTTAAGGAATATTTAAAAAATAAAAAAACTTTAAGCATTTGCTTTCGGTTCTCTAAAACACTTGTATTTACAATTATTTTCTATTTCATCAAATAACAAAATGGCGACCAATCAAAAATTTCTAAACAATATATTTTGAAAACCACCCCACCGATTTTCGAAAATAAAACATTTTTAAAATCCTTAAATTTTCTATTACAATATTTGCCTGAAACATTTTTTTCTATCTGGCCAACAAAAGTTTTTATTGAAATTAAATTGCAAGATAAATTTTAACAAACTGCAACAATCATTTAAAACAAAGTAGGCTTGCTGCCATTAAACAAGAAAAACAAGAAACAAACAAGAAAAATAAAACAATAAACAATGAATCAACAAGGGTGGGACTAAATATTATTTTCAAAGTGGCCACCATTCGCAGCAACGCAAGCCCGGCAGCGTGCTTTGATGTTGGTGGAGACCTTCGCAAAGACTGCCTGCTTCTCTTTTATATCTTCTGCTGCAGCCACGATTCTAGCCACTAGTTCTAACTCTGTGTTCACCGGTGTCTCGTAAACAGAGGTCTTCATCTAGTGGAGTTAGGTCGGGGCTGGCCACGCAACTGGACCTCTCCTCCCAATCCACTTATTCGGGTATTTTCTATTTAACAATGCGGTGACTTCTCGCGTTCTGTGAGCCGGTGCCCCATCATGCTGAAACCAAAGTCTCCGCCTTATGTTTAGTGGCAAGTCTTCAAGTAGTCCCGGCAGCACAGTATCCAAGAAAATAAAATAATTTTCCCCATTCAAACGGTTTGGGAGTACGTAGGGTCCAATAACGTAATCCCCTATAATAAATGGTGCGTGGGGATTCTCGTCAACCCACAAATGATTATTTTTAGAATTAAATACCCCGTCCCTTGTGAAGCAAGCTTCGTCGGTAAACAAGACAAATTTTTCAAAATGCCTTCTCAGATTACAACGTCGAAGGAGCCAACGACAGGACAATAGTCTTGGCTGGAAGTCGTCAGGTCCCAAAGCTTGAACTTTTTGCCTAGAGTACGGGTAAAGGCCCTGCTCATTCAGAACTTGCCAAACACTGACATTATTCACATTTAATCTGTTCCCTATTATGCTTGTGCTCGTCGATGGCTCATCTTCAATAATGTTAAGTACAGCCTCTTCAAATCTAGGGGTTCGACGTACCCTGTTGGCGTTTCCACCAGTTGTTGGGTAGAAACAACCAGTTTCTAACAAACGCCTACAAATTTTTCTGAAGAGTTGGCTACTTGGTTGTTGACGATTCGGGTATCTTTCCCGATAAATTCTTCGAGCTTCCTGTGCATTACGCCTTGCCTCCCCAAAAACCAGAAGAATGTCAAGAAGTTCAACTTTTTCATAATGATGCATGTTTACGTATAAATTATGCAAAATACAAACATACAAACGGACATACACGTGCGCTAAATTTGAAGTAACTTGTTTTTGAGTACTTGTCAAATCTAATCTCTTTTGTTTCATTGTTTTAAGCAGCTTCTTCATTTTAAATCCTTTTTTTTTTTAGTTTGTTAATACTAATGTAAGCCAAGTAAGTGAACAAAAACTTTTTTTTTGCCGGATAGAAAAAAATGTTTTAGACAAATATTGTAATAGAAAGTTTAAGGATTTTAAAAATGATTTATTTTCGAAAATCGATGGGGTGGTTTTCAAAATATCTTGTTTAGAAATTTTTGATTGGTCGCCATTTTGTTATTTGATGAAATAGAAAATAATTGTAAATACAAGTGTTTTAGAGAACCGAAAGCAAATGCTTAAAGATTTTGTATTTTTTAAATATTCCTTAAAATAAGGGAGTTATGACGATTTTTCGAAAAACAAGTGAACGCCAATAACTATGAAATGGGGCTCCAAATAAAAAATTTGAGCTAAAAAAAGTTGTTTGTTTTAATGAGTTCTATCTACCATTTTCGGGTGTAACGACTTAGTATTAACACCCTGTATATATATATACGTCACAACATTTTTAAAAAAATCATTGTGGCTTAATGAATAACAATTAAGACTTTTTAAAAGTGTAGATAGCCTTCAGTATAGATAAAGTTTCATAAAAAAAAAAAAATAAAAAAAATAGTGAAAGACCCCATTCTAGATAAACTAGAGAATAAATGTATCAGTAATAAAATGACAAAATAGTGATAGTAAACTGAAAATAATTAAACAGATCTTTCGAAAACATATTGCCAGGCAACAGCCACGAAAACATTTGAGAAAGATACCGGAGAATTATTTTCTAATTCATCTAATTCTCGATTTATATTTAACTATTTAACATCTGACATTTGTCAACAAAAACAAAAAAGCTACAGATCTTATTCCCGGAAATAATTACTAGAGCTTTATTCTCAGTATAATAATGACAGGATTGGTTAAAACACAGACACGTGACATACAATGAAGCATTTCATTGGTTTTACCAAACTTTATTCAGTTAAATAAATCAAAATCATGCCTAAAATAATGATTATTATTCTAGGAGTCATATTTTTTTGCAATTCTCTTCTAAGGGCTTCCCATATTGAGAAAAGTTATTTATATATATATATACCGTGTGTCCCACGTAAAGGTTGGCATCGGCAAATAACATGTAAAATCAGTTTTTTGTAAATAAAAAGTGTCCGTCAAAAAATTATGCATCCAAATTTTATATCACAATACTGCCAATATTCCTACATCTTATTTAATACAGATTACTTTATTTTGATACCGCAATTTAATGTAATTAATAATAATAATTCCTAATTTTCCGCCTACTCTTTTTATTGCTACTGACGTATAGTGTTTGCAATTTGTTTTAAATATTTTAATCTGTCACTGTCATCAAGAATACATCAAATGTCGAGAACCGTGTAAATATTATTAGAATGTATTATGGGGGCGCAGTGCAAGACAAATATCTGAATACACCACAGGAATGAACGCTGAATAATTTCCATCGCCAGAAATTGACAGTGACAGATTAAAATATTTAAAACATATTGCAGGCACTATACGTCAGTAGCAATAAAAATAGTAGGCGGAAATTAGCAATTATTATTATTAATTTCATTAAATTGCGGTATCAAAATAAAGTAATCTGTATTAAATAAGATGTAGGGATATTGGCAGTATTGTGATATAAAATTTGGATGCATAATGTTTTGCCGGACACTTTTTATTTACAAAAAACTGATTTTACATGTTATCTGCCTATGCCAACATTTACGTGGGACACACGGTATATATATATATATATATATATATATATATATATATATATATATTAAATAATAATAATAATAGATGCACATAAATGTAAACAGATATTGAGATATTTCAGTGAAACTCAAAAAATTTATTAGCATGTTTAAAAAAATGTATCATGTACCGTGATCTGCAATAAGCAGCGTGAGCCCAAAAGTGAGTAAATGATCCAATAAATTATTTTTCTGCTGCAAGAAGCTGCTCTTTATTTCGAAAGAATTCTAATAAGTTTTATGAAAACATGTGATGAACGTTGGACAGTATTATTAAATACACCAAACTCGAAAGGCTTCACTTATATATTGTTAAAACAGTTGACGATTGTTGTAAAGGGTATAGCCGGATAAGCATACAAAATCTGCCCCCAATCCATATGGCTGATCGATTTCTTATTAAAAATAAAAATTTTCCTGAAAATTTCAGCTTTTACATCAAAAGAGTTACGACATAAAGAAAACGTATTTTTATTTTATTGGAAATATTCAACTGAATATTTTGAACAAGAATTTTTTTAGTATTGTATATACTAAAACAATAATTGACGATCGTCCAAAATGAATTTTTAACGTTCGAGTTCAAATCAGTAGAATTTTATTTTGATACGCAACTCGATAGAGTTTAATAAAAATCCTGAAATAATTTCATTTAATACCCGTAATTCCTAAATGACATATTGTAACGAACGCGGTAACGACAAGCTGAAACTCGTTTTACGCAGCCGAGTAAATGACACCGCGCCGGCTTGTTTGAACCAGTCCGCCTGCGTCATAATAAGGAATATTTTCGAAGCTTCTCGAAACAAGAAAAGCATCATAAAAGAGCGAATCGCCGGGAGCAGTCAGTCAGTCAGGTGATTCAGTTAGTTGAGTTGACTCAGTCAGTCAGTTGACTCAGTTGACTCCGGAGCTACTATGAAGAACTTGTGAATATAAATTTATCGCTCAGTCTGAACATAAATAAATAGTTATAAATAAATATCGCTGGGCTAGTTTACATAAATAGTAGTGTTTGTTTATAGTAGTGATTAGTGTTAGTGTATAAGTTTTTGTATTCGTTATGTTAGTCTTTAAATATAGTGTTAATTAATTTTTACTCTTTATTATAATAATTATTTATTAAAATTTCTTTTTGTTTAAATAAAAACGTTTAAAACCCATGAGCGTTACAATATACAAAAATTTAAATTTATGTAGTACTTAAACAGATTTAAAAAAACATTCACACATTATTTGTCTCGCAAATAAAATATTTAACGTCGCCGTGAAATGGTAACCAAATCAATGTTTTACCCGGTTGTAGCCGCAACGAATGGTCTTCACCACCGCTGCCACCATCACTAGCTCCAGTAAATGATAATGACTAATATGAACGTGGCACTTAGTGAAACTATAAATCGTTAATGCGAGGTTCCGGGTCCCAACCTGGGATCGCCATGCGCACAAAAGGTTCGCACTTAATTAAATATTCTTTCCTGATTCACGGTTCGGTTTTCGTTACATTCACCGGTACTTGTTTTCGACAATGGATAATTGCTGCATTTAAATATTCAGCCATTACAGTAAGGAAAAATTATATTTATTGTCAGTTTCAGCAGTTTCCAAATTTTTTTTTTGTATATCGAATCTATATATACCGTGTATTTCAGCTACAACGCAACATTTAGTTTTCTGTCATGAATGCATTACGATGGATAGCAAATATAATGGAGATTCATAATCATATCGTACAGAAAAGAATAAGGTATAGATAGGGTGGCCCAATGTAATGCTTTTTCTTAATAAACTTTTGAAAATATCTCTAAAATGTTGCAGCTAATTAAAGTTCTTTAAAATTAACACCCACCTATTGAAAACCGTTGCAAATAATATGAGAGAATAATTATTTTCTTGTTTCCATTGAAATATCTTTCTTTCAAATCTAACAATATCTTGTTATGTTAAATTTTATTATGCATTCAACAAAAAATAATAGCAAAAAAAGAGTTGAATTGTAGAAACTTATTTCATAAACCGCTGTTTCCTGAACTTTCGACCCATGCGTGCCACTTTCAAATATTTTTAACGCTTTGTACCCCATATTAGAAAATTTCTGGAATATACCACTAAAAACAAAAACCGTACAATTTATTGTAGTAATGTACAGTATGTCCTCGGATGAGTTCGAAGTTTGCCTCATGAGGCAATTCGAGCGAGAGTGGAAGAAGGGCATTCTTGTCGTGTCAGACACAACATTTATTCACGACATGTTTCAGAAAACTATTTTCTCGGTGCTCGGGCCTAAAATACAATTAAACGTTAAAAGTTAGGTTATCAGACGTAAGGCGGTGTAACAGTGCTACAAATAAACTAATCTTAAATATAAATTAAAGCTGTCAAATTGTGATTTCATCTTGAAAAAGAAAAATATGACATAATTGTAAGATAATTTATAGTATGTATATCACTAAAATAAGATTTTCAATATAATTAGGAAATTATTTATAATTTTTACAATATATTTTTTGTAAATAACTTTCATATTTGTAACACTTCTACATTTTCCTCACTATTTCGGGAGAAGAGCGGTAAGGATTCTGAGCATGTAAAAAAAAATGATTTTTTTTTATTTTGGGGAAAATATTATTCTTTATAAGAGTCTGTCACTGTCACTGTCACAGATTTGCCACTAAATAAAAAACAGATTATTTTGAAGCACTTTAATATTTTTTCTCTTATAATTTTTAAGTAATCAGAATTTTATTTTAAACCATTGACAATAAAATGATATGAAAATTATATAGGTGAGTCATCGAAATGCCCGTCTTCGATATCGTTAGAAATGTAGCAAAAATTTAATAACAAAATTTATTCGACTACGCAAGGAGCATAACGTAATTATTTTCACATATACAGGCTGTTACGTAACGGCTTGGCGAGAATTGTTTGTCTTTTTTTGAAGTCGAACACCTATATATTTGTATATATTTTGAATTGTATTTTATTCATCTATACGACCATATGAATTTTGTTATAGTTTTCCGCGGCGTTGTCAAGTATTTCCGTTTTTTCTCTAAAAAATGGCCTAATACACGCATTGCTTTATGAAGGCGTATTGAAGTTATGTTTAAATTAAAATTTAAGACTTTTTTTTCTGCACAACTTTAACTATATTTTGACATATTTGTTTTTAAATATAATTATACAGGTTGTTCAATAAAGAGAATCAAATTTACTCCACTTCAAATGACTATAACTTGGCATTTTCATATGGAACAACCTATATTTTATTATTCTGTTACGTGTCATTTTGTATTGCCTTCATTTATTATTCAGGGTACCCTATGTCTAAAACCAATAATTTCGGAGTTTTTTTACCATTTTTCACTAAATTAATTTATTCAATTAAAAATTAAATCTAGTATATTGTTTTGTTTTTATTTATTGTTTGGTTTTAATTTACAAAATATTTTAAATGTAACCGCCATTCTTACGGAAACATATTTTCAGACGGTTTATAAATTAGGAATTTACCTTTCGCAGTTTATTTGCGTTGACAGCATCATATTTTTTCGATAATCATATTAACGGACAAAATTATTGTGAATTTCTACAAACTGATCTTCTAAACGATTTAGAAAATGTACCTCCCAATATTATCCGGAGATTGCGGTTCCAACACGATGGTGCACCAGCTCACAACAGTCTTCAGGTTAGTCATTATTTATATGAACAATTTTCCAAAAGATGGATTGGAGAAGGTGGTCCAAGAAATGGGCCCACTAGATCTTCGGATCTTACAAACTTACATTTCTTCTTGTGGGGCTATGTAAAGAAGATATGATGGAGCGAATTCGTAACTGTTTTGAAACTGTCAACGTAAATATACTGCGAAGAGTAAATTACTCATTTATAAACCGTCTGCAAATATGTTTCCGGTTCCATTGGAAATATTTTGTAAATTAAAACACAATAATTTCCATGGTATACTTGATTCAATTTTTAATTGAATAAATTAATTTAATGTAAAATGGCGAGTTATAGTCAATTGAAGTGGAGTAAATTTGATTCGCTTTATTGAACTCCCTGTAAAATTACATTTAAAAAAAATATGTCAAAACATAGAGTATTCTTAAACTTTACTATTAACATAACTTCAGTACGCCTTCATAATGCAATGCGTGTATTCGGCCTTTTTGAGAGAAAAAAAGGAAATACTTGACAACGCCGCGGAAAACTAAAACAAAATTCATATGTTCGTATAGGTAAATAAAATTCAAAATATATAAAAATATATATGATGTTCCATTTAAAAAAGAGACAAACAATTCTCGCCAAGCCGTTACGTAACATTCTGTATATGTGAAAATAATTTTTTTCACGACATGGTAGGAAACCCCACCGTTCTTCTCCCGAAATAGTGAGGAAAATGTGTTGTTCCTCTCTAGAGAGAAAAATATAGAAGTGTTACCAATATGAATGTTATTTACAAAAAATATATTATAAAAATTATAAATAAATTCCTAATTTTATTGAAAATCCTTATTTTAGTGATATACATACTTTTACTTGGTTCATTGGCAACACTGCTACACCGCCTTATGTCTGATAACCTAACTTTTAACGTGTCACTCTGTCAGGTGTGTTCTCAAAGTGTGTTTTAGGTCCGAGCAAACCGTTTTTAGAAACATGTCGTGAAAAAAATGTTGTGTCTAACACGAGAAGAAAGCTCTTCTTCTACTCTCGTTCGAAATGCCTCATGAGCGCAGCGAGTGAGGCAAACTTCGAACTCGAGGGGGACAAAAAGAAGCGCTTTCCTCTCTAGTTTGGCAAATAACTATTACGTTATGCTCCTTGAGTACTCGAATAAATTTTTGCTGTATTTTTAACGACAACGGTAATATCGAAAACGGGCATTTCGATGACTCAACCTGTATTTAAAGATTTCAAGATAGGCAGAAACTTTTATAAACAATAACATTTTCCTTAAAATTAGAAATATAAATTTTCTTATCTATAGATACGGTAGTGTAGGTATACATATTTAGAAAATTGTTTAAATGTATATAATATATTATTTTTATGTAATTTATATACAACGAAATGTATTTCTTTTTATATTTTATAAAAAAGGAAAATTTTTAAATTCTTTGAGTAGCCCTTGCAAACCCTTTGTGTACCCTTAGGGGTACGCGTACCACGCTTTATAAATAATTAACTCTGAAATATATTCATTCTCTCTGTACGATTATTTGTATTGTTTGATTTTCCGTGCGTGGTTTGGTAATTCTGATTAAAAACTTGAACCGTCGAAAAAGAAACTGAAAAACAAAAAATAAAATGTGTATCAAAACTTTTCAAATACCGGGTCAGTTTAAAAATTTGGCAAGTTTCCATAAATGTCTTCCATATTTTGAATTAAAAACGACAAATAAATACTGATTGTTTAATGTTTAAATCGAAGTTTGTTGTTATTGAAATATTCAATCTAGTATTTGTTATTTATTATTACCGATACATTTATTAAACTAAAATAGATGTGTAATGATATTTCCACATAGAGTGAAGAATCTTACAAATGGAGTTTTGGACAGAAAAAAGTATTTTACTAAAATTGATATGTATGGACACTGTATAGGTAATAGTTATTTACTTTACAAGTGGGCAAAGTAAGGAATTACCCACGAGAGATATTTTAGCACACGAAGCCGAAGGCTGAGTGTGATAATTTTATCGAGTGGGTAATTCCACTGTGCCCACGTGTGAAGTATAACGTTTTAACCAACATCTCTTAATAAATTCAAAATTTATAAAAGAAATATTATTTGACAGTGACATATGCTTTAAATTTTTTAATTAAAATGTCAATGGAAGTGGTTACCAAGGAGTTGTGTGTTATTATTATTGTTATAAATAAAAAAATCCTCTAGTGGCTTTCCTCAAAATTATACCCACTAGTGGATAATCTGTTACTTTCCTTGTTTAAAATCGCCATAGCTATAGAGCATTTATTAAGAGGTGTTGGATAAACATATTTATACAATTTTATAAATATAAATAATACATTATTTTTTTATGTAATTTAATTACAATGAAATGTTGTTTTTCTTTTTATATTAGCTTAAAAAGGAAATTTTTTAAATTTTTAGGGGTACGCTTACCACACTTTGGGAAACATAAACCATTGGGGCCTATTCTCTAAAAGGTTGTTAACACAACAACTTACTAATTGTGACAATTAATACATTATTGACAGCTAATGAAATATTCCCCAGTGAGCATGGTGTTTTAATGCTATTTTGTAACTATTCGCAAGTTACTAGATAACAACTTAGTGAATTGGGCAGATTCTTCGTTACTGAAAGTATTAACCATTTTACTCTATTTTACCATACTTTGGCATTGAATGAACTAGATGGGTTTTTGTATTTAAGTGGCTTTCAACCATGTGGACATCAATTTTTGAGCAATAAAAGAAAAATTCAAATAGCAGTAGACTTTATGATACCTTATATTAAGTATTTTTTAAACTAAACATTTTTCAACTAACTTTAAAGTATTCCAAATTTTCATTTAAAACATAATTATCCGCTGTAGTTTGTAATGACTATTTATTAATTAATTCAACTTTTATTTGCTGTAACTCTCTTGTTACTGAGTTTTTGTCAAAAGTTTAATAATTAAAAGACAGTTTTTGGACTAGAGATGGGCAAACCCATTCGCGTAACTGATTCAGTACTTTTGAATCGGTTCACCAAAAAAACCCTTCCAATGCGATACGTTCAAAATAACACTGAATAGAATTGGCAAGTTGAAATTATTTAGAATTTCTCTGTGGTATGGGATAAGAAATCGTACCAGAAAATATTAAATTTAAATTCGCAACCATTACAGGAAAGAAAAATTTTTTGTTAGCTACAAAAAAATAAAGAATACAACAATGTCAGGTACGAAATGCAGATCAAAAGAAAAAAATACTAACTGGTTATAAATTAATGTTTAAAATAAAAACGGAATTAGGTATTTGAAAAGAAAATTTTTGCACGCCTAAGTTCAAACAAAAGTGCTACAATATGTCTTTTATAGACGTCGGTTCAGTAAGATTATGCTTTGTGTTGAGTAATATAAGGTTGTAAAATCACTATTTTACTTTATAAGCTGTGCGGTATCTAAGAGCATATTTTTGATAAAACGCAACGTAGGAATAGTGGAACAACCTGCATTCTTTTGCTCGCCAAGTTACATCGTCCGAATGTGTTTTGTTCTTTCTATTGTTCGAGAAGTAATTTTCATTCCAGGCAGTATTCTAATTCTATGAGCATCCTAGTAAGGCATATCTTTAAAAATTTACTATGTGAACCGAAACGTTTAACATATACTGAAACCCATGTGAATCGATCGAGAGCAAAAAGGTGATCGGGCTCTTTTCGTTCACTGAAATTACCCGTTCAAATTGAACAGGTCGTTCGCAAACGACGTCTATATTTTGAGCTCCCCTAGATACACTTTCAATCTTTTCTGTTCTTTAAGAATCGCCTGTGTACATTACCAAACTCTTTCAGGTAAAATGCAACATTTGTTATATATAATGTTAAATAAAATTGTAATCACAGGAGTACTTTACTCGTACATAATAGCTCTGTTAGATGACTTGCACTAGGTGGTTATAGTGTAAACTTTTTAACATTCAAGCGTTTTATGAGAAAGGTACAATTTACGCAGACTGTTCGATGAGAAAAATTTCAGAACCAAAAACTGACCCATGAAGTGATGTAGACTGTAGTCTCCAAAGGACCCATTTCATAATTTCGAGACACCCATTTGAGTTTCTTAAATAAAAAATAAATCACATGTATTTTTCCAAAAATTAGCGCTGAATACATAAAACTGTATATGTTATAGTAATTAACGTATTAAGGGCGTTATAAGGACATTAATGCGTGAGGTCAACCGTTTGATGCCGACGGCCTCTTGCCCGAGGTGTGTACGATGACTGAAGGCATTATTGTCCAGTTAACGCCCGTGGTGCGTTCAACGTTTAATGTCCGACCAATATATTATTTTATAAAAGACTTTTTATCGCTTTTTATCCTGTCATTGCATTTTGTTAAAGAGATTAGTCTATTTGCTTGCAATCACTTTAGCTAGGTAACGCAATATTCTTATTTGTTTACAATTTCTATTTCTCAATATGACAGTTTTTGTTTCTATCTACCATTAGAAGTCAGTGTTTGTGTATTCTATGTCCAATAGCAACAACGTCAAATTTATAACGCCCAAGAGCGTTATATGGTATATCTAGCTGGGCAATTATAATAACAATATCGTAACGGTCGGACATTAAATTATATTTTAGGCATTACAAATGTTTTGTTTTGGAGATATATTATTTGAAAATCAGCATCAAATTTTCAAATCTTCCTTGATGTTTGTCAGAGTTACGTCATTTATTTTCGGCCAATAACAGTAATGTTACTATAGCGAACAAAATTTGAAACGTGTTTTTTTTTTCACTGTCCCGAAAAGGATTTATAATAGTCACATTTTGATTATTTTAGACTCACGGCAAGAAAAGATTGTCGACGCCTGCTGTAGAAAGTGCATAACGAAATGGGAGAGAACTAAAGTCAAATTTACTGGTTTGGTGGCTTGTAAAAATAGATTATAACTTTAAATCAAGAAAGAAGGAAATTATATTTGTGAATCCTAAAATGACGTGTAAATTCGGCATTGATGTATCCTCCTGAGACTACCTCTTCAACATAGTTTTTGAAACTAGTGAACTAAACTAGGAAATTTCTTTTTTGTCGTTATTCCGTTTATATTTCAAATTCAACATCATTATCGCTGCTCTAGTTAAGTACATCATCTGATTCTTATGAATCTATTACTACAGCAATCTTCTTATAGGTTAATTTAACAATTAAGAATTGATTCAATTTCGAGTTTTTTGACACTGTTAAACTAGTGTACATTGAGCTGACCTTCACTACCCAACCCTAACCTGAATTGAACTAAATTGAACGTTCCCTATGAATTTTAGAACAAAAGTGTAATTACAAAAATTTGTTCAGAAACAAAAACTACATCAAATTTATTGATACAATACTTTTCGGTCATGAAATACCTAAACGTAAAATAAAATTTATAATTTTTAGCTATTGCCATGAAAAACAAAACATTCAATTCAAACAATCATATTGATTAAGTATGACACATGATATTTGTAATCATAGATACATTTTTCCATTTAATGCAATTCTAGCTTTTTTATCAATTTCGAATATTTTCTGATGTTTGGAATATTGAGTCTTTACCCCTGGCTCGGTTCACAAGTTGTGTTATCATGATTTTATCACTTTTGCTTTTACTGATGATGATAACATACATATGTAGATACTTTAAGACTGAGGGGTTAGATTTAATATTTTAGATTAATAAGTATAATTTTATGTGTATAATTTTTTACTCCTTTATACTTAGTATAAAATATGTATATGAATAACTGCGCTAATTTTTATAGCAGTTGCAAATGGAAGTTTAACTGACATATACAAGTTTGTCCAAAAATACGTTACCACTTATATAGTACCACCAGAAGAGTCACATGCGCCCTAGTGTACCTAAACAACCGCCAGCTACCCCAAGTTGAGAACGTCAAATATCTAGGAATGCACCTAGACAGACGTTTGACTTGGCGTAAGCACATTTGGACCAAACGAAAGCAGCTGGGCTTGAGATAAAACAGCTGTTATCGGCAGAAAATCCATCCTCTGCACTGACAACAAATTTCTATTGTATAAAGCAATAATCAAACCAGTCTGAACCTACTGTATCGAACTATCGAAAGATTTCAATCAAAAATCCTTCGTATGATTATCAATGCTCCATGCTTTGTCCCCAACTGAAAAAAAAAATTAACAATACTTAAAAAACAATATGCAATAAATATTTATTAAACACTATTGTATATGGTATTAAGTTAATGGTCTCAGGAATAAAACTTGAACTCGCATATCAAAACAATGTCAAGACAAGATAATTGAAGTATGGGATCGAATACAGGTCTCAAGGTGAAGTTTTAATTTAAATTTTCGAAAATAATTTTAAGCGATCATCAGTTGATTTTTACAATAGTCTGGAATTAAATAAAAAGTCTCACAGAGGAGAGCTGCACAATAATATTTAAAAAATACTTTTAAACAATCGTCAATTGTTTTTATAATAATTATTAAATTGTCTTCGATTTTGGTATAGAAATGAAACTTTGTGAGGGTGATTATATTATCAGGTCATTTATCCATTTTAAACTTCAAGATAATTTTTTTTTTCAATTTTATTATAAATTTTACACATTATTAGTCCTTCTTTACTTCATAATACACTCCTCTCCTATTCACATACTTTTTCCAACGGTATTTCCATTTCGCAAAGCAGTCCTGGATTGCTTAACTTGAAATGGTCTTTAAGGTATGTGACTCATTTACTTTGATATCATCAATACACTGGTCATAATATGGCGTCTTTTCAGCACTAATTTAGATTTCGGAAACAAGAAAGCATCGCAGGTACTAATGTCTGGCGAGTAAGGAGACTGTGGGATGAGTCATATTATTTTTGGCACAAAACTGAGGAATTGATTGTCATCGTACAAGAACCAAGTTGTTACGCCACAACTCCGGTCTCTTTTCATGTTTCTGTTTGTTGCTTCGTTACTTTAGAAAATAGCACATTTAAAATATATATATATATATATATATATATATATATATATCATCACGCCTTTTACCCATTATGGGTGTGGCACTCTGCTTACGCAGATCTGGGTAAGTGATATATTTTTGCTATGAAGTGCGGTTACCAGCCATCAAATCATAGCCCCCATAGATGTTAGTGGAGGGGGAACCGCAGGGGTAAATTTAAATTGGCAACTGGCAGCGGTGGGTTTTGAACCCCATACAAAATTGCACTCAAATTCCAATATCACGAAAACTAATCGAGATATCAACAATCCAAGGACATTTAGTTACAGAGGAGGTTATGCGCAACGTAATGCTGCCAACCGCATACCACTAAATATCTCCATTGGCGCATAAGAACATTTTTGTATATATGTTTTTTTTAGATCTCTTGAATTTTTACAATATTCTTTGTGTATCTATACTCAACATGATTTTGGAGAAGACGCGCGTCATCAAAAATATTACTAGATAATGACGTCACTATGCAACAACATTTATATGGGATACTAATTTTTGTTAAAATGAAAATGTAGTGCGTGTTACATCACATGTGCCGACATTTATAGACGTGATTTGTTGCAATAAACAATATATTTATACATACATATTATAAAACACTGGATCACGAGGAGAACAAATTTTAACAACACAGTAAAGTCTGACAGTAAAGTGACAGTTCGATATGAATTTGTATGTAAACGTGATCATTTACCAATAGCAACAATATAGCGAACAAAAAATTAATTACAATTATTTTTAATAATTTAAAATTCCATTAAATGAATAAAATTGATTATAAAATCACTGTACATTGCATTTATATGTACTTTTCTTATGCTAGTATTTTTTACGTTGTTTTATTTTAAACATTAGCATACCTCAATAAACTTTACTAGTTATTTTTCACTTTATAAAGTTTTTTTTTTTTAGGTTGATGACGTTCGTCCTCTCCAAAATCATTTTGAGTATATTTACATTTCAATAATCTTAGTTCTTATGAGACTAACATATAATATATACCGGATGTAGAATTGAAATGTGGACCATAGGGATTTCAATGCAATTTTTTTTATTGCTGTAAATTTTTACCTATGCAGTTACAGTAAAATTGTAAATACAAAAGTAGTTCAGAATTAGAAAATACATACAGTATGGCCCATTTGGTTATCTAATCGTTAGTATTTCACGATATATCAATCAAATTAAAATCAATGTATATTAGAAAAATTGTAACACGGAGATGCAAAATTAGACAAAAACGAAAATTATTTGACAATTCAAAATCAAATCAAAATTTATTTATTTATTTAACAGAAAGAAACGGAATAATGGCGAATTTTAGAGTTTATATCTTTCCGTTTCTTTCTGAAGAAACGGAATTTTAGAGTTTATATCATTACAATCTTCTACGAAATTTCTACATGGGGTAAATAGCTCCGTGGTAACGTGTCGGGCTGTGGATCGTGAGATCCTCAGTTCGAATCCCACTGCCGACAGTTACAAATTAAAATTTACCCCTGTGGTTCCCCCTCCACTAACATCTTTGGGGGCTATGATTTGACGGCTGGTAACCGCACTTCATACGAAAAAATATATCACTTACCGAGATCTGCGTAAGCAGAGTGCCACACCCATAATGGGTAAAAGGCGTGATGATGATGATATATATACGAAATTTCTACAGAAAATAATACTAATATTATATTGCACGATGTATCAATCAAATTAATAGTATATTGTAATGGTACTCATTTTCTACGAATATGAAATGGATATTCCATGCGAGTTGCACACTATACTTTTTCCAGGACCACGATATTATTTCCTAATTAATTTAATTTTGTTAATAAATTTTCCCCGCTTTCACCATTTCAATCAGGGACGTCGGAAGTAATTTTTGTCAGGGGGAGGGTGAACTAGGAAGAAATTTCTTGGATAAAAAAAAATTTTAACTTTAATTTCCACTCCATTTTTTCCACTGACCATTTTTACCTCTAAACATTTTTTCCACCAATTTTTTCATATTCAGTTTTATTTTATAATAAATCACTATACATTTAAAATTGAATATTGTGGCCAACGGCACGGAGATACTCCAAGTAATTTGGCCATACTCTTTTCTATACATTTTTCATTATAAATGAGTAGGCACTGTGATTAGAGTTTGTCGAGAGTGAGTTGCGTTGGCTTAGGGTTTGTTTGTGAAATGTGCGAGCGAAGTGAGTTTACCTGCAAATAATTTCCATTAAAAATGAGTACTGTGATTCGAAATTGTCGAGCGTTAGCTGTGTAGGTTAGGGTTTGTTTGTTAGAAGTGCGAACGAAATAATCTTACCTTGCCTTTGTTAGTTAAATATTCATATTTTCGAATTAGTTCGAACGAATATCCAACTTCAAAAAAAGAAAACTTTTGAAATGGAAAAAAGTGGAAAAAAACTGCAAAAAAATCCAGTGAAAAAGTAGAATACAAAAAGTATCGTAAAATCATGCACTTAACTTAACTTATATAATATTCGATTAAAATAAAATACAATTTCAGTACAAAATTGAAATACTTATTTCAAAAATTCTTTCATTTATTACCTATATATTCAGATCTAGGGGGGGGGACTTCCGACGCCCCTGATTTCAATATTTGACAATTGTAAATAAGTATCCTAGCAATGGCACCTGTACTGAAATGAACTAACTTTATTGAAATACTCACAAAACAAATATATTTCGCACGATGGGCGCAGAAAAAATTAATTTTTATTAGGCAAATTGTAGCACAGCCAAAGAAAAACATTAAATATTAGAAATTCCATAAAACAATTTTAGGGTTATTCATTTATTTAACTGAAAGAAATGAACTCTCAAATCTTCTTCGAAATTTCTAAAAGAAAAGAAAATAATAAGACAATAGAATAAATAAATCTAAATCCTGTTTTCTGAAACTTCGGATATTTTTCGTTTTTATAAAATTTTTCGTTTCCCATGTAACACTTTTTCTAATATATATTAATTTTAATTTGATTGATATATCATGAAAAATACTAATATTTAGGTAACTAAATGGGCCTTATTGCATGCATTTTTAAATTCTGAACAACTTTTGTATTTACACGTTTGTTGTGTAGTATATATAATATAACAAAAAATAGCATTGAAATCCCTATATTTCACAATTTAATTCTACACCCGGTATGTAAAAAAAAGTCCTGTAGTGTCCAAACTAAATTAAGTAAACTCATTCCACCACAGTGTGATCCCTATTTTTGTAAGTTCAATCGCTTCCGAGCAGTCCACGCAAGAAACTTTTATATCAGTGAATGTAGAATATATAATATATTGGTCGTAGCATTTTCACAACATCGTAAACTAGGAATCGAGCCGGCATGTAAATAATAAATTCATATTATGCCTTGGAACATGAAGTATAGTAATTTCCGTTAGTAAATGTATATTTTACCAAGGTGATTGCATACTTGTAAAATAACCTTATGCAATATAGTTAAAAATGCTATAAGTATACTATAATATTTATGTGCAAAAAGTGGCAATTTATTAGTATAAAACCAGAGCGTGGAAAGAAATCAAACTAAAAATCATGAAATGAACTACTTACTTAGCTAATATGCGTAGAAAATAAAATACGTAAATTATAAGAAAATCGTTGCTACTACAAGAACATAACGAATTTTTGAAAATAGTAAATTTCAGATTCATTTGATGGTCATAAATCATGAAATGAATTGTGTACTTAAATAGAATGTGTAGGGAATAAAATACGAGAAATAACGAAAATAGTTGCAGCCACAAGGGTGTAAATGATTCTTTGAGTCAAAATAAACTGCGTACTCAGCTAGGGAAAATTGTTACTGTTACTATGCCATAATGAAGTTTTGAAAAATCTAATTTTCTCATTCACTTATACTTACTTCATAAACCATGAAATGAACTTCTATCTTTGCCAGTAAGTTTGGAAGATTAAATTCAAGAATTCCAAGAATATCGTTCCTTTTAAAATGCTGTAATATATTTTTTAACCGATGAAATAACGAATGAGGTTCTCTAATCGACGCGTATATTTTTTATTATATGACCATGCATAACTTTCCACAGGGTAGTCCGATTTTAATGATTTTTTTATGGATAGGATTTATTTATGGAGTAGTTAGTCCTATTTAATTTCCACCACTAATGGTAGAAAAATAGGGGATGATTTATTGTTCACTCACTGAATTTTTAAATGTTAACCGATTCTACCACGTATAACATTGTACTGGGAGCTCAGATTAAAAAAAATTTCACCACAATGGGTAGATACGGTAAGTACAAAAGAATTGAAAAATAAAAACTTTTTAGCAAAAAAAACTGAAAAGCGAATAATAAAATTAACCTTTTCAGCCTTAATAGCCAAGCTCATAAACTAAAGTAAGTAACTAATGTTGAGTCGGCGCCAAACAAACAATTAACAAACGCCGACCCAAAAAAAAAGCCTGCGCAATTCAATTTTGTTTTTGTTTTTATTAGTAATCAAGTGTACAATATTATTTAGTTATGTTTGAATATATTAACCAGTAACACGTATTATTGCTTCAAAAGAAATATGAACTTACACAACTCACTCTTGACAAACTATAATCCCAGTAGGTACTTATTCTTAGCGGAATTTATTTGAAGATAATCTCGCTTCCATGTTCCAAGTTGAACAAAAAAATGACACATCAAACTGTGTTTTCAAGGACATTACGAATCCAATCGCCAATTGTTAGTTTTTTGTTTTTCTTTAGTTTTACGCAAAAAGCGATAAACTCACGAAGTTTCATCCAATTCTGAGGTGAATTAGCACATCGCAAAGTTGACCGATTTGCCAATTCAAATTTTAAAACATTATTTATATAAAATTTTTAAATCACCCTTAAAATCCTCTACTACTAGATACTGAGTACGAATATGTTTCGTATATTTTCTAGTGCTACTATCACCTATAAATCTAATGGCTTGCACGTAAGCACATTTTCTGAAATGTATTTACGGATGTACGATAATTTCGTTAGGACTTTGCATATTCAATAAACTACGCACACATTTGACTCAGTTCAAGGCAGTGAGGCTGAATTGCGCGTAATTTTATTCAGGGAACTCCATCAGTTTATTGAATATCCATTTCGTGTCTGGACTCCGCGGGCCGCTCTGTACTCGCTCTCATTTTATTTTTATTTTCAACGGAGCCAATAAAATCTTTAAGCATGACATAAGCTCCGGTTGTCCTCTATTTTTGTCTGAATAGAATATAATAATACTCCAATTATTTTCGTTTCAAACGTGTAGTTATTTTTAGATATCATTCAAATTTATTCTCGTAAATTCAGAGTCATTTAATTTTTGTTTTCAAAACTTTTATTTTATTAGTTTATTTTGTGGGATGTAAAGATATCAAAAGGATATTATTTTCAGCACTGTAATTGGAATTTAGTTGAGCAATTTTTTTATAACTTATAATACAATTAGGTTATAAAATATACAAGTACAAATAAATAACGAGTGAAATCTATTGATTACGTACTTAACATATTATAATTTTTGGGAGGTTTTGGTACTACGGATAGAACACACAATTTACAAGCTTTAATAACGCTTTTTACCACTTGTAACCCGAAAATTCAACTACGTCTGAGTTAGAGATGGGTCAATTCCCGAAATATAAAGATATGAGAAAATTTACAGGAAATTCCCAGAAAATTTTTATGGGAAATTTAAATGTGAATAAAAGTTAAATTCACTTTGCTTCCACTCATTGTTAAAATTGTTTTTATAATACTCGAAATAATGATCCACGAAGCAATAAACCACTGGAGACGTCTAGTCATAACTTGTGATAGACCGAATACCACATTGCTTGTTGCTGGAATAGGGGTAGCTAACAGAAAGGTACAAGCGCACAACTTGACATCAAGGGCAATTTTTTTTTATTTCTTAAGAAATTTCCAAAATAATTTTTTTTTAAATTAGGGGAAAATCGTAATAATTTTTCCCCCGCAAATAGTGGCTGCAGGAATTACCGGGAATTTTCTCAAAATAAAAAAACAGATTCATGACGGGAGTATTTTAGCGGCACATCACTAGTCCAAGTGGTTTGGTTTCTGTTACATTCCGTTAAATACATGGGTCCCGTACTGTAAATTACATTCTGTTAAATATCAAATACATATATTTTGGCAATTTATGAATTAAAATATATAATAGGCCGGCAAAATCTAGTGAATTTTGTAAGATTGGTTTTGTTCAGTGTATGAGTGCTTGGAGGTTAGAGATTTCCATAAATTTTAGAGCTTAATTGTTAATTGGAAACCCAAATGTAATATCAAATAAATATCACCGAATTGTGTATATTTATAAGTCCTTCATATTCTTATTTTCGAATGATCTGATGTTACCAACATACAAAAGTCGTCTTTCATATTTGACAAATAAATCAGTAATTTCATTTAATAAATTTTTGACAAAATCGTCAGGAAATAGTTATTCACATAAGAGCCAGGAAAGTGGTGCATTACTGTCGAGGAGCCATATTGTAATAAGGGGGCACTTCGTGTCGGGTATTTTATGGCTCCGAGTCAAGTACAGACACTTTCCTGACGAGTTTATGAAATAATATTTTTCTGAAACCATTAATTTTATTAAAAATTAGTTTTAATTTTAATAAACAAATCTTTTTTCTATAAATATTTAGTGGTTCTTATCTCGTTACTAAGGTGATAATTAAAAAATAATCAAAAACGAATTTACTGTCAGTAGTGCTGTCAGTTCTGCATATTTTGTGCGTCCACGTGTATTTCTTTTCATTTGCAATGTCTTCTAACGAAGTACCTATAAAAATACGAGAAGCTACTACCCAAACAATCCAAAATAAGGTACAACCGTAAATATTAATGTGCAATAAAATTTTTAAAAAAGAACGTTTTAATTTTTTCCTGACTAGTCAGGGAAATTCTACTTTCGCTCCGCATTTTACGCGCGAACGGAGTAATTTCGCACCGGTTTCAGAAAAAATAATATGTATCATACGTCTAGAAACTGTTTTGCGAGTGCTCATAATTTGCAAACCTGTGAAAATACACGCAGTCACAAAAGTGCATTTTTTGGACTATTGATACAAATAACTAATTTCACAATGAGTTTGACAGCATTCTTTTAATAAACAAATTTTTGTATAGTTATCATTGGGCACGTTCAGTTGCATTCAGCAACTGAGTAAGCAACTCAGCAATAGCAAGAAAGCATTTTAGCGTAGTGCTGAACGACATGTTGAGTTAGTGATGAAAAAATTAACCTGTCATCTTTCATACAGTGGTAAGGGTGATAAATTACTGTCTATTTAATTTATATTTTCAATATTTATTTTGGATTTGAGTATTAGAAATCAAGGAAGATTTAAACCTAATTGTAAAGTAACATCTTGTTGTGCGCCCTTTTGTACACATGGGACGTGTATTTCTGGCGTGATTATAGGAGTGTGATTAACATCTACAAATTATCAAGATGAAATTAATTTAATAAGTACTAATGTTCAAAAAACAATTTACTACAAACTTACCAGTTAGTATACGAGTATTTTCCGAAACAACTTCATTGTCAGTAAAATATGTATAGGCAAATTGTGGATCTAGTATATAAATAGAAACAATGTAAAAGATGAAAAAATTCATTCACTTTTTATAAAACATATCGTTTTCTATTGCTTGACTGCCATACAATCTATATAAATTCATGAATATTATTATTCAATTCCATTTTTGACATCTAACCTACAACTCAACTAGAAATTATCACTTGCTGACACAAATCAGCACGTTTTAAATGCACTGAATTGTTGACTCAGCTGATGACAGTAATCATAAACTCAGCAAATCGTTCAGTTGAGTTTAGCTACATAGCAACTCAGTTGCTGAGTGCAACTGAACGCGCCCTTTGTCTCTAGCATGGAGCAAAAGAACATAAAAAACACTTGATGAAATATGTTAATTGGATCACAGAAACAACCGTCAAAAGAGAAATAATTATCAAAAAACGTATATTTTGCGAAACAAGGAAAAAAATATTTTCAATTTATAACTTGTATCATAAATAACTATTAAACAATCTATTACTACACGTACATTTAGAAATGGTAAACAGATAAAATTTCCATTGGATGTTATTTCACATGTTATCGTAGTACCTGTTTTTACCAATCAATGCTATTGTTACCTCCGCACGTATATGTGAAGGAAGTGTTGTAACGTGTCTAAATTTCAACGTCGATGATCATAATTCAAAATCTAATTGATTTAAAAAATTTCATATGTAGAATTTGAATGTTCAAGTTATAGGTTGATTAAATTTTAGTAGCAAGCCATCAACCAGAAGTGGTAGCATATTGAAGCTTTGTAAAGTTTTTAAATATGTCTCACGAAATAACTGTTATAATTTGTTAAATTCATAAAGATAAAAAATAATATTACCTATAATTTTTATTTGAAATACTAGCCTTTATTCTACACCGTTTAAGGAGGGGCAATATGTGCTCCACATCAGATTTTATTAAGAATTATTAATGACTATTCATAAAAATCACACTAAACTAAAGTCTGGTTTTACTACTATTGGTTTAAACTCCGATTAACATAACTTAGTCATAGCTTAAAATAGGTTAGGTTTAGATTTATATGCATGCGTTTCTTTTTTTTTTGTAAACTTACCAATGTAACAAATGAGATATTTGACTTGAAGCTATCATACAAAATAGTTTAGAACAATAGAAATTAATTTTACTCAAGTACAATTTTTTTTACCAAATGCAATTATTTGTAAATGAAGCAAATACGTTTTGAAAACTGGGTGCTAATATTGGAAACTCTATAGCATGTAAAGAACAAGTTTTCCAAGATTCACAATATTATTTGCTCTTGACATAAAGTACGCAATACAAATGATGAAAAAAACTTATAATTATATTTAATTTATTAAAATAAATGCAAACCCTTAAAACATAAAACCCAAGCCAAAAATCTAAATAAGAAACAGAATCAGAAATTCACGGCAGTAGAACTAATGACAGGTATTATAAAAAAAATTAAACCAGTTGAATTTACTTTCATACTAAATTTACATCGAGTTATCCAAATGACAATAAAATTTTTGACAGCAAAAGTAAGTCATAAAATAATATGAAATGATATGCACTTATTAAAAACAAATAAATTTACTTTGAAAGTAAATTTAAGTGATAGGTAATTTTTTATAATATCGGGAATAAGATTGATATGAATATTAAACAACCTGTTACCCAAGCCACTACTAGTCAAGTTTAAATGGAATGAAAACCAATAGTTACTTTTAATATACCTAACAGAAATTATACTTACATATATAATACAAGTAATAAAAGAAAAAGGAAAGGCTTAATGGATAACATTTATATATTAAACTAGCGAATACAGAAAGAAATATGTAAGAAAAAGGAAAAATTATATGTACTATTTGCAGACTTATTGACACAAATACATACGTCCACTATATGTATATGTACAACAAAGCTATTTTCACTGTCTAAGCAGAAGCGTATAAAAATATAGTACAATATTTCAAATGGAATCAATAGCAATAAATCAATGTATAAACAAATCAATACGATGAAGTATTTACTATTTCATTCTTTCCTGAATAAGGGAACCAGCCTTTAGGAATTTTTATTGTTTCCTATCTCAATTCCTCCATTACTTAAACTAGTACTAAACATTACTCATCTATGTGTAGGTTTAGCAGCTTTTCATAGTCTTGTTCTGCAGACAATCAATATAGTAATTGTGTTATTTAGGAACTCGATTTAAAAGATTAATCGATACAAAAACATTGCCAAACTTTCAAAGTCACATCACACTGCCTAACTAACAACCCCTAACATTCACCGAAGCCGAAAATTTCCCGTTTGTAAACACAGCTTCTGTTCTTGTTCTTGACAGTAACGCCTTTTTTCCGTAAAGAAACAAACAACATAATTACAATATGCTAGAACCTTACTAGATTTATGAAATATTTAGCAACAAATAAAATGAATTATATCCGTTGGGTAATTATCCGTGGTAATCAATTTTTTCTAAGGGTGCGTTTCTGTTCTCGAGAGAATGAAATGTGGTGCTACATCTGGCAGATACGAATAGTAAATTTTTAAGTGGAATGTTAATGGCTGGTGCATAAGGTAGTTAATATGCAAGCTGATGAAATATAGAATGGTTGGTTCTGAAACTACTTCATTGTAAAAATTGTATTTTTTTGCGCTTTGTATAAAATTTAATTTGAGTATATATCTTTCTTTTGCTTAATTATAACAAGGTGAAAATTATTATTGTTCTCTGTGAATAATAAATTAAATGACAACAATAAAGTTATAATTATAATTTGTTGTTTTATGTGTGCATATAAATGGATCTAATATAAACGCGATGTAGGTGTATAAACTTATATTTTCCTACCTTTGGATGAAATTTGCCACTGAGATTTAACGACTATGGTAAGGTTAAGGGTTATATTTGTCTTAAATTTCACATTTTGTTTTACTTTTATAAAATATATGCAAATCTTTAATACCTCGTTCACAAAATGCGGGTATAGAGTTCTCTCAGAAAGTTAATAAAATTCAATTTCATTATAATAATTATATTGGCAATATTAATTAAAATTTTCAGGCATCTCGAGAGTTCGATAAATTAGAAAATAATTCTCCAGGATCTTTCTCTAACTCTTGTGAAATTATTTTCAAGAAAAAATTAAGCACAGTATATTAGATGTGTTTTATGTCCACTAAATCCAGCCATTTTTTATAATTTGCGATTTTATGACAATAATAACATAGGGTCTAATTGGACCCTAAGTGTTATTTCCCAGTGAACAACATGCAGTTTTCAAACCGTTTTCAAATCTTGTTAAGTTTTGAAAACTCCATGTATACAATGTCAAAACCATTTTCAGTTAACTCAAACCAGAACTTAAATTCATGGGTTTGACTTCAAAATTGGTAGAAAACAAATCAAGTAAACACGGAAAATACAGTTTCGAGATTGCTCATGCATATTTTGGAACACCAATATTACACGAACAATAATAAAAATAGTATTAGCGGCGCAGCTCAAGAAAAAAACATTTTAATAAATGTTCCATTAACATAATATGTACGTATTATAATTTTATACATAAGCGATACTTAGAGGTTATGTTTCAATGTTTCACATTCCGATCTGTCACTTACATCAACCACATGTGCATGCATCGAAATTAAATCTATTTTTACAGCTGTTTTGAAACTTACATGTAAACAGTTTCCTATAATTTTGACTGAAAACTGTACATTTTTAAAACTGGATATGAGCTTAGTAATTATCATAGAAGCATACCCTGAAGCGGAACTCTAACCTTCTATAAATAAGTAGGTGAAGTGGGGAAGAAATTTTGTTAGGGTCCATTTAAGGGTTAAAAAAATGATTCATTTGCTTCAAAAATATTTATAATATACATTAATTTTTATTTATTCATATCAATGATAGATTCTTTATAGATTTGTGGTTCACCTTAATCTCGGTACGTGTGAAATTTTGTCTGACTATGGGATAAGCATGTAACTAGTTCAGAACTCATAAAAAATTAATTCATTAGTTTTATTTTCCCGGATCGGGAGAGATAAGTGCTATCTAGATCTTGAGTATCTACCGCTGATTTTGTTGGTAGAAAGAAAATGCGTACAATTTTAATACTTAATTAGGTATTATAGTTAGTAGTATTGTTGCAATGGTTAGTTTTGTGATTGTATCTTGTACCTACAGTATTGCTTTACCCACCATAAACTCCCATAGTAATAAATCTTATTTGACATTTTCAGCGGGTTACAGCGAGGACAGCGACTACACCTCTGATCTAAACTATCCGGTAGGTCAACACGCCAACTCGTCGGCGTCGCAGTTCCGCGCCGCGGCGGGCCAGATGCACACGCCGAATCGTTCGCTGGAGACGTCGCGCGAGAACTCATATGAGCGCGACGACGTCCCCGGCAACCATCACCTGCCCGCCGTGCCCCAGGTCAGCGGGCACAGGTTGAGCCCTGGGCATGCGTATGGCCATCACAGGCATCATAACTCAGTGTCGCCTAACCATCATCAGGTATGATTATTGTTTATTTTGAATATTGGTTGATAGTGATAGAGCTGTATTCTTTAAGGGCGTTTGTGTAACGTTTTACAGTCACACGAGTTCGGTAAGGTTGCAAGAAAAGCTCAAGTTTAATTACATCTAACAAAAATGATTTATTTATTTACACTTATTTATTTAACACTAAAACACTAATAACTATATTTATTTACATACTATAACACTAATACTACAATTATTGTCACACGTATTATTTATTTCTACTGATGATGTCGAATGTTCGGCGTTAGCCCGGTATATCCTTATATACTCCTGTATTGCGGGTTAGGAAGGTTCTCGAATTCTCCCGAAGCTACTAGAAACAGAATCGCATACTGATCGAGCGTGACGTTACTTCTACAGGTTTCAATAGGTCTTATTCGTTACAGTATGTATCGTACAATCCAAGGAAGATATTACACAATCTAAGAAAAATATATTTTCGTTTATAATATTTTTCAACATGAATAATTCCAGTCTTGTCAGAAAGTATAGTTAAATAAATTTATTAGGGCTGCCAATTATCCGAGTATCCGGATATCCGAGATATCCGGATACCCGGATCTCAGATCCGTACATTTGGGTATCCGGATAATTGTAAGATCCGGATCTCGATTTTTTAATTTTTTTAAAGGGAGTGTTGAATATCGACGTTATTTTATTAGTGTACATACATATTTATATTCAAGATCAATTTACTGTTTTGAAGTAAATGTAATTAATAAATGTTTAACAACAAAATTATTAAGAAAACGAATTTACATTTTTTATATATAATATACCTAATACTTATAATTCTACTTAGTCAATTAATTAACGATTTGGTAAAAGAATATTAGTAAAATCCAGATTCGCATCCGGATACAGATACTCGGATCCGGATACTCTATACTCGATGCTGGATCCGGATACCCGCATACCCGAGATCCGAATCTGAGATCCGTAGAGATTCGCATATCCATTATCCGGGTATCCGGATACAATCAAATCCGGATCCAATTGGCAGCACTAAAATTTATACAATTTATTAGAATCAGCCTGCTCATTCCACCCATCAAGCATTCCTATTTTGGAAGAATATTGCATTATTCACCTATACCTTGTTTTTAAATTGTCAGTTTGATATAAACATTTTTGTATCGCCTGCTCCTGGTCCTATTTTGGGAAGCCCCAATAACGGAAATGTGCTCATATTTATTCTAAGACAAAAATGTCGTATCTGAACGTAGTGGAAAATATTATGCGTATCTACAGGAACCAGAGATCAAAAATATAAATAAATATATCATCACGCCTTTTACCCATTATGGGTGTGGCACTCTGCTTGCGCAGATCTCGATAAGTGATATATTTTTGCGTATGAAATGCGGTTACTAGCAATCAAATCATAGCTCCCAAAGATGTTAGTGGAGGGGGAACCACAGGGGTAAATTTAAATTGGCAACTGTCAGCTGTGGACTTCGAACTGAGGATGTCACGATCCACAGTCCGATGCGTTATCACGGAGCTATTTACCCTATTATTATTATTATTATTATTATTATTAAAATATTATCGAATCAAAAACAAAAAAATCACGTGTTTAATATTTTTCAAAAACCTATCTTATATCACCAAGCAGGAATCCCCACCGCCACCCTCTGGGGATAGGGCAAAGGGCCACTTTGAAATCTTGAATGGCAACCATGACAGTAATTCTTTTTCTGATTACAGCGCCATCTATCGTGAATCGGAAAAATATTCATGCAAATCCTACTTATTTTTAGCCGTACTATCCGATTGTATAATAAAAAATGGAGGTTTCCATTTAAGATTAAAAAAAAAAAAGAAATGAAAATCGCATTTTTTAAATTAGTCAAATTACTTGGTTATTACAGTGGGGTGCCGGCCAATAAAATATTCTGTTTTCATAAAAATAAATCTCATAAAATTATAATTCACAATTTTAAAATTATAATGGGGGCTTTCACCATTTTTTTTATGAAACTTTATCTATATTGAAGACTATCTACACTTTTTAAAAATCTTAATTGTTATTCATTAAACCAAAATGATTTTTTTAGAAATGTTGTGTTGTATTGCTGGATCTAAAGCAGTAGAGATTTAAATAATTTTTGTTACATAAATGTTCTATTTTATTGTAATAATAATAATAAAAAGTAAAAAAATATATGACTACAAATATTTACAATCTGTACTGTTTTAGATGCAGCAACACCTCTACTATGACGTCACAACATTTTTAAAAAAATCATTGTGGCTTAATGAATAACAATTAAGACTTTTTAAAAGTGTAGATAGTCTTTAATTTAAATAAAGATTCATAAAATAAAATTTCAAAAATGGTGAAAGACCCCATTGAATTTTAATAAAACCATTTAGTAATTTTTGACTTTTTAACTATAAGAGTACAAGTACGCACAAAATTTAAATATCAACCCAGGGTCAAAAATATCCGGGCCAGATTTTCTTTCAGTTCAATTTGGTTTTTGTATTAACTTGATATTTAATCATGTATTTCAAGCTTATAATCAGTAGACAAATCTCCAATGAATCATTAACATTGTCCCTCCTATCCCTTTTGAATTGCGCGAAAAAATCATAAAATTGTCAAATGAAGGAAAATCTTTACGTAAAAATATTTTATCCAACACCTCTCAATAAATGCTCTATAACTATGGCGATTTTAAACAAGCAAAGTAACAGATTATCCACTAGTGGGTATAATTTTGAGGAAAGCCACTAGTTAGTATTTTATATTTATAATAATAATAATAACACATAACACCTTGGTAACTAATTCGATTGACATTTTAATTAAAAAATTTAAAGCATATGCCACTGTCAAATAATATTTCTTTAATAAATTTTTCATTTATTAAGAAGTGTTGGATAAAACGTTATACTTCACACGTGGGCAAAGTGGAATTACCCACTCGATAAAATTATCTCACTCAGCCTTCGGCTTCGTGAGCTAAAATTTCTCTCGTGGGTAATTCCTTACTTTGCCCACTTGTAAAGTAAATAACTATTAGATCCTCGCTTTATTTTTGGCTGAATTTTATTCCTTGTTGCTCGTATCCTAATTTTGATTTTAATTTTAAGGGTTGAAAAAAGGTCTTTTTTCGAATAATTATATTTTCTACGTTTCCTTTTAATTTTAAAGGAAAATGACAAGAGGGCAAAGTAGTAGAGCGGAAAATTTCCGATCGTTGTGATGTTCTTAAAAAAATTATGCGACTTTGCGCCTGCAGAGGGACAAATATATTTCATAATTATCGTACGTGTTTAAATTCAAAATATAACGTGATACACAACGTCATCGTGGAAATAGTGAAATGGTATTTTAGAGGTCCTAAAACGTGTTTAAGCTGTAGAATACTCACTATAGAAAATTTTGTCTCCTACCAATACCTCCCTTATTGAGTGTTATTTTCAAATGGAACCAGCAAATATCTCGATTATTTATCAACTTAGGAACTTATTTCACATGACATGATTTATACAACAACATATAAGCTAATTGATAGTGGATGTACATTCATGATATCTTTTCCGGTTTACTAGTAATTAATATTATCTTTGAAATTTTAAATGGAACTTACTAAATTTTATTACAAATTTGAATAGAACGTTAAATTTACTTACAATAATAATCATGTAAAATAATTCATATGTTGAGTTATTAAAAAATAAAATGTAGAACATATTAATTAACTCTAATCGAAGAGAGAAAAAATAGTGAGCCATGACGCTGCCTCGAAATTAAACTATGTCGACGGTGTGGATATTCTTGTCATCATATCTCACTCTTCTTTTCCTAGTTAAATATAATTGATATGCCCGCTATTTTATTTGATAATAATAATGTAATATATGGATTATTTTACTTGACTATAAATCAAATTCGACGTATCTACTTTTCAAATTTGTAAAAAAATACAGTATGTTCCATATGAAATTTCAAAATTAAATTTTAATTACTAGTAAACCGGAAATGTTTTCATTTCATGAATAACAATTATATTATATATTGTTGCATAAATCATGGTATGTGAAATAAATTTTAAGTTGATTAATATTCAAAATATTTGCTGGTTCCATTTGAAAATAACACTCTGTAAGGCAGGTATTTGGATGGGTCAAAATTTTCGATAGTGAGTTTTTTACAGATTATGCACATTTTAGGACCTCTAAAATACGATGTTACTATTTTCACGATGACGTTGTGTATCACATCATATTTTAAATTTAAACTATGTAATATTTTTGATCCCTCTTGCGGCGAAAATTCGCATAATTTATTTTAAGAACAATCATATCGATTGAAAATTTTCCGCTCTATAATTTTGCCCTTTTCAGATTTGTGTAGATGGGGGGGGGGTTATACATATTATACTTATATTGGCTTTCTTGAACATGTGAGGTGTGGTAGTACTGAAAAACTTCTTTGTTGGTCATTCTTCTTCACTGTTCGTCTGCCTCATTTCTTCCATATATTCTTCTTAATATTTTCCTGTCCCAAATTTTACGTATTCTTCTTGCTTTATTAGTGTCCAGTCCAGGTCTCTGACTCGTATAATATAGTTGATCTAACTATCGTTTTGTATATCTATTTCTTTGTGTTTTTAAATATACCTTTGCTTGCTATTATTTTGCTCAGACTTTCCATCTCTTTATTGCTCTTGATCAACATTAATTTCTTCTTTCATTTTGATTTTGTACATGATTTTAGTACCTGAATAGGTAAAGTTATCTACTTATTCAAAGTTGTATTCTTCTTCTGTAGTTACTTTAATCTTAGTTATCTTATTTTTATTTTTATTTATTTATTTAAGATACACTGTCCAATAGAATAAATTCCAATTAGCGGAAAGGAAAAAAACACCAATTACCTATTAAATACAAAAAGCAAGCATTTACAAAGATGAAGAGCATTATGCAAACAAACAAAATAATTTTAAAAAAAACACACAAATAAATCATTTTGAAGGCAAAGACAGTCTCCATTTAATGAAATGGAATAAAATAATTTTAGATCGTTTGTTTGTTACAATGTAAAATATCAGTAATGTCATTGATGAATAAAAGTAATAAGAGAGGGCCTTGAGGCTTGAGGTTCACCAGAAGGAAGCTATGAAAGATGAAGATTTATGTCCAAGAATTTGTACGAAAGCATAACGATGGGAAAGATAGGATGATACAAGAGAGATTAAGGAAGAAGAATGATGTCAAAATATTTTTGAAAAGTCAGTATATGTACAGTCGAGTTGACCTCTATTTTCTAAAACGGATGAGACAACTTGAGTAAAACAAGTTAGGTGATTGACAGTGAATTTTTTCTGCATAAATCCATGTTGAAAAGGACAAACTGTGTTTTTAATTTTACAATAAATGGACGCATACAAAAGTTTTTCGAACACTTTACTAAAATTAGATAACATTGCAATTGTTCTATAGTTTTGAATGTTGCTAGAATCCCTCGACTTAAGTATTGGTGTTAAGCCGGTACATTTCCATATATCAGGAAAAATATTAGTTTTGAGGATTGGATTAAAGATCTGAAAAAGTGCTTTCGACAGAGAATACTGTTACCGGACGCCATCTTAATGAACAAACTTCACCCTACATCTGTCAATCGCTGTTGCACATACCCGTCCTGCCATCTACCGCCGCTGCACGAACTAATGTGAAAAACAGAAACTGCCAAAGAAATGCTAAGCAATTTGTTGTAAAAAAATTGTTTCATTCGTTTTTTTTAACCAATCAAAAATTGCTTACGTATGCAGTAACTATGACAACGGTACACTGTCCACACACCCAGGGGTATAAAAGGAGACGAATTTGCTGCTACAGGCAGAGTCGCTCCAGACTCTCACTCATCACAACTGCTGGCTAAGTCCCAGTTGCACCTCTACAACAATCGCTGGCTAAGTCCCGATTGCATCTTTACGAAGACATCTTCAACAACTGCTGGCTAAGTCCCAGTTGCACCTCTACAACAATCGCTGGCTAAGTCCCGATTGCATCTTTACGAAGACATCTTCAACAACTGCTGGCTAAGTCCCAGTTGCACCTCTACAACAATCGCTGGCTAAGTCCCGATTGCATCTTTACGAAGACATCATCAACAACTGCTGGCTAAGTCCCAGTTGCACCTTTACGAAGACATCTTCAACCGCTGGCTAAGTCCCGGTTACAACGTAGAAGACATCTTCGATGAGAGAAGGTCCTCCACGTCCCCAGTCGACGTCATCACCTTCTCGCCGCCACAGAATCACGTACGATTCTGTCTCCACCAACTGGCAGCGAAGTCCCAGTTGCTCCGAAGACATCCACTGACCGAAGGTCCTCCACGTCCCACGCCGATGTCATCAAGCCGCACGCCGCCGCCTTCCTCAGCTGCTGCTCGACCGTAGCAAGCCGCCATCGTCGAGTCCACGCCGCCATCCGACGGCACTCTGACGTCATCAGTCGACGTCACCAGCCGACGTCACCAGCTGACGTCAACACTCTGACGTCATTAGTCGACGTCATTATTACATTGCTGTTTTTATTGTCACCATTGTTTATTTGGTATTTGCTGTACCATTTTTGTAATTTGTTAATGACATAATTGTCATCGTTAATAAACATGATATTATCTCTCTCTAGTCAGGCTTAATTAATACGAGACGCCCTGAAGATATCCAACGCCAATCCAACCACATCCGCGCCCTGTATTAATACCCACAGTCCTTGAAAAGAAAGCTAGGAATAAAATCAGGACCATAGGAAGAGCTAGATTTCAGTTGCATTATTGACTCTTCTATTTCTTCTCTGGAGTAATGTGTGACAGAAATAAGATTGTCGGAGGAAATAATAGGGTCCGGGATATGATGGTTAGAAGGAGTGGTGTAAACTGATTTAAAATAAGAAGCAAAACCGGTAGCTATATCAATCGGAATACTGAAAGTGCTGTCGTTAAGAGTCATAACATTTGGTAAATTAGATGTTTTCCATTTACAGTTTACAAAAGACCAGAACTTATTTGGATCATTTTTAATTGATGATTTACAATTAGCAACATAATCAAAATACGCTTTCTTAATATTTGTTTTAAGTTTAATGTTCCTAAATTTGTTAATAAGCTAACAAAAATGTTCTTTTTGTTTAATATAAGCTTTAATCTCAGACGTGAACCAAGACGGATTTTGGATTTTGTAGGATATTTTATTGGGAACACAGTTGTCTAAAAAAGAATAAATAGTTTCGTAAAGAAACTCGCAAGCTGAGTTAACATCACTGCATTGTTCAAGCACATCCCAGTTAAATTTGCTGATCTGATAATAAAGTTTGGGATAATCAGCCCTTTTGAAATCGTAGGTGAAGCCTTTAATATTAATTTTTTTTTACAAGAAATGAAAAATTAATCACTTGCGCGGGAAACGATACAGTCCATGTTAGAATAACTAAATCGAGAATACGATTAATTAATTACTGAATTATTTTTTTGGCATTAAAATATTCCACAAACCAATAAAATAAATTGACTTTGGCACATTCGTGGTATAATGTTAGTTCTGGTAAATTGAAGTCACCGATAATGGGAAGTTTTTATGAATTAAGAAAGGAAAGCTGCCACAATAGTCGTAAATGGAGATGTAATCGTAAGAGCTTAAGAGAGGTGGTATATAAATTACAAATATATAAAAATATCTGCTACCAATTACTATTTTTGAACATACAACTTCAACATTAACTGGAAGACTATTGGAATAATTAACAAGGTTAACATGGATAGATGTTACATTCTTCTTAACAAGCAAAAGAACTCCACCTCCTCCAGAAATGTAACTCTTCATCACATATTTTGTTTTCTCTTTATTTTCAGGCCTTAACTAATCTTGTTGATTTTAGTTATTTTCGTGTCTTCGTTATGATTGTTACGTCGTCAGTAGATACTGATGTATTCTGTTTTATAAATTAGCTTCGGCCTATATAGTCCGTTTCTTCTTCTCATTATTGCTTCTAGATGTAGATTAAACAATGTGGAAAATAGGGGATCTCCTTGTTTTAGTCCCGACTTTACCTTAAATAATTCTGATTTTAGTGGGACATTTTGTATATGTATGTAATAAAACATAATGTGATCTAGATTCTAGATATATTCATGGATTTTTGAACATTAAATAGATACATATAGCATCTTTCCCATTTGCAAGTCTTTTAATAGGGGATCTCCTTGTTTTAGTCCCGACTTTACCTTAAATAATTCTGATTTTAGTGGGACATTTTGTATATGTATGTAATAAAACATAATGTGATCTAGATTCTAGATATATTCATGGATTTTTGAACATTAAATAGATACATATAGCATCTTTCTCATTTGCAAGTCTTTTAATAGGGGATCTCCTTGTTTTAGTCCCGACTTTACCTTAAATAATTCTGATTTTAGTGGGACATTTTGTATATGTATGTAATAAAACATAATGTGATCTAGATTCTAGATATATTCATGGATTTTTGAACATTAAATAGATACCTATAGCATCTTCCCCATTTACAAGTCTTTTAATTTACTCTAAGTAGAAGCCTCAATTTTTTTAATTGAAAGATAAAAATTGTAATTTATATGAATACATACCCATAGTTATTAGATTTGAAATTTGTAAATGTAACGACTAATGAGCTTTTATTTAATACCGAAATTAATTTTAATACTCCTATATTTATACTTATCAATATCTAAATGTATTAAAAGACTTATTTTCAATGCTTTTAAATTATTATTTTCAATTAAATTTTAATGCCGACCAATTTATGTTTAATTATTTAATTTTTATCTAATTTAAATGAAAATTTTGTCGTACCAGAAAATCCATGCAATAATTTAGCGTTAGCATATAAAACTTAAATGAAAAGAAAGTTATCGTGCGAAATCAAATCCTCTTACGGATTAAATGTTAAGTATTTTTCCCTTTTGTTATCTTTATTTTTCGTTCTTGGATCTCGGAATGTTCACTTTAACGTGTCGGGAGTTCGTTCCTTTTCGCAGATTTTATCTTTTTCTTGGATTCTCTCTGATTTTATTTTGACTACATTTACACTTTGAAAATATTGATTTATACTACATTAGATTCAATTTACAAATGACATTTATAATTAAAATTATATACAGTTATAAATACTACTCCTAGAAGATCCTTACTTTACTTCCCCAGTCTTTAAAAAGGTTGTTCAGTGTATGAAGGACTTGATGCAAAAACCGCCTATGTGACACTTTTCGACTTTCATTTTTTTTTTAGTTTTTAGACAGAAATAACATAAAAATTAATTTATACACTTTATATATTCTACGCGCTACGATGTTTCGTTCTGACTTTTAAACCAACGGCATATTAATACTGCAGAATTAAACCCAGGATTATTTTAATGAAAATAGAAAAAGAAACAGAATCGTGTTATAATTGTACAAGTTATATACATTTAAAATTGATTACCCGGTTATTTATTTTCAATATACATATAACCTTTAACAACAGAGTAAGAAATATGTAGACAGTGACTGTTCGTTAGTTTCTGTTTTACTAATTTTTCGTCGTTTTCCTTATTATCAATAATTAGTGTTATGTAAAAATTATAAATGTCTGGTGTTCGCCAGATTTCTACGTAATGTTTTTGAATTAATTTTCTACATTTTATATTTACTGTATAGGGTTTCTCATATTATCACATTTTCAATTTTTGTAAAATAATTCGTTCTGTTTAATACTCCATTTGAAATATTCTTCACCCTATGTGGAAAATATGTCTGTAATAATAAGTAACAAATAATAGATTGAATAATTCAATAATAACAAACTTCGATTTAAAAACTAAACAATCAGGATCTGAAACGACAGTAGTTATACGACTATATATAATTGGTCAGTATTGATTTGTTATTTTTTTAATTTAAAATATGGAAGATGTCTATGGAAACTTGCCAAATTTTATACTGATCCTGTATTTGGAGAGTTTTGATACAAATTTTATTTTTCGCTTTTCAGTTTCTTTTTCATCGGTATAATTAAAAAAAAAAAGTTTTTATTCACAACTGCCAAACCACGCACGGAAAATCAAACAATACAAGTAATCGTACAGAGATAATTAATATACTTGAGAGTGTGATACGCGTACCCCTAAGGGTTTCAAGGGGTTTCAAAGGGTACGCAAAGAATTTTAAAAATTTTATTGTTTGTGTGTTAAAGCAAATATAAAAAGAAAAACAACCGGTCATTGTATTTAAATTACATAAAAAATAATGTGTTATTTATATTTACACAATTTTATAAATATGTATACCTACACCGTGCTTATATATAAAAATATATATTTCTAATTTTTGGGAAAAATGTTATTTTTTATAAAAGTTTCTGCCTATCTTGAAATCTTTAAAAATAATTTTCAAATCCTTTTATCACCAACGGTATAAAATAAAATATTAATTACTTAAAATAATAAGAGAAAAAATATTAAAGCGCTTAAAAATAAACTCTATATGTTTAGTTGCAAATCTGTGACAGTTCAATCATTAAAACTAAAATGAATGTTTTATTATATTCTTTAAACATAATCTCTTATAATGAATAAAATTTTCCTCAAAATAAAAATAAAAAATTCCCACAAATAGTACGGTTTTTGTTTTCAGTGGTATATTCCAGAAATTTTCTTATATGGGGTACAAAGTGTTAAAAAGTATTTCAAAGTGGTACGAATGAATTGGTTTTATGACTTTAAATTTTTAATCCCAAAAATCCTTGGAGTCTATAATTTCCCTTAAAACTGTATTCTATAGAATATTTATCATTGTAGCACTAATATTATTAATAAATAAATTTATATTATTATAAAGTCAGAACGAGTCGTATGCTGTAGATTTTTATTTTGAAGTTCCGTTTCACTGAAAGATAAATCTTTGTGTCGAAACAGTTATTATAGTATAAATTAATTATTGTTCTTTTTACTTTTTCGGCCGATGGTTTTTTTGCAGTCTTAAAAATGATTAAATATTAATGTATTATCTGATACTTATATCCGAGCACACCACTCTCGTTTTTCGTTCACATTCATACAAGCAAACTTTACACTCAGAAACATTCGTTCACGCAGTAAACGTACAATCATACCTAACCAGTTACTTATTCTTCCGACGTCCACGCAGACATTCGCTCATATTGGTCAAACCACCTCCTATTGTCTAAAGAACATTCTTCTCTATATCACACTTATCGTACAGCAACCTATTCAGGACACGATCACGTCTCGTATACCCACACACTCCTCTCAAATATCACATTTCCCCAAGCGTTACACGCCGTTCATGCTTCTTCATTCATATCAAAAATTCAGAACCATACATGATTGTTGGTAGTAATGTACATTTCGAGCAGAGATACAAACAACATTCAATATCTTGCGCACTACATACTAACCGAATATACAAACTCATTCACTTTTTCTTATCTCACACCATTCCCTGAAACAAAACTCTCAGTCATCAAATTCAAATCAGGCATTTTAAACACCAGCACTTTACATTTATTGACATTCAGGTATAACAAATGAAATAATTCAGGTCAGTTGCTCAGGCAAAAATAACTATCTAGTTTTACGATACAAATATATAAACTATATTATAATATAGATATAGACAACTATACATGTACGTGTGAAGCAGTGTTAAATATGTAAAACGAAGTGAAAAAAATATTTCAAGAAAAATGTAAAAGATTAGTAAGATAGACCAAATTGTTCCGAATATACGACCAATAGTTAAAAATAGATTTATTCCAGGGATTTTTTTCTCTCTTTTCTCTTTTGGTTACTAGTTCGAATGTTCACAGCCCCGAATCTACGATTTTTTCCTAACCGGGGCAAGAACTTGACATTGGCGCCCCTTATCTCCAACTTTTGAGTTTAAAAAAATTTAAAAACTCACGAAAAAAAAATACTGTTACAATTTTCGTGACCTCCACTACCATTCTTGAAGGCCATTATTAACGGCTGGAAACCGCACTTCACGCGCAAAAATGTATCATAATACCGAGATCTGCTTTGAGCAGAGTGCCACATCTAGAAGTGGTAAAATGACGTGATGATATATTATTACTACTTATTTGCTAATGAAATGACTTCTTCTTTTATGCGACATTAATATAGAATAAACCGGTTGTAGAATTAAAATGTTATTTTTTCTACGACATTGTATTTTTGTTGTTGCTAGGGATATGAGGTACATTGCAAGGATCGTGCGAAATGAATTTGTTTTGTGAGTATTTCAATACAGGTTAGCTCATTTAAGTACAGGTGCCATTGCTAGGAATTTAGAATTGTCAAATATTGGAATGGTGAAAGCGGTACAAATTTATTATAAAAATTAAATTAATTTGGAAATAATATCGTGATAAAAAGTATAGTGTACAACTCGCATGGAATGTCCATTTCGTACTCGTATGATTTGCAGCATTCGCCTTCGACTCATGCTACAAACTTTCACACTCGTAGGAAATGAGTACCATTCCATGCTCGTACAATATACTATTAATGCTTTTTTTTAAGTTTAATAGTTATATATAATATAGTGTTAAAAGTGGCATTTCATGATGAAGTGGGGGAAGTTTGTGAAACGAGGGGAAGCCGAGTGAAACAACCCTACAAACGAATTAAATCACTTTTAACACGCACATCAAACAAAATTTTAGCTACGATCTTCCTAGTATATTAGTAAATTATAAAAATTGTTTTGATAGGTAGGTTATATTTGTTGATTTATTGATACAAATCGTTAGCAACGTGTTAAAAGTAACAATAAAATCACATTTAACACATTGCTATGTTACTTTTAACACTAGTGTCAGAAAGTGACACTTTTAACTTGCTAAGAAACCGTTAAAAGAGCCAATTTTAACAACGATCAGAGATAATTATTCAGAATTTAAAAATTCAGGCAATAAGGCTTAGTTAGTTACCTAAATGTTCGCATTTCACGATATATAAATCGAATTAAAATTAATATTTATTAGAAAAATTGAAATATGACCATGGAAAATTAAACAAAAACGAAAAATACTTGACATTGCAAAAACAAATTTAGGTTTATTTATTACAGTGTTGCATTATTTTCTATAGAAATTTCGTGGAGATTGTAATGATAGATAATATCTTTCCATTTATTTCTCCAATGCCCGGTTGCACCAACGTTAGTTAAATTTTAAACTTGCTTAGAACAAATAAAAGCGTAGCTAATATTTGACATCAATGTCAATGACTCTATGCAGCATATAAGTTCGATGTGTTTTTATTTATTTATACTATGTTTAAAATTTAACTAGCAATGGTGCAACCGGGCATTAAATAAACAAATAAACCTTAAACTTTTTTTATGAAATATCAAATATTTTTCGTAATTTGTTTAATTTTCCATGGCCCTGTTATAATTTTCCTAATAAATATTAATTTTAATTTGATTGATATATAATGAAATACTAATATTTATATCAAGAGAGCTTTACAGCCTTACTGCATGATCCATTTGTTAATTTTGAACAACTTTTGTATTACACTTTTGCTGTAAAGTGAATAGGTAAATATTTACAGCAATATAAAAAAAAATTATAATCCCTATATTCCACATTTTAATTCTATACTCTGTATGCAACCAGTGTAGATAATAGACTTCTAAAATCTTATGTGCGTAAATAGTGATAGTCAGTGTATGATTTGGAGTGGTAATCAATATAATTTCAAACACGAATTGGCAAACTTGAATTTGGCGCCGCTTTGAATTGCCACCCGGGGCTGGCGCCCCGGTTTCCACCTCCTACCCCGTAGATCCGGGGCTGCATGTTCACTACAAAGTTGTGAATCATAATCAGTTGAAAAATAATAAGTTGCATATTTATTATTGTTAGAAAAACTAAAAAAAGTAAAAAAGCTTTTCTCGCAAACAAATGTTTATCACAAACAATTTAACTCTTGTTCGCATTGAAAGCAGCACATGCAAATCCGCTGCAGTTGAAAACAAACGTTTGTTTAACCACGAACTATTCACATTACGCATTACATCGCTTCGTCAGCCATGAACCTGCGCTCCGGCATTGTTCTGGCTTCAAGTGTGACAAGTGTTAGGTTAGAACCATTCACACACTCACATATGTATGCCATTGTTGCAGAGGTACTCGCCGAACGCGGAGGATTATGGATACAACACTTCCGAGAATGCGCAGAACTCGGGGCATCAGTATAACGATGCGGCCGACTCGGAGCCGCTCTTCTACAATAGCAGACCGAGGAATAACTACAAGCAGAGATACACGAGGTAGGACATGCATCATGATTGCCTGTATTGAGTGATGTTTCAGTAACACAGTTGCAATATGATCAGTGGTGGATTAAGACTAAATTTAAAAGATTTCAGAATATGTTTGGCATTGTACGTAACATGATTTAAGATAGAAAATCTATGTAATGATCAATGTTTTTTTATTGTTTTTTATTGTCTAAACTGCTGAGGTTATATGCCGCATCGGTACCTCGTTATCAGTGGTGTGACAACGGTACGCCATGTTCCCTTGTATAAGTTTTTGCAAAGCAGTCACCCATCCAACTGCTGAACGCGGGCAGTGTTGCTTAACTTGCGTTATCGAGAACACCAGCTTCAACGCTACTCTTCCATGGTCGTTGCGATTAATATTACTGTTATATTTACGGCATATATTATTGAAAATTTTTCAATCAATCATATGTTCATATTCCTGCAAAATATTTTGAATTAATTGTGGAACTGCTATCGAGCCAATTATATCCCTATGTAATTTTAGACGCTGAATCCGAATCCGCGGTAAAAAGAAATCGTACACCCTCAAAATCAACCCCTAGCGCAAAAAATACACCCTCAACAAGGTAAAAATGACTTAACGGTCCACGAATAGTCTTAAATCTCAATCAATCGAATTATAACGCATAAACGCAGAGTTATTATTACTTTCCATTGATAATCACCCCCATGAATGGGTGAAAACTACCCCCCGCCCATACAACAGGAAACTTAAAAAAATTAAGTGATTGCAAAAAAAGATTATGGTGTCTAGTTTTTTGGAAAGAGTAAGTAACTGCAATAGGCTCGATGCAATGCTCAAAATCTACCCTTATAGAGTGGCGGAAACTACCCCTAGATTAAAATTGCATCCAGAAAAAAAATAATGTGAACGTGATTTCTATTTTAATATGATCTGAAATTGGATAAAAATATGCAGCACTTAAGCTTGATGATAAATCTCGCGTAGCCCCAACTTTATTCAGTGACACCTCCACAAGAGAGGGCGGAAACTACCCTTCGTACATGGCGCAACTTGGAAAACTGCAGAAAATTTAATAAAAGCTTACAAAGTCTCATTTTTGTGTGAAACAGTGAATAACTACATTAGTTTTGACCACCAAATTTATTTAGTAACATCTCCATAAGAGGTTGAAAATTACTCCTCACATAACACGAAATTAAAAAAATAAACTATTCGTGGAGCGTTGTCACTTTTACCCTGTTGAGGGTGTGTTTTTTTTTGCGCTAGGGGTTGATTTTGGGAGTGTACGATTTTTAATTATCTCGAATTCTGATTCAGCGTCGCAAATTACATAGGGATATAGTTGTCTCGATAGCAGTTCAAAAAAAAAATTTTTTGTGGTGTTGGGATATTGGTACGTAGAATTTAAAATGAATACATCTGTCATTCAAAAAAAAAACTTCCACTCACTTAAAATATTAATTCGAAGCCAAAATATCCAGAAATAAAAAAATAATTAAAAAGCAATGAAATTTTTTTAAAGATTCAAATTAGCTCTACTGTGATTTGAACAAATTTGAATGAAAGAAAAGTAAGTCCCTAAACTAATATGAAAAATACTACAATACTTTTGTACTATTGATAAAAAAAAATCTTTTCATTTCGCTGTTAAACGATTTAAATCATTTTAGAAATATATGCTTGAAGAATAATAAATTATCTATCACTGTGACATGAAGAATTTTTCTGTAAGTAAGAAAGGTTTAACAGCGAATTATGAAGAATAAAGTCAACAATTCTTAATCAGCTTTAATTAATTAATGTTACATTAGTTTGCTGCAATAATCTGCCACTGATCTGTAATTTAACATTTGATTGACTTGTATTTCCACTTATTTCCACAGTAGGATAGATTTAAGTATTTTTTTAAGTTTATGACTTGTAGTTAAGGTAGCAAAGGTTCCCAGAATAATAATTGTTAAAATTTTCCTCATTCACATACGAACATAGTTTATAAATTTTCTTTTTGAAATTTATTTAAATGTCAATTCATTTAAACGTCAAAGTTTTTTTTTTTCTTACTGATATCTAACATTTATTTACTACTTTTGACATTATTTTTCGTTGGGTGCATAATATAAAATTAGTCACAGCAAATTATGAAATTTTATAAGAAATATGGAAACAGGAAAATAGTTATTCTTCTCTATAAATTTCCGGGGGACTCATAACTTGGCGGTAATGAAAAAAAAATTAACTATAATCTACTGTAATCTTTCGGGTTTTAATTTTGGGTCTCCTTGGCTATATACATACATTTCCAATCTCCGCCTTTCGTTATGAATCAATCTTGTAGTTTTAATGAATGGTTTAAAATTAAACATTTTTAGGTTAACAGTAATAGCGTAATGATGTTTACAACAATTACTTTGTTAATTGAATGCACTTTATTGAATTAATACAGGCTTAAATATTATCAATACAATATAAGTTAAAGTTTTTGCATTTATTTCACATAGATATCTATAATTATTTATTTTTTTTACATTTCCAATTCAATTTTGGTGATATTAATAGAGACTAATACAAAACATGTTAAAATGTGAATAAATAAATAAATATGAACAACACAACATATATAAATCTCTTCGTCAGAATTTAAAACAATAAATACATAATAATAAATATAATATAGTCAGATAAAAACAAAAACGTTGCTTTTCCACCCAACGGAAAAAAATTACTTGAAATTCTGACGAAGAGATTCATATATGTTGTGTTGTTCATATTTATTTATTTATTCACATTTCAACATGTTTTGTATTAATCCCTATTAATATCACCTACCGAGGAAGACGTATGTGGCGTCGAAACCGGTCGAGGTAGTAATTAATAAAATATTGGCTGATATCCAAGAGTGTTATTTATAGCTATCATCCAGCCAAAAAACAATCTTTATCACGTATTACAATGCCTAACTCTGCAATACAATCAGTTAAAATATTTTTGTATACATCAAAATAAATAGCAGAAGTTAAACATATTCATTGTTTCTGGGAGCCTTGTAGGTCACTTTTTGTGACTGTGTTCGTTAGACATTACTGTGTGTATTTTTCTCGGTTTTTTGTTTTTCGTATGTTGGTATCTTGGCAACGATGTTTTTCCACAAGGAGTGATAGTGCATCCAATTGTTTTGTTGATCCTAAAGACTCGTGAATAGATTTATAGTTCAATATCTGTTCAAATCACTGAACAAATTAGATTCTAGGAGGATAAATTTTACAGAAAATGTAACGATAAATTTGAAGTAATTTCTGCCCATAAAACAATATAATCTATCAACAAATTTTATTTAAGTCTTATTAATCTTATTAAATAAATAATTTAAAATGAGTAACCGTGTAGGTCAACTCTCCAATCATCTTTGATTGATTGACTTATATAGACATTTGAACACATAAAACTGTAAATTTGATCATGAGTGGAAAATGTTATAAGGCATCATATACGTTTGAAAATTCATGACATTTTTTCTATTGTATGGGTATACCACTTTTTCGCACGTGTTTGAAAATTAGTGTTACACTGTTTTATGAATTTGTCATATATTTATGGTAATTTTTTATTATAAATAAATGGCTCTAATTTAGAACCACAATTAGCAGACCAGGGTAAAGGTGTACAATTTTACTAGTAATTATTTTTTTTTACACTCATACGTATATAACTATTTTATTCCTATTGAATCTCTTTGGTATGCTTTTTTATTATAGAATAATAAGAACCATGAATAAAAATAGAAGACTAAATTTTTTTACGTAAATGTTTTGAGGTCCCGAATTCGATTTGAACATTTACAATTCACAATGGATGGTAGAAAGGGAGAAGCAGTAACACTTCTTGGCATTCATATCGAGCACTCTGTAATTGGTCATTCACACAGTGTTGTTAACTCATGAGTTTTGCCCCGAAGATTCCGGTAATTAAGTGCGTTCTACGGATTACGGGGTAAATTTAATAATATCCAGAAATTAAAAAATACTCACTTTCAGCAACTATTTGTATACGAATTCCGCGAAATCACTCTTTAGCGTAACGAGAGAAAAATTTCGAGGGCGATAAAGGATTTCGCGGACAAGGTGTACACACTATTTTTTGTGCAACCGTAAAAAATATGTAATTATAAATTTTAAACAGTTTTATTATAAATAGAAAGGAACAATTAGTTTTTAAAAAATAATTTCAATTCTTGTGTCAAAATGATTGTTTTTTTCGGTCTATTTTGCGGCTGAGAAATGCTTAATTCGCGTCCGGTTGCACAAAATATTAATTTTTGTTTATATTGTTATATTGTTCTATGTTTTAAAATTTACGCCTTTTGTTTAAGATGTGGCTGTGATTAATATCATAAAAAGCAAACTTTTTTACTATGATATTTTTTACTATTGGTTCTATTTTAAAAATTATTAATTTGTTACATCTCGAAAAAGAGACACTGAAAAAAATATTTTTTTGCACCACTGCTTAGACCAGTGGTTCTTAACCAGTGTTCCTTCAAGCGATGTAGTAGCTAGATTAACGAAATTACCAATTAATATATCCGGAAATTTTTCGATTTCAGGTAGCGAAAAATTGTAAATATTAGTTTCAGTATATGTAGTCTTGTCTTCCATAACAAACTATTTAACTTTTTGATATAAAATAATAAGGGAAGCCAAGAATTGAATGTTTCAAAAATAGCATTGAAAACGCTATGTTTCGTCCTTCGATTCAACATCCTGTATATAATTTTTTTAATGAAGATAGTACACTGAGAAAAAAGACCTACTAATATTAAACTAATCCTTTATTAACGTAGGATTTATTGACATGAAACTATATAATATTAAATCAAATAAATATTTGTTCTTTAATAACAAACACATAAATACCAACGTTTCTTCTGAAACAAATAATTTATTGACGTTAGATTTATTGACATTAAATATTCTTTGTTTAATATAAAATAAAATACTTTACAATTAATTCAAATATGCTGATATAATTGATAACAAATATACGATTTTTATTAAATCTGCATTTTTTACATATAAAGAACGTATATTTATATTTAGAATATTACGTTTCTAGGCAATTGAAAATTTATTAATAGTTAATTTCTTTCTTTATTTATGAATTGAACTAAATATTATATGCAATGACATATTTGTTAACAGTAACTAGATTTTGTTGACTATAAATACATTTATTAACAGTTAACAAAGTTTATATAATATGAACACAGATTCACTCACAGATGATGCATATTGGGTAGTTGGCTCATTATTGTTTGTTCTTGCTAACTGCAACCTCGCGATACACTATATGTCCTGTGATTGGTGTGAACAAATATTTTCGTTTATGTTAAAATAGCATAAAAATAATGTAAAAAAACTGGGGATTTGCTTTTTTAATACCAATATTTGAAGGTATGCTTATCATTCTATAAACTATATATTATGTTGCAACTAGTGTTCGCCATTTTGTGTTGTAATTGTAATAATTATAATAATTTGTGTACACAAGAACGTGTTTTTGGATGTATGGCTTTAAGTTTTTATTATTTAAATGACATTTATTTTGTTATTAGTTAGACATGAATAATTTTGAAATCCTCCATCCGAATCCAACATTAACAATGTCTTGTTCGTCGAAAGTTCCTATATCATCAGAGATAATGAATCTATAAATGTCAAAACAAACTATCAAAATTCAAATAATGTAAGCTGTATTATTGATATTATTATGTATATACACATACTTATATATTCATGTAAGTAGTTCTTCAAAAAATGTTTTCTATAAAGTTTGTTTTTCCCGACTCTATTATTTATATTAGGAGGTTCATGGTTAAGTAGGTATTTATGTAAAAAAGGGTTAATTTTGTAATAATTAGATTAAACGATAAACGATTCTATTTATTTAAATAAATTACATTATTTACCCAAGCATCAATAATTGTTAGTATTTGGTTAATAAATATGCTATAGTACAGTTAAATAAGTAAATTCAATATTAAATGTTATCATCTTTTCTTTAAATATTCCATTAATTTACTACAAAATTAGTATGGTATTATTTACATTATTTTCGTTTTATATTTAAAACTTGTACATTAATAATAAAGCTTTGTTTTTACTATAAACAAACAACTAGTTCAGGAAAAATATTGCTATATTTATGTTAATAAAAGCTGATTAAATATAAATTGACTTAAGTAACATTTAAAATAATGATTTGTTAACCATTAATATATTTACTAATATTAAATAAAACTTATTTATTATTATCATTTTTGTTTAAATATATTATTTATTACTGATAAATATATATTTGTTTCGCCATATTTCAAAAAATCATTTATTAACATTCAATAAACCTGCATAGTCACAAACAAATCTTTTTCTCAGTGTACGCGGACTATCTACCTTTAGTCTTATGCCGCTTAATGAGAGAATGATTGTGAATTTATGTGAACACAAACGATCATGTTGTACATTGGGATTCGAATCCACGATCTCTGGTATATACATATATATATATATATATATATATATATATATATATATATATATATATATATATATCAAATGCATGTTAAAACTACCCTACTTAAGGAACAACTTCTGTCTAATATAACCAACATCGTAGCTCTTACGGTTCTTGAGATCTCAATGCATTCGTTCTTTAAATGAGACACACACTGTATATTAGCGTGTCCGCAAAAAATTATTTTTTTTTACGTATCTCATGAAACGATCCTAAATTTTATAAAAGTATGGGAAACCAATTTAATTTGTCATTTAAAAGGGGGTACGTAAATGGTGCTGCGAGAACGATAATAAGTTCGCAACTAAAGAACTAGAATTTTCCACGAATAACTAAGAAGAGCCTGGGCAAGTACCAGGTTGAAAGTACTTAAGTATTAAGCACAAGCACTAGCAGCAGAGTATCTGCAATAAAGTACTAAGTAACAAATATTCATATTTGAGTCTTCAAACTTTCCAGGAACATATAGTTCTTATATTGTTTTGAATGTAATCCAAACTTGAGAATGTCACATTTGTTTAATTTTTTTTTCTAAATTTAATAATGGTTTATTCATACTTACTCATTATTACACTTGCTCATTAATAATATAACCTTTTTCGTGAATTATGAAAGAGGTTAGGCACTCACTAATAAAATGAACAGAATTTATACATTAGAATGTAATAAAAGAAAATATGCAGTGTCTGAGAATTATTAATAATAATAATAAATAATATACTATATGTGCGGTAGGAATTATTGGATAAAAGGCTTTGTTCAATTTTGAAACTGTTATTGCGACGTTTCGACCCCGATCGCGACCATTTTCAAGCTCTAATAATGCAATTACATTTTTTAAAGAAACATTTGTCATGCCATCTGGTGACAAGTGTTTCTTTATTGAACGTGTAAAAATTTTACCAGTTTAAAGGATTGAAGGATTTACAAAATATAAAACTGTAATTTATTTAACCGAAACTGGTAAGAAACGTTTATTGTTAATAACAATTATAACAAATGTAATTGTAATTTTAGAGCTCTAAATGGCCTTAATCGGGGTCGAAACGTCGTAATAAATAAACTAAAATAAACAGTTTTAAAAATGAACAAAGTCTTTTATTCAATAATTTCAACAACACATCAATTTTCAGGCTAATGGCTGGTTTATACAGGATTTAATTTACAAATTTGGATTTAGAAATTTAATTTAAAAAATATAAAATACATAGAAATAAATACCTAAATTGGTTTATACTGGATTTAGAAATTTACAGATTTATAATTTACATTTAAACTATAACCATATTTTATATTCTAAATCTAATTTTTCAAATCCAACCAATCTACTTGACTGGGAAATAAAAAATAATTTTGAAAACAGTAAAATGTGTCAAGATTGTCAAATTGATTTATTTGTGATCATCATAAAATATTGTTGTTACATGGTTGCGGAGAGTGTTAAATATGATATTAATTTAATATCTTTCATTAAAGAACATCACATACGTCAAGTTAACGTTATTTTGTTGTTGTTTAAAGCATGTCAAGAAGCTGAAGCCGAAACTTGATTAGCAGATTTCAAATTTAATGAATTCAGTATGAACCAGGAGGTAAATCACAAATTTCAAATCTAAATTTCTAAATCTAAATCTGTAAATTCAATCCGGTATAAACCGGCCATAATACTAAACTATGTTTAGTACTTAAGTACTTTTAGAGTACTGAAGTAGTCAAGAAGTACTTGAATACTTTTATTTGGCACTTAAGTACTATTTTTAGTCTTAAATACAAGTATTTTACCTATGGTACTTGAACATGAAGTACTTTGGGTTAAATTTTAAAAATACTTAAGTACAAGTACTAAATATGAGAAAAGTACTTAAAATGGTACTTATGTACAAAAGTACTTAAGTACTACCTAGCACTTCTAACAACAAACTCGAAGGAACCATTAGTTGGATATTTCTCAATATCATTTTTATTTCGGTACCAAACCCGGTAAGATACAAGTAATAAAAAATCTGGTGTGGGCACCACACTACTTTCTTATACAAATAAAACAAATTGAACACGTATGAATTGTTCCTTGTGTATGATTTTATTTAGACAATTATTTGATATATAGATATTAAATTTTTTGTTCTCATTGTAACTATGGATTTACTTTAAAATTGAAAACAATTAATATCTAGTCTTCAAAACTTTCTAATTAATAAAACAATTATTACTTTTATAATATTTCACACGACACATATTTTTGACAGTTCACAATTATTTGACACGTTTGATATTAAATATCTTTTAGTTTTTGTTTCCATTGTAACTAAGATTATTGAAATATATTCTTAAATATATAATTTAGTATTTCTCAAAATTAGAAGCATGTACAAGAAAAGTGCAAATAACATTTTATATTCCAAACATTTTTGCTAGCATCTTTCATTTGAAACTTTTTCTCATAACTGATTCTATTTTTGATAAAAAATGGAATTTATTGTTGTGTGTGTCGAGTAGACTTCCTCTTCTGGTTTTTCAATTTCATTCAAAATCAACTCAGCTCTTCTTTTTTTCATGAAACTTATAAATTCCAAGTTTCGTTTTCTTATCTTGTCTTGTTCATGAGATATTGCGCACACAGAAATCCATCCATCCATCCATCCATCTATCCATCCTCACACACAGACATCATTGAGAAATTGGTCTTAACGGATTCAGTGGACGTCAAAATATGTATTTCCGCAAAAATCTCACCAGGGATTTTTTTCGTGATTCCAATACTTCCTTATATTTTCTATACCCGCATTTCACATGTAATAATATATTATATGTAATACATAGTACAGTGCCACACCCATAAATTGGTTATTGGCATGAAAACGTATTTGGCATTTTCTAAATTTTCTTTTATATTCTAGTATTTTCCTTATTATGCAAACTGAACTTCAAATAAAAATTGCCGCAGTTTATCAATTGAAAGACAAATATAAAGAACTGACTACGACTACAGAAATCCAGAACCGAAGAAAATTGATACTAGTACATTAATCTTAGTTGGAAGATATTCCAATATTGGTTTCTAGAGCAAAATGTTGACCGAAAAGCCAGATACAATAAAACCTCTCACCAACTTCTTTAAATTTGATTTATTCCTTCCTTTGGAAACGGAAAGAACGTAAATCAGTGCGAGGAAAATAAGTAAAAATAACGTTTGTTTGCGCACGACGCCTTTCTGCAAATACGCAAACTGTGCTCGCTGTTTGACCTTTTAACTTCATTTTAAGCGGTGGACTAGTAGACTAGGACTCTACTCCACTTCACTGGACCCATTTGGCTAGGGAACAATATTTGTTGCTAGCGGCGATGTTTACTTTGTGAGTGAGAATTGAATGTTTGTTTCGGGAAGTAATGGTTTTAACATAAATCGTAAATTGAAAACTTGTTTTCGGATTTTACAGTTTACGGTGTTTTTGCGCTTGCCTGTTTTGGGATCACATTTCTCTAAGGAATGTAGACAAAGAAAGTTTCTTCAATGTGAATCCAGTGCATTGTCATCAATAAATTCGCTTTTGCCAAAACACGGAAATATTTTTCTGTAAAAATTTGATAAACAATACAGGAAAGTAGTTCTAATTCTTTCTTATACATAGTATAAGGAAGTATAGGAATCGTGAAAAAAATTATATGGATATGCAAGTTCCATGATTTCGATTTGACAATTTTCTCAATGATGATTGTATCCGTTGATATAAGTGTACCCGTATATTCAATAACTCGAAAATTGCAAACTGAAAGTGGAATTTAATTTTACACTCAAAATTATAAGTTCAACACATGTTTTATAAATATAACAGATTTTAAAAAAATCTGGTTTGGTCACAGACGACATTTTTATACACATAAATATAATGAAGATAGAATAGTTGTTTCAGTTTTTAATATCATAGCAACTAATTTGTTTAAATACAAATAGCCACATTAACGTCATAGAGAAAATTCAGGGGACATAAAAGTATTTCGTATACCATGATGTTCAAAATAAGAAAATGATCTAATAATATAAATTTCCCCTTACGAAAGCTTCAATTTAACTCCAAATTTGAAAGAATTACAATAACTATCATAAAAGCAACTGACTACCTCTCGAAAGTAATTTTTGTATTTTAGTAAAAGAAAAAATTCAACTATTTTATAAAACAATTGACGAACTTACAAAATTAATTACTAGCATTTCAATTAAGCTCTCTTTCGTGATGAGTTTTACACAGCACGAGTGTAATAGCAAGCCTTACGAAATGTGTTCTTTTTATATTTTTTGTTGCATTGCGGTAATTTTATAATTAAATTAGATGTTTCTTAAATGCGAGTTGTCAAAAGTACAACTTCAGAGAAGAAAATTTATTTTTGACTGACACAGTAAATAATTTCTGTTATATGATCTAAGGGCAGGTACGGATTGAGGAGCGCTGTAGTAGAGATGATGTTCGTAACTTTGACTTTGGCTTTGCAGGGAGCAGGGATTTGTTTTCAGTGTGACTGCTAGCTGTCATTCCGTAGGCCAGCACGTTTTTTTTTCTGTATCTCCGTGCACAGTACAAGTGTTCTACTACAAGTAGGCCGGTCTAAAGATCTCTGCACCGCGCAACACTTCCAAACAAGAGATCGGACACGAAATTGAGCAACGTGGCGACGAGTCCCTTAAGTCACGGCACCCAAACATTAATTAAAGTAAAGTAAAGAGAATAGGATCCTTAATATGGAATACCGCCATTTCTCTAGAAAAAATAGTTGAAGACGTAATACTAGAGTATCTTCTATTTTATTCATTCATTTTAGTATCACACTAAATTCATCTCGCCTGTTGTGCTTTATTCTAATATTCCATATTTGGGGTTCTAATCCGTAATTAGCTATTTTATTGTTATGTTGGTTTTTGTGCAATTGGGTACCACGGCCCCAGAAACACAGTCAACCAACAATCAATCTCCTCCAAACATTCCTTTCCTGACACACAACTTTCGCCTCGTTTACATATATTTTATGATTCATACATGCTCGTCTATTCTTCTCACTCGGAGACGTTCTTTCACGCAACATCAACCACTTATTCCTCGGACGCCCATGCAATCAGTCACCTTCAATCTCACCCGCCTATATTAGTTTCACCAACCTTTCATTCGACATTTTCTCAAGATGTCCAAACCACCTCAACTGATTCCCTCCCACTTTCTTAACACCATTCTTCTCAATCTCACACTCACCATACACCAATGTACTCCGGATACGATCACGTCTCATATACCCACCCATTCCTCTCAAATGTCTCATTTCCACAGCAGTTATACGTCGTTCATGCTTCTTTATCCACACCCAACATTCAGAATCATACATCAATGTAGGCACTAACACAGCATTATAAACGCTCAATCGATCATCTCTAGATATATTCACGTTTCGAGCAAATGTGCCCAGAGCATCCAATACCTTACACCCTGCGGACACCCGCCTTTCAATCTCCCGGTCAATACGTCCATCTCTTTGATAATATACTACCCAAATAAACAAATTCATTCACATGTTCCAATCTCACACCATTCAATGAAACATTACAATCTGTTACAAATACCAATACTTTACATTTATCGACATTCAATAACAGATTTAAACCTTTCCCTACTTTATTTATGCTCACAATTATTCTTCTCAATTGCTCTTCAGTTTCACCCAACACAACAACATTATCCGCATACGCAGGCACTATACGTCTACCAATACGTTCACCATCCTTTCCATTGAATTCCTTTCGTAACAACACATCCATATATAAATTAAACAACCAAGGAGACATTCCACAACCCTGTTTCACACCAGCAACTATACGAAACCAATCACTCAATCTAACATTAACTCTCACCGCAGCCTCACATCCTTAATACAATGCTTGAATAGCTCCTAACAAATTACCATCCACACCATACTCTACAAGTACATCCCACATAGTCTCTCAAAGAACACTGTCATAAGCTTTATTTAAATCGAGAAAGCCACAGAACACTTTTTGTTCTTATCAAGTGACTTCTCAACAATCATTCGAAAAGCAATCAATACATCTATACAATCTCTCTCAGGCAAAAAACCTCCTTGCATATTATTCAACTTAGAAATTGTTAATGCTCGCACCTAATGAATTAAGATCTTTCCGTACAACTTCCATACGACACTCAACAAACTTATCGATCGAAAAGTACAGTCATTCGAACTGCCTTTGCCTTTTTGTTAATGCTCGCATCTAATGAATTAAGATCTTTCCGTACAACTTCCATACGACACTCAACAAACTTATCGATCGAAAAGTACAGTCATTCGAACTGCCTTTGCCTTTAAATAAAGTACAAATGACAGCACGTTTCTAATCATCAGGAGCCACGCACCGTTTCAAACAAAATCTGAACTAAAAAACTAACCAATCAAATAATCTTTCACCACCATATTTCAACATTTCATTTGTTATACCATCCAAACCGGAAGCCTCAGCATTCTTTAGACCCATCAATGCAAAGTTAACATCACCTTCATCTATATCCCATTCAAATTTCCATTTATTATATTTCCTCCTCTATTATTCACTCCATTTACACCACCATACAATCCCTTAAAATACTCACACCATCTACCCATAACATCTGACTCATTCCACAACAACTCACCATTCGCACTTTTAATTGCTTTAACTCATCAATTTATCAAAATGTGCCTTACTTTCTCTCTTAACACATTTATTCTTCCTTTTATAATAATATCAATTAGTATTAAACACAAAAATGTTAGTAAGTTATGCAAAAATGTATAACTGATTATAATTATCATTCTTTAATTTGTATCATGATTTTTTCTATTGTAAATAAAACAAACTGGTATTCCATATTTGGCCACTTTCCTCTAGAAAATCTTATAGCATGAATACTTACACGGTTTATTTGAAAAGTATATAAAAACAGTAACATTTATTATCTTTGCGCTTTAACTACTAGAACCTTTGAATAATTCTCCGATATCATGATTGAAATGAATACACAAGCACAAGTTGATGACCGGCAAGAATTCAAACCAGATCGTTAAACCTTAAAACCACTTTAGAGAACCGAGAAGCACGAAGCTCATTTAGCGCTGCAGGCGATCTCAATATATTCTCGTTGAATTCACAGCGGAAATGTAAACAGAGCCGCTAACTTCACCATTCACTACAATTGCGAGGTGCATTCGCAAACGTTATAGATTAGCAATGAGGTGGTTCGCTCGATCGCTCGGTGCATCACCGACACAAACCGGCCATGTTAGCGCCTCGACACGGACCATTAAATAATCATTGGCGATATGTTAGAGCTGTGATGTATTACGTGTGTGGGTGTTTACGTAAAGCGGCCTCGTGATTTACTTCTAGTATTGTCAGGTAATAGATGGTATGGATGACGCTGTTTGCTGTTTATGTTTACCGACGATGTTGGAAATGTTGTACTCATATGTAATGTAATTGATGATGTGACAACATTTATTATTCTTTTGTATGATTAGTACAATATAGTCTAATTTTGGAACAGCACACAAATCTACCAAAATAATAGGTCCTCATAGTTGTGAATCATAAAGAGAGCTAAGACCAATTAAAGCGATGAATAACTCTGTATTGGTGAATTGGACTGCGAATCGTAAGATCCGGCTGGGTAAGAAGCAGTGCCGTAGCCAAGGGGGAGCGGGGGCACTAGGGGCTTGTTTTTATTATACATATTATAAAAACGTATCCAAAAAAGAAAAGCGATTGGATATCAAATTGAGAAGACATATGTAAACATACTCTGTTCATTATTTCATGTTCATTTGAAATACTTTATTGTCCAGTTATATTTAATATAATTTCGAACAGTTGATAATAGTTAATAGTTTTTTCTCTGCCAAAAAAGAACTATGGATGCCTCCCCCTCCCTCCAAGACAATATTCCTGGAAGAAGATAAAAAATCAACCCGCGTGTAATTACGAAAAAGTTAAAAAACATAGCATTTAAAAAAATGTTTTGAATCAATATGCAGGCCTCCCAGACTACGAATTCTCTTAAAAGCCAAAAGTGATTTTTGCGTTTTTTTTTTTCGAATTGTACTAGCTTGAATTTGCCACAAATAATTTTAACATTCAAATACATAGCCATTGACACATGCAGTATATACAGTACTTTCCGGACAAGGTCGAAAGGGATTTTGTCTAGTTTTCCCATAATATTTAGTTCAACCATCTCACCTCATGTCATTCACGCTTATTATATTAATTTCGTATTCGTTTAATATAAGTTTTAAACTATCAAGTAAGGCACCTTGTGCCAGAAATTGTAAAATATAATATATAATCAACTTGTAAACACTATCTGTAGCCCTCACCATGTCTGAAGTCGGTCGTGCTGATCGCAGTACTTTTATGCTGTCCGTATGCATCCGTAAATCCATGTAGATTGAGATGTAGAACAGCATACAGTACGATCGACTGCTGACCGGCCAGTCACACATGAGCGAGGGAAAAAAGCGTACTGTGGTGTACAAAAATAAAATAAATAAAAATCTTTGAAAAACAAAATTGCTTAGCACACCAGAGGTCGTGGGTTCGAATGCCACTGAAGAGTATGGCCGTGTGTGTTGTTCATAAAATTCATAATCATCCACTCATGAGGCGGCAAATGACCAAAGTAGCTAGTCCGCTTCCCATCTTCGTGCAAAAAGTAAACTTGGTTATGGCAATTGCAGTATTAAAGGTACGCGAACGCACGGGTGTGGTCCTGTCGTCTATTAGACTTCACAAAAGACCCCAGGAAGGTACTGAAAAAGCGAGAATCTAGAAGAAATTTTCCTTGAAATAGAAGAATGAATTAATTCCACATCCGTGCGCTGCAAGCTTAATATTATCATAATATGCCACTATTTATTAGACACTCGATTAAAAAAATTTTATTCAATCAATGTAATAATAAAATGCAAAATAATAAAATAATAGTTATTTACGATACAAGTACGTAGTCTTAAGTCACGAATAGGTCAATTAAAACACGAGAGTAGCGGGTGTTTTAAGACCCCTGAGTGACTAAAGACGCTTAACGTATGTGTATCGTACAATATTTTATCTACGATATGTTGAAAAAACCCAATAAATATAAAAAAATTCTTTTATTTATGAATTTGGTTCACAATATTAAGTGAGAAGTTTGCCATGATACCAATTTTTTTTTTTTTTGCAAATTTGGCGTATTTAAAAATTCGTTGCTCGGCAACCCGTGACTAATGAAGTCGTGTTACTAAACAACCGTTTTACAAACTTAAATCTTATAACTAAACATCAATTTTACACACTATCGTAGATAATAGTATATTATGATACAAGTGTATAAGTAAGCTTTTAAAGCACGTACGACGAGTTTAACAGCACGACGCGAAGCGGAGTGCTTTTAACGTCGCTAGTGCTTTAAAAGCACTTATACACGTGTGTCATACGCTATTTTTTATTATACCTGTATCATACTCGGGAAAAAACTGGAAAGCAACATTTTGATTTTGATTCATTTCATAATGTGACGTTTGACGTATATCGTTTACATGAAGACTGATTAGCATTTATTGTTTACGTTTACAGTTTTGACAGATATTAATAGTAAATATTTGTGTTGTTGCTTAGTAACCTTTAAAACACGGCGTGTTTTAATCTTGCGTTTATAAACACTGTAGCGTGTTTAAACACGGATTATGATGCAGGTATAATAAAAAATAAATAAATATATCATCACGCATTTTACCCATTATGGGCGTGGCACTCTGCTTACGCAGATCTCGGTAAGTGAAATATTTTTTCGTATGAAGTGCGGGTACCAGCCGTCAAATTATAGCCCCCAAAGATGTTAGTGGAGGAGGAACCACGGGGGTAAATTTAAATTGGTAACTGTCGGCAGTGGGATTCGAACTGAGGATCTCACGATCCACAGTCCGATACGTTACCACGGAGCTATTTAATATATTAAAAAATAAACAAGTTTCATAAGGCAATCTGTAAGCGCGCGAGTGCAAGTTTTATAAATGCCTTATGAAGTACACTTTTTTCTGTTGAAGCAATTTTATAATTTGATAGATTTTTTAACTGGGACTTATCAAAAATATAACTTGAATTTCTTTTCTATTCAGTCTCATAACCTAAGAAAAGAATAAATAAAAGATTCATAATTGCAAGTAATATTTCGAGGTTATATGTCATACATCTGTTAATTTTAAAAGCATTCACAACACCACTAGAAATTAAAAAGCGCCATAAATACTGCGGTTACAAATTTTCTTAACGACGTATTTTAAGTGCGATTATACATAGCCTTATAAGAACTACCTAAATAGAAAAAAAGTTCAAAATTCACCATCTTCATTTTACAAATCTGGCAACATCGTACTTTATGTTCTACCACACTTGTCAGTCGCTGTTGTTACTTCCATAGGCACTGTTGCCATTTAGTCGACATTTTACAGCTCCCCTGCTTACCGATGCCGGCTATTTCAGACAGATGCGCATCTGACATTGAGTGATATTGTTTGCGCTTATACACAGCAGAGCACACAATACTGACTCTCTTCAATATATCATCTCGACGCTGCACAGCAATAGCAAGATCAATGGGAGATGAGATGGAATGCTGTTTATTAATGTTTAAAATTATATTATTGGCATATAATACCACGTGGAAAGCAATGGGATCTTTCGATTGTTCAGGTTTTGCATTTATTGAAGTTTAATCTCTAGGGTTTTATCCGGATATGGGTATGGTACCGAGTTAGGCGGAAAAGTTGACATGTACGATTAACTGAGAAGGTAGTGTGCATTGTTACTAAATTCATATGTATTTTGTTTTATATTCTGCCCTGAATAAGTTTATGAAGATTGTATCCAGTAGATAGTACCAAATAATCTTATCATATATAATATCCCTAGGCCATTGATAATTCGAAATAATTTTATCACAGCTACCGAAAGAATGTTGCTTGGTTGTTACCTTCAAGCAATGCTCTTGAGGTAGTTGTGATCAAATTATAAGTATTTATTATTTATCGAGGGATATTCAGTGAGAAAATTTTTTGCGATAATTATTATTATTTTCATTCACATACTTTGAAAATGCCATTTTGAAATATACAAATCATATATTGAATTAACTGTCAAAAAACTGTCAACAACTGTTACTTAGCAACAAGTGATAATTTTCCGGGGAAATTATCAGCTATAATATCCCTAGGCCATTGATAATTCGAAATAATTTTATCACAGTTACCAAAAGAACGTTGCTTGGTAACCGCCCGACGCCGCAGGCGGAGGGCTGTTACCTTCAAGCAACGTTCTTGAGGTAGTTGTGATCAAATTATAAGCATTTATCAATGGTCGAGGGATATTCGGTGAGAAAATTTTTTGCGATTATTATTATTATTTTCATTTTCTAACCGTGAAAATAACATTTTGAAATAAACAAATTAAATATTGAATTAACTGTCAACCAGCTGTCAACGACTGTTACTTAGCAACAGGTGATAATTTCCCGGGGAAATTATCAGTGTAATTGTGACCTGATTGGTTACTTTTGCACACGTGATCAGCAATACAGGGTTTTGATTGGATATTTTTTTAACCAAAAAATTTTCAGTGTAATTGTGACCTGATTGGTTACTTTTGCACATGTGATCAGAAATACAGGGATTCGATTGGATATTTCTTTGACCAAAAAATTTTCAATAGTTATATCACGAGTGCTAAGAATTTAATCGATTAAATTTGACATGTCTAGCTTATGCAAAAAATTTTGCTTAAAAAGTGTTTGAGTACATAATAATTTGAAAAAGCCCGAGACCGCAGGTCGAGGGATTTTATCTTAAATTATAATGTACGATAACACTTTTTTAAAAGCAAAATTTTTTAAATAAGCCAGACATCAAATTTAATCGATTCAATTCTTTAGCACGAGGGGTATATGTCAAGATTATTTCATGAATTCATATCATAAACTTCAATATTTGCCGAAGAAATTGAACTTACACGTTTATTTTGACACATTTTCACATAAATAAATCGGTACACTCCTAAACAAAAAGCACCATAAAATTATGTTGTTGTAGTGTAACTATAGCAAATTGATTGTTTTTCTTTTTATTTGTCAAATAAATGTCAAAAATTTGTAAATAAAAATAGCTTGGATTGAATAATTCAGTATATTTAAAGACATAGAATACCTGCAAAGGTAAAAAAATATGTAAGTATCTTGCTTCTGCAACTAATTATCCGGCTAAATATGCCTTCAAAATGTCCAAAATTTGCATATAAAAGCTAGCTTCAATTTACTCGCAAATAAACAGCTTGGTGCTGTTTATTCACTTATCTAAAATGCACAACAATGGAAAATGAGACATTCTGATTGGTCAAATTTGTAATGAATGAAATAATCAGTAATAATATAACAAGAGAGTGAGAATAAATTGAAAATAATTTTTTCTACGACCACTGCTGAAAGTATGTCATTACAGAACAAGCTACAATCAATGTAAGTGCGTTGTTACGAATAGTGTTACGTAATGTTCATTCAAGTGTTACGTAATGTTTATTACGTAACACTTGAAAATGAAATTTAAGTTGGCATTACTGACTGTCACATTACCAATATAATTAAAATTTGATGCATCAAATCTTAGATTTAAATGTTATGTTAAAATTTTATAACTAAATTCATATTTTGCTGGGTTTATTATAAATTATGACACCAATAAATATTTCAATAATATATGTAGAGGGGACTATGTTTCGTCATGTATCCCTACGCTCAATAATTGTCGTTTATTTTTATAAACACAAACAAAGCTTGTTTGACATTTAGGTTATGTGCGTGATTATTACATGTAAACTGGTAATATTTTATAGTCTCCCATCTGCATCTATAGTTTATAATCTGTGTTTTATTGTGAGGTAAATATATACTACTAAATATTATTATCCTTTACATATATTTATTAATATTTTAAGTAAGAAATGTCAAGCGAGAGTGATATTTCAATTGGAACACCACTGGAGATACAAGCTAAAGCTAAAAGTGCAACAAATAATCTTTTGGTGACAAAATCTCGACAACGATACGAATTTGTGTATCAAAAATTCATGGATTAGAGAAGACAAAAAAGCATAATAAATTTCTAACTATTTGAATATTGTTTTTTATTTAGAAATAGTATTGAGTGGTCGTAGAAAAAGTATAGTACAAAACTCGAGATGTAAAGCAATTACGCCCTCGTGAAATTACAAACTCGCCGCTACGCGGCTCGTGTGTCAATTTTTTCACTCGTGCGTAAATTGCTACTTACTTCTCTCGTTATGTAATATACTATTTTGTACTCATACATTGAAATGTGTTGTTTTGCGTTGCCTAAGCAACGTCCGAAATGTCCATTTCCCAGGTCTCCACCAGACAGACAACCGGGAAATTTCGACGAAAACATTCCTATTTCTAAAGCGTTTATTAAAAAATTATATTTATAATAAAATAATATAGTATTTCAAACATTCTTTTACATAATATTAATATAAACAATGATGGTATAAGAATGAAATTGAATTTAAAAATAAGAAATTTAGTGTATTTGGTTACCAATGTTGGCAATAAAATCTGCCCGAAATGACAGCTGTAAAATACTTAACCTACAAATGTAATGTTAGTTATCTCAATATAAATAAGAAATGTAATAAATTTACAAGCGAATACGGTAAATATTATAATTATTTTAATTGTTTTCTAATATATTAGACAATAGTATATTGAACAACTAGTGTTACAATGACCTTTTTTGTAATACGAGTATAGTTTGCGTAAACGAGCCGCAGGCGAGTTACGCAAAATACGAGTATTACAATTAGGCATTGTAACACGAGTTGTTCATACTACTTTTCCTATTTCACGTTCATAAATTCACTAAAACTAAAAATAAAATAAAATTGTATGCCGTGTTTAATATTCCACTGGTCACTGATGGCTGCACATGCAAGGGCAGCTGTGGCAAGTAACAGTTGTGTTGCGCTTGGTTCTGTGTTCTGTCATATTTTATACACTTGGCTCCCCTGGGTCCCCACGAGGCCCAGGCCCTGGACCAAAAGTATCACCCCCGGGACCCACTGGGTCCCAGGTCATGATCCCGACCAGGGGCTTCGCCCTGGGGCCCACCTCCCCCCCGCGAGGCCATGACCGCGGCCCAGGGTGCTCCGCCCCCGGATTCCACCGTAGACACAAGCTTGGTCCAGGGGCTCCGCCCCCGGGGCCCACCAGGTGCAAGGCCCTGTCCCAGGGGCTCCGCCCCCGATGCTTCCCAAGGCAGCTTCCCCGGCGAAGGGGCTATGCCCCCGGGACACCCCGGGTCCCAGGCCGCGGCTCCGACACAGGAGCTCCGCCCCCGTGGCCGCGGCCCCAATCAAGGGGCTTTGCCCGCGGGGCCTATCGGATCCCAGGCCGCGACCCCGACGCTGGGGCTCCGATTCAATAATTTTACGTGAGCAATGATAGCCCCAAGTTTGAGAGATTGTCAATTTTACAAATAATAAATACCCCAAAAACAGTTGCACAAAATTCAATTTTGTAGCATTGTTTTTGAGAAAAACAGTGTCACAAAATTGACTTTGTGTACGTGAAATAGGAAAATTAATTTGTGTGTTTATATTTATAGTGCAACTTTGACATTTATCAAAATCACTCCTTGAAGAACTTCATTTCTTTGTATGGATTGTTAAAAGTTTTATACTTTTCGTACAAAAAATATTGTACAAACCTCTTGCGTGAACTCGGTTCCCGGATTCGTTCTATGGCGGCGTTCCCGCATTTGGTATGTAAATAACTATGACAGATCTTTCGAAAACTTGTTGCCAGGCAATAGCCACGAAAGCCCTACGGGCTTTCGTGTCTATTGCCAAATGGCGTTAAGTTTGAGAAAGATACTAGAGAATTATTTTCTAATTTATTGAACTCTCGAGTTGTATTTAATTAGATTATTTTTTGATTTCATCATCAGACACGGCACTAAATCTATCTTTTTTACTCATTTTTACTTGTGTTGATGATAACTATCTGACATCTGTCAACAAAAACAAAAAAGCTACAGAAAATATTCCCGGGAATATTCACAAGAGCATTATTCTCAGTATAATAATGACATGATTGGATAAAACACCGACATGTGACATACAATGAAGTATTTCATTGGTTTAAAGAAACGTCAAAAAATAATCAGTGTAATTGTGACCTGATTGGTTACTTTTGCACAGGGCCGGATAAGTGCTATTATATCGGCCCGGGCAAAATCGGCCAACTATATGTATATTTTTACCCAAGTCAGTTACATTGCTGAATATTTGTCAGATACAAATTATTGTTATTATTAAAATGAATTATAGAATTCCAGAAAAAATACACTCCCATAATTTCAACATTATTCTTATGTCATGCGCTGTAATATGTAAGTTCAGTTTTGGTAAGAAATAAAAAAAAAATACGAATACTCTTCAATTTTGTAACAAACTACAGCTTTAATATTGTGCGTACTTTAGGGTGGATCGAAAAGAGGCTATTTTTTCAAACCATCGATAGCCCCCCATAGAACTTTACATTTTTATAAAATAAGATTTCGGTACCTGTCACACTATTTTGATGCATTGTGGTCAAGCGCAGAGGCCTCAAAAATGACCATTTTTGCACTTTTTTTAAATATTTTATTTGAAAAAAGAGTAGTTATACTTAAATCATGTTTTTAATGGCATGTGCAGACGCGTTTTGAGTAACTTGTATCGACTATCAAGCTTATTAGCATGTACCATTGCGATTGTTCAACATATAGAGCTCCGAGAACGGCTAAAATTCACGTTTTTGCGACTTTGTATTAGTTTTACGCTAACTTTTATCCGTTTTTAATCAAACAAACATATTCCTATCTGTTTTGGTTATGGGATGCCGATTTCTAAAAGTAACTTATAATAATTAAGTCTAGGAACAGGAACAAGAAATCGGCATCCCATAACAAAAAAATTCTTGTGGGCAGCACAATACCTCCCGCCATAGATTTCTTATCGAACAATGCAGGAACACGGACCACCACTACCAAGAAACGCTCATCCCTTCAAAAAATTGTGACACATTTAAAAAATGACATTTTACAACCGTTTTTTTTTTTCAAAAAAACACGGGTTAGCAGATTTAAACGAAAGTATCAAAATATAATTTTTCTTTAATGTGCTGTAATTCGTAAATGGTGACAGTAAGACGAAAATGTTTCAAATAATAATTGTAGATAATAATATTTGAAACATTATTCTAATAACAAAATTTTCATTAAACCATAATTTACTAAGAAATTTTAAAATAACTTGATAGGGCTTCAAGTAAACTATTACTTTATTATCACCAAATCTAATCAACTATTCCAAAGGGGATACAATTGATATACAGGATGAGTCATCGAAATGCCGGTCTTCGATATCTCCCTTGTCGTTAGAAATACGGCATATATTTATTAACAAAATTTATTCGACTACTAAAGGAGCATAACGTAAAATTATTTTCACATATACAGGGTGTAACGTAACGGCTAGACGAGAATTGTCTTTTTTTAAATGGAACACCCTATATATTTTTATATATTTTGAATTGTATTTCATTCACCTATACAGACATATAAATTTTGTTTTAGTTTTCCGCGGCGTTGTCAAGTTTTTCCGTTTTTTCTCTAAAAAAGGCCGAATACACGCATTGCTTTGTGAAGGCGTACTGAAGTTATTTTAATAGTAAAATTTAAGAATTTTTTTTTCTGTGCAACTGTAACTATATTCTATGTTTTGACATACTTTAAATTAAATGTAATTATACAGGGTGTTCAATAAAGCGAATCAAACTTACTCCACTTCAAATGAGTATAACTCGCCATTTTCAAATGGAACACCCTATATTTTATTATTCTGTTATATGCCATTTTGTATTACCTTCATTTGTTATTAAGGGTATCCTATGTCTAAAATCAATAATTTGGGAGATTTTTGCCATTTTTCAATAAATTAATTTATTGAATTAAAATTAAATCTAGTATACCATGGAAATTATTTCCAATATAATTGCCATTCTTATGCAAACATATTTGCAGACAGTTTTTAAATGAGTAATTTACTCTTCGCAGTATATTTGCGTTGACAGTTTCAAAAGAGTTACGAAGTCGCTCCATCATATCTTCTCGTGTAGTTGGTGCTGTCTGATAAACCGATAAACAAGAAATAATGTAAGTTTGCAAGATCCGAAAATCTTGCGGGCCAATTACTTGGACCACCTTGTCTAATCCATCTTTTAAGAAATTCTTCATTTAAATAATGCCTAACCTGAAGACTGTTGTGAGCTGGTGCACCATCGTGTTGAAACCTCATTCTCCGAATAATATTGAGAGGCAAATTTTCTAAATCGTTTAGAGAATCAGTTTGTAAAAATTAACAATAATTTTGTCCGTTAATACTCGCATTATTATCAAAAAAGTATGATGCAAATCCGTAACTGATTTGGAATTGTCGACGCAAGCGAAGAGTAAATTACTCATTTATAAACCGTCTGCAAATATGTTTCCGTAAGAATTGCGGTTATAATGGAAGTATTTTGTAAATTAAAACAAAACAATAAATTTAAAAAAAAACCATATCCATGGTATACTAGATTTAATTTTTAATTGAATAAATTAATTTAATGAAAAATGGTAAAAATCTCCGAAATTATTGGTTTTAGGCATAGGATACCCTTTATAATAATTGAAGGTAATACAAAATGGCACACAACAGAATAATAAAATATAGGGTGTTCCATTTGAAAATTGCGAGTTATAATCATTTGAAGTGGAGTAAGTTTGATTCGCTTTATTGAACACCCTGTATAATTACATTTAAAAGAAAGTATGTCAAAACATAGAGTATAGTAACAGTTGCGCAGAAAAAAAAATTCTTAAATTTTACTATTAAAATAACTTCAGTACGCCTTCACAAAGCAATGCGTATATTCGGCCTTTTTTAGAGAAAAAACGGAAAAACTTGACAAAGCCGAGGAAAACTAAAACAAAATTCATATGTCCGTATAGGTGAATAAAATACAATTCAAAATATATAAAAATATATAGGGTGTTCCATTTAAAAAAAGACAAAGAATTCTCGTCTAGCCGTTACGTTACACCCTGTATATGTGAAAATAATTTTACGTTATGCTCCTTTAGTAGTCGAATAAATTTTGTTAATAAATATATGCCGTATTTCTAACGACAAGGGAGATATCGAAGACGGGCATTTCGATGACTCACCCTGTATACAAAATATCAAAATTTTCAGTTTAGTAGTTTTTGAGAAACCGTAATTCCCGAGATGCACACAGACTGACAGACAGACACACACACACACATAGACATCATCGCGAAACCACAGTATAGGAGCTACAAGCAGTAGTCGCACTCTCTGTCGGCACCTTTGATGTTTTGTACCATGTCAGATGTTCTTGCGCATCCTATGCCCCGCTCTGTGGACTGAACGGCTCAGCGGGCGGCAGGCAGAGTCGGACTGGAGGAAAAAGGCAGACCGAGAAAAATAGAGTTGAGGGCCCTATTCTCCATGTAAAACGATGGTTTTACTTGGGTTCATACCAATACAGCAAAAAAATAATTAATAAGACCGTTTCACTGGTAACAAATGAATAATTTATGTAATTTTTAAATAATAAAAATTATAATTATTCGTTTTTTGTTAAATATTTAAAAATCAGCACAATTAACACAGAAAATTAATAATGCCTACATTAACAAATTTTTGGGTTCTGTACTAGATGAGGCTCGGGCTAGGATATCGTATCGAAAATTTCCAATAGGTCTTGCTCAACATTCAACATAATCAAAGCTTGCAATATATCTTCCCCTATATTGGAGCATAAACGTGATTTTATTAATTTTTAAATTAAACCACCTGTGTACACTTCTCATTAGTTTTCAGACATAGTTGAGTTTTCGTCATCCCATGTTGAAATAAGTTTCGCTAAAATTTAATAATTAATTTTTCAAATCTACATTAGCAACATTAATACGTTTTAGAATCAACTTAAAAATTTCTTTATTTTCTTGATTTTTGAATAATTCTTTAATACTGTTAAAATTTCTAGAATTAAGATTAATGATGCAACGTGATGATATATTTATTTTTATTTTTCGATTACGATTAACAATTTTGATAATCGCCGATTTCGATTACGATTATTTAGTACAAATAGTTAATATAATAGTATCACAATAAAAATTAACAATTTATTGTAAAATAATTTAATTATTTATTAGTTTCGATTATAAAATAAGAAAGTCGGACCCTTTTTAATTACAAAAAAAAGACTTCACATGTTTACTGTCTATGCCAACATTTACGTGTATATAAATTAATATTGAATTATTTTGTATAAAATTTAATTTATAAATATCGTCTTGCCCAAGGGCCCAAAAGAAGGCTAGGGCCCACCGAGAAATTTCTCGGCATCTCGGTGGGTTCAGTCCGACCCTGGCGGCAGGCGATCAATACTGAAATTTTTAGTCCACAGAGCGGGACTTATCGCTTCAAGGCCAAATTTTCATGAGACAAAAAAACCCTGGGAGTGCGACTACTGCTTGAAGCTCTTATACTGTGGCGAAACTATTATTACAGGATGTGGCGGGAGGTAAAAATGACAAAAATCGCATAAACGTGAGTTTTAGCCGTTGTCGGGGCTCTATAAGTAGTACAATCGCAATAGAATATGCAAATAAGCTTGTTAATCGATAAGAGTAACTCAAAAAACGTCTACACATAACATTAAAACATGATTTAAGCATAACTACACTTTTTACAAATGAAAATGTAAAAAAGTCCAAAAATTATCATTTTTGAGGCCTCGGCGCTTTACCTGTGTGACAGGATTTTATGATTTTTAGTGTATCTACGATTTGGAAAAATAGCCATTTTTCGATCCACCCTAGCGTACATGCCTCAAATTTGGTATATTTGCAAATAAGGGTTGTCCACAGACCACTTAGTTATTTTTTTTATTAAAGTTGTTGTCAAAAATAGATACATTTTTCAACAAAAACAACATTTTCCCATGGACAAAAAATTAATCATTGGGATTCAGCGCACTTTTTTTCGTCCTTTATGAACATAATAGTTTTACAAATGTATAAAATGTTAACTAACATATAGTAAAGACAAAAAAAGACAAGACCAAGAGTGGTTTTGAGGCTTCCGGCAACTAGTATTGAATAAAATTAAATAAGTTATTTGCATATAACATGTATGCGGAATCAGATAGTTACAAACAATGCGTAACGCATAACAAAATAATAAAAAGAACACATATGTACACCATTTTGAGTTATTATACAATCCATTATCTTAGACTGATTTTTACTCAGCCTTTGAACCTCGGCCACGAATCGGCCGGCCCGAGGTTGCCCTCAGGACCACCGGCCCACCGGGCAAATGCCTGGATGCCCGGTGGGCGTATCCGGGCCTGCTTGTGCACACGTGTTCAGAAATACAGGGATTTAATTGGATAAATTTTTAACCAACAAATTTTCGAAATAATTTTCTTTTTTTCGGTCGGACGAAAACTGACTACTCTCCGGTGTGTTTTCGAACCGCAAAGTGCATTAATCCGGTATTTTACTGTCGTTGCTTGGTTTTGATAACAGCACGAGAATATCTTTTCTTGCAAAACCGTAGACCTCGCCTTCGGCTCGAACTACAAACTTTTTGGAACATTGGCAAAATATTCCCGTACGATTTAGCTATTCAAATAAATTTGGCGCTTATGAAAATAAATAAACAATCCATGGATATGCTATCCTCAGATTTTTTTATCAAAACAATGCAATATTTTTATGTCTTGTGTGACGTTTATAAATGAAATATAAAAAACGAATTATTGAATATAAATTGATAAAAAAAAAATTATGTGTACCACGTAGGAAAAGTAAACTTCGCCTATGGCTTGTCCCGCAATTTCCACCATCGTCTGGGAATATATCACTTTTCCTACTAGATACACAATATACTATTGTATGCGCCCTCCGAATCAGGTTCTTTGAAATCTGCTTTGAGTTCGAAAAACGCTATTTTACTGGACTGAGCACCATATAGGTCACTTAACACTGTAGCGTGTTGAAATTCCTTACTGGTACATTTGTTATTATTATTATTATTATTATGGGGTAACACATCGAACAGATAGTTTCAATTTTAAATTAACTGTATTGTTCCCCCTTCATTAACATTCATGGGGGACGAAATTCAACTTTAGATAACTGCACTTCTCGGCGTAAAAATATCACTTGGTAATATGTGTGAAAGCAATGTGCCACACCCTAAATGGGTAAATGACGTGATGATATGATAATTCTTCATAGCTGAGCAATCATAATAGAGAATGGAGGTAACGTGCGACTACTCTAAATTCTTGTTTGCTTCCTTTCCTTTTCTCCATATATTTGTAGAGCAACATTTAAGAAATTTTTTTTGACATTTCTTGATGGAATATTATATAAAATTTCATTTCCTTGTACATCTAAAATTAAGCTGCCTGTCATTTTGTTAAAATGAAGATAATTATTAGTTATTTCGGAATAATAATATAAATTCTGTCTTAAGTTGTATTTTACTCCGCAGTACCAACTTTATTTTTAGGTTTTACTCACAAGCCGAACAGTTGCACAATTCCGCGATGCGTTGGACTTTGTAGAGAAACGAAGTCGAATAATTCAGACTTTTCACAAGATGTGTGAATATTGTTTTGCGTGTCTTGAAAATCAGTTATTCAAAGAGCGGGCTGCAAAATACCTGGCCGATCTAGTAACAGAATAACATGTTTTTAAACTGTTAGTACTCATAGCGATCATAACAAAATTCACTGTGTGCCTGGGCAGAAGTTGTTACAAAGATTTTTATGGGTGTAGAATTGAAATGTAAAACATAGGGATTTCAATGCAATTTTTTTGATATTGCTGTAAATTTTTACCTATTCACTTTACAGCAAAAGTGTCAATACAAAAGTTGATCAGAATGTAAAAATGCATGCAGAAGGCCCATTTGGTTACCTAAATATTAGTATTTTGCGATATATCAATCAAATTAAAATCAGGAAAATTGTAACAGCCATGGAAAATAAAACAAATACTAAAATTATTTTACGTTTCGGAAAACAGATTTAGATTTATTTATTACATTGTTGCATTATTTCCTGTGGAAATTTCGTAGAAGATTATAATGATATAAAGGTGTATTTTAGAGTTCACATCATTCCATTTATTTCTGTTAAAAAATAAATAAATCTTAACCTGATATGGAAATGTCAAATATTTTTCGTGTTTGTCTAATTTTCCACGGCCGTGTTACAATTTTTTTTTATTTGCCATGCACAAGGGATATTTTAGACGAATATTTCTCGAGAAAGATTTCAGTCGTTATTTTAAATTATTGAACATATATTTATTTTAATCTGTTACATAAACGTCAGACTTTGATAAATGTCATTTGTCAAATTTCGTTAAAAATAAGTCATCAGTGTTTAGAAAGTAATTCTTTTGAAGAAATTGATTGAAAAATTGAAGATATTACCCCTTTTGTCCTTTTTAAAACGAAGAATTTAAACTATTTCTCTTTGTGTTTACAATTATTATAAATATTCGGCTATTGCACTTGTGCAAATACTCGATATGCAAAATATTCACTGTATTCGATTGTCATTGGTCAAAATTCAGAAAATACTGCACGTAGATTAGTTGAAATTTTTTCGAGGGAAATATTCAATAGTTTATCACGAGTGCTAAGAATTTAATCGATTAAATTTGACATGTCTAGCTTATGCATAAAATTATTATGTACGATAACACTTTTTTAAAAGCAAAATTTTATAAATAAGCTAGACATCAAATTTAATCGATTCAATTCTTTAGCACGAGGGGTATATGTCAGATTATTTCACTCATTACAAATTTGACCAATCAGAATGTCACATTTTCCATTGTTGTGCATTTTAGATAAGTGAATAAACAGCACCATGCTGTTTATTCGCGAGCACAAATTAGAAACATAATCAGATCGCCCTCTCTATGGTTACGAGTCTTGAGCATAAGTGCTGCACCCGCAGGGGGGTGTAGTGACACTAAAATTAGACAAGGATGACAATAGAAGGATAGAAGATTGTTTTTTAGCCTCCTTGATACTTTTTATTTTATATTTGTTGTACTTATATTATTTCAAAATCATAAGAGTAAATATTAGGAATATATTTATTCAATTAAATACTGTTTACATATATTTAAACATTTAGACATAAAATATAATATTGTAGATTTCTAATAATATTTAATTTAATATTATTTTCATAAAAATATATATTTATTATGAAAAGCTCTTGTTAAAATATTGAAGATGAGAATTTAATATAATTATTAGAAACCTTATAACTTTACTACAAAATAAGGGTTAAGTATACATATTAACACTTTTAATATGATTTTCAAGGTTAAGTGCAAATTTTAACAAATTATAAATTTATTCTTATAAGTAACAATATTTTTAGTCTTATTACACAACCTACTGCAGCATTTAGCAACAAACTTCGAAATATTTGTTGAATATATAACATTAAATATTAAATTCAAATGATATTTTGTTTCTTTAAATACAACAGGTTATTTTATGAATTCCTAAAACTCTTAAAACATGTAGATTTTACCGCTGCAAACTATAATAAATTTGGATGCGGGTGTGAGATTTGTAAAAGAGGTAATATAAAATCCACGTCAACTTATTAAAAGCCGGACGATTGATTAGTGATGATTATTATTATCTGTGATTATTTGATTAAATGTGTTATTAATTAAAGTGCCACTAATAACATATTTAATTGTAAAAGTTAATTTATAAGAGAAACGAGGAATTGTTCTCAAGAACAATCAAACTGTAATTAAAATAGTGCTCATACTCGCAAAAAAATCCTCTTGTGAATAAGTTAAACTAAAAATTCCATTTAATAAGCAGCTCTAATTACTATTCTTTTATGATTAACCGGCGCTGTGTGATATATCCAAATGCTTGTTGTGTTACATGAATACTTCTCAACGTGGTAGTGATATCCAAATACTGTTGTACAGCCTAAAACAAATATATTTAGTAAAAATGAAATTTATTACTTCTAGAATTAGCATACCGTAGATTCGCATCATCGATATTCGTCTTCACAAATCGATTAACTTCGGAGTCTATTAATCTATGAAGTCATTATAAAATTTTCTTTATTTTTCGTTCTTCGTAATCCCTTTCCTTCAATTACAGTTATATGTGTTGTCTTGTGCCGTAAAACGTCTAACTTTTGATTTTTTTATTTGAGCCAATTGTATTGGTGAAGAAGAAAATGTTTTAATTAGTTATTAAGTCTGTCCACTTGGTCTCTTCTTGTAACACTGCTAAGCCAGGTCCTTAGTTGTCGAATGGTATTGTTCCCTGTCACAATCTTTAGTCGGTTCTTTACAGTTTCTTCGTAGAATGTTCATTCCCGGTCACTCAACTGAGACACTGGTAATCGCATTTTTATCAAAAACCTACAAGGGTTTAAATTATTAATAATGTTTATATTAAAGAAACCTTTATTACTACACCATGTTCGGATGTCTCACATTTTCTCTTAAAAGGCCTTTCACTGTTAGTTTGTAGATGGTCATGTCCGTTTGTTGATCGTTAAGAATTTATCTGACGTTACCTACGTCTAACCCAAGTATATCCATCCGAAATTGTTGCATTTCCTTACATTTAGGGAAACGAAATAGCCTTTTGTCTTTAATTAGGCATCCCTTTATTCAACATAAATTAAGCATTGTTCTAAAATAGAAAGGAGAGGAAACGGATAAAAAAAGGAATTGGAAGAAATATACATAGTGGATATTTGTTATATGGAAAATGCATGAGTGCAATACAACTTTTAACATTGCTTTATAATATATTTGTGTACATATAATAATTAATGATAAAATATACAGTGATTTATTTTTAATGTATTGAAATTATATTTTAAGTGTGTATGTGATGTATAAAACAGAATATTAAATTTAACACTTACCTGTTGCAATATTTATACACAATAATAAACGACAATAACGAGAACGAATTATCAACATCAATTTTGACACTAAAATTGACAGTTATTTCTTCTTCTTTTTCCAAAGTAACTCGATTCCAATAGCTTATTTTATTATAAAGTGGCGCCTCCACATTTTAAGGAGTGGAGTGACACTAATCATATCATTGTGCTGACATTTGCCATCAAGTTGCCTCCCCCTGTTCGCGAGTAAATTGAAGCTAGCTTTTAAACGCAAATTTTGAACATTTTGAAGGCATATTTAGCCGGATAATTAGTTGCAGAAGCAAGATACTTACATGTTCTTTACCTTTACTGGTATTCTATGTCTTTAAACATGCTGAATTATTCAATTCAAGCTATTTTTATTTACAAATTTTTGACTTTTATTTGACAAGTAAAAAGAAAAACAATCAATTTGCTATAGTTACACTATAACAACAAAATTTTATGGTCCTTTTTGTTTATGAGTGTACCGATTTATTTATGTAAAAATGTGTCAAAATCAACGTTTTAGTATAATTTCTTCGGCAAGTATTAAAGTTTATGCCATGAATTCGTGAAATAATCTTGACATATACCCCTCGTGCTAAAAAATTTAATCGATTAAATTTGATGTCTAGCTTATTTATAAAATTTTGCTTTAAAAAAAGTGTTATCGTACATAATAATTTATGATAAAACCCCTCGACCTGCGGTCTCGGGATTTTTTCAAATTATTATGTACTCAAACACTTTTTAAGCAAAATTTTATGCATAAGCTAGACATGTCAAATTTAATCGATTAAATTCTTAGCACTCGTGATATAACTATTGATTATTTCATGAATTCATAGCATAAACTTTAATATTTGCCGAATAAATTGTATTAAAACGTTGATTTTGACACATTTTCACATAAATAAATCGGTACACACATAAGCAAAAGGAACCATAAAATTTTATTTTTATATTGTAATTATAGCAACAAATTGTTTGTTTTTCTTTTACTTGTCAAATAAATGTCAAAAATGTGTAAATCAAAATAGTTTAAATTGAATAATTCAGCATGTTTAAAGACATAGAATACCAATAAAGGTAAAAAACATGTAAGTATCTTGCTTCTGCAACTAATTATCCGGCTAAATATGCCTTCAAAATGTTCAAAATTTGCATATAAAAGCTAGCTTCAATTTATTCGCGAATAAATAGCATGGTGCTGGAGTACATAATAATTTGAAAAAATCCCGAGACCGCAGGTCGAGGGATTTTATCTTAAATTATTATGTACGATAACACTTTTTTAAAAGCAAAATTTTATAAATAAGCTAGACATCAAATTTAATGTATTTAATTCTTTAGCACGAGGGGTATATGTCAAGATTATTTCATGAATTCATAGCATAAACTTCAATATTTACCGAAGAAATTGAACTAAAACGTTGTTTTTGACACATTTTTACATAAATAAATCTGTACACTCATAAACAAAAAGCACAATAAAATTATGTTGTTATAGTGTAACTATAGCAAATTGATTGTTTTTCTTTTTATTTGTCAAATAAATGTCAAAAATTTGTAAATAAAAATAGCTTGAATTGAATAATTTAGCATGTTTAAAGATATAGAATACCAGTAAAGGTAAAAAACATGTAAGTATCTTGCTTCTGCAACTAATTATCCAGCTAAATATGCCTTCAAAAAGTTCAAAATTTGCATATAAAAGCTAGCTTCAATTTAATCGCGAATAAACAGCATGGTGCTGTTTATTCACTTATCTAAAATGCGCAACAATGGAAAATGAGACATTCTGATTGGTCAACTTTGTAATGAATGAAATAATCAGTAATATTTGACGTTGAAAAAACGTTTTTTAAATAGTTATATTTGGTTTGTATAATTTTAGGCAACATATTTTTATTATTTTTAATAATTAAATGTTTCCTTTTAGTATTAATATATGTATTGAAAAGTTTAAACACAAAACTTCAGTATATAAATACCCATACGTACATGTTGAGTTAAATAATCTCATTTATAGAAATTCACACTATTATTTATACCTTTATAGAATTATATAAAATAAATGAAGAAAACAAGCAAGTTTCAAAATTATGATATGAAAAACGTATGAATTCAATTGTCCTTAATGATACCAGAGACCATGCTTCGACTTCAAACTGTCGTTTCAGATTTGACATGTTCAACACATAACCTATAAAACAATTGTATAGGTATGTATAACGTCAACTAAAATCTTTTCCGATAGTTTTTCTCTCCAACGGTATCGGCAACTAGTTTATAGCAAGAAGTAAGTTCTTATTTCTCCTTTCCTTGTGTGATTCCTCAACCTAGATCCAGAGATCTATAGATCTAGAGAATATAGTTCGTATCGCATCTAACTGGAATCCTGACGCTAGCAGTCACAATCTCACAGTTTACAGTCACAGTTCCGTAACGTAGTTAAACTGCGCGCGACCGGGGAATACTAATGATGTTTGAACCACGGTCAATATTCCCGCTCGGGTAGGTTTGACAATTTAATTATCATTACGTATTGACACTAATTATATTATGATTTTAATAACGCTGTACATTTGAATTCCTATGAGTGAATTAAATTAGAGGAGATTATTGAAACTACCTACACTGTTTAGTGAAATGTATACACGTATACACCGGAAGTCAAGCCAAGGCAAAAGTTGCCATGTTAGTAGGCCATCTTAATGATGTTTACGTTTTAAAATAGGTATTTTAAATTTATTATATGGCGGGAGGCAGAAACAAGCATTACAAACTGAAATTATTGAAACGTAAAAAAAAATTAATTACACGCAAGTACGTAAGAGCATTTATAGTTTCTCTTACATAACATAACATAGCATAGCATAAGATAAGAAATGACCAAATTTTATTTCTTATGCTATGTTATGTTTACTGGTTATGTTCGGACACTATCGGAAACACTCGGATGGATAGTGTTTTGTTTGATTTCAAATTTTATGTTATATCACAAGGTATTGAATGATATTTGTTTCTGTGTTTCTATACATTTATTATATTTTTTGGAAAGTAGACTAAGGGAAACTAAAAATGCATATAATAGTGCAGTAGCTACTGTTATTTATTTATTTATTTATTTATTGTCAAATCAATCCAACAGGACACAAAGTCCCAATTACAGGATGATTATACAAATACAAAAGTCTTGCAAAAAAAAAATTATAATATCATCATCCATTTTAAAACTAAAAATCTCGCAAAAGGTCAAATTATAACCTGTATATGGACAAATCAATGTCAAAACAATATTAAATATAGCAATTGAACACTCTGAACATTCTTTGAAACAATCTTCTTTTTATTCTTTAAGAACATAACAAAATTTCATACTATAAAACCTACAAAATTTGTTATGTTATGCATTGCTACGTTATGTTATGTAAACTATAAATCCAGCTTTAATATCAGTAAATGTAAGGTTATGTCTTATAGTAGAAGTACAAACCCATTACTATTTCAATAGACAATTAACAATAGGGTATTAGAGTGCACTAATAAAATTAAAGATCTAGGAATTTACTTTGATCCAGCACCTACATTTGCTCCTCAAGTATCTGAAATGGTGCAATCTGCGTTTAGAATGCTGGGTTTTTTTTGTTAAGAAATGGCAAAGACTTCAGTGTGAAGGACACTGGTAACTTATTATTACAACATTTTAACTTTGATTCGCTGGAAAGTAGTAGAATTTATAATTCAATAATGTTTCTTTCTAAATTATTACAGTATACAGGATGAGTCATCGAAATGCCCGTCTTCTATATCTCCCCTGTCGTTAGAAATACGGCATGAATTTATTAACAAAATTTATTCGACTACTAAAGGAGCATAACGTAAAATTATTTTCACATATACAGGATGTCTCGTTACGGCTTGGCGATAATTATTTGTCTTTTTTTAAATAGAACAGCCTATATATTTTATATATTTTGAATTGTATTTTATTCACCTATACGTACATATAAATTTTGTTTTAGTTTTCCGCGGCGTTGTCAAGTTTTTCCGTTTTTTCTCTAAAAAAGGCCGAATACACGCATTGCTTTGTGAAGGCGTACTGAAGTTATTTTAATAGTAAAATTTAAGAATTTTTTTTTCTGCACAACTGTAACTACACTCTATGTTTTGACATAATTTTTTTTAAATGTAATTATACAGGATGTTCAATAAAGCGAATCAAACTTACTCCTCTTCAAATGATTATAACTCGCCATTTTCAAATGGAACACCCTATATTTTATTATTCTGTTGTGTTCCATTTTGTATTACCTTCATTTATTATTAAGGATATTCTATGTCTAAAACCAATAATTTCGGAGTTGTTTGCCATTTTTCACTAAATTAATTTATACATCATAATTAAATCTAGTACACCATGGAAATTAATTTGTTTTAATTAAAAAATATTTCCAATGTAATTGCCATTCTTACGCAAATATATTTGCAGACAGTTTTTAAATGATTGGTTTACTCTTCGCAGTATATTTTCGTTGACAGCTTCAAAACAGTTACGAATTCGCTCCATCATATCTTCTCGTGTAGTTGGTGCTGTCTGATAAACCGATAAACAAGAAATGATGTAAGTTTGTAAGATCGGTCCAATCCATATTTTAGGAAATTCTTATTTTAAATAATGCCTAACCTGAATACTATTGTGAGCTGGTGCACCATCGTGTTGGAACCACAATCTTCGGATAATATTGAGAAGTAAATTTTCTAAATCGTTTAGAAGATCAGTTTGTAAAAATTCACAATAATTTTGTCCGTTATAGTTATTAACGTCATTAGGCCGATATGAAGCAAATAACGGACGCGGCTGAAGTTTGTAGACCGAGGCAACAACGGAAAAACTTGACAACGCCGCGGAAAACTAAAACAAAATTTATATGTACGTATAGGTGAATAAAATACAATTCAAAATATATAAAAATATATAGGGTGTTCCATTTAAAAAAAGACAAACAATTCTCGCCAAGCTGTTACGTGATAGCCTGTATATGTGAAAATAATTTTACGTTATGCTCCTTTAGCAGTCGAATAAATTTTGTTAATAAATTTATGTCGTATTTCTAACGACAAGGGAGATATCGAAGACGGGCTTTTCGATGACTCACCCTGTAGAATAGATTGCTACCCATTACTTGATTTAATTAATATCTACATACCACGTCAAGGATCTAGACAATATATTCCTTTTCAATGTCCTAAAGCCAAGACCACTCTCAAAAAATCCATTATTTCTGATGTGTAACAATGCAACTAAATTTATAGATATTAATATTTTCACAACGCCACCTGCACAAGTCATGAAGGTAATAAGCCAATTTAGACTATGAAATGAAATATTTTTCAAGCATGATATGTTTTTTTCTGATTTTGAGATTTCATGTTTAATATTAAGGTTTATTGACTAGTTTTGTATTTGTATTTTTTATATTGTCCTGTTGGACTAAATAAATAAATATTAAATTTAAAATAGTATCGACACTGAAATTTTATTCCAAGGGCCCTGAAACGTACTTATTTTTTGAAAATTCACTATTGAAAATTAAGTAAATACAATAATGGTCTCCTTGTACCTGACTTGTACAGCAAAGTTTTTCATAAATATTAAATTGGAAATTGCACAGATTTCAAAGTAATTACCATTCTACGCACATACATAATATCACGCTATATCCCACAGATTAGAATAGCATGAACCCTGGAACACAATCAACCAACAATCTCACCCACATATATTAATTTTATCAACTTTCTTTCGACATCCAGAGATGGCTAAACTAGAATTTGCATGACTTTAAACGTCACTTCAGAGTAATTACGAAATAATTCTGCCATTTTAAATGCACAGGCAGCACCTCTTTAGGTCATTTTCGTCACGAATATAGGGAAGTGTAAAGAAATATTATTTTCATTGAATTAACATAAATTACGGTTACGGCTAATAGAGAGTACTTGTTAATTATCATTATAAAAGAGTCAAAAATATACCTTAATTTATTACAAAAAGTTGCTTTAGACACAATTATGAATAATCTAGTTCTGTTAATAATATAAGTTTTAATGTAAAATTCTTCACATTAGTGACAGTACAAATTTAATTAAAATTAAAATGTGCGGATTATAAATAAAATTGCTATAATTCATATAATATTCCTGTGATAATCCGAAAACTAGGTCATTCACCCGGAAGTGCCCGCTCGTATCCGGGCTCATGTGAATTCGCATTAATCGCGAGCTTGCGTTATAATTTATTTTAAATCCTATTATATATTCTATATTTGTGTGAATTATTATGAAAATTATACCTGGCAAATATATTTTGCGTTGTCACTCAATTGCAATCACATTTTATTGAAAATAAATATTATTAGTTATTTACTGTGTGCATCAAATATTTATTTATATTTACGAATGGAAAATAGAACTATATTTATTTGCGAATATTTGGGCTGTTTTCAATTTATTTTGAACAAGATATTTTATACGTAAAACAAATTATTATTCATTTTATTTATTAATTGCAATGGGGCATTTAATATACATATATATATATATATATATATATATATATATATATCTACTACAGTAATTGCATTTGTAACAACTTATTATTCTGTATATTTCATTTAAATTATAACACTAATAATATAATCAATTACACATGTGAATCAAAATTAAATTTGCAATTTAATATGATTTTATGTATTTATTTCTAAATATCAAATTATATTTAATAGTACTTACTACTGATGATTACATTGTAAATATTGTTTTAAACTTAATTTTTATCAATAAAAATACAGAGTACGCGCCTTATCCTTGGAATCTCGAGAACTATAAGAGATATAACTCATAGGTAATGGAAAATTAGTGGATTTCAATTCTAAATATGTAAAAATGTTTCAAATAAAAATCATAGGTACCTACTTAATCTTTCATTTTATTTTTATATTGAAGGTTTAATTTAGTTTTATTTTAATAGTTTTAAAGTTATTATACGAATTTTAATTTTTCTTATTGAAATAAATAAAGTGGAAATTTTTATTATTCAATTCAATTTATTTTCTCGTCTTAGTGTTTAAAACATGCCTTGAGTAATAATTTTATTAAAAATCACCAACATCAATTAAATACTCTAGAAAATCTTGCTATTGTATTATATTCAATGCGGTGTCATTAATCTGCATAAAATATCATTGTTTAGGAAATTAAATCATCTTAATCACTATTTCGTGAATCATTAATATTATTGAAAAGAAAAGAAATTCTCTTTAATGAATTACTTTACAGCTTTTAGTTATTTAAAATTTACCGGTTGTAGAATAGAAATGTGAAATATAGAAATTTTAATGTTATTTTTTTGATATTGCTATAAATTTTTACCTATTCACTTTAGTGCAAAAGTGGTAATACAAAAATTGTTTATAATTATAAACTGCGTGCAATGAAACTCATGTAGTTATCTAAATGTTAGTATTTCACGATATATCAATCAAATTAAAATTTATTAGAAAAATTCTAACACGGCAATGGAAAATTAAACAAGTATGAAATATATTTGACAATTCAGAAAACAGATTTTGATTTCATATCTTTTCATTTCTTTCTGTTATAAATAAATAATTTTTAACGTACTTTTAAATGGCAAATAATTTTCGTTTTTATGTAATTTTCCATGGCCGGGTTACATTTTTTCTAATAAATATTATTTTAATTTGATTGATATATCGTGAAACACTAACAATTTGATAATCAAATATGTCTTATTGCATTCCTTTTTAAATTCTGAATAACTTTTGTATTTAAACTTTTGCTGTAAAGTGAATAGGTAAAAATTTACAGCAATATCAAAAAAGTAGCATTAAAATCCCTATATTCCACATGTTAATTCTACACCCGGAGTTTGTGACATAAATATAAAACTATTAAGAAAAAATACATAGATTTCTTTTCCAATATTAACGAAGCTTTGGTGGTTAGTTGGCTACCACCTTTATTTTTTCATATTTGTAACTATTTATGAATTAAAATTATTTAAAATTTACCGTCAATTCTAGCTTTGCATATCATCTATTTAGTGACCTATGCATTATTTTATAATAACTAATGGAAATGTCCCTGAAATCCGTAGCTCTCATAGGTTTCGACAGTTTAATAATAATTAATCGTTGTTATCTAATTCTTCAAAGCAATAAATAATGTATCAAAAAAATCTATTTGAAGTCGGTACAATACTTCGAACAGCGAACATATGGTGAAGAAACGAATTTTGATCGAGTGGGGATGACTATATTTAGCTGCCATATTCGAACGAGGCACATTTTTCGATGACTTCAAATTGATTGAGGTATATTTAATTATTGTCTTACGGACAATAGATATAGTGAATTAATTTAAATCTCAAAAATTATTCTATTCTTCTATAAAGTCATATATGATTTGGTAGGCTGTGCTACTTAAAAAGAGGAATACTGAAAGTTTTAAATATTCATTTGAATCACTTTTCTTGTCAATAATAAGTCGTAGACATCAGGAAGTAGAAGAATTAGAGTAGTGGACAAATAGTTTAGTGACTTTTTTTGATTCCATGCTTATCTATAGACGCCGGAAATACACGTGGGACACGGACGACAGGTAAGGGGCGCAGGGCATGCGGAGGTCGTAGATCATTCTAGATCATCGATCATATGGATCATTCATCCGCATCAGCATCTGCGTTCTCGTATATTCACTTTGGCGTAGCACACAAATAGCAAATAGTCTAGTTTTACGCGTTAAACATTTCTGATATGCCTAGCTATGTATATAAAGCATTCAAATATTGTTAAGCATGTTTTACTTTAACATTTTTTACAGCATTTTTACCAATTTACAGCTGCAGCATATTTCGATTCGCATTAAATAAGTCGCTTTAATATTTTATTATGAAAAGGTTTATAAGTTAAATTCTTATGCCACTTAATATAAATTAAATTTTATAAGATACATACCAATTTTCTCATGCAAAATTATTTTGGGTTCGTGAACTAAAACTAAAAGGAATATTACCATCAATAGTTACTTATTATGTAATAAAATGAATATGTAATAATTAATGATCAATAAGCACTAAAGTCAAAAGAATAGTAAAAGTCAAATTTTTTCTTGTTTAGCAGTGTATTTAAAAAAGTATTATTTTCATGAAAAATAATATTTTGAACTTATATTGGCATTTAAAATACTGGCCTCATAGCTCATTTAAAAAACTAATTAAAGGTGTTCACTGCAAGTTTAGACGATGTACAAATTTAGGCGAATATACATTGTCTTACATTCTTATTGTTCGAATTTAATTTAAATGCATACAAACATACTAATGATACATGAATTTAGGGGATTGTTCACACGGATATACGCAAACATTAACATAAACGTTCGCTAGTGTTCGCTCAGACATTCGTCCAACTTCATGTCTCGTTTGTATCCGTTTAATTGAATGGCAAACGTTCAAGTTTAAGCCAGTGGATTTCATTCACCTTCATTCCTACATCATCTGAAGGTTTCTTTCATTTGAAGTGCATTGCTCTAAAATAATTCAGGAATATTGAGTAATATCTTTAAACCCTTACATAAGGCACACACGACTAACATGCTTAGAACTGCAATATTTCTAAAAAAAAAAAAAATACGTTTACATTTTATGAGAACAGACATTGTAAAAGGTGAGTCCTTCACAACGAAACTACCTGCTGCTATTTAGTGCATATATTACGCAGGCTACAGCATTGCTGGTAATTGGAGCTATAGGTCCAGTTTCTTACTAACAGCATATGTTGTGTTGCAGCCAAGACACGTGGTACAGCGCCGAATATGGGCAGTCGGTGGACAGCGTGGACACGGCGTTGGGCAGGAGCGGATATACCGATACCGGTTACTACAACACAACAACTCAGCCCAACCGCAGAACCAGAGGTCAGTATATAGTATGTACGAGTATATGTGATTGTGATTTGGATAATAAAGTCACAATATAAAGTATTGTACCACACGACTAAAAATAGAATAAATGTTTCAATTATATTAGTGTCCGACCGAAACGTTGTTTTCAGTCAAAACCGAAACCGTAACCGAAACTTGAGTAGTTAAGTTAAATTTGTAATATACCCTGAAATCTAGCTTTGTAACAGATTATTCTATTAGATTAAATAAAAGACTTCAATTTATGGGGAAATCACTTTATGTTTGGAATTAAATGTAGGTACAAAATTATTAAGAAAGAAACCCATAAAACAACAACTCGTATAATTTTTTAAATCTTCACTGCAAAAAATAGCTCCGTGGTAACGCGTCGGACTGTGGATCGTGAGATCCTCAGTTCGAATCCCACAGCTGACAGTTGCCAATTTAAATTTACCACTGTGGTTCCCCCTCCACTAACATCTTTGGGGGCTATGATTTGACGGCTGATAACCGCACTTCATACGCAAAAATATATCACTTCCGAGATCTGCGTAAGCAGAGTGCCACACCCATAATGGGTAAAAGGCGTGATGATATATTTATTTTATTTATTTATTTACTGCAAACTTTAGTTATGTATCACAATCCAACAGTGCCCGACACGCACGAAAGCAAATTTCGGCCAAGTTTTGGTCGTAACCGAAACTGTCGTCGAAACCAGCATTTTTGGCCGAAACCGAAACTTCGGTCGGTCTTTACATTACATATTTATTATCACAGAATCGTTATTGAAATATAGATAGAAGATTGAGATTGACAAAATTCAGGAGACCTTTACAAAAATTACAAACATCGTATACCGTGATCTTCTGTAATCTGTAACCAAAATTAGATAAATGACCTGATAATATTTTTCTATAACACTGTTTTGGAAACTGGACATTCCACTACTAAAAATTGTTATGGAATCACTAACATTCCATACGCGGCGTATGGAATATTTTCGACGAATCAGAACCGCTTATTAGCGCGACATATGAAGTATCTTGATTCAGTTACTATGGTTACGTCTGTTTGTTTTAATTTGATTTATTTGAGTTTGACGTTTTAAACAGTTTTATATTTGTATTTTTGTATAATTTTCAAAACCTTTTTATAGAAAGTATAGTCTACAACGTGTAACGGAATGGCCTATCCCACGCTCGCAAACCGTAGCCCTCGCCTTTGGCTCGGGCTACAAACTTTTTGCTCGCGTGGAATATGTGCCATTCCATTACTTGTTGTAGAATATACTATTCTTCTGAGAAAACTGCAATTTGATACCAAATTCGTAAAAAATTAAACAAGTATTTATTTTTAATGTATTAATTTTGTAAGTGCTTTAATTTGTACCAAACTTGAAAAGATTTAATTTACCATTGTAAAAAACAATTGAGGATCGTTCTTTTGATATTTTAATTTAACTCTCCTCCCTTTGATACCAAATTCGGTAGGATTCAATTAATTTCTATGATAGATTTAATCATTATTATTATTTTTTTTCAAAATGTATTATTAAACATATACATAGTTTATCTCAAAAGCTAGGAAATAGAGAAAATAATATAATTAGTTATTACTAACAACTTAAATTTGAAACATTTCTTTGCAGCTGATTTAATTGAATTAATTGTTTTGTGTATTAAGTAAACTTTGCCTTGCGGTAATTATGCCCAAAATCAATGAAGCTCTTTGTATTGTTATGAAACTTATAATTATGAAGTTTCGTTTTCTCCATTTGCTCCTTAGTAAGTTAGCGAATATAGGGATACCCATCTATCTATTCATCCATCCATACACATTATATTAAGTACCTAAATGGTTGTTATGTTCCCCATAAACCTGCCGGACCCTCCAGTAAACCATTCCCAGATGAAATTCTTAATATGAAATTTGAAAATGGTATTATATTTTGATTTATCATGAACGAAAATATCGCCTTAGAAAATAATGAAATCGTATTCTAGGGACCCTCTAGAACATGCTTATCTGTTGAAAACTCACTGCGTCACAATTCCTCCATCCCCTTTAGTTTGTAATAGGCGAATCAACAAAATATCATCTTAATTTTAATGTGAATAATATTGTATCCTGTGCACCATGTACATACCTTTAATCCGAAATATCACATGATTATAAAAACCATGATAAATTATCGTAATGACCAAACAAAGACATCCATAGTATCATAGAGAACGTAAGTTAAAGGGAATTATATTTTTAATAACTATTTTTGCCAAACTTCACATATGTAAACAGGGTATAGAATTATATGTGACGTATAGGGGTTTAAGTGCAATTTTTTATATTACTATATCTTTTTACTTAATCACTTTAAGTGTAAGTAAAAAAATTATTCAGAATTTAAAAATGTATTAAATAAGGCTAATTTAGTTACCCAAATATTAATATTTTACGGTATATTAATTAAATTAAATTAATATTTTTCAATTTTGTTTAATTTTCAATGTCCGTGTTACAATTTTTCTAATTCTAAATTTCATTGATATACCTATCGTGAATATTTAAGTTCTGAACTCACATTTTTATTGTAAACTGAATAGGTAAAAGATAGGACAATGTAAAAAATCTGTTGTAGGCACCCCCAATACCTCCCGCCATAAATTTCTTATCGAACAACGCAGGACCACGGACCACCACTATCGAGAAACGCTCATCGCTTCAATAAAATATGACATTTTTAACCGATGTTTTCAAAAAACAGGTTAGCAGATTTAAACGAAAATATCAAAATATAATTTTTTTTGTCGTGTTGTAATTCGTAAATTGTGACAGTAAGAGAAAAATGTTTCAAACAATAATTGTACATAATAATATAAGAAATATTATTATAATAACAAAATTTTCATTAAACCATAATTTACTGAGATATTTTAAAATAACTTGATAGGGCTTCAAGTAAACTACCACTTTCGGTTATTGGATTATCAGCAAAAACTAATCAGCTCTTCCAAATGGGTTACAATTGGTATATACATAATAACAAAATTTTCAGTTTAGTATTTTTTGAGATACCGTAACTCCAGACATCCACACAGACTGACAGACTGACAGACAAACAGACAAACAGTCAAACAGACAAACAGATTGACAGATAGATAGACAGAGACACAGACATTATCGCGAAACTATTCTAGGTACCCTAAAACGTGCTTATCCACTGAAAACTCTCTATCCAATTTTTAGCATGATACTTATACTTCCCTTACAGGATGTGGCGGGAGGTAAAAATATAGCATTGAAACTCCTACGAGTATATACCACATTTCAATTCTACACTTCTATTTAAACTATCGAGTATCTTGATTGTTATATTTTAATAAGTTCATTGCTACGTACGATTCTGTATAAATATTGTTGATATATTTCAAGTACGCTCTGTATCTCCACATTGTTCTTGACGCAGAATAAAGATACTTAAAAATACATTAGAATTTATATATTATTCATAATTCAATGCGTTATAATTCAATATTAATTACGTGAAAAAAAAGGAGCTTGTGAGAAATATTGATCAAGTTTTCTCTTTGATTTATTCCTCATTTCATTGTTTAATAAATATTACATACATATTGCAAAATAGCTTATGATTATTACCGTAGCAATTTTTTTAACGTAACGGTTATTTACTCTCTGTAATTTGGACTAAAATAGAGAACAGAAAAGGTAAAAGTAAACATGTGCATTATACTTTCAAATTCTCTATTGGTGAGTTTATCCAATTTAAATCGTTGGGATAGGCAACAGATGGCACTAGTGTGTTCGGAGAAATAATACACTGCACAGAACTATGATTGGTAGGAATAATAAGCTTGTAAGTTGTAGGTATATTTATTGTTTAATAAAATATATCTTGTGTACATATTTATTGAAATTATTTGTACACTTTTAGAATTTCAATGTAGACCGAACGCTCGATTGACAATAATGATAAACAATCTAAAAATGAAAAAAAATATTTTTGCACAGGTATCTTCTTCCATATCTTAAATAAATTTAATTTATTATTTTGTGTCTATTAAACTCTAACTTTAGAGTTTTTATTTTCAACCAAAATCAGAAATGTGCAAATTGAAATAGAACTTATAATTAGGAAGTTTCGTTATTCTGTCTTGCTTGCTCATAAATTATTACACATATGTGCACAAATCCATCGATTCGTCCACAAATCTATTCTTCCAATAACAAAACTCATACGAATTAAGTTATTACTTGAGACATTATTATTATACTGAAGTAGAATAAGTAAAAAATTAATACAATTTTATCGTATGTATTATAATTTTAAATATGCATACTACTTTACAGAGACAATAATTCGACAGAGTTACTTTGATGGATTGTGAACAATATTTTTTAATGTTTTAACTTAACCATTATTTACTCTCCATAACTACTAACGAAAATAAAGTAAATAAATAAATATATCATCACGCTATATACTCATATCTGGGCGTGGCACACTGCTCAAAGCAGATCTCTGTATATGATATATTTTTACGCGTGAAGTTCGATTACCAGCCGTCAATTCGCGGCCTCCAAGGATGATGGTAGTGGTGGAGGAGTCACAGGAGTAATTTTAATTATTACCACTCACGATAACTACTAATTTCGTATTTTAAATACATTTTACGTTTGTATTAAATTAAACAGATCTTATAAATTTAAAAATTTAGTTTCAGTTAACAGTTGTTTTTATTATATAATTTAATTTTTTCTTAGCACAACAATAAAATGCATTAGTTTTGTTATATGTAAATGTAAAAAAGAATATTGCAGAAACTTATAACTTAAAGGTCAGCCAAATTAAATTAGAAACATATAATTTATAATATTGAGTTTTGGTTGATCTATCTTTTCTCGTTTATGAGTTATTGAACATACCTACACTCTCAGAACATAAGTTTAAAATATTGCCCAAATAGAGTGGATTTACACTCAAGAATCGAGTTGAAAGTGTATCGCGCTAATTGAGTTCTTTTTCTAATCATTTAAGATTAATTTAAATTTACGCCTAAAAGATTATTTTTATAATTAATCTATTAATCTATAAAAGATTAAATTTTAATTTTAACTATTATAAAAGCTATTTATTAAAATTTATGTTACAAATATATAATTTGCCATTTAGGTGTGAAATTTTCTTTAATGAAGAGTTAATAACGTCAATCAAAAGAATATAATATAATCAACGTTTGATTTAAACGATATTATACTCTTACAGTGCAAATTTTTTAATCTTAAAGATGAAAATATTTTAGTCTTCATTTGAGTACTTATATTATACTCAAACTTGATTAAAAAATTATTTTACTGCGTAGAAGACGAAAATTTTCGTTCTTCTATTTTGAGAGTGAACAGACAATCCATCCATTCGCACAGATGTCATTGAAAAATGGTTTAAATTCTAAATATCTTTATTGAACCTCAAAATATGATTTTCGGTGAAAAGGTCATCAGATTTTTTTTATGATTTTACGTACTTTTAAATGAATAGAAAAACACATATTATAATCGAAGAATCCCGGAAACTCCTACTATCTTGAATGAAATGCACCATGTATCTATTCCTGTCAAAAATGCAGAAGAAATATTTTCTTTAACTCCTATATATTTACGCTTTATAAATTTCGATTACACTATGGTATCAATAAACGTTTTTGTTCAACAGTTTTTGAATTAAAGTCAACATCAGCAATAATTACCTACAATTTGTTTCTTGTAAAAAGCACAGCGTTGACAGTACAAAAAACCTATCCAATAATTAAACACAAGTGTAAAATTCCCCTGGACAATTAGCTCCAAGTAATACTTACAAATTAACACGATTGGTCAGGCGGTTCTACTGTAATACAGGCAGGGGAGCGGTGTATTGGGGGTATAACTAATGACACCGAATTATCCGATTAATTACAGGTACCGCGTCCGTCCCACTCCCGCACCGTGCTCTTCCACTCGCTCTGTCCGCTTATTGCTAATGATACCATAATTACCGTCACTGTCCTAGATCTGTTTGTATGTGTTTCTGATATCGGAGTTGATATTACAACGTAGTAAAAATAAATTCATGATTTTGTCGCATGCATAAAGTAGTTTTGGAACATTTATCTGCATTTTCAGTTATTAAATTAGTTTCTCTTTTTCAACATTAAAATTATATATTTTCGCAAACTTTGAAATTTTTTAATGAACTACATTCTTCAATTGATTTTGGTAACATATATTTATCACAAATTGATGAGACTGTGATAAATATAAATAACGTGATATATCCACCAAAACACTGAAACATAACCTCCAGAAATCATATTCGTCTACAAATTCGTTGACTGTAAAATTGTGTACACTTAGAGGGACTTCACAGTCATGTTTTTACGTTTTCAAACTACTCTGGAAAATGGTGAAAATAAATTTAAAACGGTTTGAGCACGAATGAAGCAATTCGAGCGAGAGTGGAAGAAGGGGGCTTTCTTCTCGTGTTAGAAACAACAGTTTTTTCACGACTTGTTTCTAAAAACGATTTACTCGGACCTAAAATAAATTTTGACAACACAACTGATACATTAAATGTTAGGTTATTAGCCGTAAGGCAGTGTAGCAGTGTTACCAATGAACCAATCATAAATCTAAATTAAAGCTATCAAATTTTTATTTAATCTAGAAAAAGAGAAATATAAGACTAATTGTAAGATAATTTAAATTATGTATATCACTAAAATAAGGATTTTCAATAAATTTAGGTATTTATTGATAATTTGTACAATATTTTTTTGGTGTAAATAACATTCATATTGGTAACGCTTCTATATTTTCCTCACTAGAGAGGAAAATACCATTTTCCTCACTATTTCGGGAGAAGAACGGTGAGGTAACCTGGCATGTCATGAAAAAAATTGCAGTAAATTTGCTTGAAATCTATTGTGAACATCACTTAAACTCTCACCTAAACAATTTAATTACAACTTTTAATTGGTACAAAATATCATATGAAATATTGAAAGAAAATCTCATCAATTTTTGATCAATGGTTTAGTCAATAAACATAACAGAACGTGTTACATTTTGCTTAATGTTCTATCAATTAATAACGCGTACATCGATCAAGTAGTTGCGCAGTAGAACTGACAGTTGTTTATTTGAGGTCAGGTAAAAGAGTCAATTTATATAAAATAAATAAATATATCATCACGCCTTTTCCCTATTATGAATGTAGCACTCGCAGATCGCAGTCAGTGATATATTTTTGCGTATGAAATGCGGTTACTAGCCGTGAAATCATATTCCCTAGAATTGTCAATGAATGGGGAACCACAAGGGAAAATTTAAATTGGCAACTTTTAGTAGTGGGATTCGAACTGAGGATCTCACGATTCACAGTTCGCTGCGTTACCACAGAGCTATTTATCCCATATTAATAACCAAGTCTTTGTCTCATGAACAAGTATTAATTTTAATTGATTGCCTATACGATATAAATCAAAAGCATGTTTATATAAAGCAAACAACCCAAAACACAAAAATAAACAAGTTAAATGTGCTGCTTAGGACGATATTATGATATATTTACTATCACGTACCATGTGTCAAACAGACATTTGACCATTAAATTTTTTATACATAGGAAATGTATAATCTTGTACAAACAATTGCCTTCGAGTAAACTACAACTTTCGGTTTTGGATTAGTACCAAACTCTGATCAGCTCGTAAACTAAATATCAAAATTAAATATATGAAATTTGAAAATGATATTTGACTTTGAGTTACCTTGAACGAAACATCTTCACACACAGACGTCGACTTAAAAATAGAGAAATCGTATCATAGGGACCCTAACTCGTACTATTTCAAACTTACTTGCGCAGTTTTCAACTCGACACAATACCTGCCTTGTATGCATGGGATTTATATGTATGTTTATGTAATTGTAAAATTATAAATAGTAGCTGACGTAGAACGTACAGTTAGTTAAGTTCACATGCTATATTTGTACCCACATTTTGTAATAAAGAAATATCTTTTTAAGAAACTGGTCGCGTTTTATTAAATAATTATGTTATTTATGTTACATATGAAACCCCGGCAGTTTCTACAAATATTATAATTTTGAATTACCAATACAAAACCAGTAACTCATTTGGCCAGATTTGGAGATTGGATCTGGATGGCGACCGTTAAGTTTTAAAATGCAGTCAATTTCAGTTTAACATTTATATCTCAAGTGGTACTAAGACCTATAAAGCATTCAAAAAAACATTCTCATAGTGAAAATTCCTCGCATCAAGAACGCTGTGAACTCACGAACTTGTGACACGCTATTAGCTTTCGCGTCGGTAATGTGATTACCTGCTTCACCCTCCACGTCAACTAGCGTTGCAAAGTGCGAACGCCACTCTATTGTAGCTTCCTTCATTCGCTCGCTTCCAGCAAATAAAAAATAAAACGTAGATGCAATGGAATGCAGCACTGCATTAGGCATTGACAACTTAACCGAGAAAGACGTAAAGACGATTGACGATAAGACGAAGTGAGAAATGCATTCTAGATGCGACTAATTACGTACGTCTTTATTGTGATGAAAGGAAAAATGAAAGCATGCGGAAAAGTATGTAAAGTTCCTACGTTCTTCAGATACCTACTGGATTACAAACTTACGATGTAATTTCATGGATATGATTTTATTACCACTTTATGGTTCCTACTAAACTTATATATGAAAAATATAAGTTCAGTTAGAACCACAAAGTTCTGTTGCAAATATAAAAAATTTAACGTTTTTTCCAGCCTATAAATTAATACAAACAAAGAAATCGGGTTAGTAATTGACACGAGAAGTGCAGTAAAAAAGTAGTTCAGGTATTATTATTGTATTATTAATCAATTTAATTGAAAAATTCAGTTACATACTATGTTCGAGCTAAGAATTATATCATTTGGCCCAGATAAAATCACACAAAGAATAGCTATTTGTACAACAAGTAAGGAAAAAAATATTTTTCCGTATTAGGTGTGAACACATCATATATGGAAATTAATACTTTTCCTACTTGTTGTACACAAGATTTTTTAATACTACCGTTTGAAAATAGTTATTTTAAACTTTTGAATTTGATATTGTTTGATTTCCGTCATTTTCACGTTTTAAAAAAACTAGGAAATCGTAGATAGCATGTCATAAAAAGTAGTCTCGGAAGTAGTTAATTTAAATAGTAATACTTTCTCAAACAAATCTCCTGAAGTTAATTTTCAAAATGTAAGAATGTTAATGTTAATATTTACAATAAATAAAGTGTTTGTTACAATAATAATTGATTTACATTTCCGCACTAGTGCGTAAAAAACCTACTTTTCCTAACTAAGGGATATTGAAATCAAAGACATTTTCAAACGGTAGTATAAAAAAATTATTTAATTCACCATGTTTATATCTGTAATTTTTTACCTTCTGCACATACATAACGAGTATATGTATATAGGTATTATGTTTATGTTACGAATTGATAAGATTTTGTGAACAATTCATCAACAGCAAGTGGTAGATTATGTGAAGGCCTGTCAGCGTTTTTGGGAATAGCTTTACAAAATAAATGAGACAGAGTAAATTTCATTGGAATCTAAAATATATAGAATAATAATACAAGGATTATTCAAAATATTTTTCTATATTTGGTTGCCAAAAAAAGTGTTTGTGGTACCAGCCAATAAAATTTTTATATTAGTGATTTTTGTTAATTTGTTATTCTACCTTAAAATAATCTTAATAAATCTGCTGTGGACACCACAATACCTCCCGCCACAGATTTCTTATCGAACAATGCAGGAACACGGACCACCGCTATCAAGAAACGCTGAACCTTTCAAAAAATTATGTCACATGTCAAAAAATGACATTTTTCACCCGTTGTTTTTTTTTTAACACAAATGTTTGCAGATTTAAACGAAAATATCAAAATAAAATTTTTCTTTAACGTGTTGTAATTCGTAAATGCTGTCAGTAAGATGAAAATGTTTCAAATAATAATTGTAGATAATAATATTTGAAACACTATTATAGTAACAAAATAATTAAATTAAAATTTACTGAGATATTTTAAAATAACTTGATAGGGCTTCAAGTAAACTACCACTTCCGTTTATTGGATTATCATCAAAAACTAATCAGCTCTTCTCAAGGTTATACAATTGATATATGTACAAAATATCAAAATTTTCAGTTTAGTAGTTTTTGAGAAATCGTAACTCCAGAGATCCACACAGACTGACAGTCTGCCAGACTGACTGACAGACTAACAGACAGACAGACAGAGACAGACAGACACACACACACATACTTCATCGCGAAACTATTAAAATCGTATTCTAGGGACTCTAAAACGTGCTCATTCACTGAAAACTCACCACCCAATTTTTAGCATGATTCCTATACCTCTCTTACAGGATGTGGGAGGAGGTAAAAATAAACAATAATACACGGTGGGCCATTTTAAGTTGCGTTCAGGAATATCTCGGAAACGAAGCATCGGATGAAAAATCCAAAAAACACGACTAAAATATTTTCGAGGAGGACATCCTATGACACTAAATTCAACCCCCCCACCACCACCCCAACCCTGGGGGGTGGGGCGGGGATAAGTTTGAAATCTTAAATGGGAACCCCAATATTTTTTCAGATTCGCATTCTACGTGAAAAACGGAATTCAGTGACATCAAAATTTTCGCCTCTGCCCTCCTCCCTCGTGCCAGTGGGGCGGCGGGAAAATTTGAAATGGAAACGGCAACACCCACTTTTTCTCGAAGATTCGATCCAATTCTCGAGTCCCCTCGCCTCTAACCAACGGGGTGCACGGCACTGGCACGGGGGAGGGGGGCAGGGGGCAAATTTTGATGTTACTGAATTTAGTTTTTCACGCCGAATGCGAATCTGTAAAAAAATTAAAGGTTCCGATTTAAGATTTCATAGTCACCCCCACCCCTCCTTCCAGGGTCGGGGTGGGGGCAGGGGTGAAAATTTTGATGGTACTGCATGTAGTTGTTAACGTAGAATGCGAATCTTTGAGAAAAAGTGGGTGTTCCTGTAACCAATTTGAAAGTTTCCCACCGCCCAATTGGCCCGAGGGGGTGGGCGGGGGCGAAAATTTTGATGTCACTGAATTCCGTTTTTCACGTAGAATGCGAATCTGCAAAAAAAAATTTGGGGTTCCCATTAAAGATTTCAAACTTACCTGGGGGGTGGGGTGGGGGGGTTGAATATGGTGTCATGGGATGTCCCCCTCGAAAATATTTTAGTAGTGTTTTTTTGATATTTCACCCGATGCTTCGTTTCCGAGATATTCCTGAACGCAACTTAAAACGCCCTATCCTGTATATTGCACACACAATAAATTTAGAAAACTGATGCTTTACTAAAAAATTACAGCTGTTTTAGAACCGAGCGTAGCGATTTGCTGAAAGCCATAGTGAAGTAAATTAAATTCACTTTCTAAACTTGTTATCGTGCACTATTTTTCGCTTTTTGTTATAAAATGTTAGAATCATGAACTTTATTTTATTTATTACATAGCTTTGAATTTTTTTTAAAATTCAGAAAGCACACCATCATTTTCTTCTGGCTCGTGGTTATTGTAACGATATTGAAATAAATATTTCATAATGTTTGTCTTAGTTTTTGTTGTGTTTGCGTGGAGAATAGTTTCTCATTCAACGGGTTATTGCACGAAGTTTAATATTCTATGCACCTATAAGCAATGTACAATGTTCAGACTGTGGCGGAATGAAATTTATGTCTTCGTGCAAGGATCGATATCAGTTGCATTCACCAGTCGCCGGTCACAATAGTTTATTGAACCTGATTATAGGACCGGGTATCAGCCAGAAGTTCGAATAATTGATTGAATTTTAAACAAGTTGATAAATTTTTGTTTTATTCATTTTGCGTTGAATGGAAGGGTTATGTCTGTGCTCGAATTGTATTTTCAACTTTCAAATAGCTGAAAATATTTAAGTTTCCAAAAATTTAAGATGTCTTAACTGGAAAACTTAGTGTGACACTCTGCTTTTCTGGATTTCGGTGATATATTTTATTGCGTGGAATGCGGTTAGAAATATTGCTGAAAATTGTATTTTGGCCCAAACGGCGCCTCATATTTCCTCGTCAGTGATATCTATAGGCCGTGACTTACATATATACTCGTATACGAGCCCAGATGCACGTATATGGGACCAACGTTTCATTTTATCAATTTAAAGTTTTCTTAATTAATATCATTTATAGAATGACGAATAAGAGTATTCCTTGAGGAAAACTTACATTCTTTGCAAACAGAAACCTTATTTTGAGGAGCAGAAACAAAAGAATTTCGTAAATCAGATAGTAAAAACTTATCGCGTGTCATTTTGATACATTTAAATGCTTGCAAACACTATAAATAGGTAACGCGATGTATTTGTTTGTTTACAAATTTATAACGCCCTAGGGCGTTTTTTGGTATATAACTGCCCTGATAGCCGGCCTGTTACAGAGCTTAGCAAAATACTCAAACAAAGTATTTGAAATACAAACACAAAATACTGCATTTATGTATTTGTAAAATTCAAATACTAAATACTATTTAATATTATTATTATTAATAGTATTTGAAATACCAAATACCGAATGTATTTCATGGGTATCAAATAGAAAATACAACAATTTGTATTTCAAATATCAGTATTTTAATATAATAATTATTTCAACTACATAATACAGTTAACAAATACCGTTAATTTGTTTAAAAATATATTTTTTAGCAAATTTAAAACCATATTTTCAATTTTTTTCCAGACAATGTATAACGCCGATATGTATTTATTTTTGAGGAGAAAAATTTTTTCAACGGCCGCTGAGGGAGACATACACATTATATTTTATAAATAGTTCTTTAGCTATTGACAGCGCTCGCTCCAGCTTTTACTTCGCGCGGGACAAAAAAATTAATTGACGCCCTTATATATATATATATATATATATATATATATATATATATATATATATATATATATATATATATATATATATATAACATAAGATTAACAGTCAAGTAGTACAAAACAGTAGGAATAAAAAAGTAGGTACCTTTTCAATGCCATTACAATAATGCATTATTGCACATTCAAAAAAATCTGGTGTGGGCACCACACTACTTTCTTATACAAGTAAAACCAACTGAACAAGTATGACTTGTAAAGATGAAACTAAGATTATTGAAATATATTCTTAAATATATAATTCTGTTTTTCTCAAAAATAGAAGCATGTACAAGAAAAGTGCAAATAACATTTTATATTCCAAATATTTTTGCTAACATCTTTCATTTGAGACTTTTTCTCACAGTTGATTCTATTTTTGAAAAAAATGGAATATATTGTTTTGTGTGTCTAGTAAACTTCCTCTTCCGGTTTTTCAATTTTATTCAAAATCAACTCTCTTCATTTTTTCACGAATCTTATAAATTTCAAGTTTCGTTTACATATCTTGTCTCGTTGATGAGATATTGTGCACACGGACATCCATCCATCCATCCATCCTCACACACAGATATCATTGAAAAATTGGTCTTAACGGATTCAGTGGACGTCAAAATATGTATTTCCGCAAAAATCACGTCAGCGATTTTTTTCGTGATTCCAATACTTCCTTATACTTTATATAAGAAAGTAAAAAACGAAACATCAAATGCCCTTAATTAACAATTTTCTCGCTTTTCTTCTGAAAACTTTTATTATTTTTATATTTATTTGATCAGCAATTTCAATGCTCAATCGTCAAAACCATTAAGACGATTTTGCGTGGTAGTAAAACGTAAGAAGTTCTTAATTAATTTTAATTCAGGAAAACGCCTTTTCCACTTGCTACAGTGATTGGTATTGTAAACAATATACTTAAGGCAACACTAAGATTTAAGGTAAAATTTAACACTGTTAATAATTTAAGAATATTGTTTAGCCTTTCTTTTTGCCCAAAAGCACAGAAACCGCAGAAATTTCCTCTGTTAATATTACCCCATTTATGTCAACCGAATCACCATCAGTTAAAATAATTCCCAAATCATTGCAGTGATTTAATAGCGTTTCTTTAGAGATGGTTTTTAAATCGTATAATATTACATAAGAATTGAAAATAGTTACTATATGATGACAAAGTTCTTCAAATCTATTATCTGCGAGTAGTGTATTCAGAGCTTGATTAATAGAAAAATTAAAAATGTGTATCTTTTATCCGTTGATCTTGTGCTTCGTATGAGAAGTTTTGTTATTTAATTAAACAAACCGCTCTTTTATGTTTGTTTCCTTTCGAAATAAGGATTACAAATATTTTTATAGCTTTTAGACAAAAGCAGTAAATACAAAATATAAATTGTACGGTATATTAACCAAAGAAAAAAATCAACAAGTATAAATTTCAATTAATTGGATATTTAAATTTTGTCACAATAACAGCCAAAATGCCGCCCTTTAGATTTGCCGCCCCTTAGAACGGGCCCTGCTATCGGGTAATTGTTTAACGCTGTTATGTATGTTCGGTTACCCTGTATACTGCATTATTTTTAACATTATTTTTCTAGCCAGATTGTAATTATTGTAATAATAATAATTTTGTCTTCAAATTCAAAGAAGGAACTTTCAACATCACTACTGTTAATTTTAACTTCATTTGCGTATGTTTTCAAAGTTGAATAAATTTTTAATTGAGTTTATGCAACTCAATTAATAATTTGGAAAGCAAAATACGAAGTATTACAAATATATTTTATTGTATTTCAAATATATCTTATGGTATTTCAAATACTTTTATATGAAATTAAAATACAATTTACGTATTCCAAATATTCATTATACATACATACATACATAACATCACGCTATGTCCCACTTAGTGGGGTACCACGAACCCAGAAACACAGTCAACCAACAAACAATCTCCTCCAAACATTCCTATCCTGACACACCACTTTCGCCTTGTCCACGGCTGTCATATTCATGTTTCTTTCGTGTATAATAGCAGATTTTTGAGAAATCAAGTTAAAATTTCTGATTAAGCTTGATAAAACATAGAAAACGCTGTTTTCAACTATTCAAACTGTCATATTCATGTTTCTTTCGTATATAATAGTGGACTTTTGTTTATTCGTTTATTCTTCACACTCGGAATCATTCGTTCACTCAACAAACCATCAATCATACCCAACCAGTTATTCCTCGGACACTCACGCAATCGTTCATCCTTCAATCTCACCCACATATATTAGTTTCACCAACTTTTCATTCGACATTCGCTCAACTGACTCACTCCCACTCTCTTAACAACATTCTTCTCAATCTCACACTCATCCTACACCAATGTATTCCGTATACGATCATGTCTTATTTTTACAGCAGTTATACGTCGTTCATGCTTCTTCATCCACACCCAACATTCAGAGCCATACGTATTCAAATACAAAATACTTATACTCGAAGTTGACTAAATACAAAATACATTCCTGTTTTTGAAAATTATTGTAGCCTAAATACCAAATACAACAAAAGTATTGTAAATAATTATTTCAAATACAAGTATTTGCAATATTGCGCAGCTCTGGGCTGTCATGATAACAATAACGTAACGATCAGACATTAATATAATAAACAGAATATGAAATATAATACATATATTAATAATTGATATAACGGAACCGTTAAACTCATGTATTTGATTGTATAACACAACACTAACAATTATTTAGTCCTTAATATTGTATTATATTATTGTGGTTTGTATATTAAAATGATAATAATGTTGCAGGTGCCGCTACCGGAAGAAGACCAAGTTTGGAAAGACAAACAACTTTATATGATGATCAGTATTACAATACAGATAACAATGGTTACTATCCAAGCATTGAAATTACTGATACGAGGTAAGATATACAAATTTAATTACTTATTTATTTGATAAACACTCAACAGGACAAAGTCTCAATTAATGAGGGCAAATTAAAAATATACAAAAGTTATAACATACATTTTGTAGTTGAAACTATACAACTCGGCATCATAAACAGAACTTTGAAGCCATGTCTCTCTCTGTCAATGCTATGACATCAAAATTAGAGGAACACGAATTATTAAAAAAAGTCATTCAATGTGGTATTCATACCACGAATATTTCGGTAATATATTATGTTCATTTGCAAAGACACAGTGTATAAGATATATAGGCAGTATAAGAAAGAACGAATCATTTAGATTAGATATAGCGTATGAATTGTCGACAGCTGATATAAGAGGTCAATGACCTGTACACTTAAAATGTGAAATATAAATGCATACAAATTTTTAAAAATATACAAAATATATATATACATATAGTAGAATATTTTTAAAGCGTTTCTACACTACTACTCAAATAACAGAATATACGTAGTTACGAAAATTTATTTGCTGAATTGTGATCAGATTTAGTTAAACTGTCCAAATTATTTAATTTCTTTACTAAATTATTCATTGTAACAAAAATAGTTCCATCCGGTGACTAGGCATTTCTAAAGCCACATATTTTATTGAACAACGCTAATCTAATTTTTGTTAGATTTTCTTTTATTTAAATTTTAGTGTCTTCTAGTTGTTTTTGGTACAATTAACTTTATCACGACTCTTGTATGAGTAAAACTTCACAATCACGGGCTGCGATTTACCATCTTTTTAAAAGTCTACTCGTTAGCATTGATCTATGTGATCTGTCACAACACTGAGTTTAAGTTTATCTTTAATAATTTCGCATACTTTTACTTCTGAAGTTTTCGAATCTTAATTATCATCGTCTTCCGGAATGCCAAAGAAACTAATACAATTCCGTTTTGAGTACAGCTCCGGATGATCCACCCTCACTTCCAGTAATTTATTTTGGGTGGATAGATTTTGGATGGTAGCTTGGTAGAGTAATTTTTGCTTTTAATGATGGCACCGGTTTCACGTACGTGTGATATAATGTAAAATCGAAAGTGCACAACGCAAAATAAAATAACTAGTTGCAACAACGCATAAATACAATTATAATTGATGGTTTAATTTCTATTAAATATTTACAATGCAATGAGGATGAGGAAAGGGATTTTGATCTTTAATAATATAAACAATTTGAATTTCTTTTTCTGGAACTATGATTAAAATGAAGTAATGTTACAGGGAACAGTCTTTCAACCAAAGTTATGAGGAATATTATGACACATCGTCGTACCCGTACCAGGAGGAGCGGTACGGGCAGGATGAAGAGGACCGACAGTGGGACTCGGGGGGATACAACTCATACTACAGCGGTAGTAGCAAGGCAGCGGCGGCGGTGGTAGCTGAGAACCACGTGAACAAGCGGCGCAAGTCAGTGCTACCACCAACACCAGGCATGCCACGCAGTACGAGCTACTACGAAGCGGGATCAGTGACCGGATCTGCGCCACGGCGGAGGATCCCGCAGGTTCCGGTGCGCCGCGCCTCCAGCCGCCAGGGCTCGCTGGAACATGACTCGTGCCGTACACCCGAGTCCACGTCGCACCGTGGGGCATCGTTGCCACCCACACCCAGCGCCACACCCAAGCTGCTAGCGCGGCTGCAGCAGCACGGCCAGCCCGCTAGTCTGCCACCCACGCCTGGGCGCCAACTGCCGCGCCCCAACCCACATCACCGCAGTGCCAAGGCCCGGAGGAACCACCTCCTCAAGCGCACGTCCTCCGCCGACTACGCCGACATCGAGCCGGAGGATGCCTACAACACGTACTACACGCGCCCGGGAGCCATGAGTGCCATGAACATGTACAATGAGGATTACAACTACGCATATCAAAGCATTGATAACTTGCCCGCACAGCCCGACGAGCCACTGTCCAGTGTCGTCGCACCGGCCGCCACCAGCCCAACGTACACCGCGGCACTACCCGCGCTCACCACGCTGTCCACGCCCGTCGCCCCCACAGTGCTAGTGAACAGTGAGCGAAGGACTAGTCTGACGAGCATGGTGGCGGCGCCCTACACCACGTCCTCCACGGAAGACTACTACTACAACGCACAGGAGGAACGTGACTACACGACGCAAGACCAAGACGAATATGAGTACGAGATGGAAGAGGCTCGAGCCGCTGCAGCGCGCAAGAAGCGGCTTGGCGCAAGGAGAGAGAACAGTCCGTTGCTGCAACAGAACACAGACAGCCTGGAGTCCAGGGATGACGAGCTCAAGGACTCGTTCGAGACCGCGGTGTCGTCCATCAGCAGTTCACTGCAGCATCAGCGCTATTCGGAATACAGTACGGCGGGCGACACGCTGTCCACCAGCACCACCTCGGCGATGGCGTTGCCGGTCGACAGTCCCCAGAAGACCACGTCTGCCATGGCCACCGTCACTACAACGCAATATAACCGGGACCAAACAGATCAACCGAAAGAAGCAATAGTGTCAGTGAATGGTGCCAGTGTCAGGAACAATGTGGACAATACAAACGCGAACGCAAGCGCGACGGCAACGGCCAACGCTGCGAGTGTGATGAACCACGTCGGGAGCTTCTTCTCGGCTGGATTCACGGCGGCGGTGGGAGCCGTGGCCGCCGTCACCAGCAACGCGCGCGTCCTCGCCAACAACAACAACAACCAAGCCAACAACCAGGCCAACAAGCCTACATCGCAACAGCAGTACATGCAGCAGCAGCAAAACCAGCAACAAACCAATCGTGGACACTTGCTCAAACAGCAGGAAAGTATCGACCGAGCTCAGTACTTTCAACACCAGGACTCTCTAGATCAGAGCGAGTACCAAAGTGAATATCAGGGTGAATATCAGAACGACTTTCAAAACGACTATCAAAATGAATACATGGAAGATCGTGAACCAGAATCGGAAATAATGATGAACGATAATTACATCAAAACAGATGCGACCGATCATCATTATTTCAACCAACAAGAATCAATCGAGAGTTACACGGAGGAAACTGGTCTTACGAATGGTAGCCTTATTGATGAATACAACGGAAAGATGGGTAAAGAATCCCCTGTCTCTGTAATCCATGTGGAAAGTTATGATCCAGACTTGGCGGAGAAAGACGACGAGTTGAGCGAACTTCAGAGTCAACAGAATCTAATGGATCCTTACCACCCTAACAATCAACGTCAAATAGACCCTTACGCGCCTCCGGTGTCAGTTCGTCGGGCGTCAATTGACCCCTACCGACCAATCTCGCCGTCCCGACGGACCTCCCAAGACAGTTATCTGGGAGGTTCGCGGAAGAGTTCGATTGCGGACGGCTACTCTGTGGCTCGGAAGCCCTCGCTCGACCCTTACCAGCCGGTGTCGCGACGCGCGTCCGTGCGGCACTCGCCCACGCCTCAGGACCTGGTGCCACAGGACAGCATTGACCAGCCGAGCCCCACGCACAGCGTCGGAGAGGATGACCCGGAGAAGAAGAACGTGTCGTTTGAAGAGGAGGAGCAGTTACAGCAACCTCGGCAGCAGGTTACGGCGAAGCAGAGGTGGCACTGGGCCTACAACAAGATCATCATCCAGCTGAACGTGAGTACATTTATTCATTATTTATGCTTAACTTTTTTATTACAGCATTACAGCAATAATGTTTCATTACACATGCAGCAATTAAATTTAATGTTTTATAAAATACAACAGGTACCTACTTAATGAATTTAATAACATACCCTTAAAATTTTACGACGCAAAACTAGTTAGGTACAAAAGCAATTTAAATTGCAAAACGTAATTGTATTTTAAACTGCATATAATTTGAATTTACAGTATGACTAACTATTATGTGAGTACATAATAAATGCAAAAAATATGTAAAAAAGTGAATAACATTTGGTTTTTCTGTGCAGGTCAACTACAATTGCCATAGTGGATTCCAGCAGTGTTCCAGAAACCTTCGATTGTATGATGTAACTTCAAAGCTATTGGCAACGGATGACGCAACACGAAAATTAATTTCTGCATTTTTTGGACATTTTTTGTTACTACAATCGATACTTCTAGAACACTGTTTGAATACTTAATTATTTTCTATTTTCATTTTATAATGTAGTTAGTTATTCGCATTGAAACTATTGAGAAACCAAATGAAACTGAATCTTAAATATATTATTAATCGATCAGGCAGTTGAAATCTAATTTTTGTTTACTTGTTCAATGATCTTTTAAGAGTTTAAATCTCTTTATAATAGGTACACCATTCAAATTCGCAAATAACATTTTTCTATTCGAGATTTTAAAAGCATATATAGTTTTAAATTGCGTAATGTGTAGGTGTTATTAAATGCGAAATTTAAAAGATTATATAGCTTTCAAAAAACAATATATATATATATATATATATATATATATATATATATATATATATATATATATATATATTTAAATATCCGTAAAATATGAATAGTTTTTATTGTTTTGCTAAATATATTTCAAATTCAAATGATTGACAACCATGTCTATGATGTTACTACGTCATTGATCAATTAAAACAAACGACAGTCACTATTTACATATAAATACAGTTATCCTCATATGGATTATGCCGTACATCATTCTGTCTGAAAGTAACACAGACATAACATTAGCACGAACGTAACAGACGTAACGTATCTGCTGACAGTGGCGTATGTTTGATTCTGTGACGTTAATTAATATACGGGGATCGCGATTCCATGCAAACGTCAAAGTGAACTGTTTGACTTGATATGATGAAATATTTTCCGAACTGAAATGAGTAAAATACGTATGTCGTGCGTCATATTTACTGCCAATGTAAATATGTCAATGTTTAATAAGGAAAAAGAGACATATATATGTTGATAAGTATGTATGCATTCAAACAAGATTGATGTCGTTTCTAGCAAATGAAGAAAAATAGAAAATGTTGCTGAACAGATATAAGTAAATACGATGCGTCTATATATTTTGTACTAATAACTATTTTAGGGCTGTATTGAACCTATTTTATATTTAAACATATACAGACAAGAGTATAGCTATTATTAACAAACAATGGCTTGTGTTTCGAGCTTTTTTTTACAAGAGTTTTTTTAACCCAGTCCATCCTACTGAAATTATTTAGAACAAAAATGCGACAAATATAGTATTTATCTGACACTTTTTTTGAAACATGTACTTATAAGTATTGAATTTTTTTACATAAATTAAACAATTCTCGTAGTACATTCAAATACAGAACTCATAGTTCCTATTCTTGTTTCGAAAGAATTAAATTCTCGAAATAGGGTAATGACCAATGACATCATAATACGTACTAAGTAAAATAATCGTATGAAAGTATCTAACAGTTAAGTAAAGATGTTATGTTCCAAAATTATTTATAGAAAAGTTCTTACACTAAAGTAGTTGAGAGCGAAAAAATATACTTTTCGCGCCGCTGTCCGACTAGTTCGACAAAAATTACTTAATTTTTATAAATATTGGCATCACTTCACTAGTTTTAGCTAACTTTTGACGCTCTAAATGTCAAAGTATTACAATGATTTAAAAATATTAAGGCAATATATCTATAATTGTGTATTTGCAATACAAGAAAACAGAATATTTATTAATTGTAAACATATTTGTAAGTAATTATAAATTGAATTTGCAGTGTAAAATCCTAATACAAATATGTTGATTTTTTTTGGTTATGATATTGAAACATATATACAGAATTGACATTCAAATATAGTGATGTTACCAACATAAAAAAAACTTCCCGTCATTATTAATGTGAGTAGAAAATTAATTTTTTTTTATTAAATTTACATAAATGTTGGCGCGAAAAATCTTGTGTATCCCTCGGTTGGAAACTATTTTGAGAGTGCTCGTATTTGTAGGACTCGTCTACGGCTCGTTCTATCAAAATAAACTCGCACTCGCAAAATAGCAGTTTCCAACCTAGTCATACAAATAACTATGTCAATTACTACGTAGTTAGTGACCTTAATGGGTTGTTTATATTATTGTATTTTGGACCAAAATATTTCGATTATTGATAAATTAGTTTCTTTCGAATCAATGTAAGTACATATTGATCTTATGAGCAATTTAATTAAGAAAAGTTAAATAAAAATAAAATAATAAATTGGAATAGTTTTCAGAACTCGTAGTAATAACCTAAACATATTTTTCTATAACACTGTTTTGGAAACTATGCATTCTACAACTAAAAATTGTAATGGAATCACTAACATTCCATACGTCGCGTATGGAATATTTTCGACGAATCAGAGCCGCGATATATGAAGTATCTTGATTCAGTTACTATGGTTACGTCTGTTTGTATTAATTTCATTTTTTGAGTTTGACGTTTTCAACAGTTTTATATTTGTATTTTTTGTATAATTTCCAAAATCTTGTTATAGAAAGTATAGTCTATAACATGTAACGGAATGGCATATCCCACACTCGCAAACCGTAACCCTCGCCTTCGGCTCGGACTACAAACTTTTTGCTCGCGTGGAATATGTGCAATTCCATTACTTGTTGTAGAATATACTATTATCCAACACCTCTCAATAAATGCTCTATAACTATGGCGATTTTAAACAAGCAAAGTAACAGATTAGCCTCTAGTGGGTATAATTTTGAGGAAAGTCACAAGTGAGTATTTTTTTATTTATAACAATAATAATAACACACAACACCTTGTTAACTATTTCGATTGACATTTTATTTTAAAAATTTAATGCATATGTTACTGTCAAATAATATTTATTTAATAAATTTTTCATTTATTAAGAAGTGTTGGATAAAACGTTATACTTCACACGTGGGTAAAGTGGAATTACCCACTCGATAAAATTTATCACTCTCAGCCTTCGGCTTCGTGTGCTAAAATTTCTCTCGTGGGTTATTCCTGACTTTGCCCACTTGTAAAGTAAATAACTATTGTTTATGCAAAATAAAGGTAGTAGTACTTACCTTGCAACTATAATTGATACATAACAAAATATAGTTATTAAAATGGATATAACTTGTAAAGTATTGTACCTACATATTTTTGGAGCCAAAAATGTTATGTCACAAGAAAGCCACTATCATAAAAATATGATTGATTTTGGAGTAAATAACTTTATAAATGATCTGAATCAATTTTTCAAATTTAATTTACTTGCGTCACTTGAATTTAACAAGATAGCTTTTTAGGTACACTCTCGATTATCTGGGGTTGAATTAACTGGAATGCGAATTAACCGGGATGGTAGAAACTAGCATTTTTGTAATTTCTTTTGTGTCATAAAATGATCACAAGGGAAAGCAAGCTTTTGTCAACAAAAAAAATTCAAAATATTTCTTTTTTGTTGATATTTAACAGCTCATGAATTAAACTCCATGCATAAATGTAGCTGTTGTCAGTATGACATCGAATATACAAAAAACAGAATTATATCCAAGTAGATAATCTTTATTTACCTTCAATATCTTAATAATAAGATTTTAAGATATCGTTGACTCTCGTCATTGTAAAAGTGTCAGTTTCTGTAAACATTAATAAATTAATCACATTCCGGGAATTATCTTAAAGAATATATGGGAAAAAGTACTAGACATCAGTCAATCAATATTGATTGAAAATCGGCCACTACCGGTTTCAGCCTTCCTCAGGAGCTACATCAATATAATCTATTTCTAATATGTTTTTAACATTTTAAACGTGATTTTGCATGCATATTTGGATATTATACGTTAAAATACGAAATTAGCAGGAACAACACGAATGTAAATGTCAGCAATTTAAAAATAAATAAATAAATTTAATGAAATACTTTAAAGTTATCATAATATAAATTTGTAAAAAAAGTTAGAACCTTTTGAAAAAATTAATAAAATATTATTCGGCGTTTTGTTATCTTTAGGCCAAACTTATATTTTATTACATAAACATGGATGGTCGAAGATAAAAAGACAAAAATTTTAAATTAGACAAAAGCGTCTGCATCATTTCGTTTTCGTAAATATATTAATTGGCCCATTAAATCCTTTTGTGGTTTTACACTTGAATATCCGAATATTTTTATCCGTGTTTAGAAGAATTATAAACATTTCAGTAATTTTCAGCATATATATTTTTTTTCTTTCCTCATTGAAATGTCGTTATCAGAGAATCCACCTGCCATATTATTCCTACAATATGAATCTGTTCGATGTACATGTATCGCGCATTTGTGATAATGGTTCCCACATCCCACTAACAGTAAATGTACATAATTTACGTTAATCAAGATAATGCTATCATCGTTAGCTTTTGCAAACATATCTACGACATATACAGATAGGTACAGTACAGGGTACAGAGCTAATTGCAAGCTTTAATGTAGATAGTGCGATTTTATAAATCTATGTTCCTGTCCTTGAATAAATATTGTTATCGGGTTCAGCTGGCCGCAATTGTGGATGAGACATCTACAATGCATTTGATGTTTCTTATCGATGTATGGAGTGTGATTAGCAATTGTAATTATGAGTAATTTATTGTTTATTTAATTTAGAAAGGGGTTATTTAATAATTTTGCGGGACTGTTTAGTACATTTTTATATATAATCCTGTCAATTAATTGGTGAAATTCGTACCGCGACTCTAAAAATCAATTATTATATAATAATAAAATATGATTATGTATCATTAATCCTAAATCATGTATTTAGAAAACTAGTCATTATTAGCAAAAGTATTATTTTAGATTATATTTCAGTTTGTTTCTTTTATTTAAAAATATTGAATTTGACTGTGGGCAATACTTATATTTTTACTTTTTCATACGTTGTATAAGAAAGTAAAGTAATGATGAAAAAGAAAAGTGGTTATGATTGCAAAACTGGAAATGGCGGTTTACTTGACACAAAACAGTTCATTTTATTTCGAATATGGAATCAGCTACGAAAATAAGTTTCAAATAAAAGATATTTGAAATAATTATAAGTTTAATAATATACTTTTGGAAAATATTTTATTATTATTATATTTCGGAATTTTACGGCTGTCGCCGCTTCTCCGCACCCAGTCTCCATTTCTTCCTATCTCGGCATTGGTCTTCGTTAACTCCGTCTCTCCAGCTCCGCCTTGGTCTCCCTCTGTTCCTTCTTCTTTTTGGAACCCATGTCATTATTCTGTTTAGCCATTTATCCTCTGTGACTGCGTGACCGAACCAAATTAGTTATTTAGATTCTCTTGTTTCCATAATAGTTTTTCTGTTCCCATGCTTCTTATTGTTCCGTTCCTAATTCTTTCCAACTTTGATTTTCGATAACTTCTTCTACATGAAATCCATTTCGATGGCCAATAATTTTCCTTTTGCTCCTTTGGAAAATAACATTGAATAAATATTGATTATGCATTATACTCTACCGAGTTGGGTATCAAAAGTTCAGAGAGGCAAGATAACCTAATACTTATGTAATTGAATCCGGTTGGCATTAGTGTTATATGTCTGACAGCGGAGAGTTGTATTAAAATATCACACACTTTTTTTAGAGATCGTCAACTATTTTCAATATGTATTAGAATTCTATCGAGTTTGGTATCACATTGAAGATTTCTGAAGGGGGAAAATATATTGCTATATTTTTAACAGCAGATGACGATATATGATATATTTTTGGAGGTATGTACATTAATCATAATTGCTCTAAGAACAAATAAGTATACCGTCTTTTCCGTATGGTAAACATGTATCAAGTGTAATTAATAGACAATCTAATTTTGATTCAGAAAAATGAGAAAACAGTGTTGTGCTAACACCAGATTTTTTATGATTGATTCATATGGATGTAGTGTTATTCAATTATTACTTTAATAAAAGTTTTGTTCATACTTCGAATATTAAAATAATTACTCTAATTTATCCCAAGAATGTTCCGGGACTATTAATGAAAATTGTAAACAAACAAGATCTCGAATAATTTCTTCCATCGAAAAATATAATGTAAAATATATAAAGGTTTGGAACCAACCCAACTAAAACACTAACGAACGTTGCCTTTTATTTCGTAAAAATATTTTGGAGAATTTGCTAAACAATCTCCATGTAAACTACATACGTCAAACGTCACACTCGCAAAATTATGAATTGAATCAAAATAAAAATGTTGCTTTTCAGTTTTTTTCCAGAGTATGAGGCAGGTATAATAAGAATGGAGTATGACACACGTGCATAAGTGCTTTTAAAGCACTAGCGACGTTAAAAGCTTACTTATACGCTTGTATCATAATATACTATTATAATTGTTATGAATTATAATTATTCACAAGAAATGAACAGTTTTATGGCATATGGCATAATACGAAAATAGATAATTTTCGTTTAAAATTTTTTATAGTTTTGTAAGATAAATTTCATTATAAACCATGGTTTATGGTAGCAGCATCTTCTGGCAACTACATTCCTGTTTGAAAAGAATTATAAGAAAAATATTCTAGAATACTTGTAATATGGTAATATTAAACGCTAAATGTACATTTGCATTACTCGATCTTATATTTACTATTCTACTTTAGCTCATCCCTTTACGTGTTGTATATTCTGTAACAGGTTCATGCATAAATAATTCGCCGAAGTACAGTATTCTAAACGATCGCAGTTCCTCTGCACTCGAAATGTAATAAAAGATGAAGTGTTTTCGTTTACTTTGCAGTTATAAATACGAAGTACGTTCCGTTGTGTTGTGTTGCGTTGTTTCCGTATTGCACTGGCAGTGCTTTAGGTTCGGCCTCGATTCTATTATTTGATGTTTAAGTTAATTCGCTTTTTGTTTGGAAAAAGGGAGTAATAAGAGATAATCTCTGCTGTCAGCGAATTTTAGTTTAATTAGTAGACATTACAACGAAGTTCTGATTTATTTTACCAATACAAATTGTTAATAAATATTGGACATATGTTTCTTTTGTTTCATTGAAACTTTTATTTAATTAACCGGAGTGCAGCTAGCCATTAATAATAGTCATGGGCAAAATTTAATTATAGATCACAGCATGATATTTTATCAGATTGCATAGAGATACAATTTAATTTCAAAATGCTATAGTAGGTGCTAAGTGTAAAACTGACAGTATTTATAAGAATCGATTAATAATAATTCACTTCATGTATAAAATTTTTCTATAGAAACGTCATTTTGTCAGTTTCACATTGGATATACGAGGTAGATATATATTTGCAAATGGACCCACTTTTATTACTTTAACTATTTCTGTTTGCCATTGTTTGTGTGACGTGTTGCGTAAGTTTGTTTATGTTTTGAGACAGAAAATTTTATATCCCTATTTTGAGCTAACATGTGCTATATTTTCAGTAATAATATAACAAGAGAGTGAGAATAAATAGAAAATAATTTGACAGATCTTTCGAAAACTTGATGCCTACGGGCTTTGGTGGCTATTGCCAAATGGCAAAAAGTTTGAGAAAGATACTGGAGAATTATTTTCTAATTTATCGAACCCTCTAATTATATTTAATTAGAGTATTTTTTTATTTCATCATCAGACACGATATCTATCTTTTTTGCTCATGTTTTGCTTGTGTTGAAGAAAACTATCTGACATCTGACATTTGTCAACAAAATAAAATAAGCTACAGAGATTATTGCCGAGAATAATTACAAGGATTGGTTAAAATGCAGACAAGTGACATGCAATGAAACATTTCATTGGTTTTATGAAACATACAAAAATAATCAATGTAAGCGACCTTCTTGCTAAGTATACAATGCTTTTAATGTAATGTACGCAACTAGTGATACAAAGAATACAAAAATTCACCTTTACCCGCCGCTTTATTCTGGCATAAGATATAATTAGTCATTGGTTGTTACAAATCAACTAAACGCATGTTTAAGCAATGTGATCCCTATTGAGGACTATTTAGATATTAGGCAAAATCAGATATATTAAGTTTCTTTTATGTATCAAGTAGGTATTACATTAGATTTTTTCAAAATAGTTCTGTCTAATTTTACTTACGCATAATCCAATTCTAATTAGAAACCTGTTCAAAAGTTTAAACAAACATCAAACTGTAAGCTTGAACATAACTAATAGTGATACTCTTTTATGGTTTAATTGCTAAAAGTTCAGTCACTTCAAATATTGATTTAACTTTTTTTGATGCCTTCAAATCCTTGAATAAGATTTATATCACACTGTAAATTTGTTAGCTTCATTAATAGATTTACTTGTGCGTTATTCATGAAATGTACCTACTCGCGGGCCTTCTAAAATTGCTTCAGAAGCTGAATGCGGTTCGCAGGCCACCAGTTGAGGGCACTCCTCTAGCTAGAGACGTCGCACATACTCCTTGGAGGTGTCCATGGATCCCTGGTTCAGAACCCCTGCCTGTTATAAAATAAATTTGTTCTTGTCATTAGTTGCGTTGGATTTAAAACTTATGATACCAATATACTTTTATCACACCTTTTATGAGGTTGGTATAGTACCTCATGTCGAGTATAAATACTACAACAGCTATTGACATAAATGAAGAAATGCAATGAAAATATTTTTTATTGGTTGTTATACTATAATTGATAATAGTTCCATGCTGTCAATTGCTGTTTATGAATTATCGACATAATATCTATGGTTTTGAGATAAAAACAGTTAAGCAACTTTTTTGGTCCAAGTGCGGGCTTTGATACATAGGTATTTATGAATATTTCACTCGAAAATATTCAACCAATCACGTTACAGTATTTTCTTAATTTCGATCAATGACAATCGAATATCAGTGAATATTTTGCATATGTGCAAATACTCGGATATTTGCACAGGAGCGATACCCGAATATTTATAATAATTGTGAATATAATCAGGAATAATTTAATTTCTTCGTTTTAAAAGGGCAAAAGGGATAATATCTGCAATTTTTCCATCAATTTCTTCAAAAGAATTACATTCAAAACGCTGATGATTCATTTTTAATATAATTTGACAAATGAGATTTATCAAAGTTAAAGGTCTGACAGATTAAAATAAAAATTATATGTTCAATAATTTAAAATAATGAGAAATATTCTTCTTGTGTCACATACAATCAGAATATTTTCATTTGGTGACCTCAAAACTGTGTTATGTGATATATACGTTTTTTGAATACTATATACGTAATTTAAACAAAATATAACCAGTTAAGTTCCATTTAGATGCATGTTAAAATGAACTTACATCAATTTGTCACCATCGGCATGTTTTTACATTTTTCTTTTAAATACAAATGATATCAAATATATATTCGGAGCCATTTTAAGGTATTTATGAAGGTGACTTCTGAAATTTTAAACGTATATAACTCGAAATCATGTAATAGTGACTAAACTGGTTTTTTCTCTAAACCACATATATAATTGGGAAAGATTTTAGTTAAATTCCATTTTTTCTGATTTGGTCAAATGCCATGACAATATTTAGTGTGCCAGTCTATTCTACTCAAAAACCTAATGAAATCTAAATATTTACGTACATTGAATTTGTTGATTTAAATATTTTACTAGGTTATCGCCTCATACGTGGTTAACCATTACAAATTTTGAAAATGCATAATTTTGCGATAAGTGATAAGTCATATAAGTCAGTGTGTACGGCGTACGAGTATATCATGTGACTAGCTGGTTCGATGAGCGAATTGCGTTACGTAGGTTGGTCATGGCTACAGTACGAGGAGTAGGGGAGGGGTGCAATGTTCTAACAGCGGGATGTAAAAGCTCCGGAGTGTCCGGACTTCAACACAACACAAAACAGATGAAAGTATAAACGCGGACGTGATATTTTTCTGGGGGCTACGATAAATCTTACGCTGTATCGAAACCTTTGAACTTAAAGTTGTTTTGATAATTGATAACTCAAACAAAATTATGAACAATTGTAGGACATTTTAACGTCAAAAAGAATTTGTGTATTGTGATTTTCATTCTATAATAAATATTTCTGAAAGTATGGAACAGTTTTCTCGTGAAGAAAATGTTCAGATGATAAAATGGTACTACTTTGAGTTCTATGTAGAAATTGTTAGAAAAACTAAACTTTATAATTGATTTTCTCCGTTATGAAGTGTTAGAAATAACATGTGATTACTGAATTGGATGCAGAAATTTATTATCTACATCATTTTTGTCTAAAAAAAAATATGAGGACTTTTGTTTAACGCTTATAGCCTGATTTTATATTAATACATACTATACAGGTTATATTTAAATGGAAATATTTTGCTTATTTAACAAATTAGCAATTTATATCACATAAATGATTTACATTCATGATATCCTTTCCTATTTACTAATAATTAATATCATATTTGAAATTTCAAATGGAACATACTTAATATTTTTTTACAAATTTGAAAAGAACATCAAATTTGTTTTACGGTAATGTAAAATGATTAATAGATATTTTAAATTATAAAAAATTAAATGGCAAGCACTTTAATTATCCTTAATAGGAAAATGAGTAATAAGTCTTGACGTAGGCTTGAATTTATAATAGTACCTATATATTGTATGAGGGATTATGATAGTCATTATTCATGAAGATAAAGTTTCCTTCACGAGCCGTAGAAGAGTGAAAAATGACCATAATCCTGTATATAATACTGTACTTTTTCTACTGTTCTAAATTCGGAAATTACTTTTGAAAGTGATCGAAATTCATTGAAAACATAAAAATACACAATGACAACTATCTACATGTCAAATGTGAGACGATCGTTGCTTGTGGATCACATCACGTCTTTAAAATAACAATGAATTCTGGATTTCTGGCTCTGTCGTGAATTACGGGTACTAAAATTCATCACTTAATTTAAATAAAACAATTCATTCTGAAAGTTTTTTCCACTTATCTTTTTTTTATACTGTTTATTAGTTCTTTCCATTCTTTCCTATTCTTCGCACATTCTCATGTATAGTATGCAAAAGTATAGAAATCATTGTGAGGTTACTAAATCCGTTTTGACCATTACCTCAATGACGTCTGTATTGATGGATGGATGTGTTGCCCATGTGTTCAATAACTCAGGGCCGAGCATTGATAGAATAATTAAGTTTCGCATGACAATGCGTAGAACTAAGTTGATATTGGTCATAATTGCAAAACCGGGAGTAAAAGTTTACTGGCCATATAAAACTATATATTCTATTTATGTTAAATGTGGGATCACCTGCAATAAAGCTTCAAATGAAAACTGTTTGCAATAATAAGTATTTAGAATAATAGTATATTAAGAACGCGTTTCATAATTGTCATTTAATTTTGTCAGAAGGAATAAACAACAATTTTGAAATTGGTTCTTTAAACTATTTTTTTCTCCTTTTATGCTCTTTTTTAATAAAAAAATCCAAGTTTCAAAATTCAGGGAATTTTATGTTAGTTGGTAACACTGATGTGACTTTTGAACCATACTTTTGTAAGCAAACATTTGTGACATTTCTCTCTCACTTTCTTATCTGTTCTTTGTATTACTATTCTTAACTTCTTAAATTCAAAATTATACATAAATAACATTCTTAAAATTTGTATTTATTTATTTAGCCAAGTGTGACATTTCATATTTTTTGACATTATGACATTTCAGTAGTGTTACCAACCTTGAAAAAATGAATTGTACTGCTTTATTATTACACTCTATTGAGCACCTTTGGGTGTCGTAACAGCTTTGTTATAAAAGCAAAATGTAATATAATATATTATTTGCAATTATCTGTCATCTGCTTTCAATGTCAAAGTAATCTGATTTCATGTTTAATATTATATTTCAATAATCATTGTTGCTATGGATCAAGTGCTATTATTTAAACAATCATATTCATAGTAATTTACAACTATCAGAAAGTCTTTTATAAATCCTTTAGAAGCATCTTAAGATTTAATGTGATTCTATATTATTATTATTTTATAACTAAATTTAAGTATCATATTTTAATTATGAAGCTATATAGGGGGATTCATAACGTACGGAATAGATTGACAGTAAATTATCGTTCTTTTAAATGAACGCCCATCTATTTAATACCGCTGAAAATAATTGAGAAGAATAATTTTTTCTTTTCCATTGAAATGTTTCTTTCAAATCTGAAAATTTGCTATTATACTAATTTTAAATTATGCTCACATAAAAAATAATGATAAAAGCAGTGAATTGTAGTAATCTTTTTAATGAATGAAACGTATTCCATAAACCATAATCATGTCTATATATTCCTCGTTACTGATAGTATTAACAATTATACTTTGACATTTCATGAATTGACCCTGTATGTTGACGAATAAATAAATACATACTACTCACCTATATTTCGTAATCGCATAACTTACATTTTAAAAGTGCTTCAAATTGATACAAGTAAGTACTACAGATATATGTATTTTCACATAATATAATCAATCAACAAGAACAAACCATAAAACAATACTTGAAGCTCTGAACAACAGTATTGATTACCTCAATAGTTATTTTGAAGTAAAAGTATCATATTATTACTTACATATCATCACGTTTTATCCCACACAAAGGGGTAGCACAAACCCTGAAATACAATCAACCATGAATCATACCCCTTCAAACATTCCTATCCTGGAACACTACTTTTCCTCATACACATTCGAAATCATTCGTTTACGCAACAAACCATGAATTATACCTTATTCCTTGGACTCCACCAACCTTTCATTCGACATCCGCTTGAGATGGCTAAACCATCTCATTTGACTCACTCCCACTTTTTTAACAACATTCTTCTCAATCTCACATTCAACGTACACCAACGTATTCCGAACACAAGTACGTGACGCATACCTACAAATATTTCTTTTCTACAACAGTTTTATGCCGTTAATACTTCTTCATTCTCACCCAACATTCACATCAATATATCATTGTAGGCACTCATATATCATTATAAACACTCATCGAGCATATACATTCACATTAAAAGTAAACTATTACCGATCAGCGAACCAAGTTCGATAGAGGGATATTGAATCCAGATGTAGGTAACTACATATTTAACGAACTTTAAACTGACTTACATTCTTAGTAAGGAACAATATTATTTCATGTGCACAGTGTGTAAAAGTAAATTTGATTAAACTTTACCTAACCTACATCAACATTCATTTAACTTTCTTATTGAGTCTTCTTAGTTTTATTGAATAGGAACTCACATCGAACATAGAACTTCAGTGTATAATAAAAGCAGATTTTCTTTCATGATAACATTTGTGCTCTTACATTATTAAGAGATTAATTTTTAAATTAATAAAAAAACGCTATTGATTTACTGCTCTTACGCTAAAATTTAATATCACCAAATATCCATTAGGTATACCAAAATTTTAAAAATAACTTTAGTTCACATAAATTCATTAAAACTATCCATCTGAAAGCACAATGTAACTAAACTATATAACAATTAAAAAAAAAATAGTATATGGTAAACAAAGTCATCTCTGCCTACCCTTATAGTACTAAAAATACATCTTCGACGCAATGATCCCTGCAAAATTCTCGGTTCGACGCCACTGAGCTCACGTAATGTGCTAACAAGGTTATCCACACATATCGGGCTCAGTGACTAACCAATAAAGGGTACACTTCGGGGTTCCGACTCCGGCGCAGGACACAGACGCAGCTCCGGAGCTTTTTAGTCCGGCGAGTGTCGTGCCCTTAGGCGGATTACCGCACGTGCAATGTGACGAGTGATGATTACCGATATATGTAATTGTGCGCTATTGTTTTCGAGAGGGGTGTGAAATGAAATTAAGGGTGATGTGTAGTGAATGGTGATTAATTAATTTAGTTACTTGAGAGGATTATTAATATCAGATTCTAAGATAAATAAATAGAAATTAAAATATTTTCGTTAAATAATCGCGATAAATTAATATAAATAATATCCATTTGAAGTTAACCCGTGCCCCACGACGATTTTTTTTAAATACGTTTTTACGTATTTTGGGGCTTTCTGATTTTTTTTGCAAAATGTTTGAAAAGATAAAATTCTGGAAAATTTACGAAAGAATCCTTGCAAAATAAACTAATTGTAGGAATTTTTTCAGGTTCATTCAAGTACTACAATCTATTTCAAAAATTTGAAACTCAAGTTACAAAAAAAGCCGATTTTTGTACACAAAATCTTATGTATTTACAACAGCTGTCTTGCGTCAAAATACATTATTAACCCTAAATTTGTACCATCCTTAGTCTAAAAATGTAAAAATTGGAATTTTTAAATAATATTTTTTTATAGATTTTAAACATGTTTTATTAGCTGAAAAAATCCCCAAAAATACTTCAAAATCACGTTTTTTTAACGTCAAATATAACAAATTGTTTAAATAAAATTCCAGTTACAAAAAATTCCGATTACGTATTAGGTACGTAATTTAGGGCATATTATTACATTTTTTAACAAATAATCCTTAGTCAGAATTAGTTCATATTTTTTTCGGTAATAAAACTAATTTAAAATCTTCAAACTATATAGTTTTTAAAATATCAATGTTTATGAATTTTAGACAACTTTGAGGTTAATAATGTATTTTTACGCTCGATAGCTCTTTAAAAATGATGTAAAAATATGAGTTTTTGTGTAAATATGTAATTATCGGCATTTTTTGTAACTGGAGTTTTTAGTTTTTAAACAGGTTGTAGAATATAAAAAAATTTTAAAATATTCATACAAGCAGCTTATATAGCAAGGATTCGTAATTCTTCAAGAATTTTCCAAAAAAATTGGAATTCCCCAAAATACGCAAAAAAAATTTCGAATCGAGAAACCGTCGTGAGGCACGGGTTAATTTCAATTTTTTTTATTTTTCTGATCGATGATCTTATTTATATTTGTTTTCAAAGATATTATGGGGTAAATAGCTCCGTGGTAACGTGTCGGACTGTGGATCGTGAGATCCTCAGTTCGAATCCCACTGCCGACAGTTACAAATTTAAATTTACCCCTGTGGTTCCCCCTCCACTAACATCCTTGGGGGCTATGATTTGACGGCTGGTAACCACACCGAGATCTGCGTAAGCAGAGTGCCACACCCGTAATGGGTAAAAGGCGTGATGATATATTTATTTATTTATTTATTTCAAAGATATTTAGGGGTTGGGAGCAACAAAACAAACATTTCAGGAAATTATGGAACATCCTAATATTTAAAAACTATATACTGTTCGTAAACTTGAATACTAAATTTATTATTTCTTTGATTGCAATTGTTAATTACAACAAAATTTTGTTTCGAGTTAACACAATATTTGGAAAATGCCATTACTATTGATCTCGTTAAGTCTGTTCGGTTAATTAGGTAAATATATGCACATGTAGTTTGCTATGATATTGTTTACAGCAAATAGATAATAGTTATTTACTTTACAAGTGGGCAAAGTAAGGAATTACCCACGAGAGAAATTTTAGCTCACGAAGCCGAAGGCTGAGTGAGATAATTTTATCGAGTGCGTAATTCCACTTTGCCCACGTGTGAAGTATAACGTTTTATCCAACACTTCTTAATAAATGAAAAATTTATTAAAGAAATATTATTTGACAGTGACATATGCTTTAAATTTTTTAATTAAAATGTCAATTGAAGTAGTTACCAAGGTGTTGTGTTATTATTATTGTTGTAAATTAAAAAAATACTCACTAGTGGCTTTCCTCAAAATTATACCCACTAGTGGATAATCTGTTACTTTGCTTGTTTAAAATCGCCATAGTTATAGAGCATTTATTGTGAGGTATTGGATAAACATATTTAATGAAAGCGACTATTATAAGAATAAAATTTTATTTTAAGATTCAATATAAATTAAAGCTGTGCATTTTGCAGAATTAAAATATTATTGAAAATAATGTAAATTAAATATAAATATCTCAATACGTGGTCCAAATTTAAAATGCAGTGAGTTTATTTTAATGTGAAACATATCCATAGTTACTAATTTAACAGAAATATATTAGAGCGTCCTTTCTAAATTGCAAATTATTACACCTGCCTAAATATCTAATGTTATTCAGGAATTTTATAGCCTATTCGATCATTGTTTAACCGTCAATGATTTTTGAGAATTCATTATAAATATTGTATTTTTTTTTTATTTGTAAAGGTTGAATGCCTTGGCCGTTGTCATATTGTTGTTCAGTATTTTGTTAATTTGTTTATTTTGTAGCGTTCTTATAATCTTCAAATAAAATAATTCATTTAAATTTTTTCCTGTCTTTCATTTTGTAATGGACGCTTTAATACATTGCTGTCAAACTCGTCATAACCAAGGATATGAAAAATCCTTTCTGTCACGTTAAAATAAACTCACGTTATATATAGATAAAACAGAAATATACTTGTATATAACTTTAAAAACTTTCAGAACTCGTATTTGTAAACTTATACACACTTATGGATTAAGTTCTGTAAAAATATTTATTTAAATACAAGGTTTCGAATTATTGAACATAATTTTTCTTGATAAAAATAAATATTTTCACTGAACTTAATTTAAAAGACTATTATAATTTTAGAAATATACATGTTTTTCTTTTTGTATTATTACATTGTATTTCTACTAATCGAAAATATTTTTCGCATTCAAAGATGAATGTTGTATTTTTGTCATAAAATTTTCAACGATTTTAAAGCAAAAATAATTCTTAGGCTAGCATTTTTTGTACTTCTAGACTGAAAGTATAATGATTAAGAATGAAGAGAAACGAGAAGATTACATATACACATTTGAAAGAATTACTCGGATAGGATTCAATCTTGATCACTGGCTTGGTTAACAAATTGTTTGTTCCTCTCTAATGATAAAACCGTAGTTCTTGAAATACGAATTTCAATATTTTTGTTTATATATTTTTAAGACTTAGGGGATTTGAGTTTATTTTAGTGAGGCATATTTACATACACTTGCTGAAACTTCCCATTTTTTTTTATTTCGATAATTGGAATATTGGGTATTCTATTAAGTGTCGAAATAAAAAAAAAACTTTGTAAAACTTCGGCGCATGTTTATAAATATACATTACTACAAAAATGTTAAATGGGGTGGCTACAGCTTTCTCTATCTAATTTATTTTAGATAATTAGTTTTGAGTTCTAGTTTTTAAATATAATATGTTTATTGTTAAATTTTATTCTATGTTAAAATATTAGTTGCAAATGTACGTAAATATAATAAATCGAGCATAAGTTGTTTGAGATAGACATTTTAACGAAGTTTTGAAAATTTAAGTTTACGAAACTGAATTCATCAATATTTTTTGCGAAACATATATCTGAATATTTAGGAGTAATACCACAAGGGGTTTAGGTACTATTGGACAAACTTTTATTTATGATAATGTTTTTGCTTGCTATCGACTTAAAGCAACCCTGTTAGAGCAAAAGAAATAAAAGTTTTGGTTGGTGAAAAGAATTATTCGAGTGGAATTTGCTGGCATTGCTGAATGTTGATAATTTATTAATAGAGTTAAATAGACTTGAATCAAAATGAATAAAGCGGTTAATAGAAATGTAGAACTATTGAAATGAAAAAATATATATATATATTTTTTTATCTCCTGCACGTATATTTATTTTAACGGGTCAAAATTTTCGACATTGAGTTTTCCAGAGATAAGAACATAGGGTCCCTAAAATACGAATTTGTTATCTTTAAAATGACCTCTGTGTGTTTGTATACTGCCTGACGAATTTTCATCCGCCATAAATTAAAATTTAATAAAGATATCATTTAGAAATTTTCAAAATGTGTATATTTTAGTTACGAGAATCTATCAAGCGCAATTGGTACTAGATTTTTCTGTATATATCAGTAAATAATAAATTAAATTCAAAAAGATGTCTAATGTTGGCTACAAATAGTTTAGATAGAAGATTTTTTTTACAAAAATTGTCGCTATTATCATGAAGAAAATCAATGATTTAAAAAAAAAATTATTGTAGTAAAGGTAATGACAGTAAATAAAAATTAATTTACTTACATATTTCATCTTCTTTGTAAATTCGATGTCAAACTGACAAAAGTTCTTATATGAAATAATTATATATGAGGTAAATAAATAAAGAAAATAAGTATATATCATCACTCCATCTACCCATTATATATGCGGCATTTTGCTTTTTAACATATTTCGGTATGAGACACTGAAATAAAGTAATACTGCAATGCACAATGCTATGCTATTTCGGCTGATGTCGGTGGGGATTTCAGCCTCTTTCTAGCACTTCAGCACTTGTGTATTAACGCTTCAAACACGTCATGTTCTGTCCATTTAGAAAACTAGATATTCTTACTCATTATTTGATTATTGTAAATTATCAATATTTTAATTCTATCGAAATATCCTTTTTATCTAGGTAATATATTGTCATTACAAATCTGAAAAAAAAAAATTTATGACAAAATTATATGATTATAAATAATTGTCGGTTTTTCTCGGCACGTATTTAGCGCACCACTATCCATTCCAGTACTACTAGGTATATTTCGGTGGAATGTTATATATTTTTACGCTTGAAATGCGGTTAATAGCCGTGAAGTCATGGCCCGCAAATATATTGGTGAAAGAGGAACCACAGAGGTAAAGTTAAAATGACAATTGCTCTCTATGGGATTCGAACACAGGATCTCCACATACCGATGCGTTAATAAAGTAAATTATCGCTGGTATACCTATATGGTAGTTGTTTTAGCCGTAATATAAAATTATACGTAAAGAAAATGTTTCCAGTGCTTCGAGCGGTTTCCTAATTATACATCAGTTAACCATTTCACATAGAAAATGCCTACGTGATATATCAGAAACCGTACACTAACAAATTCACACTAATCAAACCAGATAAGTTCATTTGACATGATACTGGTAGAGTCCTCGAGTCTTCACTTCAGAGGCCTCACACTCATTGTTTGCTCGTGTAACATTGACCCACATGTAAATTCAGGTGTTGCCGGTGCTGATATCTACCACTATACCAGCACCAGTGGCAACAGAAGGCCCTCATGAATAACATTCGGCCCGGTGGCCGTCCTTGTAGTGTAGCTTCTAGCTCCCGCCCAAGTTCACTGCTTCCACATACGTAGACGATACGGAGTGACACTAGTGACAGTTCGATTGACGTGGTTGGTACGAGTGGTGCTGTGTGCGGGGCTCTTTTAATTGCGGTACAATTTTTGGTAAATTTTGTGGTACTAATCATCAGAGTTGGTAGAATGTTCTAGAATAACAAAAACTAGTTTATTTGGAAATATTTTGAATAGAACATAAAAATTTTATGTGCAAGCATGAAATTTATGTTTATGTGCGAAGTAACTCTCGAATCTGAAGCTATAATAGTGTCCATCATATATACATAAAAAATTTTTACAGTGCTACCAACATTGTTTCGTCGGAAAATTATAACTTCATTATGTCATTTTGTAAAACATCATTTATTAAACCAATAATAATAACGTAACGTAAATAACGTAGTTAACAGTAATTGACAAATTCTGTCAATATAAATTTATCTTCTATTCTTATAAAAACTATAGTAATAGTTTGACATAATGGCTCATTTTTAATAGATAGATCATATAGATCTACATTTTTGTTTCCACTACTTGTTATTAATGTAGATAAATAATAATCTTCTCCAATCGAATAATCATCTGTTCATAGTTATTAATGTTGGTTCAATACACAAATTAATGCGGGTACAATTAAATTCTATGTTAAAGAATTAGCAAACCAGTTGATATTATTATTAATGTCTTGTAATAGTTTATAAATTGTACACAATTTTATTACTATTAACATGTGACAACAATTTTGTTAATAAAAATAATAATCCAGTAAATTTACTCTTAAATATAGAGCTTTGTGGTAACGCATCGGATTGTAGATCGTTAGGTCCTCTGTTCGAATCCCACAGATTACAGTTGGCAATTTAAATTTACCCCTGTGGTTCCCCTTCCATTAACGTCTTGGAGGGGAGACGACTGGTAATCCAACTTCATGCTAAAAATATATCACCTACCGAGATCAGAATAAACAAAATGCCATTATGGGTAAAAGAAGTGATCATGTGTATTTATTTATTTAATTTTTTAACAACATTAAAAAGTAAAAAAAAAAGTTTCAAATAAAAATTGTAGCTCATATTATAATACTTATAATATAATAATATAAATCAATTAATTTCTGAGATATGTTAGAAATACCATATTGGCCGTCAAGTAAAAGGTTAAAATTGTAATCAGTTAGTAATTTGATCATCTAAATTGTAAACGCGATATTCTAAAATATCATCGTAAATTTTGAATCATCTTGAACAAAAAATTGTCACGCATACACACACACTCACAAACACACAGAGAGATATATGTCATCACGAAAATATTGGAATCGTATTCCAGGTTTCCAGGGACCTAAAAATGTGCTTATATGTTGAAAATTCACCATCGAAATCTTTCACTCGTTACATTATCTATTATATTTATATTGATTACAGGTAAATTAAAATATTTACCTTTAAACATGAAAAGAATCCTCCAATTAATTGAGATTCAGTAAAAAGAATTTTGTAAATTCCTGTGTAATAACCAAATATTTCTAAAATTAATAACGAAATTTGTATGCAATAACAAGAATTGTTTACATTTATTTCATGGGAAATTACTCTGATTTGAAAACAAATACAGTTGATAAATCTTATTCTCAACAAAAAGCAATTAATTAACAGTTCGTTCGAAACCCACACAGCGGAAGAATCCAGCAAACAAATTCAACCACAATCTTAACATGGTCAGCTTACAACCACACACTCACAGCTCTAATCTCATTCGCTTTGCGATAATGTTAGCATATTATTACCAGGCTTAAAAACTGTTATCATTCACACAGGACATATGTGCTATGTGTTCACTTCGCTCCGTAATCCCCACTAACGAACTAGTGGATAAACGTGGGATCAAACTCGAGTTAAACATCATAGTGAAAGTTGTGACTTGGACTTTGTGAATCGTTGTGTGATTATTGTGTTGTTGACATTTAAGGTTAGGTAGTCGTGTTAGGTTAGGACAAAAGTAAGCCGATAGTGAAGGTAGTGTTGTTCTGTTGTTGGGGGAGGAGTGTTGTTGTTGTGTGATACTTTGACAGAAGACAAGATGGCCGATGACAGAAGTACGGAGTGGGCTTTGTTGTTCCCGCTCAAAGCCAGCTTGTTTACGATGAAGGCGTCGTCCACCAGGTTATATGTTTGCACGGAGTTGTTGTGGAAATAATTACACTCAATTACAATTACAAAATTTCTTATTCACGATTGTTAGTTAATTTGCAAATTTTACCACTTTAAATCAATGAATTACTGCAGGAAAATACTTTAAATATATTCATAATATAATTATTACGTAAATGATACACAGATGTACACGAAAATGAGAAACGCTGAATAACAAAAGATTGATTTTTAGAAATTCCCTTTCCTTAAATATTTTAATAATTTATAATTGTGAAAATTGTAGGAAATTTAATTTAAAACAATTAAGTAACAGATTCAAGTAACTAGTCTAATATCTGTAAAAATTTGCATCTTTAAAATGTATCTTTTGATGTCATAATAAAAATTTTTACATGATTAAAAGTTTTCAGTACGTTAGAATACTGGTTCATATTACTAATTTGATTAGTTAGTAGTTAGTAGTTTTTTACAGTGATATGCAGGGTGATTCAAAACTAGTGTAACAAATTTTAACAGCTTATTGCTGAGGTTATTTTGAGCCAAAAATGTCATATGAATATAGGACCTATTCCATCTAGTTACCAAAATACAAGAGGTTGAAGTTTTTCAAATAAAACGAATATTTTCTAATTTTTTAATCAAGATACTTTCGGAAAACTAGAGTTTCATAAAAAAGTCACATTATTTGTATTAATTAATTTTATTTTAACGTATACGATTTATATAACCAAACATAAGATGATACAATTAAATGGACAAATAAATATGTTCAAAACACAGAACAACATAACAAAGTATGCAATAGGTTAACAAAATATGAAATAAGAATAGCTATTTGTCAAACTAGAGAGGAAAGCGCTTCCTTTTCCCACTCGAGCTCGAAGTTTGCCTCCCTCATGAGCCTAGCGAATAAGGCAATTCGTGCGAGAGTGGAAAAGGGATTTCCTCTCGTGTTAGACACAATATTTTTCTCACGACATGTTTCTAAATACAATTTGCTCGGATTTAAATTACACGTTAAAAGTTAGGTTATCAGATGCAAGGCGGGGTAGCAGTGTTGCCAATGAACCAATTTTAAATATAAATTAAAGTTGTCAAATTGAGATTTAATCAAGAAAAAGAAAAATATAAGACATAATTGTAAGACAATTTTCAATAAAATAAGGCATTTATTTATAGTTTTTACAATATATTTCTTGTAAATAACATTCATATTGGTAACACTGCTATGTTTTCTTCACTAGAGAAGAAAAACACAATTTACTCACTATTTCGCGAGAAGAACGGTTGAATTTCCTGGCATGTCGTGAAAAAAATTTTTTTATTTCAATTACAGCAAGTAGGTACTCAAGGTGCGCGCCTTAAATTTGTATGCATGAATAAGCAATTATTTTTCTATGAAATTCATGTTTTCCTAAAGTATCTCGATTAAAAAATTACAAAATTTCGTTCTGTATATAAAACTTCAATTTCTTGTAATGTGGTATCTAGAAGGAATAGAACCTATGTTCATATAACATTGTTGGCTCAAAATGACCTCAGGAATAAGCTGTTAAAGGGGCCTATTATTTAACTTACCTGTTAATTTTTAACGGTCTGTTAAAAATTTTAACCAATAAAATATATGTTTCAAACAAAATTTTCAATTTTAATTCAGTGACGTCTGTTATCATTGCTTAAAATTTTTAACAGGCCGTTAAAAATTAACAGGTAAGTTACACCAGTCCTGAATCATCCTATATAAGGTTTTTCGTAGTATTATCTAAAGATGAAAAAGATAACTTATATTTCCTGAAAATTAAAGCTGTTAATAGATAAAATTAAAATTATCCCTTTACTATTTCACATTTTTATTATTTAAAGATAGAATTAAAGAAATAAAGAGCACATGTGAAATCAAATGTGTACAACAATTTTTGTGACAGAATAAAATTGATAGTTTAGTTCATAATAGTTTATTATTATTCTAATATTTAATTAATTTACGTGTTAATTTGTCAGTGTAGTAATATTAAAAAATGCTACATAGTATTCAGTGAGTAAACATGTATATTTATAGTTTTGGCATCTCGCCAAATTTTAGAAAAATAGAATGAGATAAGATGCCACGAAAAGTTTTGTTGTTCCTTTCTAATCAATAGTTTCTCGTACTCGTGTGTTTATTTCGCGGGTGTTTCATTTACAAATAATTTTGGTATTTTGTGTGAATTAAATATCCATTGAAACATTTTTGAACTTGAGCGTAGTCTCTTTATTTGTGGGTAAAAATTGTGATCTTTCTTGCAAATAAATATTTCCACAACATCTTCTACAACCGAATATAACATCATCTAATTCCAAACCTCAACAGATCAATCGCAAAAAAATCCAAACACAAGCCAGATTCCCGCCTCCTGATGCGTCGAGGATCTTCCATGTCCGAGCTGGACAAGCTCACATCCCCAGGTCTCCCTGATCTGGTACGCTCCACTACAGCGAGCAACCGTCTCTCTGCTAGCACCTCCAAGGGCTATGACTCCCTTCCTCATAGCCCGTATATGTCTCGCTCCGTGGTGAGCACCACCGGAAGCTGCAGTGTCCGAGGAAGCATCGGGGACCTTATGAACCAGAAGAAGTATGGGAGTAGCTCCTGGAGCGTGAGGAGTGAGACGATAATAGCGAGGACGGTGCCGCTGAGTACGGTGACCCCTACAAGGCATAGTCCGACGCGATTTAGTCCCACGAGGTTGAGTCCCATAGAAGGGATGTGCAGGAGGGAGCGAGAGAGGTCGACAGAGGAGGTGGATGCTTGTGGAGGGAAGTTGACTACGGCGCAAAGGACGCAGAGATTGAGTCGGTTGATTAAGCAGCAGAGGAATACTGTGGAGTATGCATCGTTGGTTTCTGTGAGTACCTCTTTGTTTTAGATTTTAATCGGGTATCCCATATTAATATAACGCACTTTATATTTTCCACTACTATGGTTTTCTCGAGGGTTTTCTTAAATATTCCAGAGAAACTTTCAAAAAATAGTTACAATACTGTAAACCTATTGCAATTTTATGTTCTTCATTATTCTTAAAACCATGCTTTAAATTATAAAAATAATATTTTTTATGTACAACAAAGCTAAACTTTTAATTAACAACGGTACGTCAATTTTTAACAATGCACAATAGACTAATTTAACACGTTTTATCAATTCTTTTATTTGTATAATAAAATCAGAATTGATAGATACTGTAATAGTTATTTACTTTACAAGTGGGCAAAGTAAGGAATTACCCACGAGAGAAATTTTAGCACACGAAGCCGAAGGCTGAGTGAGATAATTTTATCGAGTGGGTAATTCCACTTTGCCCACGTGTGAAGTATAACGTTTTATCCAACACTTCTTAATGAATGAAAAATTTATTAAAGAAATATTATTTGACAGTGACATATGCTTTAAATTTTTAAATTAAAATGTCAATCGAAGTAGTTACCAAGGTGTTGTGTGTTATTATTATTGTTATAAATAAAAAATACTCACTAGTGGATTTCCTCAAAATTATACCCACTAGTGGATAATCTGTTACTTTGCTTGTTTAAAATCGTCATAGTTATAGAGCATTTATTGAGAGGTGTTGGATAAACATATTTAATTATTATGTTATCAGGAGTTTAAAAGAAGATATTTAATATTGTGTAAATGACGTTAGGTTTTAGTTAATTTCGTATAAGTATCTGAATCTATTAGAATTATTAGATTGTAAACTGTACAGTGACAACCTAACAAAATTATTGCTTGTTAAATTTTGAAAAAGTGCAGCAAATGCAACCTAAAATTTCTGTGAAAATTATAATGTATCATATGACACTCCAACGTCGTTAAAGTGATTAAAAAGAGTCAAATTCAGTGAAGGTTTAAAATTTCATTGAAATAAGATTCCCCAAGTTTTATTTCCGGAATGCAGTTTTATATATGGGGTTTATCTGGGTTTATAATGACGGTATTTTTCACATTTCTGATTTTTAAACAAGATGTGTTAAATATAACAAATACTTAATTTGTAATAAGTACTATAGTTATTTTAAAGTATTCTGCTTCGAAAAGATAGGGCTCATTTTACCTTGTTCTTCATTTCAACTTTTTCAACTTTTTTTTTGTACGTATATCATATAAGCAAATAGGGTCTTTAATATGAGAGTACCACATTGATGAACAAATACATATTTAATATATAAGAATATATTGAATGAAATTATGTTTTATGTCGATTGTGTTATTTTGCTATGCATAAATAAGCGATAATATACCATTTTATGGTTAGGATACATTATTAAATGATAGCATTGCATAGTATTATACATGAAGTGTTTTAAGCGCAATTTAAATATATTCGTGTAAAATACAGGATCCCTGGTTCGATCTGTAAACTAACAATCAGCTTTCAGTAAATCAATATTACCCCTGTGTCTCTTTTTTCGACTTAAAGCTTTACAACTTAATGCAAAATAATTATAGGTAAACAACGTAATAAATTTATTTTTTTTCCTTTTCAATGTCCATCAATTAAAACTTATTCTAATTAAATACTTCTTAAAATAATGAACATATAACGAATGGGAAAGTTAATTAATTTGGCTCTAACTATAACTTTAATGGAGTAATGATACAATTATATTTCACGTATATGATACATAATATTTTACTATAATTCGTGCAGATGTATCGCTTTTTTAAATTAAAATATGTACAATATTAAACATACGAGTATAAATCATAACTTTATGATTAGTTTATTCACATATGTGAACAAACATACGTATATTCATAACTCATAAAATAATTACATTTGGGAATATGATATAGCTCAAATCTCCAGGCAATATATTATATTATCAAATCTAGAAATCTAGAATCTCGATAAATCCACGATTTCTTATTATTTGGATATTTGCTTTTCATATTTCGTATACTACGTACAAATTGTAAAATTTTGTTTTGAACAACATTGCTAAACCGGTGCTTCAAACAGTGATATTCACAGTCACATTTTAGTACTAATAGTTTTATAATAATTTTCATTTAATCGACAGAATATGTATCGCTTTTAGTTTTAGAAAAAGTGAGATATAGTTATACAGGTTTAATTAGATATACTTGTATAATATTCCACGTACTGTAAATAAAATTGTGATTTTATGCCAGTCCCAGTCCTATAACCTAACTTACAAATAAAAGTAATACTTACTTTTGAATAAAGTTTCTTTCAGAGCGATTCAATTGTCAATTACATTTACCACTTAGTTATTGGTTGGAGTGGAATTTCAATGTGAAAATGGCGTCAATTGGAACATTCTTAAAGTAATTAGAAACCATTTCAATAACTTTATTATGACAGAAAAATGAGAGAGCATGATAACTCTATCCCATTAATTGGAAGTGGAAACTGTTCGCAAGCTTTCTTAATTAGAAATTAAAGCCTTAATTTTATTGATGTGAATGGGTCCCATAAAACAATGCGCAATTATTAATATTAACTGATAATCGTAATTGATGATTGAGTAGCTCTGAACGCAGAAAATAATATTCCTTGACTTTAAGTATAATTTGAATACTGACAAAAAATTATATCTACGTGCCTTTTGAAGACACTATATTTTGTTTTAAATATGTACTTTATTATTAACAATTAATCTACCACTACCATTTTTGTAAACTGACTGCTTCTCTGAGCAGCGAGCCACACATCACATCACATCAGGATCAGAAGATCTCATAATCTAAAATCCTGTGTTTCCACGGAGCTGTTTTCCCTATTATTCAAAATTTACTATATTTATTATTAAGCAAATCGAAGTTATATGTCATATGGAGTGATTGACATTGATGTCAAAAATTAGATATGCTTTTATTTATTTAAACCAAGTTTAAAATTTAACTAACGTTGGTGCAACCGGGCATTAAACATTCAAAAATGCATTATATGTGTTCATACAAATTGATATTCTAAAATTTTCCAAAAACACAAAATAATACGCAGTCGCCCACACCGAATGCTACCTCACAATAATTGCCGATTTAAAAATCCAAAATATTGAATCATATACTCACTGACTTAAACATACCTAAAACAGTCAACATCTGATCGCTGATACTTCATAAAGATAATGTAGAAAAGGCGCGGCAAAAAAGTCTACATAGAGAAAAAGTACCGTAGAATTTAACGAACTATGAATTCGATAAGCTGAGGATATAAGATATATTTTATGAAAATTTACTTTGGTGTGTCATAACAAGTAAGCAACTGAACACAATGATTTACTAAGCAATTCGAAGTATTTACAGAAAAGTTTGCTAAATTTTCAGAAAATGCATCTTATAATATCCTCAGCTTAACGAATAGTTGATAAAATGTTAGGATTTTTTTTTATGTAGTGGGGGCATAATTGATTGAGCACTAAAAGAAAAATTTAAATAATCGTAACTTTTATGATGATATGTTATTATTTTTTTAAACTATACATTGTTAAACTAATGAGAAAAGTTATATACAGGAATACAGTCAATACAGATGCTATTTTTTTTTTGACAAACATCGTCGTTTCGTAACCCATTGCTACTTCATCAGGATGGAGTCAATTCAATTTTTAAAAAGAACATCAGAATATGACAGATACCACATAATATAAAATGTTATTTGAAGTATGTTATACACGAAATTATACATATATACATCTAAACAACACGTGAGCTGTAGTGTACATTACAAGGAAAACTTCAACAAACCAGTCGGCTTAGAAACTTTACCATTCGTCAACTTACATTAAAGTATTTCAATTTCTTCACTAACAAGTTTGGGGGCTATGACTTGACGACTGGTAACCGCATTTCATACGTACATGCAGAGTGCCACACCCATAATGGGTAAAAGGCGTTATGATATATTATTATTAATTACAACAGTTTATTAAAGAAAATGTATTATTTCGGCCCCCCTAGCCACCTATTTTTCCAATCTTTTCCTTACGTTTGAATTATCTTGTATAGAATCAAATTTCATCTATGAATAATTGTTTTTTTGGTGTTCATTTTAAGTGGTACACTATTGTTATTTCGAGAACTATAAAGTTGCACCTTGCATTTTGACAACCACTGGTCTAAAAAATTATTGTTTCGCTCATTTTAATTGTCTTATAATATAGAAATTGTTTACTAATTTAACCGACCTCGTAGCTCTTATAGTTCTCGAAATAGCAATAGTGTACCACTTAATAAAATGAACATTGTGTATAAATAAATAAATATATCATCTCGCTTTTTACCCATTGTGGGTGTGGTACTCTGCACTCCGCAGATCTTGGCAAGTGATATATTTTTGCGCATGAAATGCGGTTACCAGCCGTAAAGTCATAGCCCCCAAAGTTGTTAATGGAGAAACCACAGGGGTAAATTTAAATTTTGATATATTTATTTACTTAATAATTTTATTCTAAGCCTATGACTTTTTACCGGCACGAATTAATCTTGCCATGTTAATTGAATACTAAGTAATTCTAGTAAAAATTCACAACAATAAAATTGGTGTTTTCGCTGATAACACAACAACATATTTCGTCTGCGGTTTAAAGATAGCAGTCACATATTTCTCCGAGCTTATTCGGGTCATTGTGAGCATAATCACAGAAACTGGGTCGGAAATTAGAGCAGTGGGACTGCACTGAGTATAAGCGGTGTGTGGAGCTTATCTTGCATAAATAATGTAGAAACAATTGCGAGTGCACGGACAACAAACTGTTTAGTTTTCCTGGGGAATTGTTCAGCCATGTGCAGCATAATTGTAACCGCATCTAGGCTAGAGTTATTGGTATTGTTTAAAGGGAAAGTTGGAGTTCTTGCAGTTAATTAAGTAGGTTTTTAAGGGTAAAATATGTATATTCAAATAATAAAATAATTAAAATGAAATATACTAGACAACTAGACTATGCATAACTCATAGAAAATTCTTTTAAAATTAAGCTTAGGAGTAGAACGATATAATAGTTATTTATACCTAGTGTCAAATGTGTCAATTTATAACACGAATGGAAAGTTTTGCACGAGTTGAATACTAAGTGCTATTCAGGCGGGTATTTGTTTGTTTGTTGTTTTTCGAATTGCAAACACCTTTTCCAGCGACAGTCAATTTGACAGCTGACAGCTGACAGCTGACAGCTGTTTTGTGCTCAGTTTGGTTTGCCATTTCACAATAAATAGATTTACGCCAGAACCAAGCGGTACATTGGTCACAACTACGTTTGCAAATGGGGTCTTTCACCATTTTTTTATTATTTTATTTTATGAAACTTTATGACGTCACAACATTTTTTAAAAAAATCATTGTGGCTTAATAAATAAAAATTAAGACTTTTTAAAAGTGTAGTTAGTCTTCAATATAGATAAAGTTTCATAAAAAAAAATGGCGAAAGACCCCATTGTGCAAATTTAGTTGGAAAATTTTGTTCAGTGATGAGGCTAATTTATTCTTAAATGGCGACGATAACAAGCATAATTGCCGCCTTGGGGTAAAGAAAATCCACAAGCTATTATTCAAACGGTGTTACATAAACAAGATTTCACTGTTTGATGAGCTTTATGGATTGTTGGTATCATTGGTCCATATTTCTTCGAAAATGATACCGACCAGAACGTGACAGTCAATGGAAACCGCTATAGAACAATGATTAAAAAAACTTTTTCGTTCCTAATTTAATGGAATAAATGTGGAAGAGTTGTGGTTTCATATTGCGCAGTGAACTTGTGGATTGGCTTCCAAAATCATGTGATTTAACACGTTTGGGTCGTTTTCTGCGGAGATATTTGAAGTGCTGGCTAACATTCTCCACGTTATTGCTGATATACAGCTCCAGATGCTTCGAAAAGTGATCGAAAATTAGATTTTCAGATAGCGCCTAATTCGAGCCCGCCACGGCGTCCATCTTTTCGAAATCATATTCAAACACAAATGGCATAAAATTATGTTTCCAAAAGAGCCAATACCATGGCCATTAGCACGATTTTAATGTGTTTTATTTCATTTTAAATTTCTATACCTCATTACCACATAACCTCCCGCCCAATACTACTCTTAACTTAAACGATACAAAATAGTATTTGACGATAGAGAAACATAACTTCTTATTTATTTATTTTCTATTTATATTTGAGAAATTTAATTTTATTTCGTATTTTTATTTAATTTCTCGACATATATTTCACTAATGCTCGGTTGCACCAACGTTAGTTAAATTTTTAAATAAATAAAAGCGTGTCTAATATTAAACATCAATGTCAATTACTCCATAACACTTAAAACTTAAAATTTTTTAGTTTTACATATTTAAGTTCTGCACTTTACTTTTGCAAACTTCGGTCAGTGATATGTAAAGTGCCGATAAGTTATATCCCCTAAAGGTAATAGTGAAGAAGGAACCATAGAAATAATATTATAAGTGGTGACATTGTTGATTATATCATGACTCATAGTCCGATGCATTACCACGGAGCTATTTATCCTTTGTTTACATACAATTTTCAAAGTAAAGTGAACTTTAACTTTTAAAGTATATTTTAGAATGTATCTATTAGTTAAAACTCCCTTATCGAAAAGAGATGTTGTATCACTTGCATCAACGCAATTAACATCTAGTAACTATCATATTTCATTCTTTTATCGAGGGTAATATCACAAGACCTTCTGATTTTATCGATAAATGTTTATTTTTGCACAAATTTTTCTTTGCTTAGCAACAATCACGAAAGCAAACTGCATGGTAAATCCCGACTCCGAAGGAGGAGGGGTTTTACCTAATGTCAGTTTGCTTGAGTGGTTATGCTTAAAAGCAAAGAAAATGAGTGCTTAAAAATAAAAATTTATCTGAGAAAATCAGAGAGGTCGCGTGGTATTTGATAAGATAAATTCCATAGACAAAGCAAAATGTAACTTGAAATATTAATTAACTGTCTCACTGACAGTGATTGACAGTAACAATTATTTGTTTCCTTGGTAACGGGAGTTTTATCTGTGTAACCCAGGCAACGGAGTATAAATCTGTTCCTATTGGTTGAATTTTCAAGTGTTTTGCTTTATGATTGGTTAAAAACTAGTCGTGGGAATTTATCGTTTGTATTTTATGTACGATAATTGTGATGTTGAAATATATGCTTAAAAGTTAAATTCACCACCGTTAAAATAAATTTGATTCTCTGTTTACGTAAAATGAGTAAAGTGTTATAACTTATAGTACAACATTCTAACTCTTATGTATGTTATTAAGAACAACTATCAAAGTGCGCATCTGTTTATTATTCTATGTATATTATGGTATCAGTAGATAAAGAATTATTTTTTTCTGCAAAAACTAATTTACTGTTATTTAAAAAAAAAATGAATAATACATTATTACTTTTAAAATACGAAGGGTCCGTTGTCAATGCCATGTATATGTGTATAAAAAAACCAATGGATGGGCTTTTTAATTCATCCATTAATTGGAGCCTTACAGCCAAAATAACCCAATAAATAGCAGTCAATGTAAGTATTAAACATAGCTGTCAGTTACAAGTACCTTTATCAAAGTACTTCAATTTATTTAACTTTATTTACAATAAAGATAGTAGAATAACATGTTTGTCCGTGAACATTTTAATAATTATTTCAATATTATTCATCCAAAATATAAATCATATCTTTAAAAACCCTATATACAGGGTGAGTTTTTTAAGGTACGTAATCAATCAGTTTTGCCGGTTATCTAATAACTTTGGAGAAAAAATAAATATACAGGCTTACAGCAAGAAGTGTTGTTGATAATAGTATATTATGATACAAATGTATAAGTAAGCTTTTAAAGCACGTAAGACGAGTTAAAGAGCACGACGCGAAGCGGAGTGCTTTTAACGTCGTTAGTGCTTTGAAAGCACTTATACACGTGTGTCATACGCTATTTTTTATTATACCTGCATCATACTCTGGAAAAAACTGAAAAGCAACATTTTGATTTTGATAATTTTACGGGTGTGACGTTTGACGTATATCGTTTACATGTTTGGTTAGTATTTATTGTTTACGTTTACAGTTTTGACAGATATTAACAGTAATTATTTGTGTTGTTGCTTAGCAACCTTTAAAGCACGGCGTGTTTTAATTTTGCGTTTGTGAACGCTGTACCGTGTTTTAAACACGGATTATGATGCAGGTATAATAAAAAATAAAATTATTTAGGTAATGTGGAGGAGGGAATGAAAATTTGTTTTAGTACCCTGTTCCAATTTGTATTATTTTCTAATATTTCCTTTCCAATAACTTAAAAATAGAAGAAAACTATGCTACAACTATACAACTTAGTTTCTTAACTTTTATTTCAAAATTAAAATTATACGTATCTTGCTTTAATCATTGTTTAAATTTATCGATTTAATCTCATTATTTAGTTCTTAAAATTTAGCTTTCTTTGTATTTTGTAACTATTTTGTTAGTTGACGTTTATTAATTAAATATAGTTTATCATTTTGTCGCTAGCGATTAACTCGAACAGTTTGATAAAGTTCTGTTCACACCGCAACGTCATCTGGATGTTTCTTAATTCAGAATAAAGTAAAATAATTTAAATTCATTTTCAGACTATTTATTTGTCGAATGAAAGTTATATCTTCTTAAATAGAAAGGGGGAATGGCTTTCCATTGACAAAAATTGTTGACACCTTCCACATCCAAGAGAATCGTATTTTATTAAATTAGTAAAAAATAACTACGAACAACAGGTTCATTTGAGAGAAGAAAAAGAAATTTTGTATATGAAAAATAATGATCTTGCACTACTTGAATTTAATCATATTTAAAATTCACAAATCATAAAGATACAAGTACAGACTACACAAAATACAAACCGGACAAGGAGTATTGCAAGACGATTATTTTTGCATTTTGCTTTTATGACGGAAATTTGACTGCTATATAAATAAATAGAGTCAAACGATTTTTTTTGAAGAAATTCCAATTCAAAATAGACGGGGTATGTTGTTCCAACGTTTTATTTTATATACTACTAAAAAAAAACATAATTTTATTAAAAATTACATATAAAAATAAAATAAAAAGTAATAAAATGCTATTTAGTAATATTATTTTCAATTGTTGGTACCATTTAAAAAAATATTCAGTTGTGTTACAACTATAAGTTATGAAAATTTTAATTATACCTCATTTTCATTTTCCGAAATCTGCGAAAGCAGAGCGCCACACTTAAACAGAATCTTTTTAATTAAAAATTAAACCAACGAAAAAAGAAACTAAAAAGCGAAATATAAAATAAACCATTTTAGTCTTAATAACTAAGCTCCTAAGCTAAAGTTTGTAACTAATTTTTAGTAGGCGACATTAATTATTAAATGAAATCCGGAATCAGGGAAGTATGCATGTTCGGTAAATGTCTCTTGTATGTACACTACTCAGGGCATGATTGAGAAGGTCTAATATTTTCGAGTAATGTAAGTTTGTGGGCAGTTGACTGTTAATAGTTTGATAGTTGGTAATTATTTTGCAATAAATAAAATGTTCCAAATATGTTTCACACCAGACAAATTCTTTTACATACAATTAAATTTGCTGTATCAATAAATATAACTATGTTGTTAATAATATTTAACAATGTCTCTTTAATGTACCTAATTTTCGATGCAACTCATAATAATACAATTACAATAATTGAATATTGATTAATAGCCATGACAGTTGTATGTGTTTTTACGACGTTGATGTTATTTTGTTTATAATGGACTTTACAGCCCCTTGTATTGTACAACATCAAAATAACAAAAGATTTCATCATAATAAAATCTACTCTCATATAAACATAAAACCCTTATAAAGTTTCAAGTTTCAAAATTTTCAAAATCACGAGATAAGCCCAAACAATGTTCTAAACACTAAACTTGACTAAAATAACACAGAGGGCACATTCAAATTCGCGCTAAAAGCCCTAGAGGGACTCGTAAGTTCCCGGCCACGTCGTTAGATGGCGGTGGCAGCGCTATGCGTCGATGTTTTGTGTCACGATGTTGCTGTAGCTAGCGCCGCTGTGGAGAAACTTGCAAGTATTACAGATATGCGAGAGAGACATGAGAGAAAGAAGACGGAGAATGTTGGGTCTGGGTCAATGAGAATGAGAGGATGAAATACTAGATGTGAAATGTTGGATAGAGGGTTTAGAGGTTTAGGGTGAGTTTAAAGTTTAGAATTTGTAGATGAGAGCGAAGCTTCTTGTTAAATTAAATGATATTAGGAAATTGCTATTTAATTAACAACTGTATCATTCGTTCGATGACAGATTCTTGTTCTAATATTTGAATAATAAATTAGGATTTCTCGTAACATTATGACTTCTCAATCTTAATTTGTGTAATATAATTTTGCATTGTCGAAATAGGTACTTTCTTACAAATTACCAAACTATGTGAATTTTACATTTCATATTCAGAGATGATATTATAAAAATGATGGAAAATGAAGAAAAAGAACTTCTGATCTTAATCACACTGTTTTCTAAATATATTTTTATTTAGTTACCGATTTCGACCACCTTAGTGGTGATCATCATCAGACTAACCGGGGAAACTACGGAAAAGTACATAATTTTTCAAACAAGTTCTTGGTAAAAAAAATATGCTAAATAATATAATAATATAAAAAACACAATTACTTACACAAAATATCTACTGGTGCGTAAGTGTGTGCTAAATAATTTAATAATATAAAAAACACAATTACTTACACACTACTACTGGTGCTCGTATATGGAAAAGGATTAATTTTGGGCTCCATGTATATAATGAGTTTTTGCATTTTTTTTTTGTATAGTGAACTCGTGAACTGTAAACAACTATCTACTTGTTAGCAAATAGCAACGAATTCCATGGGTAAGATTTCAAGGTCTAGCCGGGTAATACATAACAACGATCTTGACGACGTTCGGTAGGTATTTGTGTCCGAAACAATTATTCTAAATTATTTGCTTCTAATATATTTGTTGAGTATGGAGAAAAATTTTATACACACAACTTGTAGCGGCATTTATGGTCTTACTAGTTCACGTGTCTCGCTCTACTTGGCTCGACCCGTGATGTACTAGCTCGTCCGTAAATACTTAGTTACCGGTCGAAGGACGTTAATAGCTATAAACGTTATTTATTAACGTTATGTATTACTTCATATTTAGTAAAAAGTAGTTTTTCTCTCAAATGTTATTTAAAAATTTATTTATAAAATGAGAAACTGCAATGCAGTGAAAGTATAAAATATTTTTTATGCAACCGGACGCGAAATAAGCATTTCGCAGCCGCAAAATAGACCGAGAAATTGAATTTCGCGGCTGTTGTTATGGTAACGGCTGCGAAATCCAAATGCTTGTTTTGTATCTTATTTCGCGGCCTTTGTTAATGGTAACCACTGATTTCTATATAACATTAGATTGGACATAAACCGCTACAGTGCATTCCCAATTGAACGCCGCCATGATGATCCAAATTGAGGTTTTGTGATACTTCTATATTTAAAAATTATCTCTCTTGTCTATGAGTATCACCATAATTCGTAGTGTGACCTAAAGAGAGGTGGTGGAGTGTAGAGAGAGTGAAGGCAGAGCTTCAGATTACGTATTTTACTTTACAAAAGTGTCACAAAACCTCAATTTCACCCTTTTCAATTGGGAACGCTCTCAGATATGCCCAATCTAGTGTTATATCAGTGACGGTAACGGACGCGAATTAGGGTAAAAAAACAATCATTTTGACACTTGAGAATTGACATTAATTTTTCAAAACTAGTTGCTTTGTTTATCGAATGTCCACTTTCTATTTAGAATAAAACTGTTTAAAATTTGTAAATATTTTTTGCGGTTGCACAAAAAATAGTGTGTACACCTTGTCCGCGAAATCCTTTATCGTCCTCGAAATGATTGGTATACAAATGACTATTATTACATATTATAAGCATACCGTACTTTCGTACTTGCAAAATTAGTGAATAATTTGATGTAGATAAAAGCAAGAACAACACCTAGCACTGTTTTGGTTTATACAACTCAAAAATAGAAACTTATAAATAATCGTACACAATGATGTATTATTTGCTGAAAAATATATTTTCGCATCGCAGCGAAAAGATTTGTAGCCCAATATTCTTGGTCGTAAAACGTAGGTCTGAATGAACATTCCGTGATGCCGTGATAACTAGCTCGAGCTCAGCAGCTCCACGTTACCCAACCGAAGCACATAGCGCGCCAACGCCGCCGAACGATCAACCAAGGTAGCAAAATGAAATATGGACGCTTGTACAGAATAAAATATTATTCCTGTAGTCTGAACAGTCGAGCACGGAAGACAAAGCCATCATTTATCTGAGAATGAGAAGAATCATTTTATAAATTGACTAATACGAATTCGGAATGAAATTTATTATTCTCTGCAGGAATTAAAAAGACGATACAGTACAGGTTAATTTTATTTCGAAAATATTTGTACTAATATTTTCTCTTATGGACGAAATTAACTGCAGAATTTATTTAATCTGTTTTATTCCGTCCTAATAATATATAAGTCCAAGAAAAATTATTCTTCTTCGGTACTTGTTCGAGAGTCCACAACCGAAAAAATAGAACACAAATAAATAATCTGGTGTGATTATTACATGAATTTTTTATATGTACAGGGTTATTAACAACGTACGGAAAAGATTTAAATTTGAAACCGTATCTAGAGAAATTCAAAACACAATTTTTACTTTGAAACTTTTAACAGAAAAATGCACCAAATTAATAGTTATTTACGTAATCAATAATGAAAAAAGCTATATTGTTTTAACGAGATGTAAGTTTACCAAAACGAGTGCAGCGAGTTTTGCAAATTATCCGAGTTAAATAATATCGCTTTTCATAACGTATTACGTGCAATATTTTATCTAATTCGGTAATTTCATTCCTCTACTTTCCAAATTATTCATTCTCAATATTTGACAAGCAATAAATTATTTTATTTATTATTAAAGTAGGCATCTACACGGCATTTGATTTAATTGAATATTGATTGTGTAATATTCTTTTTCTACAATCGTTGCACAATATTGACATTGTTATTCCATTTTTGGTTAGGAAATGTTCAAAATTGTCGCTCTAGGGCGACAAAGTGACATATTGTCGCACTAGCGCGACAAAAACAAAACAAAAATAAATTAGGTAAAAGTTGTAAATGATGCATTGGATTTTTTTGGTAATAACCTTCCTATGGCAAATACAGTTGGCATATACGTACATACACTTCAACTTAATCACCATAAACGTATTCACTCTGTAGACTTTATGTCAAATGTACTCCATATGTCAAATGTACTCCATGTGTCAAATTATGATTTCTTTAAAAATTTTTATTTTGTTCATAAACGTTGTCATGATTACGGTGACATGGGTAACTACAATTTTACTGAATTGTTATGGGGGTGACCAATGATAATTTTGAAAATTAATTTTTTTCTACAGCTTGACATTGTTCAACGATTGTAGAAAAAATATTGTGTGTATCTCGTCGGATAGAGCTTGTTCGGTGCACTTGTCGAGTTGTTGATTTCGGCTTCGCCTCGATCAACAATTTCTCGCCGCGTGCAACAAACAATGCTCTATCCGTACTTGATACACAAATAACTATTATCTACACCCGCGAGTTAAATGTCATTTAACCCACTCATTTTGCGTGGGTTAAGATCTTCATTATCGCACTCGTTTTCATCAACGTACTATTTATTATAAATGTTGATACTATAATCTTTACAATTCTTTAAATTAATTAATATTTAACTAATTATTAATTTTTGAAGCTTGTTCTTCAATATCCGATGAAATACTTTCTTAATTACTCATTTTTACAAAATTGTTAAAAAATTTATAAAAAACAACACATAATTACTTAATGTCAAATTGTGGTCGTCATGGATTTGAAAGCATTTTAACAGCAACTACTTGGATTAATTTTCTACTCGTCAAAAAATAAAGTCAAATTATTTAAATTTTTTAACTTTGGACGGGCATATATAAAATATTGTACAATACACGTGTGATAATGCATTATTAATATACTTATGTGATTACAAAACTCGGCTATCGCCTCGTTAATTTCACATGCGTATCTTAATAAATCTCTTATCCCACTTATATCGTAAATATCTATTACTCAGTTTTTTAAATCATATAACCGTGATGTAATTTTAATTTTGTGTTGAATTTTTTAAGATAAATCAACCACAAATGTAAAAATACCAGTCGTTAAAGATTTGTACATACATTTAAACAATATATACTCATATAAAATTACACAATAGAAACATATTTTTGTTTATGGTAGTAGTACAATAATATTTCAATATTACACAAAATACTTTAATTCAAATACGTTGGTACTTAATGTAAACATTGAGTTAGAATATTTAATTAAAATCAGTTGGTAACATTGAGTTACTCACAGAGCTGAAGTGAACTTGAACACGTTTTAATTTAATTTCTTGTTTGTAAATCAATGCGGATTCCTTCTCTATACAGGATGCGTGTTGTGTGATTTGTTGATTGAATAAGTTTAGATAGATCGAAAACTTGTAGTTCAATTCTTTTCTAATTTAAAATAATGTCGTTAGAGAAGTATCTAGCAATATGTTTGGAAATATATTGGTTATTTTTTAAGTGATGAAATAAACTCCAGTCATCGAAATAGTATTATTAGTTATTAGGAGTAAATGTGATAATTTGTGTGCTGAGTATGTAAGTTTAAACGACGAGCGAAGCGAGTCAGGAAATTACATGCGAATTTATTCCGAGTAACACATGCTATTCTTTCTTCAAACATAGAAATTTTTTTAAAAATGCTCAAAACTTCAAAATATTCAGTCTTATCCTGCATTTCGATTTGCCTAGAATATGTTCATTCATATTTCACATATTATTGCTATCTTTCATTTAAATTTTTCATATCTGGTTCTATGTTTGAAATAAATTGAATTTATGGCTGTGTGTGGCTAGAAAACTTCTACTTCCAATTTAATAATTATCACCAAAAATAACTGAGTTCTGAGTTTATAAGTTACTGTCGTTACATATACTTATAATTTGTATAAGAAAGAAACGTTACCCAAAATCAGATTTCGTTTTTCGCTCTAATCTAGTGTACTGTGATAAATGTAAATGAAAGTAGGAAGATATTTGAGATGTGCTATTTAACGAAGTCTAATAGGGAAACAGTTATCTGCACCTAAACTTTCCGCAGTAAAAGTAATAAAATAAATATACTCGTATCATACTGCAGAATTTAATATAAAGTTATATACGTACTACGCACTATTATTATGAGCAGTATATTTTTAATAGTATCTACTAAAATTTAAGTATAGAGAAACGATGAAGCAATTCATTTCTATTTAAAACAGCAAATAAAAATTCCTTCCGCTCTTTTAATATCGTCCTCAATATTTGAAATAATTAAAACCAACACCATTTCTTGTCCATCGCTCGCAATCTACATCTTCAGTAAATATTTTTATATTCATCTAAAAAAGATTTCATTTTAATTGGTATCCGGGCTTCTGAAGCATACAAGCCGCCTTGGATTTATAAAATGAAATACATTGACCTAGTTTTCCCGGAATAAAAGACTCTTCTCTTCTTTAAAACACGGCACGGGCGCAACTTGGCAACAGTGCAACAACTGGGAAAGAATATCTCTTGACGGTTAGTTTAACTTAGACAGATATTAATTTGTAATTGCGTATTATAATTCAAAGACTTGCGTCAGTTAATTACGGCCAGTCTAATGTCAAGAACAGTGACAAAGAACGTTCTTTATCTTCTTTCCTAAAATTGGTTCTGATGGGTTTTAAACATGTTTGCAATTACTGGAAATGTAATTACTACTGTTTACTATTATTTATGTTTCCCTTCCGTTTTATAGTCTTCTATGAATATATTTTAACTTGTTGGATTTTTATCAAAACAATGAGAGGGATCAGTAATTACTGTTAAATCTCACATACATACAAATTCAACTCATGATTAATTATTAAATGATACATACGAGAAAGTGTAACAATGAAATATATGTAAATTCATTCTCCTGTAAGACAAAACATTTAATTTATTTATTATGTCGTAAATAGCTTCGTAGTAACACATCGGGCAATGGAACATGGTCTCTATTAAGTAGGAAAAACTTTCAGAATTCATAAATGTAAAATATAAAACACTTTTGGTTGTAGTTCTGTAAATATATTTTTCTACGACCACTACTGTAAGTATGTCATTACAGAACAAACTACAATCAATATAAGTGCGTTGTTACGAATAGTGTTACGTAATGTTCAATACATAACACTGTTACGTAATGAAGATGAAATTTAAGTTCCCACTACTGACTGTCACATTACCAAAATAATTAAAATTTGATGCATCAAATTTTAGATTTAAATGTTATGGATTCAAAATTAACTGATAAAATTTTATAACCAAATTCATATTTTGCTGGGTAATTATAAATTATGACACCAATAAAAATTTCTATAAAATATGTAGAGGGGACTATGTTTCATCATGTATCCCTACACTTTGACATTTAGGTAATGTGTGTGATTATTACATGTATACTGATCATATTTTCGAGATGTCAAGCAATTACGCCCTCGTGGAATTACAAACTCGCCGCTACCCGGCTCGTGTGTCATTTTTTCACTCGTGCGTAATTTGATTCTTACACCACTCGTTATGTAATATACTATTATTGAAAAACAACATTTCGATTTATTAAACATAATTCTTCATCATGAAACAAAAGAATAACATAAACAAGTAAATACCCTTCATTCATGTGATGTGACTTTACGGCTGGTAACCGCACTGCACGTTTAAAAATATATCATTTACCGAGATCTGCGAAAGTAAAGTGCCACACCTAAAATGGGTAAATTGCGTCTTGTTGTATATTTTAAATTATTGAAAATTTTTGTTACGAGGGTTGTCTTTTAAGTTTTGCATGTAGCCATAGAAACAAACATAAGATAGAGGTAAGGTGCTTCATTGCTTTTCAAAGTATGTTCCACAAAGATTGATACACTTTTCCATTCGTTCAAACTAATTGTTAAAGCAGTTATTCCAGTCTTCAGTTGGGACAGTCAAAATCGCCATTTTAATACCTAATGTCACTTGCAGTATTGTTTTCATTACGTCATTGTCCATTCAAATATTGTTGCTTTGAGGTAAAACAACTCAACCTAATAAATTTCTGTCCTCAAATTGTTTAGAAATATTTGACTTATATTTGCCATTAAAATAATACAATTTCAAGTTATATTTGTTATTATTTGTTTATGAAAAGTACGATCAAAGCGAGCTTTCTTACATAAAAAATTTGACGTATATTTGCCATTAAAATAATACAATTTCAAAATATATTTGTTATTTTTTTTTTTTATTACGAAGATGGGAGGCAGACTAACTACTATGGTCATATGCCGCCTCATGAGAGGATGATTGTGAATTTATGTAAACATCATAAACGACCATGCTCTTCAGTGGGATTCGAACCCACGACCTCTGGCGTGCTAGGCTAGTGACATAGCCACTACGCCACCGAGATCGGCTATTTGTTATTATTTGTTTATGAAAAGTACGATCAAAGCGAGCTTTCCTACATAATCAAAACTTGCAGATCATTGTTTTAGTACCGCTTAAAATAATCCTATTTCTAATAATGATGAACAAGTTTTGTTGTGTGTGATAAACTTCGCTTACACTTTTCACAAACAAACCCTGACCCTACACAACTTACGCTCAGCAAACTCGAATAACTGTAATCCACGGTCCTCGTTGAACGAATAAAGTGATCCTTTAAACTGTATTTTCAAGGTCATCTGTGTCCGACCGCCACTTACTACTATTTTTTAAAGAGTAAAATTGGATACTAATCAAAAATTATTATCCATTATATAGGTGAAGTCGTACATCACAATGTTGACCAAAATAAATAATATTTAGAAGCAAGACTTTGTTCTTTGTAATCTGATATTAAATATAGCTTCTTGAAACTAAAATATTATAGTTTTATTATTAAAATTGCCGTCTACATTATACTCGGCAATATTTTTTTTACGCAGTTCGATTGTCATCCAACCGACAATCTAGATACAATTTAGCGAAATTTACAACCATGTTACGAACAAAAACTGCAAACTCAAATATGCGTTGTTTGTTGTAAGTTCCGTCGGAATTTTCGGGTTCTCCGCTAATGACAAAGTCGTAGAATCTCTGGCGCTTGTGCTCGTCTTCACTGCTGTTCGCCGCCTCTCGTTGTCCTTGGCGCTCTTGGCGTCTTGGCGGCGGCAGCGTTGGTGTAGTGAGAGGATCATAACGCCGAGATGGCGGAAACCGCAACGGCGGTCACAAGACGGTGAGTGTAAGCGCACAGCGCAGATAAAGCGGGGCAGAAAGTCGTGGAGGAATTGATGAAGAAATTTTGATGTGGGGATAGGGCCCTAGTACAAGTACGTTTACAAACTTGGTTTAAATTTTAAAAACATGACCTTCCAAAATTTAAGATGTTTCAGTTTTGTACTGCACCCGAGAATATAAAGAATCTAGTAACCATGGTCAACTGACTCACTTATTTGTTTTGATTTTTTACAGTTATAATAATTTTCAATTTATAATAAAATTCTATTCTATTTAAATTTATTATAATACATAGAATATTTTTATTTGAGATTATATACTTTACATGTAGACATAAGTAAAAAAATTAGTGATGTTAAGTGACCGGCCATTTAAAAAAAAATCACTTAGAATCACACTCCTGACTATTCAACGACTGAAATGAGATATACCCTATATGAAGTCGCAAAATAGCTTACAAACATACAATACTATTTCCATCACTATTGTTATTAGTATATTACCGCGATTATTCAACGCCATAGTAAATAACCTAATAACAGGCTTATACGTTATCTATTTTAACCAATCAAAGCAGTACTTATATCAACGACTATACAACTCATAGGAAAATAGACCAATCATATAGCTCAATTTTTCTTAGTTACGTTGTGTAATATCGGTTATTTACGTTGTTAAGTTGTGTTTTTGTCATCGTATAATCTATGAATATAAACAAACAATATTTTTGACATAAATAAATAATTTGTTTAATATAATTGGTTGATTCGCTGTATAGTCGTAACATATATACCTCGAGCTTCGGAAATCATCTGAATATACAGTTGGAGACTCGATGTGTTTCCTACAAAACACATTTCGCCGTCTCAATTGTATATTCGATTATTTTCGAATCTCTTGTTGTATTTAAAATGTGTGATAATAATTTACGTTTTGGTTTTTGTTCCATTAATAAAATTATTGAAAATAGTGAGGTATCTTGTTAATAATCTATCAAAATACCACTCGAGGTAAAAATTTTTATAGAAAATTTTTTGTGTTGCAAATTATTCAAATTTCGCTCATCGAAAATTTTTCAAATACCACTCGACCTTCGATCTTTTTAACAAAATTTTTGATTCGCGAAATTTTGACAAAATAATTTACAAAAAAATTTTCAAAAAATATTCGTCTCTAGTAGTATTACCATTGAATATTTTCGAAGAGTTACAAATATTTATGATTTTTTTTTTTAAATTTGATACACTTGTCAAAATCTCAAATGTCAAAACAATAATCGAAACGAGTGATCAGCGCTTGATGTATGGAATCTGACGAACCAATTCATCACTGAATTTCATTACAGGATACGCTTGATATTCATTGGTGAATTGGATTGATACATGGATCACCGTTGAACAGTGAATTAAACCTTGATTGGGGAATGGTGAATTTGGCTGTTGTAAAGACAAGTTTCTGAAAAATACTAGATTGCTGTGAATTAGAAAGTTCATCAATACGTCCTGTGTCTGATATATATATATATATATATATATATATATATATATATATATATATATATATATATATATATATATATATATTAGGCTTGCAACGAATATTCGGCAACTATTCGGTATTCGGCCTATTCGGCCACATTTTTACTATTCGGCCGAATACCGAATAGTTTAGAATATAGAGAAAAGTGGAAATTTAGGATAATTCATTCGGTAATTTTTGCTTGAAATAAAATAATAAATGTAAAACACATAAGGGAGTCTATTCTGTAATTTAACTGTTAATTTTTAACGGCCTGTTAAAAATTTTAACCAGTGATAACTGACGGTACTGAATAAAAACTGAAAATTTCATTTGCCGCATTTCTATTAGTTAAAATATTTATTTAATTTAAATAGGCCCCATACATAGAGGACATAGGTAATAAATAAAGATACATAGGTATACAGTAAAAAATTTATAGTTCAAATTAACAAAATTTTAAGAAAATATTTAGTCCTAGACGATCCACCGTTAATTTATGTTAATTTAACAAGTTTCAAATTTGTTAGCAGGTAAAAATTATTTTTGTGTATTTCTTAACAAAATATATTTGTGAATATAGTAATTATTAACATTTATTTTTATTTACTTTTGACAAAATATTTTAGTAATTATATAGAACCTGAACAATAAATCATAGTTATTATAACAAATTAAGTTGTTACGAACAATTTCAATTTGATAAATTAGCAAATTTACTTTTTATTATTGACGAGTCTATTTATTAAATTTTATAAATGTAGCAAATAAATAAAAACAACAATTTTTCTTGTTAATAATTCAGAAATGACAAAATTTAATTTAACAATTTGTTATATTTGTTTAAATTGTTAATTTAACACAAGATATTTGTCAATAATAACTAAAAATACTGAGCAATAAACAGAAAAAACCAGCCGAATACTATTCGCCGAATATTCGGCTATTCGGCCAAGGAATCCGCCGAATATTCGGTATTCGGCCCATGGCCGAATACACTATTCGTTGCAAGTCTAATATATATATATTTCACTGGATACTCTTAAAGAGTCAATTTTTGGCGTCTCAATCAAATAAAAAAGTTATTCGGGAACCAATTCAGTACATAAATAAATATATCTTAAGGTTTTTTACCCGTTATGGATGTAGCACTCTGCTTACGCACATGAAGTGCCCTTACCAACCGTCAAGTCATAACCCCAAACGCGATAGTAGAGAAACCACATAGGTAAAGTTAGATGAAAACTGTTGACTGTGTCGAACTGAGAATCTCACGATCCACAGTCCAATGCATTACCAAGGAGCTGTTTACCCCATTAAACATTTTAAAATTAGATTATTAAAGTCGAGCAATATTGAACATGTTATAAATCCAGTATGAATTTATTTTGTATCTAAAGTTTCAGATTGAAAGTAAAATGCTGATAACTACTTTCACTAACGTAAAATACAAAGAATCACTTTTCACGTTGGTAATATCGAGAGATCAAACACAGAATCAGTATACAATGGAGTGGCGAAAGCTTATAAACGGATTTAGGGATTGGGAAAGTGCAGGAAAACTAACACCAATCTAACCCCCTCCCCATTGTCTGCCCGCAGCTACTGTAGACTTGGCCCAGCTCCTACTCTTTAATCTACTTACGATAACATTCGTCGTTCGTGGTAGCGCCACAGTAACCAGATAACAAACTTTGTTTCCAATCAAGAATCAAGACACCTATTTTTATTTGTGCACATTAATTACATGGCGAGGAATTAGTTTAATGGTTTTGAGAATCTTACATCATCTCTTATACAACTTTAAGAAAGAAATATTAACGCAAGCGATTCTTTGCATGAAATCAATCTTTTTTTTGTTCACATTACTTTACTATTCGTTGCTATTTTTTACGGTCATTAATATGTAGTATATCAAGCAAAGAGAACAACAATTTTTTTTCACAAATTTGATGTTTATGTCTTAGCCGTTCTTTCAATAAATTACAATTAATTTATTTTCTGCACATTTATTGGAAAGAGAATGAATTTGTATATTTGGGTAGTATGTTCTCGAGGGATGGACGTATTGACCGGGAGATTGAAAGGCGAGTGTCTGCAGGGTGCAAGGTATTGGGTGCTCTGGGTACATTTGCTCGAAACGTGAATGTATGTAGAGATGCTCCATTGAATGTTTATAATGGTGTGTTAGTGCCTACTTTGATATATGGTTCTGAATGTTGGGTGTGGATGAAGAAGCATGAACGACGTATAACTACTGTAGAAATGAGATATTTGAGAGGAGTATGTGGGTATACGAGACGTGATCGTATACAAAATACATTGGTGTATGATGAGTGCGAGATTGAGAAGAATGTTGTTAAGAAAGTGGGAGTGAGTCAGTTGAGGTGGTTTGGACATGTTGAGCGAATGTCGAATGAAAGGTTGGTGAAACTAATATATGTGGGTGAGATTGAAGGTGAACGATTGCGTGGGCGTCCGAGGAATAACTGGTTGGGTATGATTGATGGTTTGTTGCGTGAACGAATGATGCCGAGTGAGAAGAATAAACGAGCATGTATGAATCGCACTATGAATGTGGACGAGGCGAAAGTGGTGTGTCAGAATAGGAATGTTTGGAGGAGATTGGTTTTTGGTTGAGTGTTTTTGGGTTCGTGCTACCCCCACTAAGTGGGACATAGCGTGATGTTATGTATGTATGTATGTTTTTCTATAATATCATTATGTATACGTATTTCCGATTACTGGTGTTTTCTGTTTACTGTGACGGCAGCTCGAGGTGAAGCCGGCTGCTGCCATCGGACGAGTCGAAAAATGCGGTCCGTAAGGCACACGATATTTTTTGCAATACAACTATAAAATTGTTTTGTTGATTTTCTTTGGTATTTATTTTGTAACTTTTTTCACGGTACTTTACATATGATATATTCTGCAAGAAAAAAAAACATCTGCTAAGGTCTGTCGTCCGACAAAGAGTGAATTTGTCTGCATTAATGTCAAGTGATCGTGTGGGCGTGTTAGCCAACTCGTAAGTGTAAAACTAATGGTTTTCTATGGTGTATCATTTCTTTTTGCTACCTCATTTGATTTCTGCCCTAGGATATTTATGAAAAATCTTCTTCATTGGCCTGAAATAAGTAGCTTTTGCTTCCCAAATAGGAACAAGATAGCAGGAGCAGGTGTTGTAAAATAGTTATTTGTATACCAAGGCCGCGAAATCACTCTTTAGCTTTTAGCCTACCGAGAGAAAAATTGTCGCCGAGGCAGGACAATCTCGAGTGCGATAAAGGATTTCGCGGACAAGGTGTACATACTATTTTTTGTGTAACCATAAAAAATATTCAGTTTTAAAATAGAAAGTGGCTATAGGGTTGACATTTGATAAACAAAACAAGTAGTTTTGAAAAAATAATGTCAATTCTCTAGTGTCTAAATGATTGTTTTTTACCCCATTTCGCGGCCGCTACCATAACAACGGCCGCGAAATAGAGTAAAAAACAATCATTCTGGATTTTGCGGCCGTTACCATAACAACAGACGCGAAATTCAATTTCGCTGTCTGTATGGCGGCTGGGAAATGCTTATTTCGCGTCTGGCTGCACAAAAAATTATTTTAAAGTATTGAATTGTACTAAAACATTTTCGTACACGGAAAAAATGGATTTTTACAATAACAAAAATTTATTTTACATATAGTAACAGCAATTTAGATATTTACACTAGCAATATTTATATTTAAATTAGTAATATGATATTAATTTAGTTTGCTGCTACAACAATTTAAAGAATATTATATAACTAATATAAATAAAAATATTGTTATTGTAAATATCTAAATTGCTATCACTATACGTGTGATAAATTAATGTTATTATAACAATCCATTTTTCTGTGTAGTACCAGCTATTGCCAAATATAATAAAATACAAATAAATAAGTTAATGAATAACATATGTTTATTGATTTAAAGAAACCGACCGTTTGTGCCTTTTGTCAATATACTATCTGTTACTTTGACTGATTTAGTTAGTAGTTAGAATAGTTTTTAAAGAGGTTTTATCATTAATTTCTCCATATGTCCGCCCTCCTTGGCAAAAACTGTGTTAATGTAAATATTCTATGTTAACCTGCTAAATATTTGAACTAGTAAAAGGCTACAACTAACGTAGCGGTATCACGAATCACGCTATTTATAAATCTGCCTGTACGGTCTTTTTATTATATTCACCCAGTCAATCATGATAAATGGAAAATTATAATTGATTATTTTGTGTGTCAATATATGTCAAAAATTGTATACAGCCTAAAACATTATCAATACAAATACGAAGTTTGTGTTCGCATTTGTATCATTTGCTTGAGGAAAGTTTGACGTTCTGGTAATGTCATTTTTCATTTTGGGCTCTATAGTTCGCCTGTCACATCCGCTCAGATTTAAATAAATCAGCCAGTACTAGTGGCGGTCTTTGTCAGGGTTTTTGACATGTTTTGATGCAGAACCGGACATACATGTATAATCAAATTATTTGACTGAAAGCCAATATAAATAGAAGCTTTGAATTAGAATGAAAAGTAATAATTTAACCTCCTGAAACTAATTTTGTAAATGTTTGGAGAAGTGTTAAAATATTCCAGAATTTCTGATAGTAGATACTTATAATGATTAATTTGTTTTTTTTTTCTTGATAATATTTACCGCAATTATTTTATTTTTGAGATTTTTCCTCAATTTTTATAATTATCAATTAATTCAAAATATTTTTTTAAATAGTATTTGCACGACACAGATTATTAGATTTATTATCCCTACCTATCAAAGGCACAAATTTATGAAAAAAATATTAAATATAATCTTTCAATCTTAATAAATACAACAGTGTGGATTTTTTTTTATATTTAATTTAAATAGTGAAGTCTTTACGAGACTCAATTATGTATCGAAAGAGGTTTCATTTCATTTATTGTGAAACGTCAAACCTAACAATGTAACTGATTTTATCTTCCTCAAATTGGATCGATCTTTGAAGTAATTGAATATATTTCTCCATCAACCTTTACACATACAAATTTTCTATAACTCATTTTATTAGACTTTACAAAACCATGTCTCAAGCCTTTAATATATAAGTCAAGCAGTAATAATATCCTAAGTTCTTACATTTGGGTAGAATTTTTTTTGCGATTATATGTATTTTCATTCCCATACCGTGAAAATTACATTTTGAAATAAATAATTGGCATGAATTGATTTAGGTCAGTGAATTTTTGTAATCTTGTTCTGTCCAAAATTCATCTAATTTTCCATGACTTACGCATACGAATTTAAATCTCGCAGACAGCGGACCTGAATTTATTCAAATGGGCTCTATTTATTGCATGCATTTTTTAGTTCCCAACAATTTTTTTCAGTATGATTATTGTACTTACACAGCGAGCTCAAACCTCACAGGGCGTAGACCCAAATTTATCGTGAAATATATACATTTAGGTAGCCAAATGGATCTTTTGTACTTACAATTTTAATATAAAGTGAATAATAATAATAAAATAGCAGTGAAACTCCTATACGTCATATTTGAATTATACACCCTGTATAATATTTCGAGAGTCTCGGCTAAATATCTAATGTCGAGTATATTTCGCAACCTAACCTCGTCTCTTCTCGTCTCGAAATTAAAAAAATTTGAAAATTTTCGCTCTTAGCTTGAAATTTCGAGACCAAATGAAACGAGATCAATTCGAGACAAGATTTCGCGGCACCACTATTTTCGTATTTCGTAATTTTGAACAAATTCATCTTTCAGCTGTTATTTGTTTTTTTTTTAAATTTTATTGTAAATATTGCTAAAATAAAAGATCTTACACTGGTACATTGATATGTAGTCAGGTAATGAATAGTAAATTACGGTAATCAATTTCATATTATACTGCGTAAATAATATCTGTTATCACTAATAGTAATTCAACTTGCCATTTGAATATTCTTACTTGTAATGATGATATGTAAGCTTCTTGACTGTTTCTTGTATTAAAATAAAAACAATTTCTGAATTGCAGTTAGTATGGTAAAAAATGTACTTTTCAACCTCGACCTGTTTCTACCCCGCATGGGTCTTCATCAGGAGCTGAAAGTCAAAAACGTTTGCATTAATAAAACATAAGTTTGTAATTTTCTTCTTTTTATGACTAGTGCCAAATAGTTGTAATATCACAGTCGAGAAATCCAAGTTAATAAAAAAATAAAATTTGTCATATTTCTAAACATTTTAAAATAATTAATAAATATATAATTAAAACGAACATTCGTACTTAACAAACGCAAAATGAACAATTTACCTAAACTGAAGACCCATGTGGGGTAGAAACCGGTTGAGGTGGTAACAATTTTTTTAACATACTGACTGCATTCCATGAAATTGCTTTATCTTGTAATATTCGTTTATATCGCGCACTCTCCTTTTAATTACTAATACAGTGTTCAGTTCCATTTAATCGCCAATTTGCTTAATATTGCCTCTACAACAAAACCAGGAAAACCACTATGAACCTTTCTCCACTGTGTCGCATCCACCCTCCAGTCTGTATCAACAGCATATCTAGCAGTAGCATAGAACATAGCAGCATACTAAAAACTGATTTCTTGTTAGCTGTGAACACGGCGTGTGCAGCAGAACGTAATGCATACCAATGACTTTATCCCGCTGTAGTGTTCTGTTCTGTAGACCGTTCAAGCTTGTAGCCAAACCAGTACTTATGTCCGCGAAACTAAATAAAATTATTTTATTTTTATGCCAATGTGCACTTGGTTCAGACATCCAGAGATAGAATAGAAATATACGACAATATATTGCAGGGTTGTGTGCTGACTAGAAAGTAGGGATTAATTAATTGATAAACTTTTCAAAAAATCGTTGCCGTCTGGTAAGTAGTTACTGTTGGCTTTCCAAATTCGTTGAAGGCGCTGCGAACGCAACTGTCATGGCGCTCAGAAGTACACATGTGTCATTGCATTACCAAGGTGGAAAGTATGTTATTGCAGCCAAAGGCTAAGATAGCTAATCCACGAAGGTTAGTTAGAGCCTGAAACCTGAAGCTATAATAAAACTTTCCACCCAGGATTGAATACTATTTTATTCACAATGGAAAATTAATAAATTAAACATATACAAAAAATTATATTAATTTTTAACGTTTGCTTTTTTGGGTGAAATATTTTTACCTCCAGCCACATCCTGTAAGTGAGGTATAGGAATCATGCTGAAAATTGGGTTTGAGTGGTTCAGCACGTTTTAAGGTCCCTATAGAATAAGATATTTACTTGTTACTTACTTGTAAACATCATTTACCCTAGCCCACTAATGCTTATGAAAATGTATCTTTACAAGTTACTAATTGACAGCTGCATTGTAAAAATTTGACAAGTTAGTAAACAAGGGAAACAATGCACGTTGCCACAGTAATACTTACAAGCCTTATGCGAAATAATTTAAAATAATTTTTGACTGAACAGTTGTGTGTAACTGACAGGACTTGGTAAAAATTTTAATTTGATTTGCAAATGAGTAACAAGTAAAATGTTATACAATGCACGCAAGGTAACTGCTTCAAGGATGTGACACAGGCTCGCCGGTCATTTCCTACATTCAGCAGTAAAAACTGTTTTACCTTGCTTGTAATTTAAATAACTATAATAGTTTCGATGATGTCTGTCTGTCACCTGTCTGCCAGTCTGTTGTCAGTCTGTGTGGATATATGGAGTTACGGTTTCTCAAAATCTAATAAACTGAAAATTTTTGATATTTTGTATATATCAACGGTATTCCTTTAGGAAGAGCTGATTAGTTTCTCCTGATATTCCAATAACCGAAAGTGGTAGTTTACTTGATGCCCTATCAGGCTATTTTAAAATATCTCAGTAAATTATAGTTTAATGAAAATTTTGTTATTAGAATTATGTTTCAAATTTTATTATCTACAATTACTTTGAAACATTTTTCTCTTACTTCATTTAAAAATTACAACGCGTTAAAGAATAGTAGATTCTACAAGTAATGAAATGGCACATATTCCACGCGAGCAAAAAGTTTGTAGTCCGAGCAGCCGAAGGCGAGGGCTACGGTTTGCGAGTATGGAATATGCCCTTCCGTTACATGTTGTAGTCTATACTTTCTATAACAAGATTTTGGAAATTATACGAAAAATATAAATATAAAACTGTTGAAAATGTCAAACTCAAAAATTAAATTAAAATAAACAGACGTAACCATAGTAACTGAATCAAGATACTTCATCCATCGCGGCTCTGATTCGTCGAAAATATTGAATGTTAGTGATTCCATAACAATTTTTAGTTGTGGAATGCGTAGTTTCCAAAATAGTATAATAGAAAAATTATATTGTGATATTTTCGTAAATCTGCTAACCTGTTTTTTGAAAAAAAAAAAAAAAAACGAAACAACGGTAAAATGTAATTTTTGGACATGTCTCATAATTTTTTGAAGGGATGAGCATTTCTTGATAGTGGTGGTCCGTGTTCCTGCAGTGTTCGATAAGAAATATACAGATTTTTGTATTTGTAGTAGGTAAATTTTAAATTTTTTTGTAAACAATTTGGGTATGGAATATATATTTGTCACAAAATTTTTGAGCTTATGATTTTTTAAAAGGCGTAATTAGGGAAGACTGAAATAATTTACTCTAACAGTGAATTAAGCGCCATTTTATTTAGTTCACTATAAATCCACTAACGTCACTATTTTGTGGGTCCCAAAATCTGGTGTAGAATATAAATATACAGTACAGATAATACAATTTGAATTTTAATAGTGTAGCAGATTTAACGGCATTCGGAATCACGGTATTTATAAATAGCTCCATGGTAACGCATCGGATTGTGCATCTTGCATCATGAGATCCTCAGTTCAAACCCAATTTTAGACAGTTGCCATTTTAAGTAACTTCTTTCGTTTCCCATCACTAGTACCATTACGGGGGCATTGCCAAACGCCTGCTAACCGCACTTTACGCTTAAAAATATATCAATTACAGAGATTTGGGGTTGCCCATCCAAAATGGATAAATACATTACATGTTTACAATTGAAAACCGTATCCAACGTGTACTGCTTCGTTTCTGAACTGATTTTTCTGCACGAATAAGAAGAAAGAAACATAGTTGGGTACACTTGTGTGGGATTTCCAAGAACCAGAGTTAAGTTTTGGAAGTAATTTGTTTTGTATTTGTAGAACTTATAATTAATTAAAGCACACAACTAATTACACATATATTATAACAAATGGTGGATTGACCACGCTGACTTATATTTATTAGAAGCACGGCCACAATGAACTTATTAATAATATGGTACGGCTACACAACAAAATGCTGATAACTGTATTCAGTCGTTGGTTGCACCCACGGTGTAAAAACATAGCTGTGTCAACTCCTGAACACGCCTTCAAAACCATCATGGGGAGAAAGTGTTTTATCGTGAATTGTTCAAGTGACACAAGTGATCACATTTCGATTTTCAAATCATAGAGAGCTTGAAAAATGGATTAAACATGTTCCGGATAAATTATGAAAGGTTATACTTTGTGTCAGTTGTAAGTATATATCTACATATATTACATTTCGAACTGTAAATGTCATAATGATCAGCGTTTTTTCTCTTAACTACAGTCGTACTAATAATTTTAGGTTACTGTAAATTGACACTTCATTGTGACAAGCTGTTTGTCGCTATTTTACCCTCTAACGTCACCAGCACACCTCACGGAAAAGTGAATAACTAACCACATAAGAAATCCCCTTATTGGAAAGTCGACACACCTCTCTTCCGAAATAGATAAATGGCTTGAAGATGTAATAATTTCAGAATGAAAGTACTGTACAATGAAACAAAATAATATTTATTACTTTGACAGTTAGTGACATATTAACCTCAAATGAAACACGAATATCATTTTATATTCCATTATTTGTTGTAAACTGTTGTAAATATGAAAATCAAGCTTTTTGTTAAAAGTTGCTACCGTAACAACTTGCTAATTTTGACAAAAATGAAGCTAATGTTATATTATCCAGTAAACAAGAAGTTTTTGATTAAGTTTTGTCACTCATTAGCAAGTTGCTGCGTAACAACTTCGTTAGAGAATTGGGCCGAATATGTTGAAGGAACAATAAAATTATAAAATGACATTGCATTAGGACTTCGATGAATCTAGTCCATTATTTAATTAGTGCCTCGAATCTGAATTCACCTATACCATCTACTTTAATCATGACAGAATTTATATATTTTTATAAATTGATTTTGCGGTTAAACCAGAATTAAATTAGAGTATGTAACAGTTTAATTATTAAACTTGGTTGAACCAGTTTCAAACCACACTTGTTTCAAATTAAAATAAAAAAGGCTAATGCGTCGAAAAGAATAAGTTCAGTGTTTCTAAGAGTAACGGCATTACTAATGAAAATTATATTGTAAGGCTTTTTAATTGGTAGTTTGTAAACTCTGAATGTGAAATTTGAAAATTATTTTGCCATTAGGTTTTGAGTTATCGTGGTCACTTCCACCCATACAAGTATTCTAAAAACTCTAAACGTGCTTATCTGTTGAAAACTTACTCTCTAAATTGCTGTCCCCGTACATACCACGTTTACATTATGTGACAGGAGGTAAAAATATATACCTACATACCATTAGCCTATTTTTGTGTAGTATCTGTTCTCGGATATCTCTGGAAGTGATATGGTTTTATACATAGAGTGCGGTTATTAGTCTTTACATCACGGCCCTAAAACAATATGATGTGGAGGGAGCTCCAGGGGCAAGTTTTTGCGTGTCATGGGATTCGAACAGAGGAATTTTTGTTCCCCAGTTTCTCCTATATATTTACCTAGTTTATTAATTTAATATAACTATAGAATTAGGTTAAATTAATTAATTATCTTATATCGTCTCATGAAGTGTACTTCTTATAATTAAATAGAATTTATATGTGTAATTATATTTCTTCGTCGTCCGAGAAACTAACTGAATATCGATTAACTGGTGATATTAACGTTTTTCAGTCTGCATATGTATGTATAAGTATAATTAATAAATAATTGTTGCTTCTCGCTGGGCAATATACAATATTCATTAGAAGAATATACTAATATCAATTAAAATCTCTTTAAAGTGTATTTACGTTAGAGCTGTATACTTACCAACATTATTCTGTGTAGACATCGAAATGCAAACAATACCATAATTATTCAGTAATTACTTGAAATTAATATTCATTAACTAAGTTGTTTTTTTAATGACACATTCTGTCAATAGTAGCGTGTTGTCAACTACATTTGAATATTACAGTCATAGGTTGACAGATGATTTGAATATTTTTCTTTTTGACCTAATTCAATTATTATTCCTATTTGTATGTTCGTATTTTGGAAAGGTCAGCGATAATTAGTCGACATTTTCTTAATTTAAATGGGTTGTATTAATAGACCCGTATAATTATAGCAGGTAGGTGATATAGATTTATAATTTATTTAAAATGAGCTAACATACGAACAGATAGACTGACACTGACATAGACGATTCGATTGTATAATATCATTAGGTTAAATGGGAACTACTATGTATAATTTCTCATTATTCAATTTATTTTTAATAAGTCTACATGTGTAAATAGAATTTTATAAATACAAGTATTTAAACCAGCAAAAATAAAAACGATTTTCTTTAAAAAATTGTGGATATATAAATATATTGTCGATGCGAAGATTTTTAAAATCGCAGTTGAATAACTCGTTTTTGAAATATAGTAAATATTTATTTGTTATTTTTCAAATTTATATATAGATTTATGCCGAATTCATGCAGCCATTTTCATTTTCATTTAATTTAATATTAAATTTTAATTTAATTTTAAATTATCTTTTTTAAATTTATCATTCATGGAACACTACAATATTAAATTAAATGAAAATTAATGCATGCACCATAGCACGTCATATGTTTATGTTACATTTAAGCTTTGCAAACATGGAGCTTTTTAAATAGTGATCATGATCATATACAAGTGATTATGTGTTCATCATATCATTTTATTATTTAAAAATGGAGAAAAGAAGATTGAGTTTAGTCGTTTGCTCATCAAACAGATTCCGCAGGGAAAATGTTTCTTCAATAATCTTTTGAAATCTATGTTACTACATCGGACAGAGAATAGTATTTTCTCATTTCTGATCGGTTCTACTTAAGTCAAATCATCAAAATTATTCATATTTTAGCAAAGAATTTCAATTTTCAATGATTCTAAATATAGCCTTTTCAATCACAATCGTCAAAATTCATCATTTTCATTTAAAATTTAAAAGTTGGTTTTCTTATAAATTAAATTAAATGAAAACGAAAATGAGAACATAAATTAAATGATTGCATGAATGCTTACATTTGATAATACGTATTTATTTTTTAAATTAAAATAAATTTAAATTAAATGCAAATGAAATTGGCTGCATGAATTCGACATTAGTTAAGAATAGAAAAGATATGATATATGTAAACGAACTTAAAATCCAGGATAAATTCCTTTTGACTACAAGCAGACATGTATAAAAAAAAAAGAAAATAAAAATGCAGAATATGTGAGAGCGACTGTGACAATAAAAGACAAAAGGAATAATGAATTTGCGCAACAAATACTACACGAAGAAAAGCCAAAATTGTACATAGAATTAATTATTTAGTATTGTAAGTAAATATAATTACAACATGATAATATAAATATACATAACATAAATCTCTCCGTATAATTTCTTCCAACATATTCTGAAATAGATTTCTTCATCTTTCTATGTTCGTCATTGAATGTCGTTCATAAAATCTTGTCCGTTTTACTTCCCGTTGGCTCTTTTTCTGCTTTTTTCTTTTTTTATGTATTTTTAACCATTAATAATACGCGAGACTTTTCAATCGTTATCTTAGTTTCTTTTCATACTTCATTGTTCATTGCTCCCTTACTTGCTTCTATCTTCATTTTGTACAGTTTAGCTTCTTCCTCAAATAAATATATCGGTGTTTGTCTAATCCAAGTGTCCATATAATATATTTTGGTTGGGTTGAATTGGTCTTGTTCTCTCCAAGCCCAAAGTTTTTGAGATATATTGAGTAGAAAATTAGTGAACCATCTGCATCTGTATAAGTTACATGAGACACAAAGTTAGGAGCAGTATACCATTCGATTACACTCGAATAATTTATATTTTCTGCACAAACAATCTTGATGAATAAGAATAATTGTGTTCATTGTCTTTAATTTGTTCTAAAAATTCTACGTTTCTATGTACAATTTCGTATTTAGAGAGCAAACATCTAAAAACAAGCATTGGAGTACGTAAAGAGTTCCCGTGTATTTATAGCAACGAGTTAAAGGTCAATAAGAGTAGAACACGTGACCGCGAAGTTTATTGAGGGATAATGTTCCGAATTACCGGCCCGCTTCGTCGCTTCCACCCTCAACCGTAAAACGCGAGGTACACAGACGAACTGACGAACTCGCCAAATGCTGCGAGCTGCGCTCCTCAAAGTTAATGCTATTTCAAAATTATACTTTCCCTTTCAAACTTGTAACGATAGCTCAACTGAGCATAAAAACACACCCCAATAAACACGAATGAAATATTCGCTATTACGAAATAAAATGGACGATGTTACAATTAAAAGTATTATTTCATGGACACTTTGTTTCAATTTATACTTCTTTGAATTTCAGTACAAAGAGAAATATTATTATTATTATTACTTTTATTGTTTTAAAGTGTTTGTGAAAAAATTACATCCTCCGTTTTTTAGTAAAAGGGGACTCCGATAGTTCGAGTTTTAGATACTTGCGATATAAATATTCAAATAGCCAACTTTTTACTCTGTTACAGGGTAAGTGCCATTTGCAGTTTATTTATTTTTAAAATTTTAGTCTGAATTAATCATGTACTGGGACAAAGCGGTTAAATAAATAAGTAAACACGACTTTATTATACGTATGATTCTGTATTGAATTATTTTATACACTTACGACATTTTTGACATATTGAAAAGTAAATAGAAAAAAATTCTAGCACTCGTGATATAACTATTAAAAAAAGTCACTAGTGAGTAATTTTTTATTTATAGCAATGATAATAACACACAGCACCTTGGTAACCATTTCGATTGACATTTTAATTTTAAAAAACTGTCAAATAAAATTTTTTTAATAATTTTTTTATTACTAAGAGATGTTGGATAAAACGTTATACTTCACACGTGGGCAAAGTGGAATTACCCACTTGTAATAGATATTTACGATATAAGTGGGATAAGAGCATTATTAAGATACGCATGTGAGCCGATAGCCGAGTTGTGTAATCGCACAAGTATATTAATAATGCATTATCACACGTGTATTGTACAATATTTTATCTACGCCCGCCCAAAGTTAAAAAATTTAAATAATAAGATTTAATTTTTTTGACAAGTAGAAAATAAATCCAAGTAGTTGCTGTAAAAATGGTTTCAAATCCATGACGACCACAATTTGACATTAACCAATTATGTAGTTGTTTTTCAGCAATTTTGTAAGCATTTCGTGAAAATGAGTGATTTAGAAAGTATTTCGTTGGATACAGAGAAAAAAGCTTTAAAAATTATTAATTAATTAAAAGAATTGTAAAGATTGTATTATCAACATTTATAATAAATAGTACGTTAATGAAAACGAGTGCTTTAATGAAGCTCTTAACCCACGCAAAATGAGTGGGTTAAGTGACATTTAACTCACATGCGTAGATAAAGTAAATAACTATTATTAAACATATAATTAAGTTATTCTCAAAATTAAAAGATATAAGAAATTTACTGAAATTTTTTATCTCAGCCAACTTCATATTCGAAATAAATTGAATTTATTGTTTAGTGTGACTACGACTAGTAAACTTCCACGCCTGGTTTTGAAGTTATGACCAAAGTCAATTTAGTTGTGCGCTTCGTCGTGAAACTTTTATTATGTAGTTACGTTGCATTATCTTTTCTCTATCATGAGTATTGGACATATCGACTCTCATCCACCCAGCCATGTTTCTATTTAATTTATGATCAAAACTGATTCATCAATTTTATTTTATTCCTATACTCGCTTATACTTAAGAAAGTGAAAATTCGGTATTGAGCTTTGTGCTCGTGTTTATTAAAATTATTTTAAATTCTAATAATTGTAAAACAAGCCATCTTAATCTCTGTCATCATTTCAATATTGAGTAATTTTTAGTTCGATTTCCATAGCCGATTTACACCAACCCTCAACTAAACACCTTTGCGAAAGCAATGTTCCACACCCAGAAATTTCTGTCACGTAATTCTTCTAATTTTAGAGAAACTATATTAACATTGTTATTTTAGATATACAAAATCATAAAAAATGCTATTTTGAAGTAATCAAACAGATAAATACATGTTTATACCATGCAAACAGCTAATCCTGCAAAAATCAAATTATAGTAAAATTATATATATATATATATATATATATATATATATATATATATATATATATATATAAATATATATATATATATATATATATATATATATATATATATACCGGGTGGAACATCATACCTTTGTACATAGGCGATTAACATGAAAAAACTGTTTTTCCGTGCGCATTGCTCCCCAAAATATTTTAGGCAAAAATGCTTCAAATACATGTTGTAGATGTAGAGCATAAAATTCTGCATCTAAATCAATAAACAGAATTACTTTTACTTGCTTGTAACGACAGAAATTAAATATGAAAACATGGAAAATTAGGATGAAAATATCAAATAGCCATGGAATTGAAACAGAAATAAATAAATGCTTGTCGTTTTTCTGTCTATTTGATATTTTACCCGTCAAATTAATCATTTATCTGTCAAATGTCAAACATTTATTTATTTTTGTTTCAATTCCATGGCTATTTGATATTTTCATCGTTATTTTCCATGTTTTCATATTTAATTTCTGTCGTTACAAAGCAAGTAAAAGTAATTCTGTTTATTGATTTAGATGCAGAATTTTATGCTCTACAACATGTATTTGAAGCATTTTTGCCTAAAATAATTTGGGGAGCAATGCGCACGGAAAAACTGTTTTTTCATGTTAATCACCTATGTACACAGGTATGATGCTCCACCCGGTATATATATAAACAAATTATAGTTTATAATACTCCTATGTAAAATCTTGAAATAAGCCTGTAAGACCCTAATAAACCTAAATATATGGTGTTTTTTCATGTAGTTCGTCTAATTAAAAAAAAAATTGTAATTTTATGTATATGAAATAATGAAAAACTCTAGATTGAAGTAGTTAAACTAACAAATTTAATAAACATATTACCATAAAACATTAGCTTACTATTTTTCATTTTAAATAATTTTTTATTACATCTGGTAATCTTTGCTTTTATTGCATTTAAATATCATGTCTTAATTATTGAAGAGACGCATAGTTGAAAATGTGAAACACTTTAGGAGTTTAACATGAATAATTAATTTCTACCAAATAGTGACCCAGGAGTACCCAAGTTATTAAAAAATACAGAGAATTTTAAAATCTGAATGTTTAAAGAATAAAACAAGTATTGAATTATTCTTCTTATTAAAATATTTTGACTCGGAAAAATTCTACACATACGAGAATGTAAGAAAATAAAAATAATAAATAATTTTCAGAAATCCTCACGAAATTGAAATCAATATATTTCACTTACCGTGGCATACAGAGAGCTCGAATCGTTGAAACAGTACCTTCGTACGTTATATTCTATCGCATTTCCGTTTTTTTGTAGAACAATTTCAAGCAGCTCAATTTCATTCGCTTCCCAATGCACGTTTCATTTTTCATTTTACTCGGCCGGGAACGTGTTTGGAGACTCATGATGAATTTTTTCATACCGAGATTTAGAAATAAAAAAATGAAATAGCTTTAAAACTATTACAGTTAGATGCGCGGAGTAGTTTTTATACATGGGATGGGATGCATTAAATAGTTTTTATTTTATCTCTTTATTTGTAACATTTCATATATTTGTATCTGCCGCGCAGTGCTGCCTTTGTTTTTTATTGGCTATCCGAAGTAAAGTGCATTATTAAATCCAATCCCTTTAATGTAAAAAATAAACATAAAACTGTGTAATGATAATTACATTAATTGAGGTACACTGGATACTATTTATTTTAAATAAAGAAATTAGTTATCACCATAATTAGTAATAGCTTCATACTACATATTAAATATTAAAACTGCCTACTCAAGCAATGAGGTCCTTCACTAGAGTGACAAAATGTAAAAATAAGTCATTTATATTATAACAAGACCCAAAAACATCGTACTAGATATAATAGAAGTTTAAAAAATATTAATTACAGGCAAACGACGAAAAAACTTTTTCAATAATTTTACCAAATTCTTATGTTTTTTGATGTGCTGAGTCCGAAAATAATAATAAAAAAAAGTCGTATCACCCACCATTTTTTCACATCTTAATATTCAAAATGTGAAAAGTCAAAAATCTTTGTTACCTGATGAGCCTTACTGTAATTTAGCAGAAATAATTTAGTTGCTGATTTTAAGTTTCTATTCATTTAAATTCGTTATAGCTTTCTTACACATGTATTTTTGTGCAAATAATATAAAAAGTACATTTTAAGACTACTTGCGTTTTTACAAGAATTGATAGCATTTATTATTTTTATAACTGGTTGGGTATGATTTATGGTTTGTTGCGTGGACGTATGATTCCGAGTGTGAAGAATAAACGAGCATGTATGAATCGCACTATGAATGTGGACGAGGCGAAAGTGGTGTGTCGGGATACAAATGTTTGGAGAAGATTGATTGTTGGTTGACTGTGTTTCTGGGTTTGTGCTACCCCAGTAAGTGGGATATAGCGTGATGTTATGTTATGTATGTATGTATGTATTATATACACAAATGAATAAATGATACTATGCCATTTACCTATTTCTTAATGTGATATTCTCTTTAAGGCAGATCTTTCTTGATATGATGAATAACGTCCCATAAAGATGTTATTGAAGGGGAAGCCATAGTGTAATATTAATGTGTTGACAATTTTCGGAAATTGTCTCACTGAGACTCTTAATTTAATTCCATTTTGTATTATTTATTGTATAATATTTAAATAATTTCAGATTTTTGAAGTTCGTCAGTCTCTTTGTTCATTTTTCTAAAGTTCATTGCAAGCGGTTGTTTGCTTAGTCTACAGAGAAGAGTTCGTTCTCATTCTCTGTTGATATAAATGTCAGTGCTCAGTGCTAACTATCCCGAGGAAAATTTACATATTATTCTGTTACGCTAATTATAAATTGTCTAGGAATATACGAGGAAGAACTTTATTAACATCTTTATTTGCTTCTATACGACTGCGTTTTATAATTTTACAGTTTGTAGATGTACGAGTTCTTATAACCCTAGGTGTACATGAAATATTCAAATAAAGTATATCTTCTACAAAGCTTTCTAATTAACATTGAAAATCGCGATCTTGCATATTTCATTAGCTTCGTGAGTATTGTAACATTTGAAGATAAGTTAACGTTGATCTATTTTATTATTCAGCATTTGAAACAATTTTTATTTGCATCTACTTTTGTATTGAAATGTCTCGGGAATTTAAAATTAGATGCTTTTTTAATAGAGAAATTTCCACGAAATTTGCATAAAATAAACACATTTGAAATTTGAGCTCTGCATTTTGAAATGTAATTTTTATCGAGGTGTCAAAATATTTTTAATATTTAATATTTAATATAACTGTTCTATTGATGATAGGTTATTAATATTTAGTACTGGCCATAGAAGCTTGGACATACTCGTATAAATGTGATGATGTTGAATTATTTAAATTTTTTTTCCTTTTTTTATATTACTGATGATGTCTGCATTGTAGACCACACGTCCATCATTGTAAACAGGTTTCTAAAGTCTTCCAAATTTAAAAATTCTTCACAAGGATCATATTCCTAGAAAACAAGGCTTTACTAATATTAGACAAAAATAGGAATCTGAAGAAGTACGTAAAATAAAACATAAAAATAACAGAGAAATAGGAATGTCATAATTTTTATACTTAGGTGAAATGTTAGCGGCAATTCTTTCAATAAAAGTTTCTCATACACCTTCCATTTTTCCTTAAAACTCCATACACGGGCATAAATTTTCCCCAAAATCCTCATCTAAACCTCTCAAAGTATCATTACAGTATAAAACTCTTGCAAACTACTTTCAACCTAGGTAGCTACCTCTCGTACAGAGTACTCATGGGATACTTACCGGTCTTGGTCTTGCTCATGCTGGCGTCACAGGTTATTCATTACAATGTGTTGGCTCGCTGCCACGTTCCCAAGTCTCTTTCACTCGGCCAATGGCCGTGATCGTAGTGTGCCTTGATGCTGAAATGATTTCTGGATGGTTCCATGCAAGCTCTGGACAAGATCTGCACTGGTTCGGAGTAAGAAAGGACTAAGGACGCGACGTAATTTACAAAAGGGAGGAGTCGTTGATTCTTTTCTGGAAGAATGTGGGTTATGTGTGGGTTTGAGATGAAAAGAAGATTTGTTAACATTAAGGCTGTTAGAGTAAATAACTTTAGCGGTATTGTGAATTTTTTTCTGTTTCAGTTTTCTGAACTTTACGATATTTGGAAGTTTCTTACATTTTTATTAATTAATTAATTTTCGAAACGTTAGCGGTATTTCAAATGTTCACATCCCGACTATTTACTTTATTAAATTTTAACTGTTGGACAGGATTTCTCTACAAAAAACATTATTTATACATATTTTTTCTACATATTCAAAATATTTTTTGGTTCTCTTTTAAACAATATGCCATGTATTGTGTGTGACAATTCATTATTTATTATACCGTGTGTCCCACGTAAAGGTTGGCATAGGCAGTTAACATGTAAAATCAGTTTTTTGTTAATAAAAAGTGTCCGGCAAAAAATTATGCATCCAAATTTTACATCACAATAGTGCCAATATCCCTACATCTTATTTAATACAGATTATTTTATTTTGATACCGCAATTTAATGAAATTAATAATAATAATTCCTAATTTTCCGCCTACTCTTTTTATTGCTACTGACGTATAGTACCTGCAATTTGTTTTAAATATTTTAATCTGTCACTGTCAATTTCTGGCGATGGAAATTATTCAGCGTTCATTCCTGTGGTGTATTCAGATATTTTTCTTGCACTTCGCCCCCATAATACATTCTAATAATATTTACACGGTTCTCGACATTTAATGTATTCTTGATGACAGTGACAGATTCAAATATTTAAAACAAATTGCAAACACTACACGTCAGTAGCAATAAAAAGAGTAGGCGGAAAATTAGGAATTATTATTATTAATTTCATTAAATTGCGGTATAAAAATAAAGTAATCTGTATTAAATTAGATGTAGGGATATTGGCATTATTGTGATATAAAATTTGGATGCATAATTTTTTGCCGGACACTTTTTATTTACAAAAAACTGATTTTACATGTTATTTGCCTATGCCAACCTTTACGTGGGACACACGGTATATACAATAATATTTTAATTAGTTTGTGGTATTTATGTTCAAAGGCATATATTCGAACATCTTTTATAAATTTATTTATTGTTCTTAATTTCATGACACTTTCTGTTTTAAAGAGAGATAAAAGATTTTTTAAATTATACCTAAATACGAGTATATAGGATGTTTAACGAGTATTAAATAAAAATTAAATCCACGAAAAAAGAAACTGAAAAACAAAAATAACATAAACCTTTTAAGTCCTAATAACTAAGCTACTAATCTAATGTAAGTATCTAATTTTGAGTCGGCGTTTATTGATAAGTACCTACTGATAGGGAAGCTTGTAAACTCCAAACTTTCTACTTACAATTAGTGTGATAGATATATCATGCTCTTTTTTTTCTGCCAAACCCTACATTTATCAAAAAGCATGTTATGAAAATATATTTAATAAGTTTTACACTTATTATATAGTTTATGCAAAATTAAAACTAACACAGTATAATTTAATTATTGCAATAGTTTCAGATTATTTCCAAAGTATTTCAATAGGTGTCACTTCCAATAAGTGGAAATTTTAAGTATAATTCATGTTTAAAATCGGTGGTTCTGAGATGCTTCAATTGATTACTAATTCGTATTGTAAGCAATTAATATTACTAAGAATCAAATCTATACCATTTCAAAAGTTGGTACTATGAACTTTAAAGGCAAACCTCGTAGAACCAGTCAAAAAGAATTGATACATAATTTGTCTCAAATAAACAAATAATTGACTCACTAATTTAGAAAAAAAAAACAATATATGACTGCTAACACAAGAGGTGTAATTCCACATTCGTTATAAACTTAAATCAGTTTCCAGGTACGCAAATTGATCTTTTTGTATCGAGTACAAAAACTTTAATACAATACAAAATATACCACTATGTATGAAATTAGTACTAACCCATTCTTCTTGACACCTTTGTAAGCCAATATATCAGCGCCATTGTTGGCACATCTCTATCTATCTCTACCGCATGTGTTTGTGAGGTTATGTATCGCTCTCGTGCAGTGTCATTATCGTATCGCGCGCATCGAATGCAGCAGTGAAATAGACAAATAACCCCGCTGCTGTTGTTACTAACAAACGTTTGCGATCATGACTCGTGGTTCACGGAATGTTTATGACACGACAAAGCGCTGGATGTATCATCAACGGTTTAATTGGATGTGTCGAAAACATTACTGACAACTCGAGGCTGCTTTTGTTAGTTTTGCATGTTGGTTAATGAGGTTAGGGCGATATTTTAACGTGTTTTACTACTTCAATATTTTAACGGGGAAGGTATTACACTGATTATGTTAGACTAAAAGCTTTTTCAAAAAAATATAAATAGGTACCTAATGGTTTTTTAATTTTTATTCCACTATCAATTTTATGGACTAATAAAAAATTGCAACTGTGTGTTTAAACTACTGCAATTTTTTTATACAACATAGTATGAAGATAATTAAGTTCTGCGTTTAAATCAACTAATAAATTATATTTAATTTGCTTAATTACGTTTAAATTTAGGATTAATTTAGATACCAGAGCTCTTGAGTTAAATTGATGCATATTTTTTCGCGTTCTGTGTTTAAAAATTTGGTTAACATAATTCTTTAAATTCTAGTTCTAAGAGTTGTTTTCACGTATCCAATTTAAAAATATTAATGTAGATCAACAAAGTGCGAACAGATGATCAGGCATTTTGTAGGAAGAGAACCCAATGAAAAACCCCCTCTCTAATTACACTGTTAAACACACATTTTGTGCCATGGAAATTTGTAGGTGTCTCTGATGTGTTTCGGTACCCTAAAAACGAATTTAAATTTAGAAATTGCCTAAAAACCCACGGATTTTAAGCAACAGGCAAATAAGAGTAACATTAAGAACATACCGATATTGATATATTTCAGTATACACACACACTTCGGAGCAAACAAAATATGGGTGATAGAGCAAATCCAAGGTCATATTCTGATTTCTGGGGAATTTTACAAAACATACGCCATATTTTATCCATGGCACACAAAAAAGTTTAATTTTGTTTACAAGTGTATCAATAATTGTATTAGAATTGCGACCGAATTTGACCCGTGTGATATTTGATCAAATTTTGATTTTTTTGTTATTCCAGACAAGAAAATAAAATATTCGTGTTTATTTTTAATTTATGAAATATTGCTAGGTTACAAGAAATAAAATATTAAAAATTAGGACAAATACGTGACGTAATTTTGGCAAGAGAAAGAAGAACATATTTGAAGAGATAAAGCTAGATACATATGTAATTTTATGTGTTGTAGTTTCAATCTTTATAAATTATTATATAAATAATTTGTAAGCATGGGAACAGTTGTTTTATTTGTAATTTTTGCATATTAGTTGCACGTGTATCTACTTGTAAAAAATAGGTTATATCATCTATATTTGACATACGATAGTTTCAATTTTTGCTCAGCCAAATGCCGTCACGCACATGGCGTGTCTCGCATTAATAGTTATTTGTCAAACTATAGAGGAAAGCGCTTCTTTTCCCCATTCGAGCTCGAAGTTTGCTTCAGAAGCGCAGCGAATGAGGCAATTCTAGCGAGAATGGAAGAAGAGCTTTCCTCTCGTGTTAGACACAACCTTTTTTTCACGACATATATCTAAAAACGATTTGCTCGGACCTAAAACACACTTTGAAAACACAACTGACACTTTAAAAGTTAGGTTATCAGACGCAAGGCAGTGCAGCAATGTTAACAATGAACCAATCTTAAATACAAATTAAAATTATCAAATTGTGATTTAATCTAGAAAAATAAAGATATAGGACATAATTGTAAGACTATTTAAAGTATGTATATCACTAAAATAAAGATTTTCAATAAAATACTGCATTTATTTATAATTTTTACAATATATTTTTTGTAAATAACATTCATATTGGTAACACTTCTATATTTCCCTCTCTAGAGAGGAATAACACATTTTTGTCACTATTTCGGGAGAAGAACGATGGCGTTTCCTGGCATGTCGTGAAAAAATGTAATTTCAACTGGAAAATACCATATAATTATAAGATTATATCTCTCCACTATTATTTGTAACTTCACTATTAAAACCTGTCTAGTTCGCGAAATAAGTTTATTTGTAATGGTAAATTATCAGCTATAAGAGTAAGAGCTCATATAACAAGTGATATGATTATCATCGATGATATTTTCAAGTGAAACCGACGTTGAATTTCACGAGTCCGAAGGACCAGGAAAATGTTTTGCTTCCATTTCACGATTATTAATCATATCACAAGTTTATATGTTATCAGAGAAATATAAATAAATAACATGAGTAATGTTGATTTTTTGGTTACTTTCGCATCAGAGATTCAACTGGATATTTTCAACCAAAAAATAATCATCAAAATGCGTTTTGTTAATATTAATATTCTATGAAGTTCAACATTATATTAAAAATGGACTTATGTGTGTTAAATCTGCTTGAAAATTTAGTTATTATCTCAATCTATTATTAGCAAACAAAATTAATTTAGAACAATCTGTTTCATAAAGTAGCGGTATGAATACTCTTACATATTTCACGTCTTATAAAATACCGAGCATAAAATGAAAGGAAAATAAATTGAATATCATCGACCAATTTTATACCCAGTAATAAATACTGTTTGGGTGAAATTTGAAGGTAAGGAGGGAGCTCATGTTTTACGCAGGCTGAAGCACATATTTTACTGCGTTGTAAAAAAACCGGCAGGAACCGGGATCCTACAGGAGTCTAGCAGGAGCAGGAGAATACAGCAGAAGCATTGTTGTCACGGAGCAAGGATACGAAGATACGAGCATGCCGCATTATGTATGTACAGAGTTTTTGTCCTGCTTAAAATACGCCATAAAAGAATATATTTCAACTTTGTTTGCGATGGTATTTTCAAATTTTTTGCTATTTGTAGACATTGTTACTTTAAGTGGAGACGTACGATATAGTATTGCATTTTTATTTTCCGTACTCCATATATAGGAGGAAATATTATCCTGAAAGAACTGTATTAATTTCTACAGTTAGCTTAAAGTCTTTACAATTAATTGAAGATGTTTTTGACATTATTAAATGTAAACTCAAGAGGTATGATCAAATGGTATCCGGGCAGAACCTATTATAAAATAGTCATACGACATTTTAAATTCACTGTCTAATAAGTCCCGGTTCGAAGATAAGACTATGTCACTTTTTGAAGAGTGTTTAAACTTTATTTTCTGAAATGGTTTATAGCTTTCTGGTTGTAATATCCTAAAATCTAATGTTGTATTTAATTTTGGAAGAGGAAACAATTTCAGAGGAGCATGATATGAAAGGTAACGTGGCTTTTTGATCTGTGAGATTCTATTCTTAGCACCAGTTGTGATGCATAACCGGGTTTGTTGTTTTGAAGGAGTTAGTTAATACTCATCACTCTCATTCGGGGCTATAAAGCGAAAAACTTGTGAATAATACTCCTTGTTTATCTATATATAGTAATTTACGTTTCAAGGTTTGTTATAAGGACAATAATGCGTGAAGTCAACACTGACCGAAGGCATTATTGGCCATTTAACGCCCGCGGGGCGTTCAACGTTTAATGTTCGAACAATATATTATTTTATAGAAGATTTTTATCGATCATTGTGTTTTGTTAGAGATTAATCTATTTGTTTGCAAACACTATAACTAGGTGAAGCAATATTCTTGTTTGTTTGTATATCGATTCTTTATTTCAATATTTCTATCTGTCAATAGAAGTCAGTGTTTGTGTATTCTGTCTCCAATACCAACAACGTCAAATTTTTAACGACCTAGGGCGATAAAAAAGTATATTGTGGCAGGTGATAAGAGTAAATACAACACATCTACCATGGACTAGATAAGTAAAGTTTGTATTATTGTATTGAACAGAATACTATCGTGTTCTAAACTACGTAAGTTCTCTGACCACATGACGGCTGTAGACTCGGTAAGTCAGTACAGTGTCAAGTTAAGTACAATTACAAGTATTCGTATATTTATACATGTATGCAGGGATGGCGACACTTGTCCAGGAACTTGCAGAGTAGCGGTTAAATCTAAATCCTCAACGTGAACACACATTAGAACAAACAAGAAGAGCTGAAGATACGTGAATTATTAAACATGCACGTTGAGTTGTAATAGTTATTTACATACTAAATGCGAGAACGCTAGAGTCCTGGATGAGCGTTTAATAGAACGAATCAGGGAACTGAGTTCATGCAAAAGGTTTGTACGAAAAGTTTAAAAGTAATACGTAAATAACACAACCTATACAAACATACGAAGTGTTCCATAAGCTTCTAATTTTCCAAATTGCACTGTAAATATAAACATGCATAATAATTCGTCTAGCCGATCTCGGTAGCGTAGTGGCTATGTTACACGCCTAGCACGCTAGAGGGCGTGGGTTCGAATCCCACTGAAGAGCAAGGTCGTTTGTGTTGTTCTCATAAATTCAAAATCATCCACACATGAGGCGGCATATGACCAAAGTAGTTAATCCGCTTCCCACCTTCGTAATAAAAAAAAAAATAATAATTCGTCTAACATAAAAAACAATTAATTTAGTTTGTTTCTTACCAAATTTATTGTAAATTTAAATTTAATAAACATATTTGATTTCTTACATAAGTTGTCACAACTTAATTAATTCCGTTTGTTGGTTATGTGTTCCACTACTGTCGAGAGTTGTCGGCCGGGTAGATGTAGAAATGGTTGCCATCGTTGTGAATTAATTGCAATAAATTCCTATTTCAAAATAGAAATTAATTCAATATTCTACCATTTTTCAAAATTATTATTATGCAAAAGAGTATTTGGGAAAATATACTTTTTGATTATAAATATAATTTTTTCTACAACCACTACTGTATCTCATTACAGAACAAACTACAATCAATGTAAGTGCGTTGTTACGAATAGTGTTACGTAATGTTGAATACGTAACACTTGAAAATAAAATTTAAGTTGGCACTACTGACTGTCACATTATCAAAATAATTAAAATTTGATGCATCAAATTTTAGATTTACATGTTATGGATTCAAATTTTTCTAACTGATAAAATTTTATAACTAAATTCATATTATGCTGAGTTTATTATAAATTATAACACCAATAAATATTTCAATAAAATATATAGAGGAAACTATGTTTCATCATGTATCCCTACGCCAATTGTCGTTTATTTTGATAAACAAAAACAAAGCTTGTTTGACATTTAGGTAATGTGTGTAATTATTACATGTATACTGGTCATATTTTATAGTCTCTCATATGGATGTATAGTTTCTAATCTGTTTTATAGTGACGTACATATATACTACTAAATATTATTATCCTTTACTTATATTTATTAATATTTTAAGTAAGAAATGTCAAGCGACAGTGATATTTCAATTAAAACACCACTGGATATACAAACTAAAGCTAAAAATGCAACAAATAATCTTTTGGTGACTAAATCTCGACAACGATATGAATTTGTGTACCAAAAATTCATGGATTGGGGAATACAAAAATACATAATAAATTTCTAACTATTTGAATATTATTTTCAATTTAGCTAAAGCTAAAAGTGCAACATATAATCTTTTGGTGACTAATTCTCGAGAACGATATGAATTTGTGTACCAAAAATTCATGGATTGGGAATATAAAACACATAATAAATTTCTAACTATTTGAATATTGTTTTCAATTTAGAAATAGTATTGAGTGGTCGTAGGAAAAGTATAGTGCATAACTCGTGAATTTACAAACTCACCGCTACGCGGCTCGTGTGTCAATCGTTTCGCTCGTTCGTAATTTGTTTCTTACATCTCTCGTTATGTAATATACTATTAATGCATAGGAGTGTTTTTTTCGTATTTTCCGTACGTTTTTCTGGTAAAAAGGTGAGAAATTTGCATATTTCGGACGTTACGTAGACGGCGTGAAACAACAAATGTGACATCAATCTATACGAATACTTTTGGTCACACTTCATGAAAGTTTTGATAAAAGTTAAAAAAAAAAATATCGTATTTGAAATTTTAAGGTTCTAATTGATTAGATTTGAGTAGTATTCCACCAACGATGGTGGTGTAATAGTTTATTTGTAAAATAGTAAAGTCTTTCATGCTTATCTATCTCAGTAAATACCTACATAATTTTAGGTAAAATATGATAAAATAAAAGGCATACAGAATGATAATTTCTCTATATGTTGTACCGTTTTATACCTAATCTAGAAACTTAATATAAAATAATAAAAAAAATATATCTTCACGCCTTTTACCCATTATGGGTGTGGCACTCTGCTCACGCAGATCTCGGGAAGTGATATATTTTTGCGTATGAAATGCGGTTACCAGCCGGCAAGTCATAGCCCCCAAAGTTGTTAGTGGAGAGGGAACCACAGGGGTCAATTTAAATTAGCAACTGTAGGCTATGGGATACGAACTTAATAAAATGTAGTTATTTATAACTGCTCATGTATGATTTTGAGAAAGACAGTTGGACCTAGAAACGGATATTACACTTACTATATAAACTTATAGAGAAAATAAGATTTTATAGTTCAAATACTGCCAACCTTGTAAAATTTCGTATGATACAAGAAATGCTTCTCTTTCATTTAAAAACATTTTTTTGATTTTAAAAATTTGTGGTCAGCCATTTCTGGACGGTTGCACATCAATGCACCATGCACAAATACAGTTTAGTATGCAGGACATGAAAACGCTGCTTGGGAAAAGTGAAACAAACTCGCCCCACGTCCGTTAGGTTGTAAATGTCAGCTTTATCGAGCAGAAATTGAGATGGCTTTATGGATTATATGCTATATATGCTGCCATGTCCTCCACACCGGTGATTTTTGTTTGTGGTATGTTTTTCTTGTTTTATGATGTGAAAATATGGAATTACGGCTGCACGTATTTGTTTCAGTACTGCGTATTATTTTGCATGGAAGAATTAATCTTCAAGTCGTAATATTTGTTGGATTGTGTAAAATAGAAAAATACGAATTTAAATGTTCATATTCCTGATTAAAATTGGTAGTTGATATTAATCATTTTACTGTCTTATACGTAGTAAGGACTATAGGGATCATGAGAAAATTCGATACTTGTTTTTAGAATCTCTGAGTCCATTTTGACCATTTTCTAAATAACTTATGAGTGTATGTGAATGGAATGGATATATGTCTGTATGTTCAATAACGGATGGATAAGAAAAAAACAGTATCATGAAAATATGCAGAGCTGATTAGATTTTATAATTGGTTGACTGATTACACAATACTATAATTTAATTTAATTCAAATATAAAATTAGCAACGACGTAAAGATTGTATTTCTTGTACTGCTTCCAAATTTGAGAAAAATTAAAAAATATATTTTAACATATTGGAATAATAACAAAAGCTATCTCATATTTAGAAAAATATATTAAATATAAAAAGTATATATTCCAGTGACATAGGAAATATATTTTTCTGTGGCTCATATGCGAGATATGACATATACTTTTCTTTCTGATTATAAAGATTACCTAATGATTTTTGTTCGTTTAATGATGACTATGAATTATTTTTACAGAAATAACTTAATTTATATTTGAATTATCAAATAAATAACAATAAAAAAAAATTGTAAAAATAAAATGTTTTTTGAAATATTAGACAAATAATTATTAACGTGTATATTTATGGTCCAACTTCAACTATTTAAAATAGTAACTTCCGGAACAACTTTGTTTCTTTGTACGAACAGTATTAATTATTAGTTTTATTCTTTTCGTCCGAACGTTTTGTGTGAACTTGTTTCCTAGAATTTTTCTACTCTCATCCGGGAATCATGTGTTCCCGCACTTATGTAAATCTAAGTAACTATTACAATTGCTCCCAAATTTAGTAATGTTTGTCAAGTATCAAGGTACCTGCTCCGCTACTGCGGAATCCATAGAAATGTATAAAAAGTACTTCAATTCCACTTTTAGTAGGTACTTTACAACATACTTGCGCCAAACAGATACTTTCAATATAAAAAAAAAAAAAATCTTTCAAAACAGGTTTAGATTACGTTTGCAATATAGGATCTGTAACACCGGTTAAATTTAACGAAAGTTTCCATAGTATCTACAAAATAATACATAAAGCAGAATTAATTTTAATTTTTAATAGGTTACAGTGTATGTTTTAAAATAGAATTGTTAGGTACTAAAAACTTCTTTATATTGAAAAAGAAAAACATTTAAATTTTAATTATTAGAGGAAGTTTATGTATTTTTTAGAAAAGGAAAATATTAATATTGTGTTTGAGTAGTATGTGAACTGAAACTAGAATCATATGCTCTGCAGTTAAATTAGACTGTAAGAGAATTTTTAACATGAAATGATCCTTGTGACAGACGCGACTGGTTCTACTCGTTCTTTTCTATTTCTTAATTTTGTAGTTTCTCGCAACATTCTTTGAAATTTGTAATGCTGTCTTCAACAGCAGTGCATAAATAGATCCATATTAGCTTCGAACCCCGCCAACGGCGGGAGTCTCATCTAGGGCTCCGCCATCTCTGAAAATATCAAAAAACTTATGTAGTTATAAAAATATAAATACTGATTTTGATACTAAACAAGTGAATTTTAAATCAATCACAACTTGATCTAATATTTGTTCATGTAAAACTTGTGTCAAACTGTAATTCTGATAGTGTAGTTAATATTAGATAATAATTTGCTTTCTGTTTTACTTATTTATTTTTTTTACTAAATTTGATCGTGTAATACCGACTTAAATTGTTCGAACCGAACATGCACAGGGAAAATGTGAATTTATAAAAAAGACCCTGTCCTAGTCAATCTCTAAATATCTACCTGTAAAGGTTTCTTCAAATCCATCAATCCGTCTTGGCTCTAGAAATTGGCAAAGTTGCGTGATTATTCTATAGAAATATATACAGATCCGTTGATATGCCAAATAGCATTTGGATTAACAATGCAAGGCATTAGACAGTAGCAAATAAATCCAATAACCACAAACAACCAACCTCACTAACTCCACAACAAACCACATTACACCTATCGCCCATCAATACCGATGCAATGAACCTCGAAGCGTCGAAGCTAACACCACATTGTAAAACCTCCACAACTAGTCACGTATCATGTAGAGAATTATCAATCCGTGTAATGTGCACGTCGGCATGCACCCAGGATGAGACTGGATCGCCGCTGGCCAATTACAACGGTCGACCAACAGGCGAATTGAAGCTCAGTCACTGGTGACGGGAAGCTAGTGGAATAGTTGTGTGATGCAGCAGCTCAGTCGTGCTGAACTAACAAGCGTGACAGATGCGAATGACGTTGAGTATTACATTAATGTTATTAAAGATTACAAAGTTTTATTTGATGATTATAATAAAAGAGTACACACTGCAGTCATGTGATCTGGACGACACATAAGTATTTGTTCGTGGGTTTAGTCTATCGGGATCTTATTATTAAGGATTTTGGATTGCGGTAGTGTATTGGGATTTCAGTTGTTGAGAAAATGTCCCACATTTGTTTTGAAGTAACTCAATGTGCAACACAGTATAGAAACTTTTACATGATTTAAATTATGGTATCCATGGTTACTCGTGGCCTATCGTTAGCTCTCTTTTTTTTTTTCATTTTACGTTTGTGCTACACAAATGAGACAGAATTTTGTGTTTATGTTAACTTTTACATATCGGCAATAAAGTTTTCTGCAATACAGTGTCAAATTGAGCTGCTTGATTGGTCAAAGGTAGAAGAAGTAACATAAGAAGTTGAAAGTTGGGTACCTTTGATTATAAATCCCGCTTAAATGTTACAAGGGTATTAACAATTGTTATTGTGTTGTAATTCTTGTATTGCGATATTTTTATTATCTACTGTTATCATACTCTACCGATTTAACAACAATTATGTATTCTACAACGAGAAAAGTAAAATATTCTACAGAGGGTTTTCTTAGAATTGAACGTGGTTTTCTGTTTTCTGTTTCAATGCCTAGGTAAAAAATTTTACTTGTTACTCACTTGTAAACACCATTTACCCAAGCCCGCTTTTGCCTTTGAAAATGAATCTTTACAAGTTACTAGTTGACAGCTGCGTTGTAAAAAAGTTACAAGTTAGTAAACAAGGTAAACAATGCACGTTGCCATAGTAATGATTACAAGGCTTATGGGAAATTATTTAATAGTATATTAAAGAACGAGTTTCATAATTGTCATTTTATTTTGTGACGCGCGTCGTTATACAGTCCTTCGAACAAAATAGACGACATAATAAAACGAGTTCTTTGTACTATTTTTTATATTTTACGCCTATTATGCTCTTTTGTAATAAAAAGTCCAAGTTTCAAAACTCAGGGAATTTTGTGTTAGTTGATGACACTGATGTGACGTTTGAAAATTTAACACCTAACTTTACCCTTCCTATCTCTTCTTCTTCTTACTATTATTAACTTCTGCTTTTTAATAAAAATATTACAGAACTTAAACCCAGTTATTGTTATTTCTGCTTTTAAATTCAAAATTTGATATTTTTGACATATGGTATTTCAGTAGAGTTACTAACCTTGAAAATATAAATTGTACTTTACTATTATAACACTCGATTGAGCTGTTACAAAAGTCCATTGGGTGTCGTACCAACTTTGTTAAAAGTAAAATTTTAAAAATATTTAACAGGAATTGATTTTTTAGTTTTTATTTTGATTTACCGTTTTTTTGCTGCTTCTAGGAGGTGGCAGTCTCTTCTAATCGGCTTGCCGGTAATTTCTTCATGTTCCTGTTTTACCTTGCTTGTAATGTAACTATAATTTTCAGTATCGAATGTATCCTTATAGAGAGTTCAAAAAATGATATAAATTATCAAAACATAGCGTGCTAGGTACACTATTTTGCGACAAATTAAAAATAATATAAAACCGTTGACATTAATAAATTGTCAATTCCAACTATGAATAAGGAATATATAACGGTGAATTTATAAGAAACCACATTGTTAAAGGGGACTTTTTTAATGCAACATAAACATTGGTGATTAAGATAGAATAATATATCGTGTTAGCCACTATATTATGTTATTTCGTGACAGATATATTTAAATACCCAAATTCCTTCTTTCAATTTTACATATGTTTCACCGATTTCAATTATGAAATTAATCTTCTACAATGAATAACAAGTTACATGTTTCATTTAATTTAATGATTTTTGCGATTATTTTTTATTTTTATTATTTGAAATTATACACATCACTTAACAAAAATTAAATTTCCGTTTAGGTAACAGTTAGCTAATTTTTTTTACAATTCTGTTTTGTAAAGTAACTAATTTAAAGATAGTTTATTTTTTTAAATACTGGTTCTCAGACTATTTAATTATACGTAATATGTAAGAAATTTTATATTTTCGTTTTTAAAATTCACTGTGATTAAAATAAACTAAAACTGAAATAAAGAGGTTTCAAAAATTCAACATTGTGCAAATAGTTTTTTAAAATTAGACCATTTGTCAGTATTAAAAACAATGTATATTTAAAGTATACTGCGTAATGTAAATTTTCAACTAATATTAATTTTTCGCATATTAGTAAAAAAATAAATATAAATAAATATCGGTACGAAAAATTCAATCCTTAGTAATATGTATCATTCATAATATAAATGATATATTTTTTTTAATTATATAATTTCTAATTTCCTAATGCATAATTTATCTTAACATCCTATTTAAAACTAATGTATAATTTCGTTATTTAAAGTTATTTTTAGCCAATGCCATGCATTTAATAACGGTGCATCATTTTCGACGTCATACATAATATTTTTCCACATCACTATAAATATACTTACATCATAACCAGGGCAAGCATCATAAATCCCACTATAACCAACCTAAAAACTCTACATTCCCTGCACAAAACAGTACATTACCTTGTCAGTACACCTACACCGCCTCTCTGTACACATCTACAACACATTGATAGATCGATATGGCACATTTGAAAGCTGAAAGCAGCAGCAGCTTCACAAAAGCTTCGATTCGATAATTTATTAATCGCGATGGTTATCGTAAGCACGTGCGTTGCGTGACGTGGGAAGGCGGTAGGGGGATTCGGAAAATCAGTCAAAGTGGTGGTAGGTAGCAGCACGTACGCGCGAGATGCGTGGTGTATACGGATCACGAAATGTTCGATGCCAATCATAACACCTTGATGGGATCGTAAATGTTTACTACGCTGTAAACCTTACGGAGAATTTTTCATTTTTGGTAATAATATAGTTCTTCTTTGCATTCATAAGTGTATTAATTTAGTTTTGAGTAATTTACACATGATTGACAATTTCAGTAGAACTTCGATAATTCGAACATTGTTAACTCGAGCAAAATTGGTTGGCACAGCTCAAAGAAAGGAAATGCATGTACATTTTACTTAATAAGTCGAACTTCTATAACTCGAATTTCTCAATGACTCGAACAGAAAACTACGCGCGCATATTTAATAAGTCAAATGTTAAGGAAATTTCGAATGTTAAGGAAATTTCGAAATCAAGTTATGGGTGGTAAATTTAAATTATTCACTGGGAACTGGTACACTTGATGATTGATTATATGCAGGTGAATGATGATATTGTTATATCGAAGTTTCTCGCTGATGAAATGTTATCGAGTTCTACACTTTTGAACTTATAAATATGGCTACGAATAACACAAAAAGTGTTGATAAATCTTCGACCCATGATGATTTTTAGCCAGCTTAGAACAATTTGATTGCAAATCTTTAATAATTTTGAATTTATATTTGCAAGAAATTGAAGATACAACCGATGATGGTTATGGTGTTTTTAATAGAATTGAAACTTTTTTGAGAAAAAAAAAAACTTAAAAAAACTAAACGTTAGTCACAAATTGCTAAAATAAAATGTGTGTACTTATAGCTACATACATACCTACACAAAGAGAACTATGTATAATTTATTGTAACGGACGCGGTACCGACTCAACGCCAACTTGTTCGAACTAGTACGCTCGCGTCACAATAGAAAATATTCCTGGCACTTCTAGAAACAAGGAACGTGATATATAAAAGAGTAAATCACCCGGAGCAGTCAGTCAGTTGACTCAGTTAACTTCGAAACAACTTGTGAACATAAATATATGCCTTGGTCTGAATATAAATATATCTTTATAAATAAATATCGCTGGACTAGTTTATATAAATAATAATGTTTATTTACATTAGAGTTGAAGCGTATAGTTGTTTTGCCGAATACCGATTATCCGGCTACCCTATAAGCCAGATATCCTCTCGAACCTTGCCTGAAAAACGTTGAGAAATTAGTGTTCATTCGCCAAAATTTAAATTTTCCTCTCGTTAATGGGTAGCAACACATTTCTCGAAAACAAAAATAACGAAAATATATTTCTTGAACACAGCACTAAGTTTTAGTGAAATAAATATATTTTCGTTATTTTTGTTTTCGAGAAATGTGTTGCTACCCATTAACGAGAGGAAAATTTAAATTTTGGCGAATGAACACTAATTTCTCAACGTTTTTCAGGCAAGGTTCGTGAGGATATCTGGCTTATAGGGTAGCCGGATAATCGGTATTCGGCAAAACAACTATACGCTTCAACTCTACTGTCAACTATCAAAATTATCAATTTCAAATGAGAGGCTCGTATCCAAATTTGAAACAAAATTAAACGTCTCACTTGCTTGTTGTAAGCCTTCTTCACCCGCCATTTTGAATCATAATCCGTTTATATATTTCTAAATTTTAATATTAAAATTTACGACCCATTAAAATAGGAAACATTTATATAAAATAAATACATACGAGTACCTATATATTATTATACAATTTACTCACTTTCGGTGTTATATTGTTATCAAAATTTGAAACAGATATATTTTTGCTTGTTATATGTAATTTTAAGCGATTAAGTGACCCCCGCCAAAGATAAATTATCAATTGTCGGTTGTGGGTCTCCACAACCCGATGTGTTACCATGGAGTAATTTACACCTAATTAATAAATAAAAATAATTTATGAAATAACTTATTGTTAAATATATTTTATAGATGGAAATACCATATTTAATACAGTGAACGTTAAAGCATATAAAAGTTGATAATATAATTCGTATTCGTTTTAGGCTTCAACTTTAAAGTAATTAACGTCAACCATGAAATCTGAAAACCGCGATATAGTATTTTTAAGAAAACTTTGTACTTTAAAATACATTTGATCCTATTCCAAACAAAAACTTTATACTTTTAAACAGTTTTAACATGTCATTATATCTTGTAGCTTAAAGCTGCTTCATATAACACCTTGTATGTTGAGACGAAAATCCGTAATGATACATTTATTCAGTAAACAAAATTAGTGAGAGCCCCTCTTCCGAATTCCGCACCATGTTCATGTTTACTACAATACTTAAAATTACACAAATGAAAAACTGTGCTCAAATGTTTATATCTCTCACCGTACAACAGCTAAATGCACTCTCTTGTTTCATCCCTCTCCTATATTTCTCTCTCCCTCTCTCTGCACGTATGTGTGTCAGGGCATGTAGAAAACAGTGAGAGAGACTCTCTATACGGCACATGATGTGTGAGACAGAGAAGGGGATACTGAAACGCACGTTTGTCGTGTCGGGTCGTGTTAACCTAGTTTCCGCTCCCGCCATGGGGCGACGGTGGCGCTAGGAGCGCTGACCTGCGGTTCTCAAACCCATCGCTATTAGATGCTGTGGTAATTGCTAATCTACGTTGGGGTTTGTCTTTGGAAAGTACTGGGTCGAAGTTGTTCAGAAGGTACAGATAGTTAGTCCAGGGCTAATTCAATAAAATTTGATTCGTGTAAATACAATCTGTGTGTAATAAATACAATATTGTAAAATAGGTAAAGATTGTTGAAAATTTTCTGAAAATTTTGGAATTCTCTATTGGCAGGTACAGTTCTTTCACCTTACCCTGTCAATTTTATTTATAAAATTTTTAAAGAAACAAAGACAAAACCACAGCTTTGTTATATCGGACTAACTTTACTAAGCTGTTTCTATATTTAATTTAAATGTATTACATACAGTAGTTAAGTTATCAATATAAAATTAAAATATGAAAACTTGATTTTCGAATTTTACAGGTTTTGCAAGTAAAATTTCTTAAACAAAACAAAGCATATCATCCATCACTCTATTTACTTAATAGTGGGTGTAGCACCTGTCATCATTTCATGCCTCGAAAGATGTCAGTAAATTTATGAAAATAATTTAGTTGAAGGGACCTAATTGAGAGGATTTCATGATCCACATTCCAATGCGTAAGCGTAATAATTTGCTACTCCTATTCCATATTTTTTAGTTTTCTTACTAGCGGCCCGACCTGCTTCGCAGGTCTGTCCCCTAGGCTCCGCGTTACTGAAGAAGATTACAACTGAAAATGTAGAAAAATAAATTAAGTAGACTTAAATAACTTCAAATTTATACCAAACAATTGGCGAAGCAAGCTCGTCACTACGTTCCTCGCTTCCATGTCAGTACTAGACGAAGAAAGCTCGTCACTTCGTTCCTCGCTTTCAAGTCAGTGCATCGGCGAAGCAAGCTCGTCACTTCGTTTCTCGCTTCCATGTTACTAATATTTGGCACTTTAGTTTAAATCTCTTCCGTGATATACTTAATTCAATACTAAACACGTTTTTTGACACTTGAGTAAAAATATCCTTCATGAGACTTTTAATTTGATACCAAACACGGTAGGATTTAAATAATATTTATAAAAAACAATTGACAATGCTCCAAATCAACTTTTTGACATTTGAGTTTAAATCTCCTCCGCAAGGCCTTTAATTTAATACCAAACACGGTAAAAATTAAATATCATTTATACAAAACAATTAACGATCATCCAAAACAATTTTTTTGACACTTGAGTTCAAATCTCCCCCTTGAGACCTTTAATTTGATACCAAACTCGGTAGGATTAAAATAATATTTATATAAAATAATTGACAATCGTCCAAAACAACTTTTTGACACTTGAGTTCAAATCTCCTCTGCGAGACCTTTAATTCAATACCAAACACGGTAGGATTTAAATAATATTTATAAAAAACATTTGACAGTCGTCCAAAACAACTTTTTGACACTAGAGTTTAAATCTCCTCCGCTAGGCCTTTAATTTGATACCAAACACGGTAGGAATTAAATATCATTTATACAAAACAATTAACGATCATCCAAAACAACTTTTTGACACTTGAGTTCAAATCTCCTCCTTGAGACTTTTAATTTGATACCAAACACTGCATAATTTAAATAATATTTATAAAAAACAATTGACAATTGTCCAAAATAACTTTTTGACACTTGAGTTCAAATCTCCTTCGCGAGGCCTTTAATTTGATACCAAACACGGTAGGATTTAAATAATATTTATAAAAAAAACAATTGACAATCGCCCAAAACAACTTCTTGACATTTGAGTTCAAATCTCCTCCGCGAGACCTTTAATTCAATACCAAACACGGTAGGATTTAAATAATATTTATAAAAAAACAATTGACAATCGCCCAAAACAACTTCTTGACACTTGAGTTCAAATCTCCGCCGCCAGGCCTTTAATTTGATACCAAACACGGTGGGAATTAAATAACATTTATACAAAACAATTGACAATCGCCCAAAACAACTTCTTGACACTTGAGTTCAAATCTCCACCGCCAGGCCTTTAATTTGATACCAAACACGGTGGGAATTAAATAACATTTATACAAAACAATTAACGATCGTCCAAAACAACTTTTTGACACTTGAGTTCAAATCTCCTCCGCGAGATACCAAACACGGTAGGATTTAAATGATATTTATAAAAAACAATTGACAATCGTCGAAAATAACTTTATGACACTTTATTTTAAATCTCTAATGTGAAACTTTTAATTTAGTACCAAACACGGCAGGATTAGAAATGAAAAACAACTCATGATAAAAAAATTATTCTGAAAGTAAATAAATATTTAAAACGATCTTTTTATATTAAATAAGTAATAAACTTATTTAAATTTTATCGCCTTAAATACTTAGAGGCATCAAGGTTGTTGAACAGAGACATCATGTATATTTTTTGAACAGGTAAAGAAACCATATATGAAGTGAAAAATAATTTTCAACTTTTTTGTATTAGATAAGAAAATAACTCATTTGAATTTTACCGCCTAAAATCCTTAAAAGAATCGTGGTTGACGAACAAAGACATCTGTCATATTTATTTTGAATTTGAAAAAAATATGAAAAAAAATTCACATTTAAAAAAATTACAAAATAGTAAATAATGTACGCACTATTATTCTAAACACAAATAAATTTGCCAAATTTATCTAACTTGTCCACAATTAAAGTAATGTATAATTAAAACTTCGAACTGAACTGTAAAAATGACAAGTTGTCATTCTTTTTTTCAAACAATTAAAGATAAAGTGTATTGACAGTTCACTTTGAAATTGTAAAAATAAATTACTTTATTTGTAGACAAGTTAGATAAGTATGGTAAATTTATTTCTGTGTAGAATAAATTCAAGTACATGCTTAATATTTTGTTAAATTTTAAAACATCAATTTAAAAATAACAAAATTAATTTCAGAGTGAAATGTCAATTCCCTTTATCTCTGAATTTTTAACAGTAGTAGCAACGCGTGTTTATTTAACATAAACTACACGGAATACGAGGCCCCCCTTGATGTAAAAATTTAATGTCTTTCCTATTTAATATTTCGCACATCATGTGTAAGAAAAATATGAATTTATAAAAAGCACGTAGTCCCTATTGCCCTTTACATCTTAAAAAAATTAATTAATAAAATTAATGCATTTACTTTATTTTTAATAAATTTGTCGTGTAATAGCGACTTTTCCTAGTTTAAAGTAAAAGTAGTATCAAAATGAAAATTTTTTATTTTACAACTGAAAATGTAGAAATATAAATTGATAGTCTTTAATAACTTCCAATTAATACCAAACAATTGGCGAAGCAAGCTCGTCACTACGTTTCTCGCTTCCATGTCAGTACATTGACGAAGAAAGCTCGTCACTTCGTTCCTCGCTTCCATGTCAGTGCATCGACGAAGCAAGCTCGTCACTACGTTCCTCGCTTCCATGTCAGTACATTGACGAAGAAAGCTCGTCACTTCGTTCCTCGCTTCCATGTCAGTGCATCGACGAAGCAAGCTTGTCACTACGTTCCTCGCTTCCATGTCAGTACATTGACGAAGAAAGCTCGTCACTTCGTTCCTCGCTTTCAAGTCAGTGCATGGGCAAAGCAAGCTCGTCACTTTGTTTCTCGCTTTTATGTTACTACTATTTGGCACTTTAGTTTAAATCTCTTCCGTGAGATATTTAATGCAATACCAAACACGTAAGGATTTAAATAACATTTATAAAAAAAAAACAATTGATGATTTACCAAAATAACTTTTTGACACTTGAGTTGAAATATCCTTCATGAGACTTTTAATTTGATACCAATCACGGTAGGATTTAAATAACATATATCTTCTCTGCGAGACCTTTTATTTAATACGAAACACGGTAGGATTTAAATAATTTTTATAGAAAACCATTGACAATCGTCCAAAACAATTTTTTGACATTTGAGTTCAAATCTCTTCCGCGAGACCTTTAATTTGATACCAAACACGGTAGGATTTAAATAATATTTATAAAAAACAATTGACAATCGTCCAAAATAACTTTTTGTCACTTGAGTTCAAATCTCCTCCGCGAGACCTTTAATTTGATTCCAAACACGGTAGGGATTAAATAACATATATACAAAACAATTAACGATCGTGCAAAACAACTTTTTGACACTTGAGTTCAAATCTCTTCCGCGAGACCTTTAATTTGATACCAAACACGGTAGGATTTAAATAATATTTATAAAAAACAATTGACAATCGTCCAAAATAACTTTTTGACACTTGAGTTTAAATCTTCTCTGCGAGACCTTTTATTTAATACCAAACACGGTAGGATTTAAATAATGTTTATAAAAAACAATTGACAATCGTCCAAAACAACTTTTTGACACTTAAGTTCAAATCTCCTCTGCAAGACCTTTAATTCAATACCAAACACGGTATGATTTAAATAATATTTATAGAAAACAATTGACAATTGTCCAAAATAACTTTTTGACACTTGAGTTCAAATCTCCTCTGCGAGACCTTTAATTCAATACCAAACACGGTAGGATTTAAATAATATTTATAAAAAACAATTGACAATCGTCACTTTATTTTAAATCTCGAACGTGAAACTTTTAATTTAGTACCAAACACGGCAGGATTAGAAATGAAAAACAACTCATGATAAAAAAAATTATTCTGAAATTAAATAAATATTTAAAACGATCTTTTTATATTAAATAAGTAATAAACTTATTTAAATTTTACCGCCTAAAATACTTAGAAGCATCAAGGTTGTCGAGCAGAGACATCTGTGTATTTTTTGACGCGGAAAAGAAACCATCTATGAATTGAAAAATAATTTTCAACTTTTTTGTGTTAGATAAGAATTTGAATTTTACCGCCTAAAATCCTTAAAAGAATCATGGTTGACGAACAAAGACATCTGTCATATTTATTTTGAATTTGAAAAAAATATAAAAAAAAATTCACATTTAAAAAAATTACAAAATAGTAAACAATGTACGCACTATTATTCTAAACACAAATAAATTTGCCAAATTTATCTAACTTGTCTACAATTAAAGTAATGTATAATTAAAACTTTGAAGTGAACTGTCAAAAATGACAAGTTGTCATTCTTTTTTTCAAACAATTAAAGATAAAGTGTATTGACAGTTCACTTTGAAATTTAAAAAATAAATTACTTTAATTCTAGACAAGTTAGACAAGTATGGTAAATTTATTTCTGTTTAGAATAAATTAAAGTACATGTTTAATATTTTGTTACATTTTAAAACATCAATTTAAAAATAACAAAATTAATTTCAGAGTGAACTGTCAATTCCCTTTATCTTTGAATTTTTAACAGTAGTAGCAACGCGTGTTTATTTAACATAAACTACACGGAATACGAGGCCCCCCTTGATGTACAAATTTAATGTCTTTCCTATTTAATATTTCGCACATCATGTGTATGAAAAATATGAATTTATAAAAAGCACGTAGTTCCTAGTGCCCTTTACATCTCAAAAAAAGTTTCACCTGAATCCATTGCACCGTTTAAGCTGTAGCGATGAATAATTATGGTTGTTAGATTGGTCAAAGTATAGAGTGCATATTGCCGAATAGTATATTGGACTAGCGGTCCGACCTGCTTCGCAGGTCTCTCCCCTAGGCTCCGCGTCACTGAAGAAGATTACAACTGAAAATGTAGAAAAATAAATTGAGTAGTCTTAAATAACTCCCAATTTATACCAAACAATTGGCGAAGCAAGCTCGTCACTACGTTCCTCGCTTCCATGTCAGTACATTGACGAAGAAAGCTCGTCACTTCGTTCCTCGCTTCCATGTCAGTGCATCGGCGAAGCAAGCTCGTCACAACGTTCCTCGCTTCCATGTCAGTACATTGACGAAGAAAGCTCGTCACTTCGTTCCTCGCTTCCATGTCAGTACATTGACGAAGCAAGCTCGTCACTACGTTCCTCGCTTCCATGTCAGTACATTGGCGAAGCAAGCTTGTGCCTTCGTTCCTCGCTTTTAAGTCAGTGCATCGGCGAAGCAAGCTCGTCACTATGTTCCTCGTTTCCATGTCAGTACATTGACGAAGAAAGCTCGTTACTTCGTTTCTCGCTTTCATGTTACTACTATTTGGCACTTCAGTTTAATTCTCTTCCGTGAGATATTTAATTTAATAACAAACACGTTAAGACTTAAATAATATTTATAAAAAACAATTTACAATCGCCCAAAACAACTTTTTGACACTTGAGTTCAAATCTACTCCGCGGGGCCTTTTATTTGATTCCAAACACGGTAGGTTTTAAATAATATTTATAAACAACAATTGACAATCGTCCAAAACAACTTTTTGACACTTGAGTTCAAATCTCCTCCGCGAGACCTTTAATTTGATACCAAACACGGTAGGTTTTAAATAATATTTATAAAAAACAATTGACAATCGTCCAAAACAACTTTTTGATACTTGAGTTCAAATCTCCTCCGCGAGACCTTTAATTTGATACCAAACACGGTAGGTTATAAATAATATTTATAAAAAACAATTGACAATCGTCCAAAACAACTTTTTGACACCTGAGTTCAAATTTCCTCTGCGAGACCTGTAATTTGATACCAAACACGGTAGGATTTAAATCATATTTATGAAAAACAATTGACAATCGCCCAAAACAACTTTTTGATACTTGATTTCAAATCTCCTCCGCGAGACCTTTAAGTCAATACCAAACACGGTAGGAATTAAATAACATTTATAAAAAACAAAAGACAATCGTCCACTTTATGACACTTTATTTTAAATCTCTAACGTGAAACTTTTAATTTAGTACCAAACACGGCAGGATTAGATATAAAAACTGATGATAAAAAAAATAATTCTGAAATTGATTATAAATATTTAAAACGAACTTTTTATATTAGAAAAGTAATGAACTTATTTAAATTTTACCGCATAAAATACTTAGAAGCATCGAGGTTGTCGAGCAGAGACATCTGTTTTATTTTTTGAGAAGAAAAAGAAACTATATATGAAGTGAAAAATAAATTTTAACTTTTTTTTATTAGATAAGAAATTAACCCATTTGAATTTTACCACCTAAAATCCTTAAATGAATCGAGGTTGACGAACAGAGACATCTGTCATATTTATTTTGAATGGAAAAAATATTAAAAAAAAATTCCCATTTAAAAAATCTACAATATAGAAAACATGTTTCCTCATTTATTCTAAACACATATTTTACAAAACTTTTTCATTTGATCTAGAATTAATTCAATTTATACTTACAGTTTCAAACAGATATGTCAAAAATGACAGGATGAACACAAATTCGTGAAAAGTGACAGCTACAATTTTATTTTTTCAAATTGACTTTTAATATATTTACATTATAGTACACATGTTCACTCATTTATTTTAAACACAGATAAATTTACAAAACTTCTTCAACATGTCTAAAATTAATGTAATTTTTACTCAAAATTTGAAACAGATCTGTCATATATGTCAAACTGAACAAAAATTTGTGAAAAGTTACAACTACAATCAACAAAGTACACTTTCGTAGCAACCCGAGGCCCCCCTTGATGGAAAAATTTAATGTCTTTCGCATTTAATATTTCGCACATCATGTGTAAGAGAAATATGAGACATGCAAAAGGCACTGTTCCACAGGGACCTTTAACACTCAAAAAAAGTTTCACCTGAATACATCAAACCGTCTAGGCTGTAGGCGATTCCGATGGCCGTTGTTAGATTGGCTAATCTATAGAGTGACAGTTCAGACCCACGCCGATTAGTATATAGGACTAGCGGTCCGACCTGCTTCGCAGGTCTGACCCCTAGGTTCCGCGACACTAAAGAAGATAGCAGTCTCTTTGTTCCTCGCTTTCAAGTCAGTAAATTGGCGAAGAAAACACATCACTTCGTTCCTCGCTTTCATGTCAGTACAATGCCAAGAAAAGCTCGTCACTTCGTTCCTCGCTTTCATGTCAGTGTCTCTTAACTTCCCATCCTTAAAACAGTTCATTTAATATCCCTAAGTTAAGTTTCTAGTAATTTCCACAAAAGCAATTGCTGATCGTAATTATTTGTGATAAAGAAGGTTCATCACTACTTTTTCCAACTTTTTGAACCTGAAACTTTACATTCAATACTTCACAAGCTAGCTTTAGGGGAATTTTCAGAATAGCATTTGCCAATCGTACTGATTTATAATAAAGATGGCTCAATATTTCACTTCTAAAACATTTTACTTGGTACCCCACAGGTCGCAAATATTCATGAATTGTCCGTGAGCCATCTTCAAAAACTGCAACCCATTTGACCAAAAGTTTCAGTATGTTCTATGGAATTGTAATATAAGGAAAAATAATTGCCAATCAGAATCGGTTTGCGAAAAAAATTACAACAAACACAATTATTAAATTTTCCGTGGATACTCGTATTACCAAAACCAAGTGTTTGAATTTTTACCCTTGCAATAGATTTCAAGTGACTTAAAAAAAATGATTATCTGGGAACTCGTAAAACATTTCATTTCATACACCACAAGTTAGATACCTAAAAAAAAAAAATTTAAAAATTTAAATTAAACACAAATTACATTAATATTTGATCATATAACAAATATTTTGCCAATCTGACATTTCTATTGTCTTCTTGGCAATTTAAAAATACCGTCAATAATAATGTATAATAATTTGCATTCCACATTGTCGACTTTACCTAATCTAACGTCAAAGTAGAATAAAATCGTGAAATTATAATGGAATTTTTTTCCTTTAAATTTCGCGGTTTTTAAAATTTTTATAAAATTTGATCGTGTAATACCAACCAACCAGTCTTACGTTATCTTGTCAGTTACATTTCAAAGTACAATCAAAGCTAAAAAATTGAAACTTGTCTATTCAAGATTCTCATTTGATACCAAACACTATATTTTTGTGATGTCTTTCATGAAAATAATCGACAGCCGCCATTTTTTATATTATCATTTGTCCCGTCTATTCGACATCTTTCTTTGGATACCCAAAAAGTGATTTTAAAAAAATTATTAAATCAAACACAACTTAATTAATATTTGATCATGTGATAAATAATTTTGTCAATCTGATATTTCCATTGGTAATTTTAAAATATTATCAATAATAATGTACAATAATTTGCATTCTCCTTTGTCGACAAATTTGACGGATTTACTTTATTATTATTTAATTTGATCGTGTAATACCAAAGTTACTTAATAGTCAAGTAAAATAAAAAAAAAAAGGTTGGAAACTTTTTTTTTCTCTAAATTTCATGGTTTTATTTTATTTTTATTAAATTTGATTATGTTACAAAGACTTCTCTAAATCTGACATTTCTATTATTATCTTGTCAATTTAAAAGAACCGTCAATAATAATGTATAATAAATTGCACACTACATTGTCGACAAATTTAACGCATTTACTTTATTTTTAATAAATTTGTCGTGTAATAGCGACTTTTCCTAGTTTAAAGTAAAAGTAGCATCAAAATGAAAATTTTTTATTTTACAACTGAAAATGTAGATGATAGTCTTAAATAACTTCCAATTAATACCAAACAATTGGCGAAGCAAGCTCGTCACTACGTTCCTCGCTTCCATGTCAGTACATTGACGAAGAAAGCTCGTCACTTCGTTCCTCGCTTCCATGTCAGTGCATCGACGAAGCAAGCTCGTCACTACGTTCCTCGCTTCCATGTCAGTACATTGACGAAGAAAGCTCGTCACTTCGTTTCTCGCTTTTATGTTACTACTATTTGGCACTTTAGTTTAAATCTCTTCCGTGAGATATTTAATTTAATACCAAACACGTAAGGATTTAAATAACATTTATGAAAAAACAATTGATGATTTACCAAAATAACTTTTTGACACTTGAGTTGAAATATCCTTCATGAGACTTTTAATTTGATACCAATCACGGTAGGATTTAAATAACATATATCATCTCTGCGAGACCTTTTATTTAATACCAAACACTGTGGGATTTAAATAATTTTTATAGAAAACAATTGACAAGCGTCCAAAACAATTTTTTGACACTTGAGTTCAAATCTCCTCTGCGAGATCTTTAATTGAATACCAAACACGGTAGGAATTAAATAACATATATACAAAACAATTAACGATCGTCCAAAACAACTATTTGACACTTGAGTTCAAATCTCTTCCGCGAGACCTTTAATTTGATACCAAACACGGTAGGATTTAAATAATATTTATAAAAAACAATTGACAATCGTCCAAAACAACTTTTTCACACCTGAGTTCAAATCTCCTCCGCGATGCCTTTAATTTGATACCAAACACGATAGGAATTAAATAACATTTATATAAAACAATTGATAATCGTCCAAAATAAATTTTGACACTTGAGTTTAAATCTCCTCCGCGATGCCTTTAATTTGATACCAAACACGGTAGGATTTAAATAATAATTATAAAAAACAATTGACAATCGTCCAAAATAACTTTTTGACACTTCAGTTTAAATCTTCTCTGCGAGACCTTTTATTTAATACCAAACACGGTAGGATTTAAATAATTTTTATAGAAAACAATTGACAATCGTCCAAAACAATTTTTTGACACTTGAGTTCAAATCTCCTCTGCGAGACCTTTAATTGAATACCAAACACAGTAGGATTTAAATAATTTTTATAGAAAACAATTGACAATCGTCCAAAACAACTTTTTGACACTTGAGTTCAAATCTCCTCTGCGAGACCTTTAATTGAATACCAAACACAGTAGGATTTAAATAATTTTTATAGCATACAATTGACAATCGTCCAAAGCAACTTTTTGACACTTTAGTTCAAATCTCCTCTGCGAGACCTTTAATTCAATACCAAACTCGGTAGCATTTAAATAATTTTTATAAAAAACAATTGCCAATCGTCCAAAATAACGGCAGGATTCGAAATAAAAAACAACTGATGATAAAAAAAATATTTCTGAAATTCATTAAAAATATTTAAAACGATCATTTTATATTAGATAAGTAATTAACTTATTTAAATTTTACCGCCTAAAATACTTAGAAGCATCGAGGTTGTCGAGCAGAGACATCTGTTGTATTTTTTGAGAAGGAAAAAAATGAATTGAAAAATATTATTTATCATTTCTGTTAGAAATTCACTCATTTGAATTTTACCGCCTAAAATCCTAAAAGAATTGAAGTTGACGAACACAGAAATCTGTCATATTAATTTTAAATTTGAAAAAATATGAAAAAAAAAATTCACATTTTAAAAATTTACAAATTAGTAAACATGTTCCCTCATTTATTCTAAACACAGGTAAATTTGCAAAACTTTTTTATCTCGTCTAGAATTAATACAATTTATACTTACAGTTTCAAACAGATATGTCAAAAATGACAGGATGAACACAAATTCGTGAAAAGTGACAGCTACAATTTTAATTTTTTTCATTGACTTTTAAAATATTTACATTATAGTACACATGTTCACTCATTTATTTTAAACACAGATAAATTTACAAAACATCTTCAACTTGTCTAGAATTAATGTAATTTGTACTCAAAATTTGAAACAGATCTGTCATATATGTCAAATTGAACAAAAATTTGTGAAAAGTTACAACTACAATCAACAAAGTACACTTTCGTAGCAACCCGAGGCCCCCCTTGATGGAAAATTTTAATGTCTTTCGCATTTTATATTTCGCACATCATGTGTAAGAAAAATATGAGACACGCAAAAGGCACTGTTCCACAGGAACCTTTAACACGCAAAAAAAGTTTCACCCGAATACATCAAACCGTTTAGGCTGTAGGCGATTCCGATGGCCGTTGTTAGATTGGCTAAAATATAGAGTGACAGTTCAGACCCACGCCGATTAGTATATAGGACTAGCGGTCCGACCTGCTTCGCAGGTCTGACCCCTAGGCTCCACGTCACTGAAGACGATTACAACTGAAAATGTAAAAAAATAAATTGAGTAGTCTTAAATAACTTCCATTTAATACCAAACAATTGTCGAAGCAAGTTCGTCACCACGTTCCTCGCTTCCATGTTAGTGCACTGACAAAGAAAGCTCGTCACTTCGTTCCTCGCTTCCATGATTCTACTTTGTGACCCTTGAGATTAAATCTCTTCCTTGAGAACTTTAATTTCATACCAAACACGGAAGGATTTAAATAACATTTATAAAAACAATTGACGATCGTCCAAAATAACTTTTTGATATTTGAGTTTAAATCCGCTTCATGAGACTTTTAATTTGATACCAAACACAGTAGGATTTAAATAACATTTATACAAAACAATTAACAATCGCCAAAAATAACTTTTTGATACTTAAGTTCAAACCTCCTCTACGAGACCTTTAATTTGATTCCAAACACGGTAGGATTTAAATAATATTTGTGCAAAACAATTGACAATCGCCCAAAACCACTTTTTGATACTTGAGTACAAACGTCATCTACGAGACCTTTAATTTGATTCCAAACACGGTAGGATTTAAATAATATTTGTGCAAAACAAACGACAATCGCCCGAAACCTCTTTTTGATACTTGAGTACAAACGTCCTCTGCGAGACATTTAATTTGATTCCAAACACGGTAGGATTTAAATAATATTTGTTCAAAACAAACGACAATCACCCGAAACCTCTTTTTGATACTTGAGTACAAACCTCCTCTACGAGACCTTTAATTTGATTCCAAACACGGTAGGATTTAAATAATATTTGTGCAAAACAATTGACAATCGCCCGAAACCTCTTTTTGATACTTGAGTATAAACCTCCTCTACGTGACCTATAATTTGATTCCAAACACGGTAGGATTTAAATAAAATTTGTGCAAAACAAACGACAAACACCCGAAACCTCTTTTTGATACTTGAGTACAAACCTCCTCTACGAGACCTTTAATTTGATTCCAAACGCGGTAGGATTTAAATAATATTTGTGCAAAACAATTGACAATCGCCCGAGACCTCTTTTTGATACTTGAGTACAAACGTCCTCTGCGAAACCTTCAATTTGATTCCAAACACGGTAGGATTTAAATAATATTTGTGCAAAACAATTGACAATCGCCCAAAACCTTTTTTTTTTATACTTGAGTACAAACGTCCTCTGCGAGACCTTTAATTTGATTCCAAACACGGTAGGATTTACATAGTATTTATGAAAAATAATTGACGATCATCCAAAACAACTTTTTGAAACTTGAGTTCAAATCTCCTGCTTAAGACCTTTAATTTGATACCAAATACGGTAGTATTTATATAAAATTTATAAAAAACAGTTGACGATCATCCGAAATAACTTTCTAACACTTTAGTTTAAATCTCCTTCGTGAAACCTGTAATTTGATACCAAACACGATTGTATTTAAATAACATATGTAAAAAACAATTTATGATCGTTCAAAATAACTTATAGTCAGTTCTATGAATTTAGATTATAAAGAAAATTCCGAAATTGATTATAAATATTTTAAGCCATCTTGAAAATAATTTTCAACCTTTTCATATTAGACAAGTAATTTTTATTATTTATACGTTACCGCCTAAAACACTTAAAAGCAACGAAGTTGACGAATAAGAGCATCTGTTATAAAGTATAGTCAAAGCGAAAATTTTTATTGAAAATTATTTTCTTATTTTTAAATTAACGTTTTAAAATTTTACCAAATATTAAACATGTACGTTCATTTATTCCAAACGCAAATAAAATTACTAAAATTATCTAACTTGTTTACAATTAAAGTAATTTATATTTAAAATTTCTAAGTGAACTGTCAATGAAATCCATAAATGTCACATTCATAGCAACGGGCGCAATTCTTTTTATTTAAAATTGAACAAAAAGTACCACGGATAGTGTGATTTTGTAAATTTTGACATTATTTATTTAATATCTTGCACATCATGAGTAAGAAAAATGTGAATTCATAAAAAGCACGTATTCCCAATCAAACTCTAATTGTCTAAATAGGTTTCGATCGAATCCGTCAAATCGTCTAGGCTCTAGAGCTGCGTACAAATTGTGCAAATTTTCGGCCTTATTTATTTAATATCTCGCACATCATGTGTAAGAAAAATGAGAATTCATAAAAAGCACGTACTCCCAATCAAACTCTAAATGCCTGTAAAGGTTTCACTCAAATATATCAAACCATCTAGGCTCTAGAGCTGCGTACAAATTTTATAAATTGGTTGCTAAGCAGATGAAAGAATAGTAAAATACTCAGCCTGATTAGTATATAGGATAGCGGCCCGACCTGCTTCGCAGGTCTGTCCCCTAGGCTCCGCGTCACTGAAGAATTACAACTGAAAATATAGAAAAATAAATTGGGTAGTCTTAAATAATTTCCAATTTATACCAAACATTTGGCTAAGCAAGCTCGTCACTACGTTCCTCGCTTCAATGTCAGTACATTGACGAAGAAAGCTCGTCACTTCGTTCCTCGCTTCCATGTCAGTGCATCGACGAAGCAAGCTCGTCACTACGTTCCTCGCTTCCATGTCAGTACATTGGCGAAGCAAGCTTGTGCCTTAGTTCCTCGCTTTCAAAACAGTGCATGGGCGAAGCAAGCTCGTCACTATGTTCCTCGTTTCTATGTCAGTACATTAACGAAGAAAGCTCGTCACTTTGTTCCTCGCTTTCAAGTCAGTGCATGGCGAAGCAAGCTCGTCACTTCGTTTCTCGCTTTTATGTTACTACTATTTGGCACTTTAGTTTAAATCTCTTCCGTGAGATATTTAATTCAATACCAAACACGTTAGGATTTAAATAACATTTATTAAAAAACAATTGACGATTTAACAAAATAACTTTGTGACACTTGAGTTGAAATATCCTTCATGAGATTTTAATTTGATACCAAACACGGTAGAATTTAAATAATATTTATAAAAAACAATTGACAATCGTCCAAAACAACGTTTTGACACTTGAGTTTAAATGTCCTCCGCGAGGCCTTTAATTTGATACCAAACACGGTAGGAATTAAATAACATTTATACAAAACAATTGACAATCGTTCAAAATTACTTTTTGACACTTGAGTTCAAATCTGCTCCGCGAGGCCTTCAATTTGATAACAAACACGGTAGGATTTAAATAATATTTATAAAAAACAATTGACAATCGTCCAAAACAACTCTTTGACACTTGAGTTTAAATGTCCTCCGCGAGGCCTTTAATTTGATACCAAATACGGTAGGAATTAAATAACATTTATACAAAACAATTGACAATCGTCCAAAACAACGTTTTGACACTTGAGTTTAAATGTCCTCCGCGAGGCCTTTAATTTGATACCAAACACGGTAGGAATAAAATAACATTTATACAAAACAATTGACAATCGTTCAAAATAACTTTTTGACACTTGAGTTCAAATCTGCTCCGCGAGGCCTTTAATTTGATACCAAACACGGTAGGATTTAAATAATATTTATAAGAAACAATTGACAATCGTCCAAAACAACTCTTTGACACTTGAGTTAGAATCTCCTCCGCGAGGCCTTGAATTTGATACCAAACACGATAGGAATTAAATAACATTTATACAAAACAATTGACAATCGTCCAAAACAACGTTTTGACACTTGAGTTTAAATGTCCTCCGCGAGGCCTTTAATTTGATACCAAACACGGTAGGAATTAAATAACATTTATACAAAACAGTTGACAATCGTTCAAAATAACTTTTTGACACTTGATTTCAAATCTGCTCCGCGAGGCCTTTAATTTGATACCAAACACGGTAGGATTTAAATAATATTTTTAAAAAACAATTGACAATCGTCCAAAATACCTTTATGACACTTTATTTTAAATCTCTAACGTGAAACTTTTAATTTAGTACCAAACACGGCAGGATTAGAAATAAAAAACAACTGATGATAAAAAAAATAATTCTGAAATTGATTATAAATATTTAAAACGATCTTTTTATATTAGATAACTAATTAACTTGTTTAAATTTTACCGCCTAAAATACTTAGAAGTATCGATGTTGTCGATCAGAGACATCTGTATTTTTTGAGAAGAAAAAGAAACCATCTATGAAGCGAAAAATAATTCTCACCTTTTTTATGTTCGATAAAAAGTTAACTCATTTGAATTTTACCGCCTAAATTCCTTAAAAGAATCGAGGTTGACGAACAACGACATCTGTCATAATTATTTTAAATTTAAAAAAAATATGAAAAAAAATATTCAAATTTAAAATAATTACAAAATAATAATAATGTTTGCATATTTATTCTAAACACAAATAAATCGCCAAACTTGTCTAACTGAACTACAATTAAAGTAATTTATATTTAAAATTTCAGACTGAAATGTAAAAATAACTAGTTGCACAAAAATTTGTGAAAAGTGAAAGCTACATTTTTTATTTTTTTAATTGACTTTTAAAATACTTACAAAGTAGTACACATGTTTGTTCATTAATTCTAAACACATATTAATTTACAAAACATCTTTTAGTTACCTAGAATCTATGTAATTTATACTTAAATTTTGAAACAGATCTGTCAGAAATGACAAATTGAACATAAATTTTTGTAAAGTTACAACCAGAATCAACAAACTCCACTTTCATAGCAACCGCACACTTTGATCCATAAACCTTTTTTATTTAATATCTCGCACATCATGTGTACTAAAAATGTGAATTCATGAAAAGGCCCTATTCCAAAAAAATCTCTAACTGCCGGTAAAGGTTTCACTGAAATCCGTCAAACCGTCTAGGCTCTAGAGCTGCGCACAAATTTGGTTACTAGGCAGATGAAAATATATATATATAGAAAGTGAATTAAGCCTTTTAGTATATTGGACTAGCGGTCCGACCTGCTTCGCAGGTCTGACCCCTAGGCTCCGCATCCCTGAAGAAGATTACATCTAAAAATATAGAGAAATAAATTGAGTAGTCTCTTCGTTCCTCGCTTCCAAGTCAGTACTTTGGCGAAGAATGCTCGTCACTTCGTTCCTCGCATTCATGTCAGTACATCGGCGAAGCAAGCTCGTCACTTCGTTCCTCGCTTCCATGTTAGCACTTTTTGACATTAGAGTGTAAATCTCCTCCTTGAGTCCTTTCATTTGATACCAAACATGTTAGAATTTAAATAACATTTATTTAAAAAAAACAACTGACGATCTTCCGAAACAACACTTGAGTTTAAATCTCACGTCTGAGACCTTTAATTTAAATCCAAACACGGTATGTTTTAAATAACATTTATAAAAAACAATTGACAGTCGTGCAAAATAACATTTTGACACTTGAGTTTAAATCTCACGCCTGAGACCTTTAATTTAAATCCAAACACGGTATGTTTTAAATAACATTTATAAAAAACAATTGACAGTCGTGCAAAATAACTTTTTGACACTAGAGTTTAAATCTCACGCCTGAGTCCTTTAATTTTAATCCAAACACGGTATGTTTTAAATAACATTTATAAAAAACAATTGACAATCGTGCACAATAACTTTTTGACACTTGAGTTCAAATCTCCTTCGGAAGACCTTTAATTTGATACCAAACACGGTAGGATTTAAAACATTTATAAAAAAAAACAATTGACAATCATCCCAAAAAAAATTTTTACACTTGGGTTCAAATCTCCTGCGTAAGACCTTAAATTTTATATCAAACATAGTAGGATTTATGACATTTATATATAAAAAAATTGACGATCATCCTAAATAACTTTCTAACAGTTGAGTTTAAATCTCCAAACAAATGATGATCTTTCATAATAACTCTTTGACACTTGAGTTCAAATTTATTTCATGAAACCTTTAATTTGAGACCAAACAGCGTATGATTTAAATAATATTTATAAAAAAACAATTGACGATATTCCAAAATACCTTTTTGACACTTGAGTTAAAATCTCTGTCGTGAAACCTTTAATATGATAATAAACACGTTGGGATTTAAATAACATTTATAAAAAACAATTAACAATCGCCCAAAATAATGTTTTGACATTTTTGTGTATAAATCTCCTCCGTGAAACCATTAATTTGATACCAAACACGGTAGGATTTAAAAAAATTATAAAAAAAACAATTGAAAATCGTACAAAATAGTTTTATGTGTATGAATTTTGATTAAAAAGAAAATTCTGCAATTCATTATGAATATTTAAAATGATCTTGAAAATAATTTTCATCCTTTTTGTATTAGATAAATAATTAATTTATTTAAATTTTACCGCCAAAAATGCTTTAAAGCATCGATGTGTACGGCCAGAGACATCTGTTATACTTTTACTTAAAATTTCAAACTGAACTGTCAAAAATGACACGGTGCACACAAATTTGTGAAAAGTGACAGCTACAATTTCAATATTTTTGACTGACTTTTAAAATATTTACAAAATAGTACACATATATGCTCATTCATTTACTCTACACACAGATAAATTTACAAAACTTATGAAACTTGTCTAGATTTAGTGTAATTTAAACTTAATTTTTCAAAAAGATATGTCAAAAATGACAAGAACACAAATTTGTGAAAAGTTACGACTACAATACAGTTATTCATTTAAAATCAACAAATTTCACATTCATAGCAACGCTCGCATACTCTGATTTCCGCCTTATTTATTGAATATCTCGCACATCATGTGTAAGAAAAATGTGAATTCATAAAAAGCACGTATTCCCAATCAAACTCTAACTGCCAGTGAAGGTTTCACCCGAATCCGTCAAACGGTCTAGGCTGTAGGTCTTCGTACAAATTGCACAAATTTGGTTGCTAGATTGGCTAAAGTATAGTGAAATACTCAAGCCTTTTAGTATATAGGACTAGCGGCCCGACCTGCTTCGCAGGTCTGTCCCCTAGGCTCCGCGTCACTGAAGAAGATTACAACTGAAAATGTAGAAAAATAAATTCAGTAGACTTAAATAACTTCAAATGTATACCAAACAATTGGCGGAGCAAGCTCGTCACTACGTTCCTCGCTACCAAGTCAGTACTAGACGAAGAAAGATCGTCAGTTCGTTCCTCGCTTTCAAGTCAGTGCATCGGCGAAGCAAGCTCGTCACTACGTTCCTCATTTCCATGTCAGTACATTGACGAAGAAAGCTCGTCACTTCGTTCCTCGCTTTCAAGTCAGTGCATAGGCAAAGCAAGCTCGTCACTTCGTTTTTCGCTTCCATGTTACTAATATTTGGCACTTTAGTTTAAATCTCTTCCGTGAGATATTTAATTCAATACCAAACACGTTAGGATTTAAACAACATTTATTAAAAAACAATTGACGATTTACCAAAATAACTTTTTCACACTTGAGTTGAAATATCCTTCATGAGACTTTTAATTTGATACCAAACACGGTAGGATTTAAATAATATTTATAAAAAACAATTGACAATCGTCCAAAACAACGTTTTGACACTTGAGTTTAAATGTCCTCCGCGAGGCCTTTAATTTGATACCAAACACGGTAGGAATTAAATAACATTTATACAAAACAATTGACAATCGTTCCAAATAACTTTTTGACACTTGAGTTCAAATCTGCTCCGCGAGGCCTTTAATTTGGTACCAAACACGGTAGGATTTAAATAATATTAATAAAAAACAATTGACAATCGTCCAAAACACCTTTATGATATATTATTTTAAATCTCTAACGTGAAACTTTTAATTTAGTACCAAACACGTCAGGATTAGAAATAAAAAACAACTGATGATAAAAAAAATAATTCTGAAATTGATTATAAATATTTAAAACGATCTTTTTATATTAGATAACTAATTAACTTGTTTAAATTTAACCGCCTACAATACTTAGAAGTATCGATGTTGTCGATCAGAGACATCTGTTGTATTTTTTGAGAAGAAAAAGAAACCATCTATGAAGCGAAAAATAATTCTCAACTTTTTTATGTTAGATAAGAAGTTAACTCATTTGAATTTTACCGCCTAAATTCCTTAAAAGAATCGAGGTTGACGAACAACGACATCTGTCATAATTATTTTAAATTTAAAAAAAATATGAAAAAAAAAATTCAAATTTAAAATAATAATAATAATGTTTGCATATTTATTCTAAACACAAATAAATCGCCAAACTTGTCTAACTGAACTACATTTAAAGTAATTTATATTTAAAATTTCAGACTGAAATGTCAAAATAACTAGTTGCACAAAAATTTGTGAAAAGTGACAGCTACATTTTTTATTTTTTTAATTGACTTTTAAAATACTTACAAAGTAGTATACATGTTTGTTCATTAATTCTAAACACAGATAAATTTACAAAACATATTCAAGTTATCTAGAATATATGTAATTTATACTTAAATTTTGAAACAGATCTGTCAGAAATGACAAATTGAACATAAATTTTTGTAAAGTTACAACCAGAATCAACAAACTCCACTTTCATAGCAACCGCACACTTTGATCCATAAACCTTTTTTATTTAAAATCTCGCACATCATGTGTACTAAAAATGTGAAATCATAAAAAGGCGCTATTCTGAAAAAATCTCTAACTTCCGGTAAAGGTTTCACTGAAATCCGTCAAACCGTCTAGGCTCTAGAGCTGCGCACAAATTTGGTTACTAGGCAGATGAAAGTATATATAGATATATAGAAAGTGAATTAACCTTTTAGTATATTGGACTAGCGGTCCAACCTGCTTCGCAGGTCTGTCCCCTAGGCTCCGCGTCACTGAATAAGATTACAACTGAAAATGTAGAAAAATAAATTGAGTAGTCTTAAATAACTTCCAATTTAAACCAAACAATTGGCGAAGCAAGCTCGTCACTACGTTCCTTGCTTCCATGTCAGTACATTGACGAAGAAAGCTCGTCACTTCGTTCCTCGCTTCCATGTCAGTGCATCGGCGAAGCAAGCTCGTCACTACGTTCCTCGCTTCCATGTCAGTACTAGACGAAGAAAGCTCGTCACTTCGTTCCTCGCTTTCAAGTCAGTGCATCAGCGAAGCAAGCTTATGCCTTCGTTCCTCGCTCTTAAGTCAGTGCATCGGCGAAGCAAGCTCGTCACTATGTTCCTCGTTTTCGTGTCAGTACATTGACGAGGAAAGCTCGTTACTTCGTTTCTCGCTTTCATGTTACTACTATTTGGCACTTCAGTTTAATTCTCTTCCGTGAGATATTTAATTTAATACCAACCACGATAAGACTTAAATAATATTTATAAAAAACAATTTACAATCGCCCAAAACAACTTTTTGGCACTTGAGTTCAAATCTCCTCCGCGAGGCCTTTTATTTGATACCAAACACGGTAGGAATTAAATAACATTTATACAAAACAATTAACGATCATCCAAAACAACTTTTTGACACTTGAGTTTAAATCTACTCCGCGAGACCTTTAATTTGATACCAAACACGGTAGGTTTGAAATAATATTTATAAAAAACAATTGACAAACGTCCAAAACAACTTTTTGACACTTGAGTTCAAATCTCCTCCGCGAGACATTTAATTTGATACCAAACACGGTAGGTTTTAAATAATATTTATAAAAAACAATTGACAATCGTCCAAAACAACTTTTTGACACCTGAGTTCAAATCTCCTCCGCGGGACCTTTAATTTGATACCAAACACGGTAGGATTTAAATCATATTTATAAAAAACAATTGACAATCGCCCAAAACAACTTTTTGATACTTGATTTCAAACCTCCTCTGCGGGACCTTTAATTCAATACCAAACACGGTAGGAATTAAATAACATTTATAAAAAACAATAGACAATCGTCCACTTTATGACACTTTATTTTAATTCTCTAACGTGAAACTTTTAATTTAGTACCAAACACGGCAAAATTAGATATAAAAACTGATGATAAAAAAAATAATTCTGAAATTGATTATAAATATTTAAAACGAACTTTTTATATTAGAAAAGTAATGAATTCTTAAAATTTTACCGCCTAAATTACTTAGAAGCATCGAGGTTGTCGAGCAGAGACATCTGTTTTAATTTTTGAGAAGAAAAAGAAACTATATATGAAGTGAAAAATAAATTTTAACTTTTTTGTATTAGATAAGAAATTAACCCATTTGAATTTTACCGCCTAAAATCATTAAATGAATCGAGGTTGACGAACAGAGACATCTGTCATATTTATTTTGAATGGAAAAAATATAAGAAAAAAATTCTCAATTTAAAAATCTACAATATAGTAAACATGCTCCCTCATTCATTCTAAACACAGGTAAATTTGCAAAACTTTTTTATCTGGTCTAGAATTAATTCAATTTATACTTACAGTTTCAAACAGATATGTCAAAAATGACAGGATGAACACAAATTCGTGAAAAGTGACAGCTACAATTTAAATTTTTTTCATTGACTTTTACAATATTTTCATTATAGTACACATATTCACTCATTTATTTTAAACACATATAAATTTACAAAACATCTTCAACATGTCTAGAATTTATGTAATTTATACTTAAAATTTCAGACAGATCTGTCATATATGTCAAATTGAATAAAAATTTGTGAAAAGTTACAACTACAATCAACAAAGTACACTTTCGTAGCAACCCGAGGCCCCCCTTGATGGAAAAATTTAATGTCTTTCGCATTTAATATTTCGCACATCATGTGTAAGAAAAATATGAGACATACAAAAGGCACTGTTCCACAGGGATCTTTAACACGCAAAAAAAGTTTCACCCGAATACATCAAACCGTTTAGGCTGTAGGCGATTCCGATGGCCGTTGTTAGATTGGTCAAAGTATAGAGTGACAGCTCAGGTTAAGCCGATTAGTATATAGGACTAGCGGTCCGACCTGCTTCGCAGGTCTGACCCCTAGGCTCCGCGACTCTAAAGAAGATTACAACTAAAATGTAGAGAAATAAATTGAATAGTCTCTTCGTTTCTCGCTTCCAAGTCAATACATTGGCGAAGGATGCTCGTCACTTCGTTCCTCGCATCCTTGTCAGTACATCGGCGAAGCAAGCTCGTCACTTCGTTCTTCGCTTCCATGCTAGTACTTTTGGATTTTGAATCTCCTCCGTGAGAACTTTAATTTCATTCCAAACACGATAGGATTTAAATAACATTTATAAAAAACAATTGATAATCGTCTAAAACAACTTTTTGACACTTTAGTTTAAATCTTCTTCATAAGATTGATAACAAACACGGTAGGATTTAAAACATTTATAAAAAACAATTGACAATCATCCAAAACAACTGGTCCAAAAGTGTAGGAGTAATACAATTGACAGTCGACCTAAAGGTCTCATTTGTCATTCACCATCACGCTACTGAATACTGAACTCTAAATAATATGACCCAGTTCATGCTATGAGTTCTACGATTTTAAATCCCAATAATAATGTACGACAAATTTAATTTTATTGAATTCTAGTTCTGCAAGTGCAGATTTCAAAATCGAGAAGTACAATTTGTGACACATTTTATAATTGCAAAATATCTTCACTTCGAGGTGATCCTTTAAATACCACCGTGGATAACTTAGATGAAATACAGATCCCAAAAATAATTGGTTATTACAATATAAACTGAATTTATTAAAATCATATAATTACTTATAAAATATCTACGACTCTCGGTTAATTACAACTAAGACTAAGATAAAATATGGAGCTGCAAGTCCAGTAGATAGATAAATATAATTTAGTCAGCTTATATATTTGACATAAATATATTTAATCTACAAAAAATATAGAGTTGCAATTTCAGATTACAAACTATCTTATTCAACGATTGATAGGAACAATTGAATTCTATGAAATTCCAATCTAAATTTATGCCAATTTCCAAGTCATGAAAAAACACACATACACAAATACATACATAACATGATACTATATCCCACCCAGTGGTGTAGCACGAACCAACAATCAATCTCCTCTAAAATTCATATCCTTTCACACCACTTTCGCCTCGTCCACATTCATAATGCATGCTCCATCCAACAGAACACCTTTTTGTTCTTATCAACCCCCTTGCATATCACTTAACTTAGAAATTGTTAAGGCTTCTTAACATTAGAATTTTTCCATACAACTTCCCTTTCACACTGAACAAATTTATCGCTTGAAAATTTGTACATTAACTTGAACTGCTTTTGCCTTTAAATAAAGGACAAATGACAGGAGCCACGCACCGTTACAAACAAAATTTGAAAAATAAACTAACCAATCAAATAATCTTTCACCACCATATTTCAACATTTCATTTGTTATACCACCCATACCGGGAGACTTACTATTCTTTAGACGCATCAATGCAAATCTGACGTCACCTTCATCTATAACCCATTCAACGTTTCTAGCATTTATTCTATTTTTTCCTTTATTATTCACTCCATTTACACCACCATACAATTCCTTAAAATACTCGCACCATCTATTCTAACATCTGATTCACTGGTCTTATACTCCCACCTCTCTATCTTTTTACAGTCTGCCAAATCATTCGCTTATTCATATTAAAATAATTCGTTAATGTTTGACTCACCAATTCATCAAAACGTTTTATAACTATTTTTGCGTTCATTACAATAATTGTACATATATACATACATAACATCACGCTATGTCCCACTTAGTGGAGTAACACGAACCCAGAAACACAGTCAACCAACAATCAATCTCCTCCACAGCACTTTCGCCTCGTCTACATTCATAGTGCGATTCATACATGCTCGTGTATTCTTCACACTCGGAATCATTCGTTCACGCAACAAACCATCAATCATACCCAACCAGTTATTCCTCGGACGCCCACGCAATCGTTCACCTTCAATCTCACCCACATATATTAGTTTCACCAACCTTTCATTCGACAATAGCTCAACATGTCCAAACCACCTTAACTGACTCACTCCCACTTTCTTAACAACATTCTTCACAATCTCACACTCATCATACACCAATGAATTCCGTATACGATCACGTCAATAATACAATAATTGTAATAATTATAATTGATTACAATAATGTACTGATTAGAACAGTGTATTAATGACAATAATTTTTTGATTACAAAAATGCACGGACATCGATTACAACAATGAACTTATATTGAATACAGAAATATATTCGTGTTGATTACAACAATACACTTGATTACAACAATGTACTGATTACAATATGGGAGGCATTTTAGTTTCCTGCCGACTTAAAAGATGGCATTATGAGTATTAAATTACATAAAATAAATTATTTTAAATTCATTGAATTTTAAAATAGTGACCCAAAGGTCATTTTCATTTTCCAAAGAAAATTAAAAACATATTTCTAATGTAAATATCAAATTTTGATAACGCGCTGGTGAAAAATAAAATAAAATTTGTGATATACATTTTAATTTAATTTTTTTAATTTCCGCGCCATACACGTGAACCAGTTCCTGTAATGTAGTTTCCTGCCGTGCCGCAAAAAGCAGCACTATCGGTTATGTTTTGTAACTTTGGACAAATAGCATTCAGCAATCTTACAAAGTTACTATCTCCCGTCATTTGATAGTTTTGTAATCAGCTTTTTAAATTATGTGTTATTTTCTTTTTAAATAATTTATTTTGCAATATTTAAACATATTTTCCAATATTTTAATCTCTTGCCTCTGCAGTTTTCTATCTCAACAAATTGCACATTATAGAGAATATTTTTAATGTGTATAAGCATTCTTAGCTTCAATAAGCATATGTCGATTTAAAATAAATTTGACGTATGTCGATTGGCAAAGAATGACGTATCTCTTTTCTTGATTCTGCCATAACTGGTACAAAGACATATAAAAATGCCTATTTTATAAAGTATAGCTATTATATAAATACCTACTTTAAAAATATTGAAATACATTATTGTACTAATTAAGTTTGTCTGAATACATTAAAACTTGATAAATTTCAACTTTTGTTCATTACGGTTTCGAATCAGACTTTCGAAAAGTTAGGTTAGATATAAAGTTATACATCACATTTCAATGTATTATTTAACAAACTTGGGGTTTTATAGAATAATCTAAATGGTTTAGCTTTGTTTTAGTAGTACAACACACTGAGCAATTACCAGTATTTTCTTTCTGTATCAAAACATCAGTCAACATTTATCTTCAAATCATTTTGTTGAAAATATCTGCAATAAATGTGCATGTATTAAACTATATAGAAATTTAAACAAATATTTATCTTACAATCATTATTGTACTTCAATATCCCAGTTTAGTTTGCCTGAATGTATTAAAACTTGGTAAATATACGTTTCATTTCTGGTTTTAAATTAACCTGTCAAAATTTAAGTAAAATGAAATTTATATATCACATTTTATGTAATTTTACATACCTGGATTATGGAACAACATTAATTTTTTGAAGCGTTACATGCCATTGTGTTATTATAAAAACTGTCTCTTAAATTATTCAAACTTGGAATTTAATCTTTGAGAAGTTTTGATTCAACAGAATTATCATTGTCACAATAAGTAATACCTCAAATCTCCATTACGTATAATTGTGCTTTCATTTACGATCATAATGATCTGTATTTTCTAAAGTATTGTGCACTGACCGATTAATACTATCAATCAATGAAAACATGCACTCGCCATACCTTATACTGACACTTTGGGTGCGTTCGTTATAAAATCTATCCAGCGTACGGTATTCCGCAATTCTTACACTTTTGCATTATTAAAAATGTACGACGTTTATTAATTCTACAACAGAATTATAAAACATAATACAAAAAGGATTTATTTTAGGTTATGTAAATTCAAATTGACATTTTTTGCTTGCAATTAATAAATAATAATTATTTTATTGCTTCTATTAATTATAGGAATATATAGGTATACAGCAGATATACAATTAAATTTACTTATATGTATACTGCTAATTTTATTTTGCTTCTTCAAGCTAAAATGTCAAAAAATTTAAACACTTCAAAAATATAAATTTTCTTCAAATTCATTGCACAAATAGATTAACTATTATAATTTATTACATTAATGTTCAAATGCTTAAAAACTTTCAAATAAAAACGAAAAAAAAAATATTAAACTTGCACACAAATTTGTGAAAAGTGACAATTACAATTTGAATTTTTAAATTGACTTTTAAAATATTTACATTATAGTACACATGTTCACTCATTTATTTTAAACACAGATAAATTAACAAAACATCTTCAACTTGTCTAGAATTAGGGTAATTTATACTCAAAATTTGAAACAGATCTGTCATGTATGTCAAATTGAACAAAAATTTGTGAAAAGTTACAACTACAATCAACAAAGTACACTTTCGTAGCAACCCGAGGCCCCCCTTGATGGAAAATTTTAATGTCTTTCGCATTGAATATTTCGCACATCATGTGTAAGAAAAATATGAGACACGCAAAAGGCACTGTTCCACAGGGACCTTTAACACCCAAAAAAAGTTTCACCCCAATACATGAAACCGTCTAGGCTGTAGAGGTGGCCGATGGCCGTTGTTAGATTGGCTAATCTATAGAGTGACAGTTCAGACCCACGCCGATTAGTATATAGGATTGGCTACTTGTACCGGGTTTCATTAGGCGATAATTCGTTCCCTATGAGTTTTAGAACAAAAGTGTAAATACAAGAAATGTTCAGAAACAAAAACTGCATCAAACAAGAGTAAATTTATTGATGTAGTACATTTCTGTAATGAGATGGACGTAAAATAAAATTTATATTTTTAGCTAATTTCAGAGTGCCACAGTAAACAAAACATACAAACAATTTGAGTTTGACAGATGACATTTGATTTAATGATTATTGACTTGGCTACATTATTTATCAGTAGTCACAGACATATTTTACATATTTACATCTTTTTGTATGTTTTGTTTACCTTGGCACTCTGGAAATAGCTAAAAATTATAAATATTATTTTACGTCTATCTCATGACATCAATAAATTTAGGCTCATTTGATGCAGCTTTACCTTTTGAACATTTTTTGTATTTACATTTTTGTTCTCAAATTCATAGGGAACGAACTATCGCCTAATGAAAATTTTAGCATTGTATTTCCTATGTATTACAAGAAAAATAGGTACCCGATATATTCAATGATGTAATATCTAAGTAGATTAATGAAAAGCACAAATTATTAAGTCAATATATTCCAAATTTTTATATTTATTAAAATTTCAACTTGTTGCTGTTCTGCGGTATGTACGAGTAATTTAACGAAAAAGAAAGTCTGGAATAGTAATAAATCCTTTAACTTTTAGATTATACGGTAAATATTTTTATGGTAACGTATCAGATTGTGTATCATGCGGCCCTTAAATTTGGATCCTAGAGGCGACAGTTGATATTTTAATATAACCTTTGTAGTTTCCCTTTTGGAGGCTGTGACTTCATGTGCAAAAATATATTTAACTTACAGAGACAGAACTGTTTTGAACATAAGAAAACAGTTCGCGTTACAAGAAAACCAACTCGTCTGCGGGCAATTAAAAAAAATTTTACAATTTTTACTTTTGTTAGCTTCATTCATACTAAGGTGAAATGGACAAAAAAAATGTGGAAAACTATTTTACGATTGTCGTTAAATTTTAACAGAACGTTAGAACGCTTATGAAAAATTTAAGGACAATATAAGTTTAATAATTAATCAAGTGCCAATAACATTTTTATTTATAAGCTATAGACAAAAATGAAGCTTATACAAAATTCAAGCACAACGATGAAAGAAGTATCCAAATTTGCGTCCAGAAGTTTACGAATATATCAACTGAAAATATGAAATGCATCAAGAATATACGCGTCTGTCTTATTGCGCGGTAGCATGTTTGAAGCAGATGGTATTGAAAATGTCAAAAACTCCAGTGGTGAACCGTACGCAAATTTTACTTTGTAAGCGATTTAAAATAGAGAAATAAAATTCAAGTAAAAATTGTGCGAGTAGGTGATATAAATTTCCATTTTTACAATTTAGTATACACAAAAAATTATTTAATATTATTAAGGTAAATAATCAAATCGGAATTGCACAAACAGGAGTGCCTTTTATTTTTTAAATGCAGTATTACTAAAACTTTGTATACAAATTTTGAATACAGAATTGAAACATACTTGAATTACTATAACCCGGAAACACACAAGGGCCAGTTGTTCCAAGTTCTGATAAAATTTCAGTTAACTATCTGAGAGATAAATTTATTCTACCTACTTGTCAGGAGGTTAAAGTTTTTCGGTTGTTCCACAAAATTTTATCTTCCAGATAGTTAAGTGGCAGGTAACGAATAAAAGGTTAAAATTTGTGTTTATTTTATAAAATTGGTAACTTGGCTGTCACTTTTCATATGACGTAGAAGGTTATAGTTTGATGTTTGTTTTGATTTTATGAATATAAAGATATAATAGAGCCAAAGAAGACAGATTCTATTTCTTGGAAAGAGAAAGAAAAATTTTGGAATCAGCTCGGATCACAATTTAATTCAAGTTGTGGCCAACACTTTGATTCCTAAAAACGGAATATTTGGAATTATAATTTCAATAGTCACATATTCTCAGAACGTACCGTTTAAATTAAAATAACAACTGTCTTCAATGTTTTCAAATGAATGCAGTACTGTATTCTTTGATATATGAAATCTCATGAAAAATTCTTCATCGTTCCTCTTTTCCGAGTGACTACATCTTGGCCGTACCGTATATTGTTTACGCACATTTATATTATTAAAGAAAAAAATCCAATATTTCTTTATCATTACCGACACATAAATCTATTCTTATAAAAAGTAAAGTAGTAATGTTTTATTTGATCCCTTGCGGTATTCAAATTTCTACATTATCATTGTGGTATTTCATTTATTTATAATAAAAACTAATACTATGTATAAATATTTGGTCTGTTTCAACGAATTCTCTTCATCCAATCTTTCTTCTTTTCTTTATATTTGTACCCAACAATCTTATTCTAGGTTTATCTATGGTGTCCTTAGTTTCTCTTCATACTTCATTGCTCTCTTGCTTGTTCAGTCTTCAGTTTGTATCGTTTTGTTTCTTTCTCTAATGAGTATATCGGTATTTATTTACCCAAGTATCCATCTAATATATTATGAACCCCAAATTTTGACTCGCTCCATACATCATAATGCTCATAATCAATTTATCGAATAGCAATATTCTTATATTTTTTTTATCAATTTGTCAATTGCTGAGGTTATAGGCCGCCTGAGTACCTTGTTTTCAGGGGTGACAACGGCACGCAGTGTTACCTGGTGTAGGTTCGCAAAGCGGTCACCCATCAACTACTGACCGCGGATAGTGCTGCTTTGCCCTATACCCCAGATTTGTGGGAGTGCTATGTTAGCTTTCTTCGTTATTTGCTTCATATGTTCATACTCATTTATAAATAGTAATAAATTCCTGGAAATTGTTTATGAAAATAATTAAGTTGACAAGTTACAAAATTTATATGAACCTACGATTAACTTCACGTATTAAATCGTTCGCAATCGGTACACTATTCTCCTGGTAAACCTTTGAATACATCACCGCCATACAAATCCATTTTTATAAATAATAATAATAAATTCCTAGAAATAGGTTATGAAAATAATTAATTTGACAAGTGTCAAAATGTATATGTTCGGTTCACTTCGTGTATTAAATCGTTTGTATTCGGTACAATATCCCCCTGGTAAACCATCTAACTGGTAGTTTGACTGCCAGTTACCTATCCTACTGTTAACAGATGTTTATCCTATTGGTAACTTTTAACTGAACATGGAAAAACCAAAACAAGGTTTACCAGTCGAATAAATTTATACCGAATTCCTAACTGAAGGTGGAACAACCGGGCCTAAGTATCATTACGGTATAGTTTTTATTTGCACTATATTTTGTTAATGTATCGCAGGCATAGACTGCCATTCTACGTTGCTATGACTACAATGTTTCGACTGAAAGCCTGGTAATGTTAATAATGCATTATTTCTATACTATTTGATTAATAGTTTCTAATAGATATGCTTGTGCATCCTTAGTGAGACTCTTGCAATATTGAAATCTATCACCTTCACCAATATTTTGGTTTAACCATCTCCATTTTTTTTAATAATAGGATTATAATAATACAGCAGAAGATATTTGTATTTTTTGGGAAATATATTTTCCGAATCTTTTCTCTGTTGTTTGAGGGTCACTGGTAACCATAATTCTGTTTTCCTTACCAATATTCTCACATTCTTGTTTGCATACTCGTCATTAAATTCATACTTTTATTTATTCAGAGATACACTGCAAACATTCTGCTGTAAAATGAACATGGGGATATTGTTCGTTCAGTGTTTGCATTTTTCATCGCAATATCCAATCGATTCAGCATTTGTATTTGAAAACCAATATTAAATAATAATAAAAAAAAGAACCCTGTACATTTTGAAACTATTATACTATCGAAAGTTTTATCAATATTCTACCCGTATATATTGTACCAACAAAAAAGGTATGAACATTAAGGGTAGTTCAAATTTCAAATATAAAAATTTACCATAACGGAGCTGTGGTAATCTGGGAAACATAATAGTTATTTATATTACTATTGAGGTAAAGGCCTTGTCAATCCATGAGTGTGTAGGATGCACAACGAGCGATAGCGAGATGTATATTCACACGAATGAGTTAGGCCTCTAACTCAAGTGTGATATAAAAGACTTTATCACGTCACAAAGATTAAAAAAAAAAATTTGCAATAATTGATTTTAAAGGAGCAGAATAGAACGAATTTGTTTGTTTCTATGACAATTTTGATAACAGACCGGAAATAGTTTTTGTTCAATCTTGCTATTGAAACTTGTTTCTTACTCAGATAAGGAGCTCGGAACCTTCTGTTTTGTCTACTCAACTCATTCCTATGGCAAGGGGTGGGTAATGACAGGTGAGTGGGCGAAAGTTCTTTCACTCACTACTTTCGCCCACTCGCCTGTCATTACCAAATTGACTGATTCGTTACATTGAGAATGTGAACCACAAGGATGGGGCGCGTACTTGCAATAGCAAAATTGAACAAAACGCTATGCAACACTCTTAGAGAAACGAATTTGCTCATTTATGTCTTTGTCCACTCGGTTGGGGCCGCGTGTTTAAAATTGACACATGCGTGAGTGAAATTCTTAGTTTCTTCACTCGTATAGTAATTATACTATTCCATGGAGTAAAGTTGAGCGAACGAGTGAGGTAATAGACAAAAACGCATCAAATTATCTCAATGTGTGAGGCGATAGGCAAGAACGCATCAAATTACCACATTGAGTGGCATAATATGATAGATTGCTCTATTAAAATAATGGGAATAATATGTTTATTACATCAGTGACGTAGATAAAATGACATGATATACATTACATCGGGTGAGTTTTGTAAGTGCTTTACCTTTGGCATATTTAGATCTATTGGAGTTACATGAAATTAGATAAATATTGTAATATTTGTAGGCCATTTCAATGAGGCATTTGTTTGCCCAAAATTGTGCATGGGTTTACTAGCCATGAACGAATTTTAAAGAGTTTCATTCATGAAATAATGTATTTAAATAGAAATGACCGACACCAAAGCTCTTTTTACAAATGAAAAAAAAAAATATTTGAATACCGGGAATTTATCGTTCATAAATAAAAGATTTTTGTGTCTTTTCCAATTTCAGAATTTATGGCATAAATAGCTCCATTGTAACGCATCGGGCTATGAACCCCAATTCAAATCAACTGTCAACACATTTAACTTAACTTTAACTTTGTTCCTCTTCCACTAACACCTTTGGGGACGTAATTTGTCGGCTGGTAACCATTTACTGAGGTGTGCGAAAGCAGATTGCCATGCCTAAAAGTGAGTAAATGACGTAATGATATATGTATTATTTGAAGTATTTAATTTATTGAGAAAAAAATTTCAAATAAAAATATGCAGAGTATTTAAGTTCCTAGCTTAAGAAAATCTGAAATTATGTTATTCATACTATGGTATTATTAAGAAATATTATTCCTTTAAAATGTGTTATATAATTGCATAGTAATATAAACATTTTTTATGAATATTTAATGAAAATCTTAGTTTGCTTTGATGACGAAGAAATTCGAAATATTATAGAAAAATTAGTCTACCCGGTAGGCAGACGTTGTCCTGCCACAGACCTCGCTACATATACAAAATTCCGGTGTTCGTAATTCTTCTTCTCCGAAACGCCTTGAAAGATTTTGGTGAAAATTTTTTTTTGTTCTTATGGGTCACCTGGATAGTCAAATGCAAAAGTTATGAATATCAGGAAAATTTTTAAAAAATGTGTGTCTCGACAACAGTCCAACTATATCTAAGAACCATCCTGGTAATCCCATGACTAAAAAAAATTTTTTTCACAAAATCGGTCAAGCCGTTTAAGAGGAGCAGAATTGCCAACACACGCAAACCGGAATTATATATATTAAGATGTTATAATTGATATCGTTGGTGAAATATTACTGTTTATTAATATACGTTCCACTATTAGTCCCATTAGAAGAAATATAATTTTACTAACTTTGGAACATCATATTATGTATAAAAAATGTTTTCACTTAAACTGAGTGTTCGACACCGACCATTTCTATCTAAAATAATATTTCTTTTAGCTTATTTATACTGTATTTAATTTAAAAATTTAGGTATAGAAATTTAATGATAAGGACTATTTTTTGGCTGGTTGATGTATGTAAATGAAACTCTTGGCTATAAATTTAATTTAAAATATATGACATATATATATATATATATATATATATAAATTCCTCTTTTCACGACCGGGAGAGAAACTAGGTTTCTTTGATACCAATATCATGACAGAAACAGCCAATTTCATATCTATGGAAGATATGTACACTTTCTCTCCCGGCGTGAAGGAAAGTGCTCAAATAATGTAAAAAATGAACAAAATTAAACAATTCCAAGGTAACTATCTTAATTTATATTACAATTTATATAATTTTGAATTACATAAAAACCATCATAAATATTGGTGTCGTGAAAAAATAGTACATACATCTCAGAAGAGAAGTGTCTTTTTCCCTTGTCGTATTGCAGCCCTCGCCTGTCTACCCCCTCGTACTTCAATTTAGTCCGCGGGAAAAAATCATACACTTCTCTCCCTTAATGTATTATAGGTATACTATTATTGGATTATGCTGGATTTACTAATTGAAAGATGTACAATTTACATTTAAAATATCACCATATTTCATATGCTAAAGCCTCATGCACAATACAGAATTAGTGGTTATTGTTATTACGGTTAAAGCCAGAAGTTTGGCTTACTTGCGCACTCACAACAATCCTAATTTCAGTTAGCCCAAGAGTTTGCATACTCCAAACTTTATGGTTAGTGTTAGCATAGACAACATCCAATCAGAGAGTGTTGAAATGAGATAGTAAATACTTCGAATTTCGAATTTCTTGGTTAAACTGAAAATTGATCAAATGTTAATAAATTTAATCAAGTGCAAATAAGAAAAGAATTGTTAGTTGCGACGCAATTTTCACATTCATGAAAGAAAAATAAGTGATATAATAGAAGATGGCGGATATGTCCAGTAAATCAAAACAGTAGAAAATTTTGTTCAAGAAATATAAATACATGATGAAGATATGCCTTTAAATGACACATTGATAACTATAAATAAATTTGATTATTTATTACGACTTATGGAGCCACTTATAACTGCCATTTCTTCGATTGAAGAACATCATTATAAAACCTAGTTGACAACTTAGCCATTTCTTGTTAATTGCTTATGTGAAAAATCAGAAGCCTCATTCTAATTGGTACATATTAATTGTCATAAATTCATTATGAACCAGGAAGCTAAATCGCAAATTTAAAATGTTAATTTATACATCTAACTTCGTAATCTGAATTCATTATAACTGTCCATGACCAAAATAATTACTAAAATTATTCTATTATAAAATACCAATTTTACATTCACAATTAGTAACCTATGCATTATTTATAAAAACAAAATATATCACAGAAATGATCCCGAAATCATAACTCTCATAGTTCTCAATATTCCAGTTGGGTGGCATTAACAGGAAACACCCTCAATTGGAATTTATTTATTAAAAGTAACATTATCATAATATATCAGAAATGTATGTCATATACAAATATGCCACTAATTATGTATGTAAATATTGTTGAATATTGCACATAGCAGGTAGAGAATGAACTTGATCATTAGTCATATTCGAAGGGTTGGTTACACTGACTATGGACATATTTCTTGTTTACAGTTTCAACCTGAATTAATATTAGCAAGTTCATAAACTACCGTTAGCTCTACCCTTATATTTAACCCGAACCCTTTCTGAATGTATCCCTAGCAAACCTTTAATTAAATGTGTACACCACTAAGTTGTTCCAACAAACTTTTTAGACTATTAACGTCTTAAACTGCCTACTAAATATTAATATTTGAATATAATCTGAGACAGATGAATAGTTAATTACTGTTGAAAAACTTAAATGAAATGCATAGCGTATTTAAGTTTTTACGTTTGTAAATTACCGGAATGGTTTGAATTATTAAAGAGTTTCTTGAAGAACACTAGTTTTTTCGCAAATTAAAACTATTTTAGTTCTCTGGAAAGTTTGGCTAGATTCCATGAATTTTTGAATATTCTATTTGTTATTCTTTCCTTAAATCAAAATTACAAGAGTTGTTCCGAAACTTCTAAGAACTATCTGCTTCCTTTCCATGTTTTATTTTTCGGTAGAAGAATGGATAATGATGTTTCGCACATATACATTATGATTTGGCCCGTTGGATTTTACACCAAATCTCTAACAGGAATTCGATGAACTTCAAGAGTTTTGTGAGATTCTTAACTCCGCAACACACCAAATATCATCAGCTATTTGTGATTAATTTCAGTTCAGTTTGATAAATGAAGTGTCTTACCTTTAAAAGATGACACTTACATATACAGGACGTAACAGCCAAACGAGCTACCTTACATAACTTCCAAGTTATTAAACATACAATAAAATACTATAAGACTCTCATAGAGGACCCAGGGGAACATCCAAATATGCCAGAAAATATTTTTTTAATCAATGGTTTTCAAACTACAACATTAATTTATATTTTTTTTTTAATAAGATATGTTTTTTTTTGTGAATCAAAGAATCAATTATTTTATATTCTTACATAAAATGATGATATTATATAGTGGGGAAGAAATTATTGGTGTGAAAGCACAAGTGTAAGTATAATAATTACAATAATACGTTGCCTGTATTATCAGTCTCTGGAGACCGATGCAATACTTTCTTTTAAAAGTAGTAATATTAATCTTTAATGTTAAATACCTAGAAAAACATTTAAAATCATATCAGTCCCTAGAGAACTATAGCGCTCTGTATAACAATCATATAACTTGCTGTATCGGTCATCCCAGATAATATTTCCTCATTGTTTGCAATATATGTTAATGTAGTAGTAAACTTCGAGACTTACGATTGTAAACTATGGGTTCCGGTGCAATAATATTCTTTTATGACTTAACATAATGAAGAAGATCACAGTTTTCTTTCACAAGAGTTTTTAGTGATGCTCTTTAAATAATTTTAGATAAGTTCTTTTAATTAAACAATTAAATTTTTGTTATCAACTACAGTTTTTCTTTACTAATAAATAAACTATAAAACATCATTCAGTGTTTTAATCATGTCTAAAATTACTATCACCCTGGTGCGGCATGGGTAGTCGGAGAGACTGATGTGCTTTTAATAGTAACATGGTGGAAAATAAAGAATAGAAAAACTTCACACACATGATCTTTTGATTGCTGAGAGATATCGTTTTTATGTCGTCTTATTGCATTTAACCACAATATTCTACTTTTTAATGAATTTATTTATCAAACTGATATATTATGTCACTTTCGCATTCAAATAAACCTTTAAAACACATGAAAACACACGAAAACAGTATGGTATACAAACACATGTTCTATGTGAACAAAGAAGGTGACGTCACGACAGACTACGGCACAATCTACGATCGTTTTTTGCGTTTTTTGAAACTAGTTTTTAAAATATTAATATTTACCCCTTTAGGATAAACAAATTTATTTTTAACTATTTTTCTATAGATACAGGAAGTATAAAGTTCACTTTAAATTTATATTTGAAAATTATGCGAGTCCTCTATTAATAATTTAGTAGTTTTTGGTTTTTATAATAGCCTACTGTTTCAATTGAATTTTTCTAAAAAAAAATTATAACGTAAGGATATAAAATGTTTGCAAAGTTGAATTTACAAAAAAATCTCTATCGAATGATCCAAAAAATAAATTCCATCTCATTTTATAAAAATATGATGTGCCCAGCACATAACCTCCCGCCCAATACAATTCTTAAACGGTATAAAATAGTATTTGAACGAAGATAGAGAAACATACCTTCTTATTTGTTTATATTCTATTTATATTTGAGAAATTTAAGTTTTCTTTCGTATATTTATTTAATTTTATATATATATATATGACACTAAGAAAACAGCTTCTCAATCACAATGACATGTGTCACATTTCGTAAATAATTGAAATTTTTTTAAGTGTTTCCATGGTGCACATGGAATGCAAGATTTATAAAAATTTATAAAATTTTAGTTTCTTTATATTTGATTATCTCCAAAACTAATGATAATTAATATAATTTGTGTAATCAAAACGGATGTAAAATTAAATATTCTACAACTTTCAAAATAACATAAATTGTTGAAAAATAATATTTAACCGTGTTTTTCACGAAAAACTGTTAAGAACTTCAAATAAACTGCTACTTCCTGTTGACCAATTTTATCCAAAACCTAATCAGCTCTTCATTTATATATAAGAAGCAAAAATTCACAAAATTATATTTTTTTGTATTATAATATTTGAGTTATGCGAGACGAAAAAATTGCCACAGACTACACACATGCATACATACATACATACAGACATCATCGCGAAAATAGTAAAATCGTATTGTAGGGACTCTAAAACGTGCTTATTCATTGAAAACTCACTACCCAATTTTTTGACCAAAAACAATACCTCCCTTACCTAGAGGTAGGCGGGAGGTAAAAAGTCTGTTGTAGATTGAGAACCAATAGATTTAATTTTTTTTCATTGTTAGATGCCTTGGTTCATAGTGTAACGTTCGTGGGTTTTAAAACGTTTTTATTGAAACGAACAAGAAATATTATTAATAACAAATAATGAATAATTATTATAATAAAAAGTAAAAGTTATTTAACACTAGGAATATAACTCTAAAATAACAAATACAAAAACTTATACACTAACACTTATCACTTCTATAAATTAACACTATTATTTATACAAACTAGCCGAGCGATATTTATTTAAGACGATATATTTATATTCAGACCGCGCGATATATTTATGTTCACAAGCTCCTCATAGTAGCTTCGGAGTCGACTAAGTCATCTGACTTAGTGAGTCTGAGTCAACTAACTGACTGGCCGACTCAACTCGACTAACTGAGTCCGAGTCATTTAAACGACTGACTGACTCAACTCGACTAACTGAGTCCGAGTCCTCTAAAAGATTGACTGACGGCTGCCGGCGATTCCTTTTATATATCATGTTCCTTGTTTCTGGAAGCTTCGAGAATATTCCCTATTGTGGAGCAAACGACTTGTTCGAACCCGCAAGCGTTGCGTCATTCACTCGGCGGTGCGGCGTGGCGGCGTAGGCTGGCAAGCTTCAACTTGTTGCTGCCGCGTTCGTTACAATAGTATTTGATTGTGTCTTTAATAACAAGTTGTATAAGTTACCTCGTTTGCACGTATAAATAAATAAATATTTCATCGCGCCATTTACTCATTTTAGGTGTGGCACTCTGCTGCCGCAAATCTCAGTAAATTATATATTTTGGTAGGTGAAGTTCGTTTTCCAGTCGTCATGTAAAAGAGGTATTGTAACTAATAATATGAATGATGATGCTACGACCTGGTTAGATTTGCTGTAATCCACTAATCAAAAGTGGTAGTTTACTTGAAGATGTGTGTAGTTTTTAACATTTCTCAGTACAGAATTGATATAAGTTAGATCATGTTATACTCATATAAAATTTTATTCTATAATTTATATGGTTAAAAAAAAATCCGTGAGATTACATGTTTGAGTACATCAAATTTTTTTAAATGTTATGAACAAATCTCGAATTTTTGAGCCATATTTTCATTTTTATTCAAGATGGATAATAATGATTAGCTCCGCCACCATAAAGCACAGCAGATCTTGAAATCATTAAATGATTGCCTAGGGCTGACCTTCTCTGACTAATGAATCGATGTCTGGTTCTGAACGTTTATTAAATTTGTAATTAATTATACGACCAAAATAAAACAAAAATTCACATAGTTATTCGCTAAAATAATTATAAATAGCTCTATTGTACTGACTAATTAATGAATGGTACATATCAATAGTAGAAAAATGAGTATGCTGAAGGATACACATCCTATATATAGAAGGTACATATAATATATTGGTTCTTGCGGTTGGAAAATAGAAAAAAGTGGAAGAACTAGTCCTAAGACACAGAGCATGGATGAAGTGACATCACGAGGATGAACTGCAAGCTGCACTATCGTATAGAGATCTTCTATTCTTTAGTATTATTCTATTGTAATTTTATTCTATAATAGTATATTATTTAATGAGCATGTAATGTATCCTATTACTCATGAGCATGAAATTTGTATCACGAGCGAACTCGAGTTTTGTAAATCATTCGAATGAGTAATAGCCATTACATGCGAGTAGAATACTGTACTTTACTATACACAACATATTTCTACTCTGACAAATACAAAAAATTGTTTGTATGTCAACATAGACAATTGTAAGTCCTTGTTGCAGCAATCATCGTTAGGCTAAGTATTGTTGTAATAAAATTTTTAAGTTATTTAACATTTAGCAGAAAATCTTAAAACCAAATATTCTACTGCAGTTTAAGCTTAAAAAGAAAATAAAAGTATGAAAAATGAGACAACTAGTGACTGAGTTTTTAAGCGGAAAAAATACTTAAAAGTAATTTTGTTCTTATTCTTTCCGAAGGTAAGATTAGAATTTGAGATGACGATTGAGTACTATTATTCCATCGATCTGTCAATATTATTTATTCAATTAGCTACATTAACTAAGGTCATTAATTAATAGAAAACGGTTGAATAAAGAGTACATTATTTGACTGTTGTGGATAATATTGTATTATACATTAAGGAAGAGGAGAGAAGTGTATGATTTTTTCCTGCGAAGTAAATTAAAGCACGAGCCATAGGCGAGGGCTACGTACGACAAGGGAAAAATATACTTCTTTCCTGCTCTATATACCGGGTGTCTGTCTTAAAGGTGTACATAGGAGATTAACATGGGAAATGAGTTTTTTGCGTGCTGTTGCTCGGTGTTCTATCGGACAACAATCATTGTGGTACCAATCGAAAGATATCATTTTTCTGAATCAAACGATGTAAAATACACTACTATTTAGTGGTAATTTGGTTCCGTAAATTAATTTTTAAATTTTGAGAATTCTCCGGTTTATTCAATTTTTTTCGTAAATATAGTCATCCATGACTGTTTTGTTTTGATTTCTGTCAAGCTATTTATTTGATGTTTCTGACTTTTGGACTTGTTTAAGACAATTTGTAAAAATATGGCTAGTTATACTAAGAGCGTATTTTTATAGTAAAACTATTTTTTGGAGGAAACAGTTAGCTCAGAGTGCGAGATCTATTTTCTATTAAGTTTATGAATCGACCGAATCCAAGTGCAACCACAAATGCCAGTATCCACGAAAAATACACGTGAGCTTAGTAATTGCAATTTAGCAAGAGCAGAAGAACGTGCTTTATTGGAAGAAAGGGTTTTAGGAATGATAAATGTAGATCCTTCGTATAGCACTAGATTTTTTGGAAATGAATTGGGTGTACATCGTTCATATTTTTTTAAAAAAAGTTCTTTTTATTTCTACAAAATGCACTGCAATCAAGAACTTTTTTCCATTTGACGTAGAAAGTGGAAGAATATTTTGTGAAGATATACAAAACAGAGCTAATAAAAATGAAATTTTTTGTCATCGATTTAAAAAAAACTTATCTCATAATAAATTAATATTATTTAAAGAAAACTGGTTTTTAGACTTTAATTTATTTAATAAAATCTTTACGCAAAAATTATAAAAGTACGCTTGTCATTACTGAATATAACCATATTTTACAAATTGACAGAAACGTCAAATAAATAGCTTGACAGAAATCAAAACAAAACAGTCATAGGTAACTACATTTATTTTCGATAAAAACTGAATAAAACGCAGGATTTTCAAAATTTAAAAATTAATTTACGGAACCAAATTACTACTAAATTGTAATGTATTTTACATCATTTGATTCAGAAAAATGATATCTTTCGATTGGTAGTACAATCATTGTTGTCCGATAGAACACCGAGCAACAGCACGCAAAAAACAGATTTCCCATGTTAATCTCCTATGTACACCTTTAAGACAGACACCCGGTATATTATTTTTTTCACGACCCCAATATTTATGATAGTTTTATTTATTTCAAATTTATTTGAATTGTAATATAAATTATGATAGTTACCTACCTACTTTGTATTTGTTTAGTTTTGTTTATTTTTCACAATATTTCAGCAATTTTCTTCGCGACGGGAGAGAAAGTGCACAAATTTCCCGCAGATATGAATTTGGCTGTTTCTATCATGATTTTGGTATCATACAAACCGATTTTCTGTTGGTCTCAGATTTCAATCGCAGGGGTAAAATTGAAATGCGCGACAACTGTAAAAACTGAGAATCGTACGTTCAACAGTTCGATGAACGTAATATTAAATGTAAGTAGTGCGGATTAAAATATTTATTATGTATGAAATAAAAATTATATACACGGTTTCGTCCTTTGTGTGTTCGCAATGCATTGTTTTTCCTTGTTGATAATAAATGTTCTTATTGATGAAATCTTTGCGTATTTCAATGTCAGAGGCAAGTTTAATTTTCTACTTCATACAAAAATACTTGCGTGCGCAAAATTATAAGGGTAAACGAAATATTTCTTCCATAACTGATTACATGTAAGCAGTGAGCGGAGACGGCCTGGGAATACAAATATTTGATTTATTACACTCCATCATAGAAAGGTAATCCATTATAAAAAATTGCGTTCCTTCTAGGCTTTAACGGCAAATATTTGGTTTTTATAATTTTCAATATCTTATGTTTAATATTTATCAAAGAAATTTGTTTATTCAATATTTTCATATTAATAATGTTTAATGCTGCTTCTTACAGAATACAGCTATATAAATATTTATTTGTTAAATTGGCTGTAAAGAATTTATAGAAATAATCATTAAAATGAGAGAAATCGGAAGTAAAGAACTCGTTTGTTGTACGAATTTGTATAGTTCAGTCTTTCTCCTCCACCCCCTGATCAGCAGCTAAAATTACACTAACGATTTATAATAAACTGCAACTAATTAATATTATTAACACTATTTTATATGGGCATTATTTTATCGAATGTGATGTATTGATTCAGGGTTAAAAGCTCTACAAATATCTACTGCATTACACTACTATGAAATTCAGTTTATCGATTTGGATAGGATTCAATATTAATATATTGAAAAAAGAGTAATGTTATGTTATTTTTTCGTATTGATTCCATTTATGAAACCTAAGTTTGCATTATATTACGGAAATATGCAAAAAACTAAAAAATCGTCCACAAATTATAATGAAACTAATACGTCATCTGTACTGAGAAAAAGGTTCGTTTATTATAAATGATACTCGATAAGAGTTAACGTAATATTAATTGATAATGGCGCAGCCTATTAAACAGTTATTGTAATTTCTTAGTGAACTCTTTTTATTAAATAATATTATTTTATATATTAATATGTATGTTATTAAAGAAATAGAAAAACAATTGAATATTAATAAATAATACGGGCATGATAATTGTTAATTAATGGATTTTATACCCAACATATTTATTTATATAATAGCAATGTATTTTAACTTTAAATATATTATTTGTTAGTTATAGTTAATATTGACATAATAGTAATTAACTAAGAAATCGTGTGTGTAGTACAAAGTTTATTTAATATCAAGAAATACATAGTTAGTAATAATTATATCTTTTTAAAGAAACAAACTGATATTATAAAAGTACAAAATAAATTACAAAAATTAAATAATAGTATTAAAAAACACATAAATGTCATACATATAAATATGAGCTCAAATTCACTAATTCACAGGGAATACATTTTACTAATAAGTACACCAAATTGAAGTCACACAATGTATTTTGCATCTCTTTGATACTGCTACAGGAAGAAGTTCGGATTATCAAATGAGATATAATAAGTTTGTTGATTTATTGGTAACACTGGCATTCTCCATGAAAGTTTATTATTCGATGTAGAATCCTCTAACATTAAGGTAGCTTGTATAGTTTTCACTAGAACATAAAACTGATTTTTAGAAGAGACAATTCTACAATAAAAATAATTGAAGGTTATAAGAAAATTTACAATAATTATACTCACATTCAAACTTCTCAATAAAGATATCAAAAACTCGTGTTGTTTATATGACTTTCTTTCATTCATCTAATCATACTCAAAACAGGAGCAAATTTAATATAACAACTTTTTTTTTCTGTGCGAGATGCCTCGTTAATTGCGAACTAAGCTTTCTTCAACCGAACTCGTATCTCTTGTAGTTTATAAATTAGCAATAGTGTTCTTTCGGAATTGAGAAGCCCTGAATTTAAACAAATAAATAAAAATTTATTTTTCGATCGCTGGATTTAGATTTTTTAAATTACTTTATTTCCATTACAGAACTTTACTAGTTCGTTACTAAGTACAGACTGATCTCACAAACTAAGTTCTGCTACATTGTGCAAGAGTAATTCTGATAACGTGGAAACCAGATTCCATGGGAAGGCATGTTAGAACTGCTCAGGTCAACTAATTGTTGACAGGTAACATAAATACATATATTATTTACCAATGTCTGTACTTGCAGATTTTAAAAGTGATATATTTGTATGCTTGAAGCGTGATATCACAAGTTACGGCACCAAAAGATGTTATTGGAGAGCGAATCACAGAGGTAAAGTTATACGTGGCAACATTATTAAAGATATCATGATTTTCTCATTGCGATAATGATATATCATACGGCGTGTTAAAAAAAATAGAGGTCACGAATTTAAGGGTGGATCTCAAAACAATAAAAAAAAGTTTATACAAACATATATCCGGAAAGGCATAATTTAAGAGCTATAGTGATGTTAATATTTTATTTCTGTCATATACAACTCATACTTTTAACATAACAATAAAATCATAGTACCCGTTTACAATGAAAATAGTCAAATATAAATTATAAAAAAAAATAATAATTAATGGCGAATAATTAAAAACTGGTTTCCATTTTAACGGGCCACTATGATTTTATTGTAATGTTAAAAATATGGGTTCTATATGACAGAAATAAAATATTAAAATCGCTATAGCTCGGAAACTAGGCATTTCCGGGTATTTGTTTATATGAACTTTTTTTTATTGTTTTAAGATGTATTATCCACCCTTAAATCAGTGTCCTCTATTTTTTTGACTGATAGCGGTTGCAGATATACTCTAGAACGAGTTTAATCTGGTCCAGAATATAAGCCACCTCACAACATAGTTTTACTTTTATTTATTTGAAAATATAGTACTTTCGACGAAGTATAATAATTAATAAATATCATAACGCCAGTCATCCATTTCTGGATGCTCTGCTTATAGTAGCTCTTAGTATCTGACCTATTCCTGGGCGTGAAATTTAATATACATTTTGATGCATATAATCGCCACTTTATACATGTTTTAGAACAAACCTGCAAAACGCAAAAATTTACTGTTCTAATTTTCGTTTTTTTTTTTTTACTCTCGTATGTTATTCGCATAAGAAAATCCTTCTTATCTGTGTGTCGCAATGGCCAAGTTAGAGTCCGCGATGATATAAGCTTTACTTTCTGGTTCGAGGACAAAAATCCGACCAGCGCTGATAACGTTAAGAGGACAGCGCCAGCAACTACAACGCAACAAAACCGACAACGCTGCCTGCTGTCTCTGGGGGTTTGTCAACATGGATTTATATTTCTAACTTGTATCTACCAACTTGGCTGCAGTTTTCTTAATTGTACGATAGATACACTGTAATTTGTAATGAATAAATTATGGTAGATAAGCCGATTGAGTTTGAATAATAATGTATTTATTAGATGTGTACGGTCGATTTCGAATTATGGAAATTCATCATCAGACAACATGTATATAAATATTTTTCAATTTGTTGTTGATAATATTTATCGGGTTCTATTGGTTCATCTTAAATGTAGTTCTGGTCGCATGAGAATTTGACTCTGACTGCACAAGAGTTGCGTAGCAAGTACCACGGGACGTGAGGCCCTGGTTCTTCTAGGACTGTCGTACCATAATAATTATTTCTCATTTATCCTACCGCGGAGCATAGGGCCGGAATTCTACAGGTTTCATAGACCGAATGATTTACTTGCATTAGCGAAGTTGCTGATGCTCAGTTAACAGGCAACTTTCAAGGGACGGCGATACATGCACCAAATAACAATGTTTTCTATCTAGATAAATATAAATATAACCTCTCATATTAATCTAGATAAGATAATAGTTATTTACTTTACAAGTAAGCAAAGTAATTACCCACGAGAGAAATTTTAGCTCACGAAGCCGAAGGCTGAGGGAGATAATTTTATCGAGTGGGTAATTCTACTTTGCCCACGTGTGAAGTATAACGTTTTATCCAACACCTCTTAATAAATGAAAAATTTATTAAAGAAATATTATTTGACAGTGACATATGCATTAAATTTTTAAATTAAAATGTCAATCGAAGTAGTTACCAAGGTGTTGTGTGTTATTATTATTGTTATAAATAAAAAAATACTCACTAGTGGCTTTCCTCAAAATTATACCCATTAGTGGATAATCTGTTACTTTGATTGTTTAAAATCGCCATAGTTATAGAGCATTTATTGAGAGGTGTTGGATAATAGTTATTTGTGTATCAAGTGCGGATAGAGCATTGTTTGTTGCACGCGGCGAGAAATTGTTGATAGAGGCGAAGCCGAGATCAACAACTCGACAAGTGCACCGAACAAGCTCTATCCGACGAGATACACACAATATTTTTTCTACAATCGTTGAACAATGTCAAGCTGTAGAATTAAATTAATTTTCAAAATTATCTTTGGTCACGCCTATAACAATTCAGCAAAATTGTAGTTACCCATGTCACCGTAATCATGACAACGTTTATGAACAAAATAAAAATTTTTAAAGAAATCATAATTTGACACATGGAGTACATTTGACATATGGAGTACATTTGACATAAAGTCTATAGAGTGAATACGTTTATGGTGATTAAGTTGAAGTGTATGTACGTATATGCCAACTGTATTTGCAATAGCAAGGTTATTACCAGAAAAATCCAATGCATCATTTACTTTTATCTAATTTATTTTTGATTTATTTTTGTCGCACTAGTGCGACAATATGTCACTTTGTCGCCCTAGAGCGACAATTTTGAACATTTCCTAACTAAAAATGGAATAACAATGTCGATATTGTACAACGATTGTAGAAAAAAGATATTTATTGGACAAATTATATAGATAATAAATAATAGATAAATAACAATTATCTAGATATTTAGTAGATAATAAATAGATAACATAATTTTTTTATGTGCTTCATTGGTTATAGCTGGTGGTACCTATGATATGTTGTGAAAACAACTGAAATAACAATTCTGAACTACTATTTTTTACGCTATAACCTCCTTTAAATTATGCATATTTGAACTAACAAAAATAAATTAGTATTTACAGTGAGTACATCGGTATGAATTATTTTTTAAACGAATTTTTTAGGTGAAATATCCGGGGCTATAGAATTTGACTCGGCTGGAATTTTTAAAAACATTCTCTTATTCATTATTAATGGATCTCATCATGTATTATATATTGTTTTGTAGCCAACATTACAAATTATTATACTGTATAAAAATATCAAATTTCTTGGATATTAACAAAATAATTTATTTTTGAAAATTATATTCCAATTTACGCAGTTTAACAGCTTAGCTGTCACAAGCTGTCAAAACACGATCTAGAATCATTTCTCTTAAATTCCCTCAATGTTGAAAATAGAATAAAATTTATATTGGTTATTATTTTAGGAAAAAATCATCTAGAAAACACTCCCAAAACAGAAAAAGCTAATCCAAAAATTGATCTATATAAGATAATAGATGAATAAGAAAAAAATATCTAAATAAGATAATAGATAAAATTATTTAATATAGATGATTTATCTAGATAAATTTATCTAAGATAACTGTCCATGATATTGGTATATCTGTTTCAAACAGAAGAAACAAGAACATTTTCACTCGCTGAATATACTACATTTGTTAGTAGATTATAACATTCAGTGATTTTTGTGAATATGATTATAGACGATTAATATATACTCGTAAATTATCACTGATTTGTCAGCATGTGACTTTAGATGCCTTGGGTTGAATGCAGGCCCCAGAATTGCTTAAAATAAAAAATAATGTTCTTTTCAAATACACTTGATATATTAAAATCATGATTTTGCATTTATTATGAAGATATATCAGTTATAGGCGGTGAAAAAAATCTCATAGTATCATTTCCAAATAAATATTATCCCCTAACATGACAGTGACAAATTATAGTTGAAAACTTAATAAAACCTTTTCTACGTTACATCCAAAAATAGTTCTTTCACGGCCGGGCAATTTCCCTCAAATCCTCGCATCTTATTAAAAACATGAATAATTACACTACATTTCATAAAATCTCCGCCGCCTTCGTTCCTAACAAAGTGGTTTTCAATTTAGCGTGATCCTGTGATCGCAGTAGGTGGTGGAGTGACAGCAGACTGTCGCCGAATAACTTATTTAAGGTTTGTGATACGGAAATTTCAGTTCCGCACCTTTCAGTGTTGATGTATGACGTAAGGGCTGTGAGCTGATGGCTAATGTGCCAAGTTGCTGTTGCTTTTGGCTGGCGTCCAACAGAACTGCCCTGTGCATTTGGAGACAAGCGGGGCAAATAGTCTGCCTGATAAACGCTGAACCAGGAAAATTTAGATAGAGATTCGGTAACCTTTCTTTTTAATGCGACAATCTTGATTAATTAGGCGTAGTAATAGAAATAAATGGGATTGTAGAGATGACATATTATAATGTAATCCAGCAAACATGCTATTTTAATTTTCTTATACGTAGTATAGGGAAAGTATAAGAATTATTATGAATCAAATACGAAATTTTCGAGGTTCCGTGGATCCGTTTTAACTTTTGAGCACATACTCAATGACGTCCACAGATTACAATATACTCTATGTGTATAAGTCCCAATTCACAATGTGTGTAGGTATAAGGGATGCGTAGCGTAAGCGCAAACGTACAAGTTGAAATAACGCTATTCAATGGACGTGTTCACAATGTATTTCTTACTTTTATGTATCTACATAAGGACTACGTAACAGAAAATGTAAAGTTGGAAGACGAACATTGCGGATGCATAACATTTTGCCAGAAAGTGTCATCCATTAGTTGAGTATTTCATATCAAATAAAATATTTGCAAAAAAATGTTTAATATTGAATTTATTTATTATTCATTTGTTTCAGTCACGAATAATCCAAATTATAGATAGTTATACTAGCAGAAATCACTAACCCTATACAAGATTCTAAAATTACTATATCTTATGTTTTTACGTTACGATCACTGTAAATAACGTATGTACGTAATTTTTTTACGTTCTCCTTATGCTTACGTTTATTGTGAATTGGGATTAAATGAATGTGAATGTCAGTGAGGCGATTCGGCCAAATCTAATAATAGGGAAAAATTAGATTAATAATAACAATAATCATATATTTATTGTGAAATAGAAAGAATATAAAAATATACTTTGGTGCCTTTACGAATGTTCTTTTCAATAAATAAATTTTTAACAAAATGTAACTATTTTTTTGTCAACTAAATCTGTTCTTCTATTGTTTTAAATTAGCGAATTTAAAATTATCTCATAAAAAAAATGCATGCTTTCCTCTAAATACAGTCTAATAGGAAATATTTGACGAAATATACCGAAGATTTACGATAGGAGTTGAAAGCATCTCCTCACAATTTAATCAGAATACAGAAATGCGCATGTGCCAGACAAATGGTGCTATCCAAATTAAATTTAGAATCAGTTACAAAACAAATTTCAAATGCAATATTTTAATAATTACATTTGGAATTAATATAATATTTGCAATTTTCTTCGCTAATTTTCAGAAAATAGTATATTCTGTTATTAGAAATAGAAGTGATAGGGTGACGAACGTAGAAATTTTAAAATTACGTGGGAGATATACAAAGTTACTTCCACTTCGAATAACACATGCTATTTTTTTTTTTTTTGTAAAAGTATAAAACCGAAGATCACATAATTTAAAAAGTTAATGCAAAATTTAGGAAAAACTTATTTACTTACCTTTCGTCGATTCTAGTTTCTGTGTTATGTTCTTTTTATAATTTTGTTTTAATGGAATATAAAATTATTGGAAATGCTAGAATCCGATGTCGAATGTACACCTCCTTTGTCCTTTACAAACAAAAATGAAAAAATAGCATGTGTTATTCGGAGACCTATGTAAACTCTAATTTCTTAATTATGTAGTACTGTGGAAATATCGATTTTACTTTTTCTCTGAGGAGACTTCTTCCATTAGGAGGAAAACAAAATTCTACATTGTTGTTGTATAGTTATGTTGTGTTTAATAATATATTTCAATTTTCAATAATCATAGTTGAGAGAATAAACTAATAACTGTAACATCTATCCTGTGTGCCTCGAACATTGTATCAAGCGTAAATATTGATAAATTTAATGTATATGCTATGTAACTTATAATTGTTGAACGCTCAAAGTTGTTTTTAAAAACTTTATTTAAGCAAATAGGTGTGAACAGAACGATGGTTACAAACAGAGTAATGAATCTGAGCATCTGCAGGATGCTCTTCTCTCATACAACGATTATCTTAGAAATATGAGTTGCTTGCTAAGGACTTTTTAAAGATGATGCAAGAATTACTTTAATTATGAAATAGAGGGAGGTGTCCCTATATTACTTGTATAATTTAGTGTAGTTAAGATGTCTAGTTTTGCGATTGAATACAATTGAGACGGTGACGTCAGAAACGAATTGTCTTTAGAAGTTTTCAAGCGGCTCTATCAGTTTGGTTTAAATAGTAGTCTAAAACTATAATGGTATTTATCATCTGTCATTCTATTACTGCAGGTTATGTATTTTTGATGTTTCTTATTCAAATTTTAATTGTTAAAAACAATGTACTTTAGTACAAAGCAAATTTATGATGTCAAGAGCGTATTATATTTGAATACAACTACAGATAAACAACTCTGCTCCAAGTAAAGTGTCATTCTAATAAATGATTAATAGTCTGATGATTTATTTATTTTGAAATAATTTATGATTCATGAATCGTGAAAATGGGTACTAAATTTTATGTATTTATGTGTATCTTTATTTTCTCTCTTTGTGAAAGAGTTGTATATAAATATGTTTTATTTGGTATTCAATAATAATTTAACTGTTATTTCACCGTACTATGTTAGTATTTTATTTTATTTATATAGTTCATTTATTTAATTATACAATTCAGTTTCAATCGATTATTGATGAACTTATTTTGGCACAACTTATATTTTCACAAAGTTTATATATCAGATAAGAAGATTTTTAATTTTACTCCAATATCAAATTTTCTATGCAATATGCACACTAGGTATACATAACTAAATTTTGATATTAGAAGTAAAAACATGACAATTGAGTTTTCTGATCATATTCCATGCAGTTTTACAATAGGCTAATCCGTGATATTTTTTTTTTTTTTTTTGAAGTACCACATGTGAAAGTCTGAGTTAATAATTTCTCCAAATAAACGAGATATTAAGGTCTGAATTTTATTACATTGATGACGTAGGTAGTGTATTATACCAGAAATAAACAAACGGTGGTTCACAGACTTTCGAAAAAAAATTTGGGAAAATGACAAAATAATGTATATTTAAATTACAATATAATATTTTAAAATTAGAGAAATGAAATTAACAAATGCATTTAATTTATTTCACTTTTTGGTCTCATTTTACAAAAAATATTTTGACATTCTCGAAGTTAGGTAGTTGGTGGCGCTAGTATCGTACAGTTTCGCAGTGATTGTTGCATATTAAGTAGTTAACATGCAAATTCAAGAAAATCACTAGAGGAGAATCCGAACAGATCCGACACCCGAATATGTATATTCTTAGTTAATGTGGAGTGGCAGTAAATTATTGAATCCCATTTGCTACACACGTCCTTCGTCATCAAAAACTTAATATCCAGTATTTATTAAAATTAAAAATACGGAATTTTCCACATCCTTTAACTTTTATCTTTCATATTTTCAATAAACTTTTACAATTTTTGAATATGGTGGAATAGCCTATTATTGAATAATTTACTGTAGGAAATAAACATCACGTCCTCCCAGGAACGAATAAAGTATGATAATTTTTTAAGTATTTGTGATTAATGCAATTTTAGTTCTTTGGTTTTTGTTCTACTAAGTAGACAATAGACATGTGTTTTATAAGCTATGGGGTAAATAGCTCCGTGGTAACGCGTCGGACTGTGGATCGTGAGATCATCAGCTCGAATCCCACAGCTGACAGTTGTCTAATTAAATTTACCCCTGTGGTTCCCCCTCCAGTAACATATTTGGGGGCTATGATTTGACGGCTGGTAACCGCACTTCACACGCAAAATATATCACTTATCGAGATCTGCGTAAGCAGAGTTCCACACCCATAATGGGTAAAAGGCGTGATGATGTATTTTTTTTTTTGAAAACCTTTGTAAAAAATATATTTGTTTATTTCCCTCGAAATATTTAAAACATTCATATTGCAGTATTTTCTGAATTACGACCAATGACAATCGAATACAGTGAATATTTTGCATATCGAGTATTTGCACAATTGCGATACCCGAATATTTATAATAATTGTAACGCAATGAGTAATAGTTTAATTTCTTACTTTTAAAAGGACAAATGGGGTAATATCTTTTTCAATCAATTTCTTCAAAAGAATTATTTTCAAAACGCTGATGACTCATTTTTAACGTAATTTGACAAATGACATTTATCAAATTCTGACGTTTAATGTGACAGATTAAAATAAATATATGTTCAATAATTTTAAATAATGACTGAAATCTTTCTCGAGAAATATTCGTCGAATATATCCCTCGTGCATGGCAAATACAATCAGAATATTTTCTCTCGTGCACGTTCGTGCACTCGAAAAAATATTCAGGTATTTGCCATGCACTTGGAATTTAACTACTGAATATTTACGCTACAAAAGTATAATTATTTTCGTCGTGAATTATTTTCATTAGTTCCTCTCATTTGCAATCATTACTATTGGTCATCTTGTATAAATTAAGTAGAAGAATCTTCATCTATCTTACCTGCACACAGGTATTTTATTTTATTCCGCAGTGCTTGTTTTGTTTGTTTGTTGTTCCAAGGAGTAATACAATGGGACTAACATCTTTCTTGGTGATATATTTGTGTTTGCGCCCGTGTCTACTTCACAGCCTCGTAAAATTGTGACTTAGTGTAAGTTCCCCGCTGAGTACAGCAAATCCATTTAGAGTTATATTCACTCTCCTGGATCTTTCTGAACGTATAACACCAGCATCATGTCGATATCGTGGATGGAAAGTTATACATTTTTCTTTTCGAAGATTTTATATTGAAAATATATAAAATACAATATCTTTACAGAAATTTTGTAATATTTAAAGCATTTGCTACAAATATAATAGTCAAAAGATCGGTTGCAATTCTAATTCTTTTTACATAGCTCGCTCCCGGAAAAAATGTTTTGCATATAATATTTCCTATATCAAAAGTAAAGATATACGTGGTAAATTTTTTTTTATGTTGACAATATTTATTACATTTGAACGAATTATAATAAATATTTTGTTTAGATATTTAATATAAATTTTTAAAATTTATTATTTTGTATGTAATTTTTCTCTAATATAAATGGTAATTTTGTCACTATATGTTTTCTGAACTCGTACTCAGAGAAAAATTTCGATTTATGACACTATAAATTATATATAACAAAATAATACAAATTCTTTAAATTTATGGAGATATACAGGATGGTGCCGCACTTAGCCGGTCATAGGCGTTTTACATGTTAAATAAAACTTATGCAATTTCCTGAATTGGAAGTTTTTTATTACATAAGATTGATATTTTTGTTACATTAGTTGTCAAGCGATATCCCAAAAAATGGTACATCATGGTCTCATAATAATATATTGTACTATATCCATGAAAGGGTACTAATTTCTTGCGAGTATGTAGGTTTTTTTGTGTTTTTTCTAAGAACATAATATTGATGCCCTATTAATTTGCATTTTAATTATAAAGGATCCCGCACATTCCTTATAGAAAAATGGCTGAATTTTAAAAATTGTTCTTGAGACATTTCTGAACAGAAGTCTTAATGGTCGCACATACCGAAAATCAGTATTACGTAAGTTGCGTTTTTATATTACAAAAATCTATAGTGAAATAGAAATGTGCTATCACATCTATGCAATATAACATCATGTTATCAGTAGCTTCAAGATTAGATGAGATAGAAGTACAAAGTAAAAGAGAAGACGGAACCTTGATTCCGTAAATAGTGTAACGTTCGTGGGTTTTAAAAGTTTTTATTTCAACAAATACAAATATTATAAATAACAAATAATAAATAATTATTATAATAAAGAATAAAACACTAACACTTATCACTACTATACCGGGTGGAGCATCATACCTGTGTACATAGGCGATTAACATGAAAAAACAGTTTTTCCGTGCGCATTGCTCCCCAAATTATTTTAGGCAAAAATGCTTCAAATACATGTTGTAGAGCATAAAATTCTGCATCTAAATCAATAAACAGAATTACTTTTACTTGCTTTGTAACGACCGAAATTAAATATGAAAACATGGAAAATTACGTTAAAAATATCAAATAGCCATGGAATTGAAACAAAAATAAATAAATTTTTAACATTTGACAGATGAATGATTAATTTGACGGGTAAAATATCAAATAGACAGAAAAACGATAAGCATTTATTTATTTTTGTTTCAATTCCATGGCTATTTGATATTTTCATCGTAATTTTTCATGTTTTCATATTTAATTTCTGCCGTTACAAAGCAAGTAAAAGTAATTCTGTTTATTGATTTAGATGCAGAATTTTATGCTCTACAACATGTATTTGAAGCATTTTTGCATAAAATAATTTGGGGAGCAATGCGCACGGAAAAACTGTTTTTTCATGTTAATCGCCTATGTACACAGGTATGATGCTCCACCCGGTATATAAACACTATTATTTATATTAACTAGCCGAGCGATATTTATTTAAGACGATATATTTATATTCAGACCGCGCGATATATTTATGTTCACAAGCTTTTCAAAGTAGCTTCGGAGTCCACTGTGTTAACTGACTGACTGAGTCTGAGTCAACTAACTGACTGACTGAGTCTGAGTCAACTAACTGACTGAGTCTGAGCCAACGAACTGACTGCCTGACTGTCAATGATTCGCTCTTTTATATATAACGTTCCTTGTTTCCTAGCATATTCTCTATTGTGGAGCGAGCAGACTAGTTCGAATAAGCCGGCGTAGCTTCATATACTCGGCGGCGTAAGACGACAAGTTTTAACTTGTCGTTGACGCGTCCGTTACAATAGGATAACAAGAAGAATAGTAAAATCGAGTGTGACTTTCATTTACATATAAATCTGATGTCGTATGTATTTTATTTATTTATCATCACAGAAACATACAGAGCACATATAAATAATGAACAAATACATTTTATATATAATTTATAAGTTCATAAATTCAAATTATTTTAGACCATGTATAATAATTATACTTGTCACATATTTGACACATAGAATAAATGTTTCATCTACTTGTTTCTTCTGTTGGCATTGATTTTATTATTATTTTATTAAACGTTTAATTTAGTTTACTCAAAATTAAAAACATATTCAAGAAAAGTGCAATTTAACAGCATTTTGGCAGCTGCTTTCATGATTGAAATATATTGTATTCATTGTTTTATGCGCCCAGTTCCAGTTTTACAATTATTACTAAAGTATAATTAGCTTGTTGGTAGTTGCATTATTATGAATTTTTAATAACGAATAATTTGCCAGCTTGTAATCATACCTAAGGCGCAAAAATATATCATCTACTGTGAACTGCCACAAGCAGAATACCACACGAATACCAGAGTAGAGTAAATGGCGTGATGGTATATTTATTTGATTGGGTTAAGATAAGTTACTTATTATAATCATAAATATAATCATCCTTAATGATGTATTGATCTAATAGATGACATGTAATCAATTCACAATTCGATTTATACAATCACGTCTAATAATTCGTTCAGAAACAAACCATTAATCATACTTTTATTACATATATTCTTCGGATATATTCGAAAGAACTCAATACTCAAATGATTCACATAAAATATTTAAATTGTGACCAACGAATCATTGAGAAATTTTTTTATTTGCGACATTATATATTATGTTATACGTGTACTTTGATAAAAATCTGAATGTCAATAAATTTCCTTCTCAACTAAAGTGAGTTGACGTTATTTGGGTGCTTTTCCATAGAAATATTATGCGCTTATGTAATCATGTGCCATGTCAGCATTTCTCACAATACAAATGACTTGAGGGAAATGCAATTATTTTTGAATTTATCACTGAAAGTACAAGCGAATGTTCAGGAAAATTACATGTAATTTTCCTTTGTAACATATTACTTCGCCGTCTACTGCATTACACTCTCTGTAGTTTATTGTGGGATTTATGAATATGAATATGTATTCGTGCTTTGGTACACATGGTGATTTCACATAGAATTAACAAATAACGTGTGTTCACTTTAAAATTAATATTTAAAACAGAAATTATCCTCACTTTACTAAACCGTGAGTTACCGAATATAAAGCTAATCTAGAAAATATTGTACTATACACATAGATTATTTTAATGATAACTATTTATGTATCTATTTCATTGTTTTGTATTTTACACAGGATGGTGTGTTGGTCATAGGCATTTTATATGTTAAATAATACTTATTCAATTTATTATATCGCTAATCATTTTAGAGCAACATTTTTCAAAAAAAAGTTGAAGAGATTGAATATCTCCTTCTGTCACTGAACAAATTTCGTTTTACTTATTTAATAAAGACTAAACAGCAGTTCAGAAATATAAAAAAAATCATTTATATATATATTACAACAAAATTACAAACAATCACATATCACTAGTAATATTTATAAAACTTTAAAGTCGATTTTACGGATTACAAGACGTGTAAAATAAAATCTGATTAGTGATTTAGATGCAGAATTAAATTCTCTACAATTTTTATTTGAACCATTTTCGTCTAAAACCATTTGCGAACTTTTGCGCACGGAAAAACTTATTTCTCATGTTAAACGTCTCTGGCCCGCTTTTTGATTTACACCCTGTATATATATATATATATATATATATATATATATATATATATATATATATATATATATATATATATATATATATATATATATATATATTTAACATGTTAACTTATTGCTGCTGTGGTTTTGTAAATTTCATGTGCTCCACATTGTTATATATGTTTTTATTATTATGACTACATCTCTGTTGCTGAATATTTCTTATTATTGACTACTGTGCCCATGCCCTGAAGATGCCACAAATGGTGGCGAAACCTCGGTAATTTTGACACAAATATAATTTTTAAACATTGACTGCAACCCTGCTTATTATTCTATCCTATAGGAACTATAATTGGCAAACAATTCATTCTGGAAGAGAAATATAAATGCACAAAGAATTAGAATCTTTTTGTACCCGATCTTTCCATTATTGTATTGAGCATATATTGAATATAATTTTTAAATGAAGCAGGAAATTTTATAAATATTATTTAACATGTAAAACGTCTGATGGACTTAGTCAATTACCATTCTTTATATAGTAATATTTTAGTTTTCTACAGTTATTTGGATATTAGTTTTTTTTCAATCGTGTTCAAAGGACATATGTACTTTGCATTCGATTTATACACAATATATTTCAGACGAATGATTCTGAAATAAAAACATTGATATAATTTCACTAAAATAAACGCATGTATAACATTCCTATTGTAGATTGATTTAGTTGTTTTATTACTTGTATGCATATTGATGAATTCGTAAACAAAAGAAAAACCAAACTTTACCATTTACAAAGTAATTTTCAATCATAAATTTTTTGGCAAACTAGAGCATGGTAATATATGAATAAGCCGGTGAACGTTAATATATTTAGTTCTATAAAAGTGTCTCTACAACTATCACAACAATTTAGGCCAGACATGTAACGAATGCACGTTTTTATAATTTGAAAACTCTTTGAGCAATGGATGATAATCCCCAGAATATTATTCAATAATTAACAATAGTATAGAACTACTTAAAATAAAATGTTTTTATAACGTGCAAATTTGTTACGTCTTTGAGTCTTCTTATAGCATAACATACTGATCTAATTTTATTACAAACATAATCCACGTGAAGTTCTGACAGGGATTCTTCAAGGATAATGCCTAATATCGTGGTATTTTTTACTTGGTGTACTGTTTATTTTAACAAGTAAACTTTCCTTTGTTTATTTTGTCTTTAACAGAATTTAATCGTATTACTTTTCTCGGTATTTAATATCAATTTATTTTCTTCTAACCAGTTATTAAGCATTACTAATGTGGAGTTTGTTTATTGAACTACACTAGCAGTAGATGAACTATAATTTAGTAAAGACAAATCATCGGCATAGCTAACAAAACTTCCATTATTAATATAATATTTTGTCATTTACATATAACAGGAATAATAAAGGACTTAGAATTGATCCCTATGGTACACCAACATTGACATTACAACTATCAGAGTTATTTACAACAATTTGAATGCTTCACATGTGTTGACATAGCATTGTTTCTGAAACTAGGATCTGCTGCGCCCTTTTGTATGCATATTTTGTTGTATTATCTTATTGGCCAAGTGCATCCAGCTGTCTCTCCGCGGACGATATCGGAAGAACAATGCTTGTTTAATATAGAGAGATTCAAGAAGTCACTTTGTGAGTGCGCTACAAATTGTAGATTTTAAATTATCAATTATCATCTTGTATACATATATTAAAAAGGCGAAATCTAATTTCATATTGTATAATTAAGTGATCTGCGTAAGCAGAGTGCTACACCCGTAATGGGTAAAAGGCGTGATTATATATTTATTTTTTATTTAATTTAAAAATATCACTCGAATTTTCTTACAATACTATGTATAATAGATCTATTTATAGTGTCTGTATTATACGTACTACTTGTCAAAATTCTACTTGCCTGCCAAAATATATAAATTCGTTTCGCACCCGGTTCAACTGCGGAAGCATTTATTTGTGGTATGGGCCTGTGAGCTTTCACCACTCGCCGCCTGGCGCCATCCCCCTCTCACTACACCCTCCGCAACGTTACCCACACTTTGATTCATGGCCACTCGAGCTTTTATTTTACTCCGCGCAGATATTATAAAGCGCGAATATTTATAAAACACACACCTAATTTGTTTTGCCACGAGTGTGAATACACGATGGGCACTGAGGTACCTATCTGTAAAGATTACTTGAGGGAATACTGGTATTTTGTTCCATTTTGACGAATATGTTTAGACAACGTAGCACGTAACTCGTATTTGCTTCGTAAATGTTTGGAGACAAATGTAACCTATTATGTTGTATACATGACGGTGGAAAACAAAATTGTTTTATTTTTATAATATAATATTTTACAGGTTTATGCAGAATCTAGGCAAATGAAATATATAAACAAATTATAAATTTATCATTGCGCATTTTACACATTTTACCCTACTTTCACGTGGATTTAGTTACCAGCTGTTCCAGAATTAAGAAAAATAAAGGTGAAGTTATTATAATTTTGTGTAATTTATTGCCAATGCAAAAAATCTGTAAGTTGGTAACACTAACACTAAATTTGATTAAATGATCATCATTCTTGTCTTACTTAATGATTTTTTTTATTTTTCGTCTTATAGCAAATGAATATTATTATTGTTATAGAATTAATTATTAAAAAATATTCAAGTAATAATATTTTCTCGTCACACAATACTGATTGCAAGCATGAAAATATGAAATCTTGTGAAAACATATTTTTTTGCGGAATAACACTAAAGGTGACACTTCACGGACTGCTACCAGACTGTGTGTGTCACTTTTAACCTAGGCTGTAAAATTATTTTACATAGAAACCGTTCTACAAACGCGTAGTAACCGTCAACAAATGCATAGCAACTGTTCAACAAATACTTGGCAATGTAATTTGACAGCTATAACCTTCAAAATATGTACCTATACATACAAAATAATCACTAAATGTTCAAAAAAAAATTATGTGTTCAACTCGGCACCAAACACAGATTAAACAGCTTGGGCAGCACTCATTGCCTCGGCTCTTCAATGAAACGGCAACCTCTGATGTAAATCTGGTATTTTGATGCCTAGTTAAACAAATAACTAATATTTATAAAATTGGCAAATGTACGGAGAAACATTTCTTAATACATTAGCTTATACTTTTATAACAGAAATACCTTTAATGCTATATATATGCTATATATATATATATATATATATATATATATATATATATATATATATATATATATATATATATATATATATATATATATATATATATATTAGATTCATGCTGATACCGCTAGTGTTTAAACTAAAATAGTAAGGCCAATGTTTGTTATTGCAAGAATTTCACCTTATAATTACATGAGTCTCTTGCAATTTGTGCGTAGATTCAACTCATGCTTTCATAGTTTGAAATTTTTATTCGTGTAGAACAGTAAAATTTTCGTTGTGAAAAACGAAGACATAAAACACAGAACCTCTACATAGATTACAATCTAAATCTTTTTGGATTTCTTAAAAAAAAGAAGCGATGTTCAAATAACTAGATGAGATTTTTTTAATCATACTTTTTAAAAAATCTGTAGTCTTCATTTACTATAGCCCCGCTCTCCATGCCTGTAGTGGATCCAAATGGAACCCCAAAAAATCGCGCTTCTTGTGTTTGAAAGAAAAGTATCTGTTATGGAGAATATGATTTTCACTAAAATTATGTTTTTGTTTCATTTAGGGTAAATTTATTAACATCGAACCAAAGAAATATTCCCCTCTTACTTACTTTATTTACGGTATCAACATTTTTTACAGTAACACAATTATTTATTAGCATGGTATCATCTACATATAAAATAGTTTTTGCTGATGTATTATATTAAGCATATCATTGATGAAAATTAGAAATAATATTGACCCTAAAATGAGCATCAGATGTTATTTCATTGCAGAACACCATTTACTTGCCTTCTTTTGATAATCTGATAGCTGGGTTCCTGGGTGCGCTTGACCAACTCGAACGCTCGTCGAAAAGTATTTTTATTGTAACTTAGGCTTAATTTCTTCACTAGGAATTTGAAATATTCCTTTAGAATAAATTTAATCATTTTATTACATAATAACATAACTACAAACAACGCTTTATTTCATCATTGTTACTTATTATTTAATACGTGCTGGTTCCTGGCTTCAGTGGAATGAAAAATTTGCCCGATTTTGGTGTAGATTACTAGTCTGGCGTATAGTTGTTTGGCTAGATTCCGGATACCAAATATCCATACAATCTATAATTGGGACCGACCCCATCTGGATTATTGATGTGTCTGGGTTTTCGAAACGGGCACTTTGAAATCTTAAATGAGCACCCCCATTTTTATTGTACACTTGGATAGTACGACTAAAACTAAGTAGGCTTTGTATGGAACTTTTTTCCGATTCTCGATAGATGGCGTTGTAATTATTGTCATGATTCCGGAAGAAAAATACGAAAACGATTTCAAAGTGGACCCCCGCCCTACCCGCAGGGGGTGGCGCGATATAAGATAGGTTTTATATTATTTATATTATAATGAAAAATATTAAACACATGTTTTGGTTTTTTGATTCAATGTGTATTTGTCGAGATATTTCACCGCCCCGGAACTTTTTGAACAGCCTATATATAAACTAAATGTAGTTGATTTTATAAAATTTTAGTAATTTATTGAAAATCCGGATATTCGTTTCGTCTCTTAGAATCAAGCCGATATATGTCTGCTCGCGCTTATTAAATTTTATTTGTATATAATTCTCCAAACATAAAAATATACACCTGTGAAAAATACCTGCAGTTATTGACAATGTTTACTATCGTAAAGAAAATACTCCATTAAATTGTATCACACTAGAAACATCAAAAACAATTTCCTGCGCCATCAAAAACAACACCACCCAGCGGATCAACAGAAGCATCTCTTGTTTTAGTATTCCCTGCAACCCAGTTCGAGTCCAAGTCCCCACTTCTCCATTCCTGCTGCAAATGCAATTCCGGGCAACGGCCAACATATATTGACATATAACACGTGCGGGTTGCTCCTACACAGACTGAAATCGATCGGGATTTCCCGCGGCCACTCGGCCAGGTTTATATATTCAAAATGTCCCAACCCGAACCCTGATTTATATCCAATGAGTTCCTGGTTTGCTTCGCAGTCCGGCGAGACTCAGACCGAGTCGATAAGAAGCAGATTTTATAAAGCTGGTTGAAATTTAAATTGAAACTGTCCTAAAGTATTTGGAAGATGTGATATTATGAATTGTTATTTGTAAATTTAAAGGAGTGTTTGGAGACTGGGAAATTTGTAGTAATTATTTATTACAAGTAATTTAGGATTCTCCAAGCATTTACTTGTGAAGTAGAATTAGTAACGAAATGACTTGAATATATACTAAAAATAAAGATGTGAGAAAAAGTAACAAATGAAAAATATTTGAAATATAAAATGTTATTTGTATTTTAATTGTATATGCTTCCAATTTTGAGAAAAACTAAATATTTTTTCTTCAAACGTCATAAAAGTACGTTGTTATGTATTTGCATTCAATAAGTAAAAGTTCAATTTTGTCGCCGCCGGCGTAAAAGTGTCTCCTTGACAACACATTTACTTCGGCGGCGGACAAAGTAAAATATCATGCGAAATAGTAAGGTTGTAATTCAATAATTTGATAGTTAAGAATAAAACAAGTAAACAAAAATAACATATTCTGTGTCAACTAGAAATACTGGATACGGCAGAATATTTGTTGAAGTTTTGAGCATTTTTAAATGTTTCAATGTCTATTTTCTATGTTTCAAGAAAAAATAGCATGTGTTATTCTGAATAAATGTGATTGTCCGACTCGCTTCGCTCGTCGTTCAAACTTACATGCCCAAAGTATCACATTTACTCCTAATAACACAATATACTATTATAATATATTTCAATAATCTTTGAATCTTTCAATAGAAACAAATACTAAAACATTTTTAACATCTATGTGTCAAACGTGTCAAATAATTGTGAAGTGTCAAAAGTGTGTCGTTTGAAATAATTATAAAAGTAATATTTGTATTATCATAGTTAGAAAGCTTTAAAGACTAGATATTAATTCATACCTATTTTAAAATAAAATCATAGTTACGAGAAGAAAAAACTACACATGTTTGTCATCTATGTATAATAAATATCAAAATAAAGTCATACGCAAGGAACAAGTCATATATGTTCAGTGGGTTTTCTATAAATATATATAATAAAGTAGTGTGGCGCCCACACCAAATTTTTTGTTTTGTTTACTTTTTAACAAGAATGTAATTTGACAAATTATATATTAATCTTGCTGTAGATTTATATGATAATACAAACATCATTTGATTGGATCCAATTAATTCCATTATTACAATACTCTGTTAGGTAATTGATGATACTCAGCGCCCATAAATTTTCACTATCCCTTGATTAAAATTAACTGTCAATTGTGCGAATTTGGTATCTCACTTAATTTGAGATAATTAGAAGATCGTAGTTTACTTAAATAATACTTATTTAGATAAGTGTGACGAAGCAATTAAGGAAGAATTTGATGCAAATTCAGACCCACTTTCCTCAGTGCTTTTGTAATTACGGGAAATTATCATCATGTGCGTCTTGTAGCTGAAGAGGTAATTTAATATTATTACACGAGTAAAATTCAACGCGAACATGTATTGTACACTGTAAGTACGCACCACTGAGAATAATGTTTTGCTAAATTCGAGCTTGCGTTTGCTCACTCCAATAATTTATTTAGGAGAGAATCATAGCAACTGCAGCGTATTAGGACACAATACAAATAAATAGTTGTGGAATTTCAAACTATGATAGTAACACCGGTCAACACTAATTTTAAGCCTAGATACCAAATTTGTATTTCTTGTATAATAAAAGAACAAAATAGTTTCATTAGATAAAGTTTGCTTTTGTAGAAACCAGAACGATATTTCGTAGTCTAGAGTTTAATCAAAAAGTTCAAGACTTCTTTATCAACGTAAAGAAGATTAAAAGCAAACTTAATAAGTAATAAATGATTTTATAGTTAATTCGATATAAAGAATCAAAATTTATCAAATAAAATTGAAACTCAAAAAAATTGTATTTGTAGTAGGCTTGCAACGAATATTCGGCAACTATTCGGTATTCGGCCTATTCGGCCACATTTTTACTATTCGGCCGAATACCGAATAGTTAAGCATTATTCGGCCGAATACCGAATAGTTTAAAATATAGAGAAAAGTGGAAATTTAGGGTATTTCATTCGGTAATTTTTGCTTGAAATAAAATAATAAATGTAAAACACATAAGGGTGTCGATTCTGTAATTTACCTGTTAATTTTTAACGGCCTGTTAAAATTTTTAACCAATGATAACAGACGGTACTGAATACAAACTGAAAATTTCATTTGCTGCATTTCTATTAGTTAAAATATTTATCTAATTTAAATAGGCCCCATACATAGAGGACATAGGTAATAAATAAAGATACATAGGTATACAGTAAAAAATTTATAGTCAAAATTGACAAAATTTTAAATTTTATGAAAATATTTAGTCCCAGACGATCCACCGTTAATTTATGTTAATTTAACAAGTTTCAAATTTGTTAGCAGGTAACAAATTATTTTTGTGTATTTCTTAACAAAACATATTTGTGAATATAGTAATTATTAACATTAATTTTTATGTACTTTTGACAAAATATTTTAGTAATTATATAGAAGCTGAACAATAAATCATAGTTATTATAACAAATTAAGTTGTTACGAACAACAATTTCAATTTAATAAATTAGCTAAATTTACTTTTTATTATTGACGAGACTATTTATTAAATTTTAAAAATGTAGCAAATAAATAAAAACAAAAATTTTTGTTGTTAATAATTCAGAAATGACAAAATTTTAATTTAACAAATTGTCATATTGGTTAAAATTGTTAATTTAACACAAGATATTTGTCAATAATAACTAAAAATACTGAGTATTAAACAGAAAAAACCAGCCGAATACTATTCGCCGAATATTCGGATATTCGGCCAAGGAATCCGCCGAATATTCGGTATTCGGCCTATGGCCGAATACACTATTCGTTGCAAGTCTAATTTGTAGACTTGTGTAATCATATGATATTGTAGGGAGAACTTATCTATCTACTCCGTTATCCATTTAAAATATTTAACATTTTATTGTGTAGTGAAATTGTTTACATCGGTCTTTACTTTATTCTTTCCTTTTTCTATTTATTCGATTTGACAAAATCGATAGAAGTTGTGTTCGAATAGGTTATCTCAGTCTACAAGAATATAACGGAAAGAAATGATATCCTTTAAACTACAAATTTTATGACTGGATTTATCTGTCATTTCAGTTTGTCTACTTCGACTCAACAAACAAAATGAGAATTGTAAGTTATTACTTGATAGTGTTTATCTTCGAACGGGGAACTACGGTTCTGGAACATAAAACAGAAGAAAAAATACGCAGTATGAATATAAATAAGTTTTTTTACTTGTAACTCTACTATTATTTTTTAACACACATTCTTGCTATTTGCCTTCTATCAATGTAAGTACTATATGTTTTATGATAATATTCAAAATTAGATTTTATTACTTCAGCAATTCAAGTAATTGAAATTAAATTAAACATTTTATAGATGAAGAAATTACAGTATTTCGAAACGTAAAATTTTAATAATATAAATTATAGAGCTTAAATTAAATTTTTTTTATTATTTATTGTGAATTTGAAAAGCATGAACTAAATGAAATTAGTTTGAAAAAGATAAAATCTTTGTATAATTAAAATAAATAAATATATATTCAAACCATTCACTTATTTTTAACGCATCATCAAAGCTTAAAGCATATCTTTATATAAGAAATTCTTCTCACAATCTTGAACTTCGGACCCTCAAAGAGCCACAGGGTTAATTTTCGTGTTGTAAAAATCAAACTGAAGATCTCATCTCTATTTATATTAAAGTAAAATTTACTATAACTAACGTCTGTGACAATAGATTATGGAATTATTAAAAAGAATAATGTAGTAATTATGAAAAAAGTTTAAATATTGTAGTTCTAACATAATACAAAATATAATACAAAAGTGTCGATAATGTCGTCATTTGTTTCCTTGACAAAAATTTTGTACATACAAATTGTTTTCATCAAGTGTTGTATTAATTTCTTAGCAACCGGCTATTTCTTTTATGATTTCGCTGCACTAGAATTTATAATATTACGATTAAATTTTAATTCGTTTAAAATTATTTAATTCGTTACATAGAACATTGTGGGAAGAGGTCATCCACACTTTCACGCAAATGAAGCTCTTGCTCGCAAGTTCGTGCTGCAAATAAGCGCTCGTGCGTGATGAAAATCTTCCCGCACTTGAAATGTAAATAACTATTAGTTTAACATTCAAAGTAAGTATTACCTTTCACTATGAAATAATTTATTTATCGCAAATATACAACCCCTACGAAAATGATTTGCCATAGCTTATGTAGTAAATATAATTTATTCAATCCTGCTATTGAAACTTGTTGTTTCTTACTTGGATACAGAGCTCGAATCCTTCTGTTTTATCCACTCAACTCATTTCTATGGCAACGGGATGGATAATGACAGGTGAGTGGGCGAAAGTTCTTTCGCTCACTACTTTCGCCCACTCATCTGTCATTACCAAATTGACTGATTCGTAACATTGAGTATGTGGACCACAGGTAGGGTGCGTGTACTTAAACCGGCGCCAAACGATGCTACGAACACCTTCCAACGTTGGACACTTGATGGTTGGACGCATCGTGTGGCCGATGCTCAAACTACGAGTGTCCAATGTCAAGCGTCCAACGTTGGCGTTGGACGACGTTCGGGCTGTTGTCGGTACACGGTACACTTGGAAGACATTTAACATACTGCTACACTATTCGTCCAATCCAGTTGTCATATAAATAGAACTTTTATTGTTCTATCAAATATGTAAGCAATACAAAAAAACAGAGTAGAATAACAATAAGACTCATAAATGTATTTTGACCTATAAATAAATAAAGAATAAAAACAAATAAAAATGGGACTAATGTTGGAATCAAATGTATTGGATCGAACATTCGTTCTACCGTGTAGCAGGGCACTTGACATATCATTTGTCCAATATTTGATTCAAACGTTGGAACCCAACATTTGAGTCAAACGTTCACCGCACCGTGCGGCGCCGGCTTAACAATAGCTGGATTGAACAAAATGCTGTACAACACTCGTGAAGAAACGAATTCGCTCACTTAAGTGTCTTTGCCCACTCGGTTGCCGCCTCGTGTTCAAAACTGACACATGCGTGAGCGAAATTCTTAGTTTCTTCACTCGTATTGTAACATTATTTTAAAACATTATACCTGGGATATTTTAACATAATCCTCTGCTTAAAGCCTGCTGCAATAATCTTCCCAATTTTTGTTCACTATACAGGAAAAACGATGTATGCATTCGGCTATAAATTTCTATACTGATTGAACTACCAAACCATTATTTCCAATGAATATAACAACGCAAACTTCAAAAAATTCATATTGGCCTGTTCTTTACAAGTAAGGTACCTAACAACAAAATTATGCTACCTACAGGAGGTTAACGAACTAAAGCTTTCTATCAAAATAAATTATAGTCTCGTCAAATTATTTAAATATATTAAATATAATAACAAATGCTGCAATGCAAATTCATTTGTTAGCCAGTATAAAACTGTACCATTCTGTTTGTACTGGCTGGTAAACAATTAAAATTAACAAGATGTTAAGTATTAAAAAAAATTTCTTTTCCATTTTTCTGTTTCAAAGAACAACTCTGTGAAATCATATCCTAATCGAGTTGTTTTCCACCCGCATGAGTTTGTTAGTTTTTCGCCTCCATCATCTGATATTTACTTTCCTTTCTTTTTAATTCTTTCTTCTGTAAACCTAACTATCTAATTTTGCTTTACAACATTTCATTTGTGTTTTCCATTTGGCTGTGTCGGTAGCCGTGGTAGCGACCTAGCGACTAGTAGTGAGGGCAGAATAAGGAAGAAGAAAAAGAGAATTACAGGAGAGGGGCGTGGGACGTGACAAATGTCCGGTCTGCAAGCTGGAAGCACAAGCTCGAAGCTTACACTCGACGGGATTTGTCGGTTTGGTTTCGCTTTTTGTGCTGTGTAATGCTTAAAAAATAGTTCCAGATGAAATTTCGCTACTAATGGCGCCACTAGATGTTTCAATTTCGGGTAGTTGACATCGTCAAGATGAGAAATGGAATTAGGACACTGTTGCCGTTAGAGTTGGCATTTTGCCAAGAAACAAATAAAATTAAAATTTAATATCTATATCCATGGTATGTTTTAGATATCAATGTTTTATTATAAATATACTTACATTTTATTATTAAGAAATACTTTATATAACTTAAAATCATCTTCAAAATCTTTGCTCTAAAATTTCGATTTGTAATGCAATAATCTTAAATTCACCATGTTTACATCGATGTATTGAACTCGATAGTGTGTTTTCTTTTAATTTCGGTAATAAATAGGTATTAAAATTTTAACAGAAAATTAAATAATAAATCATAACATTCTTCTTTATTAGTCACATAAAGCAAGGGAATAACACCTAAGTTCGTATTTTGATTAATGATGTATTTTCAATGTGGCCCCAAAAGTTGACTAAAAATTCGCTGCACATTAGGGAATGAAATTTTAAACTTAATATACAAATTTTACTATATAACGAAACACAATAAACAAAATTTATAATTTTTGCTATTTGGAAATTGAATGTTAATTTTTTTTTATATTGTTAAATAATTTAATACAATAGCATACTGGGTAACTGGTGTAAAGAGGATAAAATTGTATAATTGCTGCAACAAAGTCGAACGATAATTGTCTTTGCATATATAAAATGCAGATGGTATTTTTTGTCTGATCTTCACAAAAAGTAATTTTAAATACTTTTCTTTAACAACAGATTGAAACAAATATCAACTTAAAATACGCTCTTGCTTTGCGCATGCGTGTATGTATAGTTAAAAAATATGATCTAGTCAGCCATAAACTCCCGTTTAAACAATTTTTAAACGGTGCAAAATAAAAAAAAGTTCCAAATAAAAAATGTATCTAATATTATTTAATATCTTTTTTATAATTTAAAATTTATTCTAACTCAATTATTTACTGAGATAAGCACAAAATACTGCATGGGCTTTCAAGTAAACACCACTTTCGGTTGATGGTCAGTCACCAAACATGCAATGTATAAATATTAAGTTATAAAATGGTATTGTATTAGAATCTGATGTTGCTACCACATAACTTTCCAAAAAGTTTCCTTTAAAAATTATAGCTCATGCTATTCTACATCTATTTAATTATGACAAAATTTACTGTTACTCAATTATTTACTGAGCTATACCCATAAATCTTGTCTAGTCTTCAAGTAAACTACCACTTCCGGTTTATAGTTTGCTACCAAAATCTAATCAGCTCGTAACTTCAACATTCAAATTCAATAATGAAATTTCAAAATTATATCTTTATAAGATTTTGAGTTATCGTGGACGAAAAATCGCCACACAGACTAATACACACACACGCACACAAACACACACAGACGGACATCATCGTGAAAATAGTAAAATCGTATTCTGGGGACCCCAAAATGTGCTTATCCGTTGAAAACTCATTACCGAAAATTTTGACCCGTCATAATACCACCCATACATATATGTGCGGGAGGTAAAAATGAGTTACTTGAGAATGAGTACAATAACCATATTGTGTTCGGAGGATCACACGGTAGAAGTGAACTTTATAAAATGTAGTTAATAGGTTGTTTAGAGCTTCACCTGCTGCGTTCCAAATATTTTCAGGCAATTCAGCATCGCCAAAATCCACTTTTTATCTAGCCATTATGAATATATTTGACGTTTAAGTAAAAAAAATATTTAGAAATAAGATTCCTTTTTAAGTTGTGCTCAAAACTTGTGGGACAGTCCTCTCGAGGAGGTGGTAACCGGATAAAGAAGACTGCGTATCCTAGTTCCTTGCATGCACGTATCGTGACGTTCGGCCGTAACGTTCCACAATTGATTGGAGCCCATAGATGTTTCATTCAATGAGCTAATTTGATTAGATATTTAATTGTTTTATGCACAAGCAAAAACTATATGCCGAGATCTGCTATAGCAGCTAGTCTATTCAAGAAAATGGCGTGATGACATGAGTTATATTACTCGTACTAGTGCCAGCCTTGCATAGCTCGATATATTCGAGTCCTGTCACTGACATCCCAGTTGGCTTCCTCAGTCACATTCGCATCGCACGGCAAACCAATGCCACAAACCGTTCACTACGTCATCAGCCGCAGTCGCTCGAGAATAAGATATTTATAAAGCGCGCAGCAAAACAGACCACTGTGAAAAATCCTTTGAGCCTACAAATTGCGCCATCGGATTCGTTCGGTCCCATGCGTAAGGAATAATGTCCCCAGTCCGCGGGGAATTCACGAATTCTCGATTCACGTAAAGAGGAATGGATTCATTTTGGAAAATACTCGCGTGTCGGATTGATCAAAGCGATGCTTGGAATGCGATTGACAGTGGCTTTGCTCAAGGTTTTCAAAGCAACAGGAAAATAAATGTTTTTAATCATGATTGATCTTGCGAATTTTTCTACTTGACAGAATTACGAATGTAAATACGTTTGCTGTTTTTTGTTACTGTTTGTATTGGATATTGTTTGATGTACGATAACAGACAGATGAAATTTGGAAAATCTGATGTACAATTGACGAAAACATGAAATGTTGATACGTTAAAGGAATTGTAATATGTGTTCACGATTGAGCACTGTACCGGGGTGTTTCTTGTATTATTGTATCGTTCATAATTTATTTATTTTCTAAAATATACTCAACAGGGTTGACTTTTTGAAGTCCCTGAATTTGTTTCGCTTACAGTAATGTTTGCTTCTAAAAACCAATCATTTACTACATTCATTGTTCTGTTCCACTAACAATTTTGTCACTTCTGATATCATGTCAATCCATGTCAACTAATTTTATATTTAGGTGCTTGCAATGTTTTTCTTCCAAGATCTTCAGGCTTGATTGTAACTCAGCACTAATAGTTACATTTTTATTTCTATATTGAGAGAAAAACCCTGGTCAACTGTAAAATCAGTACACCTTTTAAATTTCTTCACAGCTTACTTCACGCGTTCAGAATTCTTCAGTGTTTCTTTCCTTTTCTTGCAAATTATTGCTCCTTGGTTTGCTTAAATTCATTTCACTAGAAATTTTGTTTTGTTTTGCACCCTACTGAAATCATTATATAAAGTTATGTTTATCCTTTAACGTAAAATATTTACATTTTTTTTTTAACTCTACCAATCATATTCATATTCAGATTTTAATAGCGGAAATCCCTTATTTTTGGGTTATAAGTTCATTTTAAATTACAACTACACTACTTTGGAGAGTTAGTATATAAAAAGTTATCTATTTATCCAAAAGTTTCTTATAAGCGAATTTTTATCAAAAACACATATTTCTTATGCCTTCAAAATTAATTCATTTAATCCGGAATTTCGCAAAAATCGGGTTCCAAATTACCGAACATTACTGTATCTTCCCAAAAGAAGAAAAAAAAATTTTGTACATTTTTTTTTTCATATCTAATCAATTCTATTAGAACTTATAAATGTGAAGCAAAGCCTATTCTAGTAACCAAATTTCTATATGAAGTATTTTACGTCATTTTGAATTTGTACTCACAGATTTGTAAATGTAACAAAACAAGAAATGTATTTCAGTTATTATAAGTTCAACAGTTGCAAGCAAATGGCCTCATAGTAACCTAATAAAGAAATATAATTTAGAAATCACGGCTTTACATATTTTATATTTTAATGCAGTTTGTTCACGCAAAAGTAATATAGAGGGTATATTCAAGAACAAGAACAATATTTCGCACGCGTCGAAATTCCTAAAGGATAAGTGTAATAAAAAGTCTTATAATAGTATAATAGTGTATAAGTAAGCTTTTACAGCACGTACAAGTTTAAGAGCACGATGCGCAGTGCTTTTAACTTCGCTAGTGCTTTAATAGTATATTATGATACAAGTGTATAAGTAAGCTTTTAAAGCACGTACGATGAGTTTAAGAGCGCGACGCGAAGCGGAGTACTTTTAACGTCGCTAGTGCTTTAAAAGCACTTATACACGTGTGTCATACGCTATTTTTTTTATTATACCTGCATCATACTCTGGGAAAAACTGGAAAGCAACATTTTGATTTTGATTCCATTCATAATTTTGCGCGAGTGACGTTTGACGTATGTCGTTTACATGGAGATTAGCATTTGTTGTTTACGTTTACAGTTTTGACAGATATTTATAGTAATTATTTTTGTTGTTGCTTAGCAACCTTTAAAGCACGGCGTGTTTTAATCTTGCGTTTGCGAACGCTGTAGCGTGTTTTAAACACGGATTATGATGCAGGTATAATAAAATAGCACTTATACACGTGTATCATACGATATTTTTTATTATATCCGCATCAAAATCTTGGACAAAATTGGAAAGCAACATTTTGATTTTAATTCATTCACTTAACGAGCGATGTAAGAAGCAAATTACGCACGAGTGAAAAAATTGACACACGAGCCGCGTAGCGGCGAGTTTTTAATTTCACGAGGGCGCAATTGCTTTACATCTCGAGTTATGTGCTATACTTTGTCTACGACCACTCAATACTATTTATAAATTAAAAACAAAATTCAAATATTTAGGAATTTATTATGTATTTTTGTAATCACCAATCCATGAATTTTTGTTACACAAATTCGTATCATTCTCGAGATTTAGTCGCCAAAAGATTATTTGTTGCTCTTTTAGCTTTAGCTTGTATCTCCAGTGGTGGTCTAATTGAAATATAAAATATCACTGTCGCTTGACATTTATTAGCTGAAATATTAAGTTTAAAAAATCTGATTTGCCCAGCACATAACTTCCCGCCCAATACTACTCTTAAACGGTACAAAATAATATTTGATGAAATTGAAATGTACCTTCTTATTTGTATATTTTTATTTATGTTTGTGAAATTTAATTTTAATTCGTATTTTTATTTAATTTATTGACATATTTTCACCAAGAAAATAGCTTCACAATCAAACTGACATGTGTCACATTTCGTAAAAAATTTAAAATTTTTAAGTGTTTCCATGGTGTACAAGGAATGCAAGTTTTATGAAATCTAATTTCTGTATAGTTTATTATCTCTAAATCTAATGAAAATTAATAAAATTAGTGTAATCAAAACAAATGTAAAATTAAATATTCGACAACTTTTATTTGATCCAAAATCTAATCAGCTCTCCGTTTATATATAAGAAGCAAAAATTCACACAATTGTATTTTGGTATTATAGTATTTGAGTTATGCGAGACGAAAAAAATGCCGCAGACTAGACACACACACATACGCACACACACTTACATACATACATACAGACATCATGGCGAAAAAAGAAAAATCGTATTTTAGGGACCCTAAAGCGTGCTTATTCGTTGAAAACTAACTACACAATTTTTTTACCCTACCTAGAGGTAAATAAATATTTAGTAGTATATATTTACCTCACTATAAAACAGAGATTATAAGCTATAGATGGGAGACTATAAAATATGACCAGTATACATGTAAAAATCACACATTACCTAAATGTCAAACTAGCTTTGTTCTTGTTTATAAAAATAAACGACAATTGCCGCGTATGGAATATTTTCGACGAATCAGAGCCGCGATATATGAAGTATCTTGATTCAGTTACTATGGTTACGTCTGTTTGTTTTAATTTAATTTTTTGAGTTTGACGTTTTCAACAGTTTTATATTTGTATTTTTTGTATAATTTCCAAAATCTTGTTATAAAAAGTATAGTCTACAACATGTAACGGAATGACATATCCCACACTCGCAAACCGTAGACCTCGCCTTCGGCTCGGACTACAAACTTTTTGCTCCTGTGGAATATGTGCCATTCCATTATTTGTTGTAGAATATACTATTAATATTACTTTTCTTATGTATTATAATTTTTAAAAATCTGCTGTGATCCCCTCGCGACTTTTTTTTTATACATGTAAATCGAAATTTGATTACATTTTACACTGACATATATTCAATAGTTATATCACGAGTGCTAAGAATTTAATCGATTAATTTGACATCGTACATAATAATTTAAGATAAAATCCCTCGACCTGCGGTTTTGGGATTTTTTCAAATTATTATGTACTCAAACACTTTTTAAGCAAAATTTTTTGCATAAGCTAGACATCAAATTTAATCGATTCAATTCTTTAGCACGAGGGGTATATGTCAAGATTATTTCATGAATTTATAGCATAAACTTTAATATTGCCGAAGAAATTGAACTAAAACGTTGATTTTGACACATTTTCACATAAATAAATCGGTACACTCATAAACAAAAAGCGCCATAAAATTATGTTGTTGTAGTGTAACTAGAGCTCTAGAAGAATGTAGGTATTCTCGTCCGCCATTTTGGGTCCAGATGTCATAAATAAAACAAGTTATTGGAATCCAGTTACTTAAAAAAAACATTTAATATTTGTACTGTCAAATTTGAAAACATATTTATTGAAATTCTGTAAAATCCTACTACACAAATCATACGGTAATATATTATTATAAAGTATATAATAATTGAAGGAATGATATATTACAATTATTAATCAATTTCAACTTGAATTTTGACAGAAAAGAATTAAAGTAACTGGATTCCAATACTTTGTTTTATTTATGACACTTGGACCCAAAATGGCGGATGAGAATACTCATATATTCTAGTGCCTTAGTGTAACTATAGCAAATTGATTGTTTTTCTTTTTATTTGTCAAATAAATGTCAAAAATTTGTAAGTAAAAATAGCTTGAATTGAATAATTCAGCATGTTTAAAGATATAGAATACCAGTAAAGGTAAAGAACATGTAAGTATCTTGCTTTTGCAACTAATTATCCGGCTAAATATGCCTTCAAAATGTTCAACATTTGCATATAAAAGCTAGCTTCAATTTACTCGCGAATAAACAGCATGGTGCTGTTTATTCACTTATCTAAAATGCACAACAATGGAAAATGAGACATTCTGATTGGTCAAATTTGTAATGAGTGAAATAATCAACTATAATTACACAAAAGCTTTTTATTTTGCCCGATAAATTTCTGTTTGTTACGAAACCTTACTACTAACAATTTGACAAGAAAACTGTTTTAATAAAACGCCGACACTGTAGGTAGAGAGATTTTATTTTTTAAACAGTTTTCGAGTCAAACTTCTGTCAGGTTACAAGGTTGCGTTTTCAAATTGAAATATATCCGAAGAAAATGAGTGTAATTCGGCGAGATAATTTAACGATTTTTTATTTATGAAAATGTTAATTTAAAAGTGCAATTGATGAAAATACAATTATTATATATCATTAGTTTTGACATATAATCAAATGATATTAATGTAGTTAGTATTTTATCTGGTTGCTAGACAATAAATAACGTTTTATCACTTGCAAAAAGTTACGTTCCTATTTATCAGCTGTCAAAACGATAAAATTGTTTTTTCCTTATGGCTTACTTTATATTGGAGTTAAATTATTGATATAATTATAGAATAGATGTTTCACTTGTTCATTTCTTCACACAGCAACTATGGTTATTCAAATATATATAGACACAGAACCTTAAAATATGTTTTTACATGTCACAAGGAATGTAGCATATATCGTGACCTGCTGTAGCAATTATTTTAAATTTGATATCAACTAGATAGAATTTTTGTAACTGTTAGAAAAACAACTGACAATTTATATTTTTTTACAACTCCCCTAAGGCACATTTAATTTGATGTCAAATTCGATAGGATAGAATGTAAAATGAATATTTATGAAATGCCATTTTGACACAACGTATCAGAAAATAAGGTAATTGATGACAATATGCGCATATTAATAATATAGCCAAAGATCATAATGCGACTGATAGTCGCAAGATATTAGTAGTGGTTCTAAAAATTATTTTGTCTGAAAAGAATATAGGTACTGTGCAGCTTAAAATGTTTCGCACTAGATACCTGCGAATGAATGCCATTATCATATATCAATGTTGACTGTAATTTAGTGGTAAAATTTTAACGTTAAACACATTACAAATGTTAGATTAATTAAGTAGATTTTATGTGGGATATAATTGATATTGCAGCATATACTGATATAGAAATTAATTAGAAATTGTTATATTTTAATAGTTAATTGATTTAATTTAACCTCAACCGGTGTGTTCACAATATGGCCAACATGCTATGATTGCACATGACTACGGGCATATTGCAATTGAATAACATTTTGTAGGGATGACTTGTAGAGCAAGGAATCTAAATAAGAAACAGAAACTTGGCTTTGTCCAGTTTGCGAAGGAGATGATGTGCCGATATCCGATACGACAAAGGATTTTTGCAAGTCCGCTATATGAATAAAAGTTATTATTGTTAATAACTTTTTAATATTATTACGCATTGCCTATATTGTCACTTGGCTATTTAAAAAGATTTTTTAAAAAAATTCTGAAATTACCTGCATCATAATCTGTGTTTAACACACACTACAGCGTTCATAAACGCAAGATTAAAACACACCTTGTTTTAAAGGTTACTAAGCAACAACAAAAATATTTACTATTAATATCTATCAAAACTGTAAACGTAAACAATACATGCTAACCAGTCTCCATGTAAACGATATACGTCAAACGTCACACGCGCAAAATTATGAAATGAATCAAAATCAAATGTTGCTTTCCAGTTTTTTTCCAGAGTATGATGCAGGTATAATAAAAAATAGTGCATGACACACGTGTATAAGTGCTTTTAAAGCACAAGCGAGGTTAAAAGCACTCCTCTTCGCGTCGTGCTCTTAAACTCGTCGTACGTGCTTTAAAAGCTTACTTATACACTTGTATCATAATATACTATAAAATTATCTTATTCCTGTCTTAAATTATTTTTTAAAAGTAAATATTTTATACTTTCTCTTAGATAACTTGTTTATTAGTCTAGAATTAAAAAATACTTTAATAAAAACTGTAATACACTGAAATATAATAGTACTGGAACGCTAACTGACGTTGAAAATGCGACCCAAAAGAGAGCTAGTTGTTGGGTCATCTGTTTTTATTGTACAATGTTTATACATATAACAATCGCTCACAAACGCTTAGTAAGCGCTCTACAAACAAATATTAGACAAAGAAAGGTGGTCTTACAACACTTATCTTTCTCAGGCTCGTTTTTCGCTTTCATAAAAGTCTACAAGGTTGGCGTTCCAGTATTACTATATTTCCGTGATGGAATATGTTGAGCATCTAAATGAAGGTTTTCTCCATACGTATCTAGGTTTCGTAGCGTGTCCATTATACGCAATGTATATAATATAGATATTTAAATCAAAATTACCTTAAACGGTACAAAATAGTATTTGACGATACAGAAAAATACCTGCTGATTTGTTTATTTTCAATTTATTTTTAAGAAATTTAATTTTCTTTCGTATATTTATTTAAATTTTGACATATATTTTACTAAGAAAACAGCTTCACAATCACAATTTCATATGTTACATTTCGTAAAAATTGAAAAATTTTAAGTGTTTCCATGGTATACAGGAATGCTAGATTTATGAAATTTAATTTCTTTATATTTTATTATCTCTATCTAATGAAAATTAATAAAATAATTATAATCAAAACACGTAAAATTAAATATTCTACAATTTTCAAAGTAACATAAATTGTTGACAAATTAAATTTAACCGTGTTTTTTAACGAAAAACTGTTAAGGGCTTCAAGTAAATTGTTACTTTTGGTTGACCAATTTTATCCAAAACCTAAGCAGCTCGTAAGAAGCAAAAATACACAATATTGTATTTTTTGTAGTATAGTATTTAAGTGTTGCGAGACGAAAACATCGGTATAGACCACGTACATACACACATTCATACATTCAAACATACATACATCATCGCAAAAATAGTAAAATCGTATTATAGGGATCTTAAAACGTGCTAATTCATTAAAAATTCACTACCCAATTTTATGACAAAAACAATACCTCCCTTACTCAGAGGTTAGCGCGAGGTAAAAAATCTGATGTGGCCAGCACATAACCTCCCGCCCAATACTACTCTTAAACGATACAAAATAGTAGGTACTTGATACAGAAACATACCTTCTTATTTGTTAATTTTCTATTAATATTTGAGAATTTTAATTTTCTTGACATATAATTCACTAAGAAAACAGCTTCACAAACACAATGACATGTCACATTTCGTAAAAAATTGAAAATTTTTAAATGTTTGCATGGTGTCTATATAGGAATGCAAGATTTGTGAAATCTAATTTCTTTATATTTTATTATCTCTAAATCTAATGAAAATTAATAAAATTAGTGTAATCAAAATACATGTAAAATTAAATATTCTTCAACTTTCAAAATAAAATAAATTGTTGAAAAATGAAATTTAACCGTGTTTTTAACGAAAAACTATTAAGGGCTTCAAGTAAACTGCTACTTTCGGTTGACCAATTTCATCCAAAATCTAATCAGCTCTTCACTTAAATATAAGAAGCAATAATTCACAAAATTGTATTTTTTGGTATTATGGTATTTGAGTTATGCGAGACGAAAAAATTGCCACAGACTACACACACACATACATACATACATACATACATACAGACATCATCGCGAAAATAGTAAAATCGTATTGTAGGGACCCTAAATCGTGCTTATTCATTGAAAACCCACTACCCAATTTTTTGACCAAAAACAATACCTCCCTTACCTAGAGGTAGGCGGGAGGTAAAAACAGGTAAACAACCTTAAATAATAAATTGTATTAGACTACGAAGTTCCTATTATTTCAAGAAAGTCACATTCTAATTAAAAATATCAAACACAAGATTAAAATCCAAGAAAAACCATCCAACAAAGAAAGCCCGGCGCTTAAATGTAAAAATAGTACATAAAACATCGCTTGGAGATCAGCTCGCTTCGCTTATCTTCCACCCGCGGCAAACCTCTCGATATATCCTGGATTACGCCAAGCCGATTATGTTTTCAAGCATAAAAACCACGCAATGCGCTTCCACTGCCGGAAACAACGGCCGAGTAATGAAATGCTAAGCTAAGCCTAGACGCTGCAGCGCTCAATGCAAATACGGTGGAGTCGAGAACAGTCTAACCAAAGTAAGCTTACTGTCAAGTGACGCACGAAAATAAATATTACAACATGAAAGTGAATGTCATTTGTAGGAAAATAAAAGCAAGTGTGGGCTTTTCTTTTTCTAATCTTATACACTTTGGAGTCTTTGAATATTGACGATTTGTCGAATTGTGTTGTTATCTGGCTAACGTACCGAAACCCTAAAAACAAATGATTTAATAGTTCACTTAGTATCATATTATAAGTAATTAAATTAGATATGTGTGTTTATACTACTAAGGACCAATATGTCCATCTACGAATAAATTATTCGCCGAATAAATGAAAAATGACGCATCGAAATCATAGCTCAAATGATACCTACGATTCGACGAATAACTTATTCGGAAGTTTATTTCTAAATGGAAATATCGGCCCTAAGTGAAATTTTTTTTTTATCGAATGAATTATTTGTTAATAAAATTATTATTATATGTAAATTGAGGGTAACTTGATTTCGTAAGTTCGTCGCGAAACGAACTAAAACTATTGTTTTTCTAAAACCGCAGCGAAATTATTATTTTCGCGCCTAAAATACGGAGCGAAAGTAGTATTTCCCTGACATTTCACGAAACTGTTTAAACATTCTGATACTCTAGAAATGTAGTCACGAAATAGCTATTTATGTAACCAGTTAGGAAATGCATCATTTTGTGTAACGAGTGGGATGTTTGCGGGACGAGCAAAGCGAATTACGAATTACACAAAATCGCATTTCCTATCGTGTTTCATACAAGATTTTTTCTATTTTTAATTAAAACAGTTTTTTCTTAATTATTAAATTATTAATTTCATAACTTTTATTGACATCAAGTAGCTACGCGTATTTCGCTTGTTTGTTTGAAATTTTGTTTATGCTTCATTCATTTCATCACCAGTTGTGAAATATTTTTCATTTCATCACTAGTTACGAAAAATATGACGTTTCGAAACGTCAATCAATTTTGAAAAGTGACACTTTATATGTCAAAATTAGAAAAAGGTGTTTTTTCACGACATTCCAGAAAACCCCACCATTCTTCACCCGAAATAGTGAGAAAAATGTGTTTTTCCTCTCTAGCGAGGAAAATATAGCAGTGTTACCAATATGAAAGTTATTTACAAAAAATAAATTCATAATTTTATTGAAAATCCTTATTTAAGTAATATACATACTTTAAATTGTCTTACAATTATGTCCTATATTTTTCTTTTTCTAGATTAAATCACAATATGACAACTTTAATTTAAATTTAAAATTGGTTCATTGGCAACACTGCTACCCCGCTTTGCACCTGATAACCTAACTTTTAACGTGTCAGTTGTGTTCTCAAAGAGTATTTTAGATCCAAGCAAATCGTTTTTAGAAACAAGTCGTGAAAAAAATGTCGTGTCCTTTTTCTACTTTCGCACGAATTGCCTCATGCGAGGTATATACATATAGAATATCAGATTTAATTTTTAAATTAAAATTAATTTTTATTATTGTTTAAAAAAAAATTAATATATAACTCGTCAGTAAAATGTCTCCTTGATTCGGAGCCGCTAAATATTCGGCACAAAGTGTCTGGTATTTAAATATGGCTCTTGGACAATACCACTTTCCTGACTCTTATGTAAATAACTAATATTTATTTTCTCATAAATTATTATTAGATGTATATGAAGTTATGTACATTGTCTAGGCATTAAAAACGCTTTTTGCATTTTAAACATTTTTGTCGGTTTGCGGTAGTTTAGAAATGATTTATAAATAAAAAATTGATAAAAATAAATTTTTTATCCATATCTAGTGACTAATGGTTTTTTTTTCGGAAAAACAAAAACATCATAAATTGGCTTACTAATGTCTAATTTAACCGAAGTCGTAGCTATTATAGTTTTCGAGATCCCAGTGTTTAGCCTCATAATTGAAACATTATAATTTTACCTATTTATTGTATACTTCTGCTATTCTGTTTAGAAATCAGATGTAATTCTTACTTGTACATTCAATCAAATATAGCAACTCTTCGATGTAATTTGAAAGATCATTTCCATAAATAAAAGACTGTAAATAACCAGTTTTTATTTCAATACAGATAAATCTTTTCCTTTTAAAGTAACCTTCTGTTGAAAGTGTAGGGTCCTTCGTTAATTTATGAGCATTCAAATAATTCAAATTACCGGATGTAGAATCTCGTAGCGGAAGTTCTTAACATTCAGTTCTGGCGATTTTTTGTCGATGTTACATTTTGTACGAATGTTTTCTATAAATCAAGCGATTACATCATGGACTATAAATCTTCTTGTTGCGTTTTTACCCTTTTAAAAATATCTCAGGTGTGATTCTTTGTATTTTATTTGCTAGACGATAAGAAATGTATAAAAAGTGTACTCCGAATGGCTCTGCATGAAGTATTTGCGTTTTTAGATATTTGAAAACCTCTTCGATTATATTTTATGTATTTTATTTAGTCTTTTCATCGGATATTCTGCATAAATAACTCTCAAAAATGATTTACTTAAAATTTTAAAATAATGATTGCAAGTCTTATACACAGAAATATGACTATGTTCATATTTAAAACAATCAGTCTAATATTATTTGTAATAATAAACGTTAATGAATACAGGTCAATCGTATCCGCTATTAATTTATTGTAATGAGTGAACCATCAAATTATTTTTAATTGACTTACAGTGAGCACGAATAATGTTCGAATATATTTTGTAATTTTCATTTATTAAATTATATAATTTGTGGTTCTCATATAACAAAAACAAAGTAAAACTAATTAAAATATATTAACTGCAATGCAAATTTAATTATAATGTGTATAATAATTATATATTAATTTTCATTTGTAAATTTATCTTGAACTTTTAATGCGACCTTTTGATTTTGTTTATTATTTTATTGTTTAATATACATTCTCTTTGTAAAATTATATGTATAATTGCCTGACTAATTTGGTACATAATAAAATACAATCAATATTTTAATTATAATCATGTTATAATTATAAACCACCCGTGGTCGATGGTTTTAAGTTCGTATCAATAATAAGGCTTAGTAACTCTGTATCCAGAAAACATATCACAAAACAGTTAATTACCTTAGAAGTGGGCAAAGTAACGAATTATCTACGAGAGAAATATTAACACAAGAAACCGAAGATGTTGTGTGTTATTATTATTGCTATAAATAAAAAAATTACTCACTATTGACTTTTCTCAAAATTATACCCACTATGTTACTTTCCTTGTTTAAAATCGCCATAGTTATAGAGCATTTATTGAGGTGTTGGATAAAATAATTTTATCTATGCCCGTGAGTTAAATGTCACTTATCCCACTTATTTTGCGTGAGTTAAGAGCTTCATTGCCACACTCGTTTCCATGTAAATGTTTATTATACACTCTTTGTAATTCTTTAAATTAATTATTATTTAATTAATAATTTTTGAAGCTTGTTCTACTTTACCCGACGAAATACTTTTTAAATCACTCATTTTCACGAAACTTATGACAAACAACACATAATTATTTGATGTGAAATTGTTGTCGTCATAGATTAAAATCATTTTTACAGCAACTACTTTAATTTATTAATTAATCTGCTTGTCAAAAAACAAAGTCAAATTATTTTACTTTTTTATTTTTGGGCGGGCATAGATAAAATATTGTACAAAACACGTGTGATAATGTATTATTAATATACATATGTGATTACATGTGTATCTTAACAATGCTATTATCCCACTTATCTCGTAAATATCTATTAAATAAACGCTTTAGTTTAAAGGTAAATGATGTGCTATGAAGTTCGTATACAAAAAGTAAAGAAACATACCAAAATACAAAGGCGTAAATCACATAGTGAGTTTGAATACGAAAAATACATAGAAAAACAATTGTTATTTACATACTAAGAACAGGTTCGCTTAGTTCCCAGATAAGAGTTTTGCGAGCACTGCCATGGAACAAATCCGGCAACCAAGTTTACTCATTAATTTTGTAGAATATTTTTGAACGAAAAGTATAAAACTAGTAATTAGCACAGTCCATAGAAAGAAAGGCAGTTGTTCCACGAGTTACTATTTATATTTGTGCTGGTTGCTTTATGAATACAAACACACTCGCACACAATAATTTGTCAAATATTTCAGAAAACAAAGAATTTATTTTTGTTACTTACGAAATTACATGTAAATTAAAACTTATCTAATTTTTTATTTACGTTGTTACAACTTTTATTATGTTTGTTACGTATTGCACTGCTTTTGTCATCCCGGGCAGAAATTATCACCAATATTGTTAATCAAATGTATTAAAATTATTATTTTAAAATTCAATTTCATTAAATATTTCACCATCCTCTTTGATTTTTATTAGACAACGGTACATTTGAGAAACTATTCTTTTTTATCATAAATATTGTTTTAATGAATACTTTAGAAATAAGAACTTTTTTCCGAAGTTTTCTACACGCTTGTCTGGTGTTACGCAAAACAATACATTTTATCAAACACCTCTCAATAAATGCTCTATAACTATGGCGATTTTAAACAAGCACAGTAATAGATTATCCACTAGTGGGTATAATTTTGAGGAAAGCCACTAGTGAGTATTTTTTTATTTATAACAATAATAATAACACACAACACCTTGGTAACTACTTTGATTGACATTTTAATTTAAAAATTTAAAGCATATGTCACTGTCAAATATTATTTCTTTAATAAATTTTGCATTTATTAAGAGGTGTTGGATAAAACGTTATACTTCACACGTGGGCAAAGTGGAATTACCCACTCGATAAAATTATCACACTCAGCCTTTGGCTTCGTGAGCTAAAATTTCTCTCGTGGGTAATTCCTTACTTTGCCCACTTGTAAAGTAAATAACTATTAATATGTGAGTACAAAAGCATAATTTGTTATGCCTTATATAGCAGGTATATATTTTTATATCCATGAAGTCTAAGTATTATTTGCATAGAGTAAATAATTACTTTAAAATTTACATTTTGCAAATGGTTTTCGGATAATGAAAGCATATTTCATTATTAAAATTATTTCTATATTTAATATAAAGGCTTTTAGCTAATTTGAATTTTATATTATATTATAAAAAAATAATGCATGAAAAATAATATAGGCATGTAAATTAGCAGATAATTTACTGAGAGGTTGAACATTTTAATTTTAAACGCACATTTTTTCAATATTGAATAACTGGTTCTAAAGTTTAGAATTTTTCGAAATTATTGATTGTGATTGCTTAAAGTTTTCGCTACATAATTATGTGCAATCGTAATCTGTTTCATTCACGTAATAACAATATTTTGTTTTAATAAAAACTTGGGTGGCGAGTTCACAAACAACTTAATATCGTATGATTCAACTTAAGTGTCGTTCAGTTAAACCGGAGTTTAATTTTATTATGTTTTCTGCGGCTGACAGTTAGGTTAATATTAATAAAAAAAAACTATAGATACTAATTTCATACGATTGCATCTAATGATTATTTAGAACTATACTCTTGATCGTGATTGATGTATTTACATTTTATAATTATTCTGTTAAATAGCATACTATGAATAAACATGTAGAGGGCAAATTAATTAACAAAGTTATATTTAATTAAGAATTTTTGGGTTTGCTGAGAGCGCTGTCCAAGATTTTAAATTTATCGTATGTTATAAAAAAGGCTTGATACAGAAGATACAAAGAAATATATTATATGCAATATTTATTTGAAGCATTTTTAACTGAAATAATACAGATAATTTTGTCAGTGCTGACACTTTTGTTAGTAATTCCGAAAAAGAGCTCGTTGTACCAACCAGCATTTTTAATTAATTTCAAACTCTTATATATTTTGTGGAAGTGGAATTGTGAATATGTTCATTGTTTCACCAAAAGTCCCATTTTAATAATTAAGTATTAACTTGCTGAATAAGCGGAAACTTTCTCCTCTTTAAAATATTTTTTATTATACCTGCATCATAATCCGTGTTTAAAACACGCTACAGCGTTCATAAACGCAAGATTAAAACACGCCATGCTTTAAAGGTTGCTAAGCAACATCACAAATAATTACTAACACTAACGACATTAAAAGCACTCCGCTTCGCGTCGTGCTCTCCAACTCGTCGTACGTGCTTTAAAAGCTTACTTATATACTTGTATCATAATATACTATTAAATTCTAGTTTCCTATTTGTAGTGTAATAAAGAATAGGAATGAAGAAAAATATCAATGGCGAAATAAATATTCAGCTTATAAATAATAGTATATGGTACAACGACCATGGAATGGTACTCATTTCCTACGAGTATGAAAGTTTGTAGCATGAGCCGAAAGCGATTCCAGCAAATCATACGATTATGAAATGGACATTCCATGCGAGTTGTACACTATACTTTTTCTACGACCACGATATTATTTCCTAATTAATTTAATTTAATAATATGTTTGTCCGGCTTTCACCATTCCAATATTTACCAATTCTAAATAAGTATCCTAGCAAAGACACCTATATTGAAAAGAACTGACCTGTATTGAAATACTTACAAAACAAATTCATTTCATTTCAACAACAAACATACAATGAGTAGGTTTCTAAGTGGTCGTAGAAAAAAACATTTTTGTAACACCGAATCAGAAAAGATGCTTTTATCTGTTCCTATTTTGGAAAGCAAGCATAACTTATTTCAGTGCAATGATGCAAATGTTCTCATGTCAGTCTTAGGGCAGAATGTAGTGACGCAGCGGAAAGAAATGACATTTTCGAATAGGAATCACTATTTTTAAGAATTAAAGCAATTGCTTAGCCTGCTTACGCGATCACGTTATACTGGTCATATTCACATTTGTTGGACGGCAGACCCAGAAGACATTTTTGTTTCCTTTAGCAGATGTATCACATGTAAAATTCTGTGAAAAAAGTGATAAAATGAAAACCAAAGAAAATCAGAAAGACAATTTTCATCGCAATTGTTGCAAATAATATCGTGTACATCACGGACCAAACATGTTTTATAACTCTTTTGTTGGCAGCACTCGCCAAACTGGTATTCTCTCCCAGGCGCACAATATAACATATTATTTTTAGTTTCATGTAACTGTTTCCAAATCATACTTGCTATAAGAACAAAACAATAACGTTTATTCTTAACGTTAATTGCATAATCATTTAAAATTCGTATGTCTAGTGGTGAATGACTCAGCTGATCATCAGCGTTTTACATGTTAAATAATACTTATGCATTTTTTTTTCCTAATCATTTACAGAAATGTTTCAAATAAAAGTTAAAAGTATCTGTATCAGCGAAGAAATATTATTTTACTTATATAATAAAGGGAAAAAAGACGTTAAAAATAGCAAAACTCAATTTTTATAATTAACCTTGGAAATGTAATTATATTCCAGCAAATATCAACTAAGTAAACAATTTTATATCAGAATAAAAATTTGTTAATAACAAAATTCAATTATAAGGAATACATTCCCATTATTCGCCAATCAAAACCTAAGTCTTTCGTAGAAATTTCTTCTTTCCGCGACGCCAAATGAAAAAAGAAAACCAATTGTGTATGTACAGTATTATTCAGAAGTTATGTCCCATAACCCCTCCACTGGTACCAGAGCTGTATGAAAAATCGACATACGTTCTCGCTGATCGAATGAGAAAGATAAACGATACAAAATGAAGGACAGGTATATTATGCATTGATAACCTCAGACAGGTAAATACATCGTAGAGATTTTAAAATTTCTCACTTTTACGTATGTATGTGTGTTTTATTGTGACAAAATTGCAATATAAAATTTCAGTTGCAAATAAATTAGATTTTATTTTCAGACAAATGTTATTTTAAACACAGCTTAGTAAGCAAATTTTCAGTCATGGTTATTCGTTGGTTTGTTATTATCAGAATTATTGTAAAAGATAAATTTATTTATAAACGACATATTGACTGTGTTGTAATCGCATTTGTAATACACTTAAGAAACTGTAAAATTAAAAAGAAAACCTTCTTTCGTTTACAACAAACTGAACGCATATTTCAGGCGCCCTATATCACCCAGTTTACGTTATGTAAAACAGATCCTTGCTGAGTACACCAACTGAACCCACTGAACACTGTTCTCCGCTTGTGCTTGCAAACATATACATATTAACATCCCAACAAACACAAAACAACCGAATCTACATCAGACATGCATTACTGAAACTGTCATCTCGACATGGCTTTTTATCTGACGCAAAATTGAATTTTACACGCGGCTGCTTTGAAGGGAATGAGAATTTACAAGAGTATATTACGATATTTCTCCACTGCTGCCGTTCGCCTGTTCGCAAACTATTTACACCGCGGTGGGTTAGTGGAAGTGCTAAGCGCTAAGGAAATAAAACTCAATGAAATAGTTTGAAGTGTGATTTTTATGCAGCCAAATACGGTAGTTGGTTTGGAAATTGAAACTTTTTTTAGTTTGGTCCAACAGACTTTTGCGATTACTGCGAATGTGAGCAAACTGTTTATTGTTTCTATTTTCGTTATTGATTTCTGTTCTTTCTTTCTCATGCATAGTGTTCAGCTAATTTGAGTTTCGTGCCCCCCTCCGATAATTGATCTCTCAAAAATTGATCCCCGCGACATTTGATCCCTCTGCCTGTTGATCCCTTATTCGTTGATACCCGCAAAAATTGATCCTCCAGACAATTAATCCCCATCATATCAAAAAGTATTTATATTCATATTTATAACTGTCGTCGGGGGATCAAATGTCAGGGTGGGGGGTGGGGTGGGGGTTCAGTATTCATATTAATCAGGGTTTGGCGAAAAGTAGTGGTTTGTGACACTCTGTATATGCTTTAGAATCTAGCTAGATTTTTTTACGTTTCACCGTGAGCTTGTTTCATTGTTTCAATAAACTTTTAACTTTTTTAGGCTGAGAAGTGATACTTATTTACTTATTTATTCTAATAATGTAGCTCTAGCATACATGATCCTAGATCCCGATTACAAGAAAATTATAAATGTAATATCATAATAAGTGATAGATTATATTGTTAATTCTATGAAATAGTATTATTTCAATAGGTTAGTGAACCTAACGCTAATTCCCAGTCGTGGATTGCTTGTACCTGAGGCAATTGAGATAAATTAGAGCTATAAAACTGTTAAAATGCATTCCTTATTCCTACTGTTAATGTTTATTTTCATGCATTCAGTATTTTAGTTGTATTCAGAATCATCAAACTAATGTATTTCTTAGATGTACTATTTTAATTGGTACTTTGCAAAAATTCTGGTAACTGAATGTTTTGCTCAATTAGAATGTTATCTAATATCATCAAAAATATTTATCTACGACCGTTGTTAAAAGTGGCCCTTCTAACGGTTGCGTAGCATCTTAGTGTCACTGTCTGATACTGATTGTATTGTTAGTTTTTACGCGTTGCTATCGATTTGTATCAATAAATCAACAAATATGAGAAGCCAAAGCTCATAATGGGCTATATAACCCTACCTATCAAACTATCATTCTGCATTTTTTAGTATTTACTAATACACTAGGAAAATCGTAGATAAAATTTTGTATTATATATGTGTTAAAAGTGATTTATTTAATTCATGGGGTTGTTTAACTTGGCTTTGCCTCGTTTCAGAAACTTCTCTACTTACTCATAAAATGTCACTTTTAACTTATATCACAAATAACTATTATCTATCTACACCGTAAAATTCTATTATTATGATTGATTATTTATTCATACCTGCTTTGAATAATATCTACATAACAAAATAAATACATTAAGTCAGAAGGTTATACAAAGTTATATTATTCTGAAATTATTTTTTCATTTTAAGGATTTTTGCCCTATTTTATGTATAGCCTTATTCATTTAGGATTTGATACTTGGGAGTGTTCTGCAGTTGTATAAAAATGCTGAATGTATTCTTCATTTTCGTCACAAAGTCTGCATTTATATTCTTCCTCTTTTTTCAGTACTTGAAGTTCTAGTTTCTCCTGTAAGATCAAATGGTTTTGTGATTGGTTCAATTCTTTTATACAATTGGTTATGTTTGGTGCTTTTTATTTCGTCATTTAGTCTTATCTTTGTGCTTCTTTATGTCGTCATGTTAGTTCTTCGTTTTTATTCTTAATGTAATTACTGTTGCTTAGTTATTTAACAGTGTATGAGTAATAAACACAAATCTTCTTACATTTAGTTATACACCGTACTATTAATTTGCACTTATTGCACGTTGACTGTAAACTAATATTGAATTACTGTCAGTCTATCCACCCGTTAGTACCTCTTTATTGCGGATTCTGGATTCTACTAGAGGCTAGATGCTAGATGCTAGAAGTTAGAGCTAGATGTTACCAGAAGATCTCGAACTGTTATATTATTGTGCGTTGTCACTGCGCATCCCATCTTGGTGTTGTGACAAATAACGTATTCGTTATATTATGAATAAGAATATAAATACAAATGACGTCACGATGGCGAAAGATCTAGGTGACTAGCAAAGTCGAACTCGAACATACATTTTACCTTTGACCAGGAAACCTATGCTTTTAATATACGATTTGTGCACGACTCCGTAAAGCCCATAGTTCACAATACTCGACTACAACATTAACCTGTTACAGTAAGTAGTGTTTTGTCAGGGTAGAATGAAAAAATAAAATACAATGAAATGGACAGCAACCAAAAATGTTTAAATGCATAACACCCTATTGAAATAAAAATTCTGCGTTCTCAAATAATAAAATTTAAAAAAAACACTTCTATTTGCAATTGAAAGTCAAATTATTACAGCAGTTTTATGGGGCATAAAATAAATAAATAGACTTCAAATTCACTTGCTTTAAATGTCCTTCTTAATAATAATAGTTAAAATTGAAGCATGAGTAAATAAGTATACAATATACAATGGGATAAATAGATCCATAGTAATACATCGAACTGAGGGTCATAAGTTCTCCATTTTCGTGCAAAAATATATAACGTACCTAATGGCGTGATAATATATATATTTTTTTTATTTAAGTATGATTAATTGTAGATAAATCGTGAGCACTTGCTTTTAAAGTGAAACTGAGAAGTGTAATTGGGCGCGAAGCCTTAAGGCCGAGCGTCACGAATAGTGCAAGTAGAGTGAAAAGCAAAACAAGCGCCCGAGCCCCAAGGTACTCATTTTCATTTCATTCTATATAAGCATATAGAATAAAAAAAAATTTGATTATTTCTCAAAGAAACAAATTGCTCTACTACTACTAGGTAACTGTACTTCGTAGAATTTTAATTAATAGTTATTTATATATCAAGCCACTACAGTTTAACTTTTATCACGGATACGGAATTTATTTGCCAAGGCCCGTAGGGCTGAGGAAAATAAACCATGTGAGTGATAAAAAGGAACTTCAATGCCGCGGTACATATTAAATTAGATTGGAAATCTAAAATTAGAATAAACTAGAGAAAAATTATTATATGGGTTAAGATAATACATATGTCAGTTGTCAATTGGAACTGGCACTCGGTATTGCCAACAATGAAGTTATCGTAAATAACACTTAAAATTATGTGTTGTGTCCTCAATTTTTCAACGGAATTAAATAGTTAATTCTAATTGCAAATATTGTTTCATTTTACGTATAAATTGACTATGATGCATCATATATCTGCCAAAGTTATCCTACTTGTACAATAATTATTTTTCGGTTTTCAACACTGCGTTGCTCAAAATTGTCGTATAATGGGTTACTTCAGTGACAATTTCTCAGCTTTTATTGTCGATTTTTGAGCACTTAAGTGCCGATTTCAAATAATGTTTTTTTTTTATAATTAAAAAGTATATAATTGTGATAGATAAACAAGATACACTTTATTGTCTAGTAATCACTCAGAAATTACGTAGCGATGTGGTAAATATTACGATTGTGCACAAATAAAAAACAGCGGCGACGTTCTCTATTTAATTATTAAAAATTGCGTTGACGGGAACTCTATTTTCTGTAAAGAATTTTTCATATCCGTTTTCTCCAGCTGTGCGATTTTTATAACGGAATAATGAATTTCTCGCGCAAATGCTGGAAACGGTGAATCTGTGAAAAAGCACTATATTCTAGTTAGGAGCAACTCAGCTGGAAAACTAAATATTCCACGCTATTTTTCCCTGAACGTCAATATTCATTTTGTTTTATTATGTGTTTGCTATATATTTTCGAAAATAACTTTCAATTCTTTGTGATATTTGATATTAATGTAGCTGTATATTAATCAGAATGTGGTCATTTTGTATATGAATTAACTTAATAAAAGTCAGCTGCAGGTAAGAAGTGCTCCAACGTCTGCAATAGGAACAATTAATATGTTGCACTAAAATATAACAACTATAAATTTGAATATATGTCAGAACTTACTCTTTTCTCATATCTGATTTATTATTTATTATAAAAGTTTAAAATTTAATTAGAGTTTATAAAACAAAGAACTAATTCTCTCCTTGGTCGTTCTAATATATATTAAAATATAAATTACTTTAAACATGATCGACAATTTCCTGCTAGATGAAATTAAATTTCTCTTAATTTAACATAGTTTAAAAATTAAGTGTACTGAAATTCTTCTTTAATTTATCTGTTTTCTAAAATTATTACAAGTTTTATTTGGAATATAATCTTATTTTCAATTCTGTTAAGTTCCGGTTAAATTTTTAAATCCGTATACTTCAGAATATTTTGCGAATCTATTTCCAAGTAATGTTTATCTGTTATTATATGCATAAACTTATAAAGTCATAAACTTATTTCGTTACAATATTTTTTGGAGATCTCGGTAAGAGATATAATTTTTGCGCGAAAGTGCGGTTACTAATCGTCAAGGGGCAGCTCTCAAAGATCTTAGGGGTGAAAAAATCACAGAGGAAAGTTAAAATCGCAACTAACAGCATCAAATCATGTAATTGTTATGAGAGATTTCAAGAAATATTTGTTTTTGTTTTTTTTCAAATTCATAGATCCAAAAGATAATTACAGATTCTTAAACAGTGGAAAAAATAAGACAAAAGTTTCAAATAATATTAGGCTATTCCAAGTTTTTTTTTTATCTTGAAGTACTTAAAAATATAAGACTACATGTGAAAAGTCCGAATTAAAATTTTCTCCAAATAAGCAACATATTAAGGTCTGAACTTTAAAATACCTTGATGACGTAGGTAATGTGGTATAGGCACCAGAAATAAACAAACGGTGGTTCACAGACTTTCCGAAAAAATTTTGAGAAATTACAAAATATTATGTATTTAAATTGTAATATTATATTTCATTTTTAGAAACATAAAATAAATTTATGCCCTTAATTTAATTTTCATTTTACAAAAACATTTGGACATTCTTGAAGTTAGGTAGTATCGTACAGTTTTGCAGTGAGTGCTGCATATCAAACAGCAAACACGCAAAGCCAAGAAAATCGCCCGAGTAGAATGCGAACATATCCGACACGCCCGATTATGTATATTCTTATTTAAGGCGGAGTAGGAGCTAATACTTGAATTCCATTTGCTCAAACAGACGCGCATATGTCGTACGTCATCAAAAACAAAACATTCCGTATTTATTAAAGAGAGTAATTTTTAATTAAAAATACGGAATTTTCCGCATCCTTTATCTCATATATCTTTCATATTTTCAATAAACTTTTACTATTTTTTATTATAGTGGAATAGCCTATTGTAGCTAATACGAGTAGGTACTATTTTACATCTTTAGTTATATATGAAATTGTTCCGTAAATGAATTATTTACTGAAATATGCGTGCTGTACCTATACCTTATATATCTTGGAGTTCAATTTTCGATTGATATATTGCCACCAAATTCTAGTTAGTTCGTTCCTTGAAATTATAAATTTTATGTTCGTATGTTCTTCAGTTATCGTGAATGAATGATACACAGAAACAAGAACAGATTTTCTTTTCACTTCTTGCATTGTTTGTCATTAAAAATTAACTTTGCAATACAATCTTCAATTCAGATCTTAACTTATTATGTGACATCGTGTATTTTAGCATTTTATGAAGGTTTTTCGCACGACATACTGTCTATCAAAAATGCATTTACCCGAGTTTAAAAATGAGAGGCTTTACTTTTGGGTTATTCGTCGTACATTCCAATGTTTTAGCATCACGATCGTAAGTGTCAGTAAATTCTACCTTAAATTAAATTACAGAGAGTAAGATTAATATCGGGTGAATAACAACGTAATTGTTGTTTTCCGTTTCGCAGTGCGTTGCCGTCGTTATCGGGCGTTTGTCGCACTAATGATGTGGTTACTGTCGAGTTTAAATTTAGATGCGGTGGCGGTGACGATGTGACGAGCGAATAGATGAGGTATAAAGTGTAATCTTGCACGCAATGCCAAGAATTTTCATACGTCTCCATATATGTGAGCTTTTTATCAGATTAAATACCTGCCTGGAGGTTTCAAGCTTACCTTGCTGCGTTTTTTTTTAAAAGTTTGCAGAGAAGAATGTTAAAAATTACTTGTCTACGAATATTTAAAATTTCATCATTGATAGTATACAGGAAGTAGGACAACAATTATTTTTTTTTCTCCACATTAGTTTTTTTTGAATTATTTTATACCAAAGAACATAAAGAATAAGTAAAACAACATACCATTTTGCTAAACACAGAGGTGACAACTCTGTTGTGACTATCTCAGGTTATCTAATAAAAGAGGTAATTTGTTGTATTGGTTTCTAGTGATGTCACGTAGAAACTGGTACTAGATAAATAATAATAATACGACTAAATATTTTTATCTCCTTACAACCGCCTTTTTAGCATTAATTAAATAAATAAAATGAAATTTGTTCACTGATTCAGATGCAGATATTACATTTCTTCAACTCTTATTTGAAACATTTTTCAATGAAAATGATTAGGGAAGCATAAAATTGCAGAAGTATTATTTAACATGTAAAACGCCTAATCGAAATGAAATCTTCAAAGTAAATTGCTCTTTATGTGAACTACTAATGTTAGTGCCTCTAGTTTCAATTTAGCATATTAATTGTGAGATTATAATTGAATTGATTCATCAAAGACATTTAATTAATTTGTATACACATTGCAAGTGCGATATAGACGAAATATGGAACTGCTAGAAATTTATTAGAGTCTATGCTAAATCCAACATTTTAGGAATTTGGCACGATCGAATATTTTCCGAAGTAGAACATGAATAAAACGATATAAAGATAAAAAATATATTCTAGGCTTAAGCTGCTTTCAGAACGGTTCAATTATTAATTATAATTATCACTTTCAATTTGTATTTGGTTGGATAATTTAAAAACTACCAATTTAATATATGAATTATGCTTATAGTAAGGTAAACAAACGTGGAGAGCTTAATAAAATCTTCCAGTCTTATTTCGCATTGTTCTAAATAATTTTATATAAGTGAGACCGGTTTCGGCCACGTAATGCTTATTTTCAAGGGATAACCTACAAGACTACAGAAAACATAAAAGCAAAGGAAATAAGCAAATGTAACAAGAACAAATACAACGTAAAAACTATAGGTAACAATATTGAACATAATTTCATTCAAAGAATTTATGATAAAATTATTATTACCACAACCACTACCAGAAGAAAACGAAAAGATAGTAGCCGCAAACCGGAACAGAAGGAAACAAGACTACCTTTCCAATTTTATTTTTCTTATTCATATCTTCAGTTCTTCACACTTGGGAGAATTCCTTTTTCCCTTTTATCATATACTTATACTGACCAGTTAGTGGAAGTTGTTGAAGTAATCAGAAACCATTTCAATAACTTATTTATATAATGATTAAAAGAGTACTATTTGTTGTACAGACAGTAAAATTTATTTCAAAAATTTTATTGTCATAATTTTTTACTATTTTAATAAAAGTACGTTGATTTTTTGTTCTATTTTATACTTGAATCCGGTATCAATTCAAAATATTAATAGGATTCATCACAGAAATTTCATTAATTAATTTATTACACAACAGCACAACACTATAACAGTGATTAGTTGTATTTCTTGTAACTGATTTTTATTTTTATTTTTTAGAGAACTATTAGTTAGTGACATTATAAATGTGTACTTCATGTGCAGGGCAATTAATATATAGAAATTTTCTTTTCAATCGGTTATTAATATCATTTAGTATCAACTACTTATTTTCAAGAAGTATTAAATCAACCTATATAATGATCATGTGGTTTTGAATCTATTGTAAATTGTCATTTGTCTGTAATGTAATTAAATATTACTTGTTCCAGTATTGCGGACTAGGAAATATTTATTATTATTCTTTCTCTAAACTCGGTTTAAAATCTACAAGGAAATGAGTTACATAACTTTTTCTGGCAAAATGATTTTCATTTTTTCAATGACATGGCTCAAGGCTCATAGAGTTTCCTCCTTATCTAATAGTTCATTTTCTTTTCTTAGTTCTCGTATATCTTCTCCGCATGATGTTCTTAAATGCCTTATTGTTTCTTTTTTTTTTACATAGTCTGCATCTTCTCTCTTCTCTAATCAATATTTATTGTTGCTTTCTTCATTTTCATGTCTAAACTACGCAATTAACTATATATTGTTTTTACCATTTAAGATGTACCTACCATGATATTGTTATCGTTTATATATGTTACTGTGAAAGATCAAAATCTAGTGAATGTCGAGATATACCGGAGAATGTCAACATTTTCGAAGTTGCTTGGCGTATGTCCGAAATATTGATCAAACATCATAATTTCTAAGTTACACCGGCGAATGTATTCAGCATACACTCATGGTGTATGCTGAAAACAAACATTTTTTTATGAAATATAAACAAAAATAAAACTCTATAAGTAATACTTATTTATTGAAACAATATGGGAAAAGATTTCCAATAAAAATAAAGACATTGTTGAACTTAAAACAAACCGTAGAATATTGCAAACCATGAAACACAACTAAAATAATATCAATGTAATAAACGTACACATACGTTTAAATTTTTAAGTTGAAATATAAAAAAACAATAATAAAAATATCGTATTTATTGCAACAACTGGAACCGTCCAAAAACTTGTCGCGACCTATCGTTTCCGACATTCACCGAAACTCATTCGTATTTGTCGACATATATCGGTGAAAGTCGGAATGTATAATAAAATTAAGAAATGTTCTGTCTTTCACTAAGTCATTTGGTATCTGTCGACATCCACCGGCGAATGTTGACATTCACTACTTTCGGAATCTCACAGTAACATATCAATTTATATCATTTATTGCAGTTCGATTCGTCTATTTTATTTTTATGTTCTTATTTCTGGATATCCACATCTTTCTGTTTCAAAGTTTGAACGACTGTTTCGCCAGTTCTGCTTGAATTGTCTGTCTGTATTGCAGAATATCCATTTCCTTCCAAATTCATTTATTCTTATCTCTTCTCCTTATATTTCCTCAGCATACTTGCAATATTGAAATTAATCTGAAAATTAGAAGTAAAGATGTACTGTTATCTGAAGGCTAAACTGTTGTATTGTAACTGAAATCTATCGAATTTTTAAAGACAATGTGAAGAAAGCAAAGGCAACAGTCTAATAAAGGCAGAAGAAGGAGATGCTTGTACTTTTTTTCAACATTCAACTAGTTATGATATATTAACTGTAAAACCCACTAGCGCATTCAATAAAATATTATTGGCTTTCAAGCTTTAAGCGTTCGTTCGTTGTGGAGATACGATCATTTACAACTGGATATCGTAAAGCGTTCTGTTGAGCGAAAATCTGTAATTAAGCCAGTTTACCCTTTAGGTATAAGAAAATAATAGAAAATTACTCCTATATGAATTTGGATATTCTCCGAATGAATGATGAACATATTTCCTACAATAAGTTATTAGAATAATTATGTCATTGTTCTCCAGGTCCGCAATTATTCCGTTGATATTAATCTTGAGTATCTCGTCGTAATTTAATATTGGTTAGATTCCACCAACATTACGTTGAGCGTTCTAAATTCTCGGACGAATGCTTGTTTTTGCGGTGGTTCTACTCCCTACACTGACTTCAACATAAACAACTCGTCCGTCTCTCCACGCCTCATATAAGCGTTTTGTCATTATTCATTATGGTCTGCGGATGCTTTATCAACCTTCTCCTCTGCGTATATTAAATTTTCTGTCCTATTAAAACGCTACGACGCATTATTATACGTTATATCCATCCAGCAATGGATGAGAATGCCATTAACTTTATACATCTTGATGCACTGATATTCCGTTTTCCTCACAAAGGCTTTTATGTGAAAATGCTTTGCGTTTGGCGTTTGCTTCTTTTGGAAAGAAGTATACAGTCTACAATTCTTTGTGAATTTGCGTAAAATTGTTAGCGTAGATATTTCTAAATGTATGTACGGGTACATTTACAGAAACGCGGAAAATATATTGTTTTATATAAATAAATATGAGAGAGAAGAAAACATAAAGAAACTATTGTGTTGATGTTCATTTTTATGATTAGTTTTGACATTTATTAAAACCAATGAAATATGTTATAGTTTCTCACGTGTCTGCATCTTATCCAATTGTGGGCGTTCAGCCGAACCTAGGGCTAGAGCTTGATTGTAGGATTCTATCAGATGACGTGTAGTATGAACATGAACGGTATTTTGCTGGTGCTGTCATCTTGTGTCAGTCAAGTTTAGTGGAATTAACCTCAAATTCTGAACAAAGACAAATCCAAAACAGTCTTAAAATTGGTAATTAATAGATGTCAAATACTTCTTATGTTTTTGACTACAGTTTAAGTAATTTTTATTGGTTTTTTTTTCAGACATGATTAATATTGATGATATTATAAAAGAATTATTGACAATTGACAGTTCTAGAAGCTTCGCTAGCTAATCTAGCGCAGATTTATTTCGCTAGGTCGCTAGTCTAGCTGCTGAAATCTGGCGGTTACCTAGCAAGACGTTCAGATATGACCGCTAGGTTTGGCTGAACGCGCCCTACTAGTCTGTCGCGGCACCCAGTGATTTTTGTTATGATCGCTGTGAGTATTAACTGTTTAAAAACATTTTATTCTGTTGCTCGATCGGCCAGGTTTTTTGCAGCATTGCAGCCTGCTCTTGGACTACAAGGTTTCGTACAAATAGAAATTTATTAGGCAAAATTATATTATAAGTAAGAAATAATGAAGTAGAAGATATCCAAATTGAATGAAATATTATTACTCAAATCAAAATGCAGTGAATAAGAAGACTTAAATAGAAAGCAACGAAATAAAGAAGAGAGGTAGGCACAAAAAGAAGTAGTTAAACGATGATCTGGGAGCCATAGATGTGAAGAGAGGCCATGAATGTACTTTTTAAATCGATAAATTTTGAATAGTTTACGGGAAGTAAAATTAGGGGAACGGAAACATGATTTACTTTTGTCGATAGAATAATAGACGTTTGGAGAAAAAATAAAGTTTCATCTGTTTAATTTATAAATTAATAAATAAATAATATTTTAACGTGGACACTACCTATATGTATTTCAATTTATAATGTTCGTATATTAATTGTACGATATGTCCTATAATACACGATATATAACCTGTCAATTTATGCTAAGCTGATAAGGCGTCATATTGGTGGTGCAATTTACACATTATTTATATTTCAAATTTAAAGCACAATAATAGAATAAGATTACATTTTGTATACAGGCCGCATTCTAGCATCATCTTCAACTGCAAATATAACTTGTTAATTATGTCTCCACAAAATTCTATTATAACAAAAATTAAAGAGGATTAACAGCCCACATCTCACATAGAAATATTAAATTAATATTTTCACAGGGCATTAATGAACCTGGGGCGAGCGTAGCGGCAGCACTCGCCCGTGAAAAAAACGCTTCAGGCCTCTAAATAAATACATGGAAAGGGTTTTAGCGGGGTGATTTTTCACGCGGATCACGCGGCAGCGAGGCAGCGTGGTAGCATGGTGTCATGTCGCTGGTTCGCTGTTATTAACAACGTGAAACACACAGTTTACGCCCGTTTTTTCAATGCTCTCGGACACAGACGCAGGACGAACGAACAACGAATGTTTTGTTCCAAAATGCACAACAAATGCCAGCGTTTGCACCCGCTGGCATTTTTAACGAGATGAGAATTTTATGCAGTTGGATGCTCACGTATTTGAGTTAGGAATTGAAAAACATGAAAAATAAAAAATTATGGACCTATATATCATCAATTGAAAGTGTACGCACAAAATCAAAAGCAATTCGTGAAAATGCTATATATTTTTGTATAGATGAAAGAAACGGATTGAGTTCCGACTATATATGCGGTTTAATATTGACATTCCGAAATAGAACTAGAAAATATAAAAAAATAATTAATTTCAATAGAGCATTCTAAATATTGAAACATTATGTAATCTAAAATTATGTGTTTTGATATAAATGTTGTCAAAATTGTAATTTGTTCAAAATTTATTTAATGATATTTGAATATGTTTTAATAAACAACGACGTTTCGGCAGCAAGTTGGTGCCTTCATCAGGTTAAATACAAATGCACTTGCTGCCGAAACGTCGTTGGTTAATAAAAGTTGTATACTATACTGTATATTTATATATGTTACCGGCCAAACCCGATTTCAGGATAAACTAGTTTTGCCTAGGCTAAACTAATTCTTCCTACATGCAATAGGATAAACTGGTATAGCCTAGGCTAAACTAGTTCGTTCTAAGCCCGATAGGATAAACCAGTTCCGCCTAGGCGACTAGTTTATCCTGACAGAAATACACACTCTTAGGATAAACTGGTATGGCCTAGTATAAACATTATAGAATACCTAGAAAGACAAACTAAATAGGTAAAAAGTTTTAGGTTTTATACTTAGTTTGTGGGAGTACATATATAAATACATGTTTTCAGATCACATATTTGTATTAGAAAATTTTCCAATGATCTCTGTGTGGATGGCTGTTTAAGTATACGTATACTGTACGATAACTCATGTATGTACAAGAAAACATCGAATTTTTATTATGATAACGATGATACTAATATTATTTAGAATTATCAAATAGGTATATATTTTTTGTAATTTTATAGTATCTGTTTCCAAGTTTAAGAAAATTTAAAATATATATTTAACAAAATATTTTAATAATCATACTTACTACCAAAAGAAACAATCAACTTAAACATCTACTATATCTGTCAAACATGTGTCATATATATTTATATATTAAATATTCAAATACAAATTTATATGCTATAATGATGATACTAGAACTATTATATGACATATGCTAAAAACATAATAACACTCCCAGAAATGGGTCAGTCTCAAGATGTTTTCATTTATATATTTTTGAAACAATGAACTAACTCATATACAAGAATATTATTCAGTGTTAGGAAATCTTGAAAGTTATTTGTCAGTATAAGTTAAATAAATTTTACTCGTAGCCATTATTTAAAACAGCAGAAATGTTATATGTGAAATACTTTTAAATAAAAAATCCGTTAAAAATTACGCAATACTGATGTATCAGGGAAGCGTATTATACAACTTTTATCAATAACACATCTTTTAAAATCGAATTGTTCGATGAACTAGTACAGAATTTCGTCTTCATTTTGCAAAGACACGAAATAATAATAATAGAGTGAGGGTTATAAATTATCTAACCTATAATTAGAACAAAGAAATCTTCCGAAGCTGAGTAAAGGACTTGATTTATCATATGCCTTATCATTTATTACTCTCTAAGTGTATATAATTTATACATTTATTTAACATCAGTACTTAAGAACTAAGTTAAAAATCCCAAAACAAACCCTGTAATACGTTTATTAATTCAACTTTTATTATCAAAGCATCTGGCACATCCACGAAATAAGCTCCGCTTTTATTTCCTTATTAACCTAGTATTGTCATCTGCATCTACTCCTCTCCATTCGCGACTTAATATCTCATGTAAACAACGTATGTGTCCTCAAATGGCATTATCTCTATTCCTGCCTCGCCGTATGTAGGTGCAGCAGTACCCACTATGCAGTGCACGTCCTCGTTGAATGCTACCACCGCTGAATTAGGAGACTCGACACTGGCGTTGAAATGCCACTGCACAAGATGAGACAATGTTAGTTAAACTAGGATTTGGAATTTGTGAGAATGGAGAGGAACAGCGGTGCAAGAAAAGAATGTTAATCAAATAAGAAAAAGATTTACTTGCCATGGGGAATTTTGGTGTAGAAATTATCATTAGGAGAAAATCTGATGTAGACACCACATGACTTCCTTGTACACCCGATTGCAATTAGAAAGAAAATATTATAACAGTCCCACAAACAAAATTTCAAGATTCAACGGCTAATCGTTTTGAGTTATGCGAAAAATTCAAAACACCCTTCGACAAAAAAAAGGTGCAAAACTAGATGGTATAGCAGTCCCTTGTATAAAATAGTAATATTCTACGGTTAACCATTTTTGAGTTAACCGGAAAATTAAAAAAAACTTTTCTGGTTAATTGTATTTTTGGCCAAGTCGATTGCAATCAAAAAGGAATAGATGATACAGCAATTCTCAATACAACATTTCGACATTCTACGGCTAATCGTTTTTAAGTTATAAGAGATATATGCCTACGTACAGACGTCACGCCGAAACTAGTCAAAATAAATTCAAATAGTCAAAATAGATATTTCTGTTGATATCTGAAAATCGATTTTTTTCGCTATTACAACACTTCCTTTACATATAAACTTTTCCACGAGACCTTTCATTAAAGGGACAAATATAGCTATGAGATTGGTTAAAAAAATATAGTGTACCATACCTGTAATTCCACCACCAGTTCACACACCGCTAAGACAGGAAAGAATAAATTACTCGGATGTTTTGGTTTATTGAACATTCTTATAAAAATACACAAACCTAAAAATACTTGTGGTAATTAGATAATCCCCAAAGCGGTGCACTTAGCGGCAGGATATATGCCATGCATTTTAATTTTTTACTTTCTTATACAAAGTATAAGAAAGTATTGGAATCATGAAAAAAACCGTTGACGAGATTTTTGCGGGAATATTATTTTGACGTCGACTGAATCCGTTTAGACCAATTTCACAATGACGTCTGTGTGTGAGGATGGATGGATGGATGGATGAATGAATGGATGGATAAATGGATGGATGGATGTCCGTGTGCGCAATATCTCATGAACAAGACAAGATATTTAAACAAAACCTAAAATTTATAAGTGTCATGAAAATATGAAGAGCTGAGTTCATTTTGGATGAAATTGGAAAACCGGAAGAGAAAGTTTACTAAACACACAAAACAATAAATTCCATTTTTTTCTAAAATAGAATCAGCTTTAAGAAAAAGTTTCACATGAAAGATGTTAGCAAGAATATTTGGAATATAAAATGTTATTTGGACTTTTCTTGTACATGCTTCTAATTTTGAGAAAAACTAAATTATATATTTAATAATATGTGACGTTTTAAATATTATAAAAGCAATATTTGTATTATTAGATGCAAAGTTTTAAAGACTAGATATTAATTAATATTTTAAATTAAAATCATAGCTGAGAACACAAAATTAAACAGGTATAATATCTACAGGGCGTCCCAGATTTAAAATTGACTTAAAATTAAGATTAAATACCTAAAAATAGGGTGACAAGTTCATTTGAGCAAATGCCCGTAAATGCTTTATTCCAGAGATATTCATGTTTTTCCTATGAGTAGCGCTACTCTAAAAAATCAACTTCCTAATAAAATATCCAATATTATTTTATTGAGGTGAGACAGAATAATTAAATTAATAATAAATTGTTTATTACCTAATTTCAATACAAAATTTAGTTTGCTTGCACTAATGTCATGGAAAAAATGAGAAACTATCAATGAATTTAAAGAAATTATTTTAAGGTGACACGAAAGAAAAAGTCTATGAAGAATCGATAAATAATTTAGACTCACAACGTAGAAAAATTATTCAAGTTCGCGAAACCATATCTCTCGAGCAATGTCACGCAGCAACCAATGTAGTTGCAGATCATTGTCGTGCCTGTTTACTTACTGCAGGTGAACATTTTGAACAAATATTATAAAAAAAAAAAAAATAGTTGAAGTTATGTTATTACTTTATTATTTTAAATAATAAATTTCTTTAAATTCATAGATAGATTCTCATTTTTTCCCAGATATAAGTGCAAACAAACTAAATTTTGTATTGAAATTAGGTAATAAACAATTTATTATTAATTTAATTTAATTATAATGTAACACCTCAATACGTTAATATTGGATATTGGATATGATGCTGATTTTTTAAAGTAGCGCTACTCAATAAGAAAAACATGAATATCTCTGGAATAAATCATTTACGGGGATTTGCTCAAACGAACTTGTCACATTATTTTTAGGTGTTTAATCTATGGATTAATGTAGGCCGTCTAAATCTGGGACACCCTGTATATGTCAAATAATTGTCACAATAGTTATACGCAAGGAACAAGTTATACACGTTCAGTTTGTTTTATTTGTATAAGAAAGTAGTGTGGTGCCCACACTAGATTTTTTAAAATATCTATTAAAAAATTCGTACATGTTGAAATTAAAGTCATTCACTTCTCATAAAACTAAACCAAATATCTTAAACCATGGGGCGAATCATAAAATTCATTCGTCATTCAAGCATAGTCACAGTCTAACCCGGCGGAAACGGTAATTCTTATGCTTTCCACATCCGTTGTGGCACATTTCCGGGCGATGAGACTGTGACTCTACACCTTCTGCACCATCTAGGTGAGGAGGAGGTGCTAGATTACGCATGAATGTAAATGTGTGTATTAGCGCGCAAGTAGAACGTTTGCAGTTCTCTCTAATACATTTTGCTAATAAAATGGATTTATGACGTTATTTGTCTCAAGCAAATGGTACATCGTTACAAACGAGTTGGAACTATTAGTTTTTATTATTCAAACAGTGAAAAACTGCTGCATTAATTTTGGACTAGATTTGTTAATATTAATTGTATGGTAGCAAACTAATGTACATGAAATATACAAAAAATGTTCGAAATTATCTTCTTTCTATTCGATACATTTCAGAAATTTTAGCCAAATACATTATTAAGTAATCAATAACTCGTTAACGGTTAAGTTTAGGACATTTATGTATATATGGTCTTTACAACTCTAAGTAAGTTCTGGAATTCATCATGGAAATATTACCGGTACGTTTCAGGACAAACTGTATGGTATGTTAGTTATATGCGATAATAAATTGTTTTTTTAGCTAGTTGTTACAAAAATAAATAACTTGAAAATTTGTTCTATAAATATTACAATATATTTTGTCCATTTTTTGAGCGTACTTACAGCCGTCGATCCAAATCACCCACAGGTGTTAAGTGTGTTAGAAACTTTAAGGATTCCTGTTAGGAAATCAAATTGTCCTATTACATCGTGGTGGATTTTTCTCCTGGAACTCTGCCACAAATGCCATCGGCGCATCTATTCGATTCAAAATAGAAAAGAAGTTCGAAATAGTTATTTGTATATTATTTGTAATCTCAAGGGCGATAAAAAATTTCGCGGCCAAGGTGTACACACTATTTATTGTGCAACCTTACAAAATTTTAATAACAAATTTTAAACAGTTTTACTGTAAATAGAAATTGGCTATGGCATTGTCATTTGATAAAAAAACAATTAGAAAAAATAATATCAATTCTCAAGTGTCAAAATGATTATTTTGCGTGCGTTGTTAATGGTAACCGACGCGAAATAGGTTAAAAAACAATCATTTTGGATTTCGCGGCCGTTACCATGACAACAGCCGTGAAATAAAATTTAGCGATCTATTCTGCGGCTGAGAAATGTTTATTTTGCGTCCGGTTGCACAAAAACAACTTAAAATAATAAAATAATTATTTAAGAGTTTTGAGTATATAATATATAAAACTCATTTCAGATTAAAATTGTTCATTATAAGAGCAAAACAAAAATTTGAACTGTGTTCAGTTTTATTAACAGTAACTTTAACATAATAGAGTACATCATAAAAAAATAATGTTCCCCAGATGTAAAATGAACCATTATGTATTGTGATGTATATTATATTTAATAGAACCGGTTTTGAAATAAAAATTATTGTGGGTACTTTAATATTCACAATTTACGATTTAAATGTATGATAATATTTATTTTATGTATGCAAATAAACACAATTTAGTACACTCACAAAAACATGAGTAAATTTATTATCATTTATGTAATATGTTGGAACTTAAAAATATTGTACATATGTGGCCTAAAAAGGTTCTTATGCAAAACTGATTTATACTCTTCAATAGTTTATGTAACTATCGTTTTCAATTTTAATATCTGTAAATTTTTTACCTAAAATAAATAAATAAATAAATAAAATATATCATCACGTCTTTAACCTATTATGTGTGTGGCACTCTGCTTACGCAGATTTTGGTAAATGATATATTTTTTCGTATGAAGTGCGGTTACCAGCCGTCAAATCATAGCCCACAAAGATGTTAGTGGAGAGGGATCCGCAGGGGTAAATTTAAATTCGCAACTGTCAGCTGTGGGATTCGTACTGAGGATCTTACGATCCACAGACCGACGCGTTACCACGAAACTATTTACATCATGAAAATAAAATTATTACTATTAACTATACTTTAATATAACCATTATGAAATAAATACTGAAATATGTACTTAATAACTGAAAACAACAATGTTTTATTTAAATTTTATGCAGTAAAATGTTTCTTACTAATTATGTGTTTTCTTTGTTTCAGGTGAGTAATCCAGTATTTTTGATCATTGTGCCCTTTTCTCATCATTGATTGGTGAGTCTATTTTACGTTCCAATAATTTTCGTACAATGCTAGGGATTCGATTTAAATATGAATAATTTATGTCCTATGATATGCATAGAATATTATCCACTAATAGGTACAACTAATGAGCCTAACATTATCTATTCACGTTGAAACGTTTCATGAAAATCATAGGTAATTAGATTTACGAATATAGTTGGTAACATTGAATAATGAGCCGTTTCCACAAAAAAAAAATTAAAACATTGTGTATTTATCATAGGTACTGTATATTATATTTATACTTTCATTAACAATACCTATCTACTAATAGACAGTAATTATAAGTGAATTTGCTGACATAAAAACTATTTAAGGATAAACAGCTTTTTATAAATATTATTTTCAGTTTTTTTATTTAATTTTTTCACTTATAAAATATTGAAATGTTTTAAAATAAAATATGTGAATATTTCAGAATTTTAATAACTGAATGTGTTATCCTTTTTTTATACGACCTCAAATATAAAATCAAAATTAAAATATCTATATTTATATTAAAAGTTGTAACATTCATAAAGTTAACCGCGTTAAAATACACGAAATATGAATGTCGGTCGTTGGTAAACTCGTTGCATAAATTCAAAAGTTATGCCATTGCGGGGTCGTGTTTGTTTAAACGATATTCATTAGCAGTTCGCGTTTGCTGCTCACCCAGTTATTTGATTACTGAAGCAAGATACACACAAGACGACCAGCCGAGAAGATATTTACTAAATATGAACATTCTAAATGAAAAGATTACTCATTGCTCTTTAACAATATGGTTGATATAAAATTTCATTTATAGTTTGACAAAGGTAGTTTGTTATTTATTTATTAAATATTTGAAATTTTATAACGTATTGGTAGGGTCTTTAAGATTGAAGATCTGTGTTATTTTTGATACATGTATATCGATTAATCATGTTAAAAAAATATTTTAAGCGTGAGCTGTCTCATTTTAGAATACAAATTTAAAGGACGAAATATCGACTAACCCGTCATTAACATGAGGGTTGTAATATGAAGATAGTATGCGTTGCAATACAAACAGTAAAGCAACGTGTACAGAATATATTTATTAGCTTTATACACCAATGGGCTCATAAACCATAAACGAAATAAGAAATTTATATAAAAGTCATATAACACTTACGAAATAATTAGTATTAAAGTAAGTTTGCCCGCCTCTGTTGCTCAGTGGTCTAGACCAGGGGTGGGCAACCTTTTGTATAACAGGGGCCAGAATAAGACTTACATTTCGTACGCGGGCCGTAGTTGTTATTGATACATTTATGTTACTTATAATACCAGAAGTTGCTGTGTTACGACTTTAGTACTAAATTATGAATAAAGATGCTGCTATATGCGTTTAATTTAAACTGTAAATATCTCTTTTTTCTTTATGTTGCGTACTATCCTAATTTAAAATTTGTGTTTTTGAAAATATTTATTATTTCTTCTAAAGATCTCGCGGGCCGGATTGGAACTTTACGCGGGCCGAAGTTGGCCCGCGGGCCGGGGGTTGCCCAGCCCTGGTCTAGACTACTAGCTACGGACCCAGAGGTCCCGGGTTCGATTCCCGGACTGGGCTGGCACCAAACAGTGTTTGCTGCTGAGTACAGCGCCGACACTTCCATCTTCATATCACTTATCACCAAAACGGTGTCTGCTGCTGAGTACAGCGCAGATACTTTCATTGTCATATCACCCATCACCCCGGCTAATAACCAAAGCAGTTGAAGCCGTATCATTAAAAAAAAAAGTAAATTTTTAAACAATAATATTCTGCAAAAGTGATATAAGGAATTGAACATATTTTGACATCACACGTGCTCCCATCGATTCTATTGGCCAGAAATATGTGCAAATCACGCGTATGCCGTTGCAAGGCCCATTATGATTATCATTTCTTTTGTTTGTAAAATACTCTAAAGTTGCCAAAAGAATTTTATCATTTGTTATATTAAGTTTAATTGTTGTAATTTATTACCTAAAATATATATATAACCTAGTCCCTAGTCTAAAGAAAAATCGTTATTTACGTGCCACTGGAAGGGGCACTCGTAAAGTCATAACGTCACACAAACTTTAAAAAATCATATCTCGGGTTATATATGGAATTTTCACATCGGGTTTTCACTGATCGTCAAGTATAATAACGTATCATAAAAAATTTAAAAAAAAAGAATTGGTTTATGGGTCCATTGCGAAGTATTATATACAGTGATTGAAAAAAGTTTGTTATTGATCTGACAAAAAAAATATGTATAACAAATAGTTTTCCTTCTCATAAAACTCAAATATCAGTTATGAAATCATATTTATGACATATAGGTTATTCAAGAATAACATTTTTTAAATTGCTTACAAATTGCCGTTAGCCCTTAGGCGACAGAAGTATAAATTTAACACAGGGGCACGTTGAAGTGTTGTAATAGTTATTTACGATACAAGTACGTAAAGCTAGTCTTTAGTCCCGAATGGGTCAATTAAAACCCGAGCGTAGCGAGTGTTTTAAGACCTCTGAGTATTTTATCTACGATACAATGAAAAACCCTAATATATATTTGTGAAGTAATATTAAATGAGAAGTTTGCCTTGATAACCAAATTTTTGCAAATTTTAACGTATTTAAAAATTTTTATCACTCGTTGCTCGGAAGCCCGTGAGTAATGCGATCGTGTTACTAAACAACTGTTTTACAAACTTAAATCTAACAACTAAACATCAATTTTACATACTATCGTAGATAAAATATTTGTAGTTCTGTATGAAAAAATGAAAACTTCGGCTAGAATTTTTGTTCATCTCCTATAATTACGATAAACTTTAGACTTGTCAGCAATTAAAAAAAAATGCTTTTTTGAACATCCTGTATGAGATGTATATATATATGATTTCATGATTGGGTATATAAGTTTTAAGAGATGAATTATATATACGAGTATGTTCTATATTTTTTTTTCAGATCAATAATAATTTTTTATGAATTATGAATTCACTCTTCTCGACCAATCACAGAGCCAGAAATCCATAATTCACTTTTATTTTAAAGATGTGATCTGTATCACCTATCAATGGCTATCTGACAGTTGACATGTAGTCAGTTGTCATTGTCTATTTATATGTTGACGTTTTTCAACGAATTTCGATCACATTAAAAAGTGATTTCCAAATTTACAGGAGTAGAAAACTTATAGTGTTATATTTGGGATTATGGTCATTATTCACTCGGATGATTAGTATCACACGACTACGGCTCGTTACACAAACTTTGTCTTCGTGAATAATGACTATCACAATCCCTCATATTATATACTATTTTACCAATAATTATGTTAACACTTTTTCAATCAAAGATTTACATTAATTTTCAATGACATAATAAGAATAGAAAATTTATGTTACAGTTATAATGCATAAATGAAGCTAAAAGATTGAGAATGCTTAATGAGTGAAAAAGACAAGCACAACATGTTGCGCTGTTGGAAAACAGCCACAACGCGAAAATAAGTGACGTATTTTTGTACTTCTACAACGTATCGTGAATAATTGTTTCGGCATCATTATATAGTACAGCGCCCAAAGGTAGTCTGGAAAAAATTTTGGACGTGTATAAAATTTGTCATGCGGGTAGTATTTTTGAAGGAGGAAAGGATAAAAATGAGTCCCCCCGCGAAAGCAGTGAAAATACCGAGAAAATTGGACCCAAAAAAAAATTTCCAAACTACATCTCGGAAAATAAGAGAAATGAAAAAAATATCATCAGAGCAAAAGTAAAGTAAAGATTTTTCTGTAAATGTGTAGGTAACTTTCCGCGTAAAATACAATGAATGCCATTTCTTCAAATTATTATTATTATTTTGTTCACAATTTCACGCACTTCATTTTTGCTCAGATGATATTTTTTGACATTTCCCTTAATTTCCGAGATATAGCCAGAAAAGTCTGGGAAATTTTTGTGGGCCCAATTTTCTCTGAATTTTTACTGCTTACGTGGGTGTCTCGTACTAAAATACTACCCCTATACCAAATTTCATCCATTTCCAATTTTTTGTACAGATTTAGTGAATATTTAATTGTGGGCCCTGGACTAATAGTGATTGTTTTGTTACATGATTATATTTGTTTTACTAGTAATGATATATATTAATTCATTGTATTCGCCTATGCTTCGTTTGTGACGCAAAAGTAATAAAATCTGGACAGAAAATATATTTAGCGTCATGGCATTTCGTAAGATACCCGAACGTGCTGTCATATACAACGTTCATAATGCGAAATTTCGGTTAGTGGCTGGTTTCCTGCAGCCACACGCTTGCTGGATCTTTGAATCTGTGAGGAAAATAAAAAATGGACTTGCAGTCAAATTATTTAATAAACGTCGGTGTAATTTTTTAATCTATAATTTGGCTGCAAGTGTGTTTATATTCTCCTTATACGAGTATATACTAACATTTCACGATATCTATATCAATCAACTCAAAATTATGAAATGTCAAAAATTTTTAAATTTTGTTTAATTTTCTATGACTGTTTTATAATTTCAAATAAAACATTTTTAGTCCAAATTTTATATATTTTTCAGCGACTCAGCTATCATACTGTGTGATCTATTTAAAATAAATAAAAAAATTACATTTAGATATTTAATTAATAATTACATCGAAAGAGTGCATAGGTACGTAAGACGTATTTTTGTATTTGATGAATATTGTTGTGAGGATACATTGCAATCTAGAAAGTAGAAATAACCTTTATACAATTGTACCATAGTACAATGCGTGAAACACGATTTTTAGAACTGTTGTTACTACAGTAATAAATAAATAGATAATTAAGTTATAAGAGGCAGTCATTGATCTGATAATATTCTAAGTTGCTAGGTTACCTTACCGTTTAGTACACCTGTCTATCACTAGTATTTAAATTTTGGAAGCCCAATTGGATATAACCGTGAATCTTCATATAAAATAAGTGTATTAGGAGTGCATTACACTATGAATTTTTCTTTTCAAGTGACTTTAAATTGTCTTTATAAGTAAATTTATCAGTCTATTTACATAATCAAGTTTTTAATGAATTAAAACAACCAATTGTCAAAATTTCAGATATATCAACATAATTGTATTCATTGAGTGAACACCAAATAAAATTTTTAGAGGTATATCCACTAAGTTCTCAACTTCTTCACTACTCCACTGTGCCATTGTAAGTTTATTATTAATTAAACCCTTTTAACATCAAAAATATAAACACAAATGACATTTGACAGGCACTTGTCACTTCGGTTAGTTGGTAGTACTGTAAAAGCTGTAATCTTTTGGAAATTTTTAAGAGAAAGTACCCTATGTAATAATTTTTTGTTGTAAGTTTTACGTGACAAGGCGACTCTTCTTCTTCTTCTTCTTACGTCATTGTGCGAGAGAGAAAACATTTAAACTCGCTTGAAAAAGTAAAACGTCATCGTGTTATGCACGCTTTAGATTGCGAAAACATCCGTTCTAAAATGAACAATGGGCATTAAACTTAATTGAATTATATTTAAATATTATAAGAAAGTTTCAAAATAAAAAACAAATAACGCACAAATTAACAGTAATACTGATAAATTAAAAAAAACCATCTAACTTGAACAACATTGGATATTTGAGCAGCTGTAATTGATCCAGATACCTTTTCAATTTGAACTTTTAATTGTTTTCGTTTCACGATATATAAATTGATACACATTGAATTGACAGTCGTATTTGTATGTATATTTGAAAGACGTATGTATAATTTATTTAAATTCAATCAAATCGTTAAATTGCAAGCTTTCCTTACTATGCAGACATCGCCTACCGTTTATTTCATCCTGTCGCTTGTGAAGGAAAAACGAAGAATATAATTCCCCGGGTGAATTGTTGCGGGCGAGAGGCGAATGGCGAGACTCGAGACCTCTAAACCGAGACTATGACTGTGAGGTTTGGGTTTGCCACTGGATTTATGGCGAATACAAATGAAACGTTTATTTGTTTTATTTGCGATGCAGGATGCAGTGGTAGTTTATATGCAAGGAAGGTGCACTACTGGAAGTTATGATAATGAATATTAATAAAAAGTTTTAGGTATTTCCACTGTTATTGAATAGAGCTGTATAATTCTATTTTATAACAAATAATTTAAAAAAGTTCGCTGTTTTAATAAAATCTATCATTCAAATGCAAACTTTATCGTACTTACTCATATATAGTTATTTTATATTTTAGTTTACGTATTATATGGCTATTCATCCATAATGCAGTTTTTAAATTGACCCAGGGATTAAAATTTGATATAGGATGTAGTTCATATTTGAACGACTATATTTTTAACCCTAAACGAGAAAATAGAACCCTGTTTGATGTTTGATGATCAGGACCTATGGGAAAAATCCCATAATATCATGAAGTACATACTGAACTGTAAAACAAAAATTGCACAGAATAAATAAATGCATTAAATGGGACTAAATAAAAAATAGGTAGCCAGAAAAAATTAAAAATTTTTATCAAAAATTGAACTGACGGAAAAAGAAAGTGAAAAATAAAATAAAACTTTTTAGTTTTAATAATAATTAAGCTCCTCCTAAATATGTAAGTACTTAATTTTGGGTATATGTTCGTTGATAGTTTGTTTGGCGTAGACTCCAAATTAGTTACTTAGGAGCTCAGTTATTAAGACAAAAAATTGTTTTTTATTATTCGCTTTTTTTAAAAGTTTTCAATTCGCATTTACTATTTGCTGTAAAATTTATTAATTAACAAAAACTATAGCCATATTAAAATTTTGATTTTTTCCGCTAATTGGTATATGCAAACGCAATTACTAAGTGTTAAATGTACGTAAACCCGAAAGTGTGTATAAATTTGTAACAAGTACAACACATCGAAACGAACAAAAATCTTCACAATAGTTTCTTATGATATAAGTTTTAAAAGTGGCATTTTATGAGTAAGTGGGGAATTTTTAAGGCGAGGCGAAGCCGAGTGAAATAATCACACGAACGAATTAAATTACTTTTAAAACGTATATCATACAGAATTTTATCTACGATCTTCCTAGCGTATTTAGGAAATACTAAAAAATGTAGAATCATATTTTGACAGGTTGGGTTATATTTGTTGATTTGTTGCTATGTTACTTTTAACACTATTGTCAGAAAATGACAAATTTAACTTGCTGAGCAACTGTTAAAAGGGCCACTTTTAATAACGGTCGTAGATAAAATTGTTTTTTTTTTTTATTAAGCGGTCTCAACTGCTGAGGTTATATACAGCCTCGGAACCTCGTTTTCGGTGGTGGGACAATTTCACGCAGTATTCGCTGGTATGGGTTTTGGTTTGATGCGTGAACGAATGATTCCGAGTGAGAAGAATAAACGAGCATGTGTGAATCGTACTATGAATGTGGACGAGGCGAAAGTGGAGTATCAGGATAGGAATGTTTGGAGGAGATTGATTGTTCGTTGACTGTGTTTCTGGGTTCGTGCTATCCCACTAAGTGGGACATAGCGTATTGTTATGTATGTATGTATGTGGGTTTTTAGCAAAGCGGTCACCCATCCAACTACTAACCGCAGGCAGCATTGCTTAACTTGCGTTATCGAGTGATCCGGCTTTAATAAAATTGTTTTATTTCTACAGTTATTCATTAATTTCTACCATACCTTGAATACATATTTTATTTGCAATTTTTTTTTTCGGAATAGTAGAGTACACGTATTTAAAAATGTATAAAAGTAGCAAAAATTCTGACTTGAATCGCTGCGCTTTTCTTCGCTTAGGTCAAAACCCAATAACTTCTGCTTCTGGTGACCCTAAATTCTAACAAACCAAATTCGCTAAAAGAAAACTGAAGTTGCCGCTCCAGAACTTCATTAAGTAGGAACTCTCCCATAGTCACGTTAGAGATAGTGTTCTTTTGGGATTTAACTGTCTGAATTTTACCTATAAAGATTTAAGTTGACCGATGGAATTTAGCACCACAAGTTGTTTGAAATAATTTCATTTTTATTTAAATTCATATCTATAAGGATCTTGAGTACTGGGTACTACCTGATGAGATAAATATTGTATTGTTCAATGTTAACTGAATTACGCTATTCTAATCGTATGTTCTTGAATTATCGTTGTATGTAAAAGTTATGGTTTCGAAATGTTTATTCTAATTTACATATATAACAGCAGAAAAGGTCGAATGTTGATTTATAAATTTTGAGGGCATCAACATAGGGCAAAGGCTGTGTAATTATAAAATAACTTATCTCGACCTCGTGAAATTAATTTAGATGTTTTGATAAGTTGGAGCAAATGCGGCGTGATTTTAATCAGTGTTCTGGTTCGCCCAGAAGCGGAAATTCGGAATACGTCTTAAGACCGGGATCTTGAGGGTCAGTTGAATTATAGTTTAGTGGTCACAGCACATGCACAGCGCGAATTGTATACCATGGGGCACTAGCCACTGTAATGGAACCAATTTATTATTTATAACTATTACATGTTGTGATATTATAGTTCTAAGAAATTACGGTTGTAACGTCTAAATTATTATTGTTCATAAGTTGACAGAAATTGTATTATTAGGTCATTAACATATTTTGAACTTCACTATATCTAAATAATACAATTTATAATATATGTACAATTATTTTGTGAGATCCTCTGAATTTTCTTAATATCGCCTGTGTTTCTATATTAATAATCATTTTTGCTGTAAGAATAAATATATTACTTAAACATTTATTCTGTATTTATTATATTTATATACAATCAAGTTATGTGGTTGAGAAATAGATTTTCACCAATTTGCACAGAATTTAATGTCCTTGGTTAATCTACATGTGATTATTATACGAATAAGGTTTACAACTATTGCTTTTTTATTATTTCCCAGGAAAAGGAATAAAGTTAAAATTAAGTGATTCCAACTTCCCACTACTACATCTTGGGCGGGTCTGTAAATTTCTAAACTTTACGAAAAACTTAACTGGTACTCTGGTAACATCACTACGAAAATTGAGTTTGAACTACCAAGTACCACTTCAAGATATTATTTCTAAATATACTATAGCAATTTACCTTAGAAGTGGAAAAATTTCAATTTTCTTGTCCATTTATTCAACCGATGTGTAATAACATGAGGTAAGCCGATATAAATACACCAGAAACAAACTTTGTAGTACAGAAAATATTCCAATGAAACTACATTTACTTATATTAAACTTAGCACGCGTTCCAAGTTTTCAGTTCCTGCAAATGAAAGAAAATTTAGATATAACTAGAAGCACAATATATTTATTCTATAATGAAAGAATATAGTTTGCACTGTTCAAAGGTATTTTCACCCGCATAATTCGCAAAGCTAACCCTGTTTAGAATTTCGGCGTTAATTGAAAAACCTTCTTTGATGTTTACAATTAATTACAGATAATTAAACAGTCACACTTAATCAAGCTTACCATAGACGGAAAATTATCCATCCGTAATTCAAACCGAAGTAAATAAACAAATGTGAAGCAGAGAATACTGCATAAATTATTATTATTGCCAACATAGTAAATAACTTGCAAAATAAATATTGTAGTTAAGCATGTAGAAAAGTTTTGTTTCATGTTTCAAGGCAAATCTCTTGAGTTTAAAAACGGAAAATGGAAGTGAAGTTTTCCGCATGCGAAGAAATTATAAATATATAATTTTTATTTAATATCTCCTAGGAATACAATAGTAGTCCTGAATATTTTACAGTCGAACTAAAGGGATATTAATATTTGTGCTCTGTTTCCTGTGTACTTTAATTACCAAATTAATTAGTTTAAGATTATTCTTAAAGAATAAAACTTTTACTAACCATTTATAATTTCTTATACGTAATAAAAGAAAATATAGTAATCAAATACATGTTTTAAGGTCTCCTGATTCCGTTTTGACCATTTTTCTAAGACATCTGTATGAATAGGTGGATGGATGGCTCAATGAATGTGTCGATATGTTCTACTTGTATAACTCACGAACGAGAAAAGATAGAATTACAAAATTTCACTATTATAACTTTCGTGACAATGTAAAGAACTAAGGAAATTTGATAACAATTGAAAAACCGAAAGAGTAATTGGCATGCAAAATAAATAATTTAATTTATATCGAATAGGAAACAAATTCTAATATTTGGAATGTAAAATATTACTTTCAAATTTCTCTTTTTTTTTTCGATTTTCAGAAAAACTGATTATATATTTAATAACACATTTTGAAAATTGACATAATGAATATTGTATACTTGGCTATTAAATTATATGTATAGGAAACTGTACTTGACCTTGATGTCAAAAATTAATTTATGAAGATCGTGAATTCTTTTCATTTATAAGCTATTTGAATCGTAACGTGTTTAGTATTAAATTAAAGGTTTTAGTGAAGAGAGTTAGGTAAATATGTCAATATTTAATTTTAAAGTATCGTTAATTGTTTTATTTTTTTATAATAGTTGAATCTTTTTGAGTTTGAGCTTTACTAAAATATATTACACATTTGTTTGTCAAATTGTTTTGTTTTATTCCAAAAAGAAATTGTAAATTTACATACTTAATTTCTGCAGTTAGATCTCATAGTAAATGAATTCTGTTTATTGATTTACATGCAGAATTTTAAGCTCTACAACGTATATTTGAAACATTTTTGTCTAAAATTAATTGGGAAGCAATACGTACGGAAAAACTGTTTTCGAATATTAAACGCATATGGCCTGCATTTCGTGTTACAGAGTTGCATAGTACTTTTCTTAAATTTTTCTAAAATGTAGTTAAAGCTGCGTTCTGAGATGCCTTATTATCAATTATGATCAGCAATTAGAATTAACAGTTACGCTTTAATTTATGGAAACCGACTCTAACGTTCACATCCACAAAATGAAGGCGTTAATTGTAATTACTGATTGAAAACCATGCAAACTCAAAACTCTCCATTTACAATTAGTGGGAGGTATATCAAATCATCCTTTCTATCGGTCTTTAAACGTGAAAGAACTTCATCGCGCATTTATCAAAATAGAAAATTGCATTGTTTCAGAAAACATTATTCCTAAATTGTATAGATTATACAACAAATACTGCTTTATTTAAATCAATGTATAACTAAATTATTCAAATTGTTTCTAATTACTTCCAAAATATTTCAACAGATGTCACTTCCACTTCCACTATACTTCCAAGTATAGTAGGTACAGTAGATATTTTAGGTCGACATTTTCAAGCAGCTATGTCTAGGTGGTAATTGTTTTTGATAAATGAGTCGCTGTGAGCGCTGCTTTAGAGTAAATAAATGTCTCAAATATGAAGCAGATACAAGAAAATTGCAAATATTATCTTTTCTTGGTGTTACATTAAAAGTGCTTTTTTTTAACGACTGTCAGTCTGTACAATATCAGTTTTACTATGTACGCAATAAATATATTTTATATAGCAACCGCTTAACTAATGTATAGAAACCGTGCAACAAACGCATGGCAGTATATTTTGATAACGATTACTTTCAAAATATATATAAAAATAATCACTAAATTAATATTTACTAATTTACCAAACAGAGATTTACAACTATTTAAATCTGGTATTTTGGCGCCTAGTTAAACAATAGTTACCTATTTGCTGGAATTCTGTGTTTGATCTCGTGTTGAACACATTATTTTTTCGCCGATTTGAAATTAATATTAATTTAGTGATTATTTTTAATACAAATTTTAAAGATTGTCGCCATCAAATTACGATACCATGCGTTTGTTGAACAATTGCTATGTAAAATAGTTTGCAGCCTAGGCAGTAAAAGTGACACTTTACAAACTATTAATAGTCTGTAAAGTGTGACAAAAAATAACTATTTATTCCAAATTAATATTGCCAATATCTTTTTTCGGATCTGATTCCATGTTTTCAATAAATAAAAATTTATTGCTTTGAGTGTTAAGTAAACTTCTACGTCCGGTTTTGAATTTCGACCAAAATCAACTTAGATCTTTACATTGTCATGAAACTCCTAATTAAGTTGTTTTGGCACCCTATATTTTATCGATGCCTGTGTAATTATGGTAAAATTCAGTGCAAGGGACTTCAAAACGTGTATTCCCTAGAAACTCTATAGCTATCGATTTTTTTTTATTCCTAAGCTAACGGCCAAAGCAAAATCTGTAATTTATATCTCCAACTCTACTTTATATTGTTTATTTTCGTAACTTTTTTACGAGTGCATTTAAGTTCAATTTCAGTTGTACCATCTAAATGATGGTAAAGGAAAACAATAAGATAGTCTGAGTTGAATAAAACTAATAAATTAAATCATATTTTAAACAGGTCATAAAACTGCCAAACTGCGTAGTATATTTTGAAATTAAATTAAGGGAGAAATAATGGAAATTTTACTTATCTCTTAAATAATAACCTGTAGTTTATATCAATTTAATCTGTACTATTTCAAATTTAATGCTCTTACTTGAGACTTGGTGATAATTATGTATTAAAATTTAAATAGGTTTAGTTGTAAATTGCACATAATCTTTAAGATAGCCTTCAACCGGAACAGTAGTAAAATTTCAACGATTCTTTGGAGAACAATAGCAGGCATGTTGTTGAGTTTTATCAACACATTTATATTTTCTTATACATAATATAAGAAAGACCTAGAAGCATGAAAAGGAAATTCATGACGAGATGTATTCAGTTCCGCCGAATTCATTTTAATCATTTTCCCAATGACGTCTGTGTGTGTCTGTATGAATGAATGGATGTGTACCCATATATACCATAAGGTATTAACATTCTAATTATAAGTTTCATAACAAGGCGTAGAACTGCGTTGTTCTGACTAATAACTGCAAAGTCGTAGAAAACAATGCATCAAAATCACTTCAGAAATAAAATCATCAGCTTAAAATTAAATACAAATACACCAATAATATTTGAAATAACAATTATTATTTTATTTAATCATCTTCCAAATACGACAGAAACAAAGTTATATGCTTATAAATATATTTTTGCAATCATAAACATCTATTTTCTATGTCAAATATGTTATTATAAAAATTCATATTAAGATTTCTATGATTTTTTTATATAGATGAAATATTCGCATCGCACAAGGATAAAACACAAATTTTAAATCGGCGTTTCAAAACAAAAATTGTTGGTAACAAGGAGAAATTGATACAATTTTTGATAATAGATTTAATTGAAATTGTAGTCTAAAATATTAATATTAATAATTAAATACATTTGCAATACTACTCGATTGATATAAATAATAATCTGCCTAAACAATACAAAATAAAGAAAAGTTTAAATTAAAAATTATAGATAATATTATTTAAATATTTATGAATAAAACTAAATACATCATATATCAATTCTATTCTAGCAGCTTATTTGTTGAAAACTTACCATAGATTTTTTTTTGAATCGTCCGAAAACTTCCCGCACATATAACAATTTGTGTGAACATTCCTAATGCTTCTTGTGTAGATATTTGTATGAGTTGTTTATAAATAATCATTCTTCTTATTTGAAGTTAGATATTATGTAATACTATTTACTTGTTCTTCAAATATAATTGAAAATGTGCTCTATCTAAAAGTGACAATAAGCCAACAGTATTCTTGTTGTTACATTATTTTAATTTATTTGTACTCTCACCTTTAAAAATCCCAATAAACATAACCGTGTTGAATTCTCTAATTACAATCTTCTCTCAATTTCTCGCTGCTCTCCTCCAAGTAACACTCTGTGTATCGATTCTAAGCAGACTCCCTCCATAGCCTCCTCATAGTGCTGCAACCTCCTCTAATACATCGGCACCTCCGCCAAATTACACCATTTCTTACTACACTAGCATATCTCCAGCGGTGAGTCCGGCCAGCAACCGTCGAATCGCTTCAGTATAACTCGGAGTAACACTAATGACGATAACGTTTTTGTACGTATTGATCGGGTATTTTTGTCGGTGGATGTGTGGCATGGCCGATGTAGGGTTTTTATTGCCCCGCACACCGCAAGCTGATGAGATTTGACACTGGAATGTCCGAATGTTGGAATGTGAATCGGTTTTGGGGGAGTTTTTATAGATGGAAAATCTGGAGTGTTTTTATGAACGGCTTTCATTAATTTTTAGAGATTTGTTTTAATTTAGTCGTTCAAATTATAACAAAGTCAGATATTGGAATTTTTAATAACGAAGATGAAGCAATAAAAAAAATTATTTTAAAGTAAATTTATATTTTCACATAGTAAGTAAATAGATCACTAAAGTTGATAAAATTATGAATTTTTAATGTTCATTTATATTTCAGTTAATAATACATGTAATATTTTTTTATAAATTTTTTATACAAACAGAGTGACATTAATTTATTTATTATTTAATAAAATGAAGAATTTTTAATTACAATTAAATTTTGTGCAGTTTACTGGCTCTACAACTTTCATTTCATAAATATCATACGAACTAAAGAGAATTCAAGTAGAACTCATATTATACAGGCATAAATCAAGCATTTGGAAATTTATGTTGAAATACAGGTTAAGAGTTTTAAACAAAATATTTTATAACAACAAAGATTTACAGCTTCGACATCATTCATTGCCTCCGTTACAATTCTGCTGTAAATTTGGTATTTCGAGTCTTAGTTACACATATAACTAATATAGGAAAATTAAGTATTACTTGACGTTCCTTTGTTCACCTGTTTATTTATAGGTATTTATATGTTAAACGTTACGAATTCTAGTTAATCATCTAGAATCGTCTAAAACCCGGCACTAAGGTATGGAAATTCCTATTATAGGAAATCATGGTATTCAACACCTACAATCCTGGTATTGAATACAGGGATTCCGGATCGAATTTATTAATATCGAAATGTCGGGTATGAAAATTCTATTCGGTATTGGATGCCCTAATGCTGGTAGTAGGAATAATATTGTATGCTGTTTAAAAGTTAAATGGTTTTAACTTAAAATTCAACTTAACTTTCATGATAAATAACTACTAATTGTAAATCGATACAATAATACTCCAAATAAAAGTTTGGATACCAAATATTATTGTTAATATTTATTATTAATAACTATTTGTCGCTGCAGATTTTATATTAGAAATAAATTGAATTTAATAATCAAAGTCACACATTCCGGTCAATCAACATGTACTAAAAGCAGCCTATACCGGTTTCTGCAACACATTTGCCTTCTTCAGGAACTATAATAGTGTACATAAATTTAATCTATTTCTTACTGTAACGTTCGTGGGTTTTAACGTTTTTATTTAAATAAACAGAAATCTTATTAATAACAAATAATGAATAATTATTATAATAAAAAGTAAAAGTTAATGAACACTAAGTATAACACTAAAATAACAAATATAAAAACTTATACACTAACACTTATCACTACTATAAATAAACACTATTATTTATATAAACTAGCCGAGCGATATTTATTTGAGACGATATATTTATGTTTAGACTGAGAGATATATTTATGTTCACAAATTCTTCTTAGTAGCTCGGGAATCAACTGACTGATTGACTGACTCAACTCGACTAACTGAGTCCGAGTCAAGTAACTGACTGACTGGTCCCGGTGATTCGCTCTTTTATATACCACGTTCCTTGTTTCTAGAAGGCTCTGGAACAATCTCTGTTGTGGAGTAAACGACTTGTCCGAACTCGCTAGCGTTGCGTCATTCACTCGGCGGCGCGACGTATGCCGGCAAGCTTCAACTTGTCGCTGCCGCGTCCGTTACATTACAATATGTTGTTTAATAAAATTTGTTATTATGCGTATTGTAATATAACAAATTAAAATACAAAATTTACAGGAACAAACACATTTGAACGTCAACAAATACATAAATTAATATCATAAACTACTCAAAGTCGTTAAAATATACATTTGAAAGTAGGTTAGCACCCTTAGAAAAAAAGTTTTAATGTTTCCCGCCGATTATTTTGTTTCTTAAGTTTAACAAATTTTTTAATACTTTTTTTATTAAAATTTATTGTTATTGATAATTTTTAAGATATATGTATATAGGTATGGTACTAAGGGTAGCTATGAACGAATATTTCTTTAGCTGAATTCAGAGGTATCCTATTTTAACGTAATTTAAATAGCCAATAGATATCATTGCATTATTAGCTTAAACGAATTTTTCTCTGACATTAAATTGTATTTTTAACTAGATAAATTATTTATTATTTTTACACCAAAAACACAGAAGCAAGCTGCAATCCTAAACTCAACACTGTGAAGGTATTTTGTTTTCATTTTTATGATTTTCGTTATCAAGTTACCGGAGACGTATATCGGTCAGGGTCGGTCTGACACAGTGATGTATACGTGGAGTACACGTGTAGTACACTCACCAACACAGCCACAGAGACGCAGCCTACTGAGAGTGATGGATGCGTAAATGGACAGCACTTGAATGTTGGTTGGTTTGGACCAGCGACAGAAACCAGAGATCAGCCCACGCTGTTTGTTATGTTGTGTTGTGATATGTTTACGTTCTGTTGCGTGGTAGGCGTGAAGCGGGGAAATCTAACAAAACGAGTATGTCATTTTGTAAACAAGATGAATGGCAAATATAAGTACGAAATGTTATTGGTGGTCATCATAATTTTGCAGATTTATTATTCGGTACAAATTTGAAGTATTGGATTCTTATGGATTTCGACAGTGATTTTATGAGGGACCTGATACGAAATTGGACACGGAATAATTAAATTTGTTTTTTAGACAAAATATAATTTTTAAAAAATCTATTTTTCACGTATTGTATACCGCGTGTCTGTCTTTAAGGTGTACAAAGGAGATTAACATGAGAAAACAGTTTTGGCATGCTGTTGCTCGGTGTTCTAGCAGACAATAAAGATTGCGGTATCAATCGAAAGATATCATTTTTCTGAATCAAACGATGTAAAATACATAACAATTTAGTGGTAATTTGATTCCGTAAATTAATTTTTAAATATCAAATAAATAGCTTTAAAGAAATCAAAACAAAACCGACATAGGTGGCTATATTTATTTTTGTTAGAAATTGAGCCAAATTTCTACTAAAATGTAATGTATCTTACATTGTTTGATTCAGAAAAATGATATCTTTCGATTGGTACTTCAATCATTGTTGTCCAGTAGAACACCGAGTAACAGCACTTAAAAAACTGATTTCCCATGTTAATCTCCTATGTGCCCCTTTAAGACAGACACGGTATATACTGCGTCCTTTAACCTAATATATCTACTATATACACAATGGTGTATGTTTATCTAAAATTTGGGCTGACGTTTGACATTAATTACATTTACATTCACATTAACAAAATAGCTGAATAGTTCATAAATTAACAAAATATTTTATCCAACACCGCTCAATTAATAACTATGGCGATTTAAAAAAAGGAAGGTAACAGATTACCAATTAATGGATATAATTTTGAGAAAAGTCACTAGTGAATAATTTTCTATTTATAAAAATAATAACAACACACATCCCTTGGTAACTACTTGGGTTAGCATTTTAATTTAAAAAATATAAAGCATATGTTATATATACTTCTTTAACAAATTTTGCATTTATTAGAGATGTGGAATAAAACGTTATACTTCACACATGTTTAATAACAATCGTTTCATAAGGTTCTGATATAAAAATTATGCTCAAGTAAGTAAGTAATTAATTTTAATATATGTTTTTCAAATTATGAAAACAAAATACGGTAACTGCTCGGATAACTGTTACGATTGGAATAGAAATGAAACACCTGAAAACGTTTTAACAGCAACTTTATTTACATCAACCTTTGCCTCCGATTGAGTAACATAACATAAATGTTGTAAATTTACAATATAAAAAATATAACAGTTAAATTCTGATAATTTTTGGCAAAACAATTACCTGCCGCTCATACATTTAATTGTCTAATGACCAGAGAGGCCTCAAGAAAACTTAAACTTAAAAAATAAAACAACTATTTGGAGATGTAATTAAAAATTAAAAATTTATTACTCACAGACATTTCGACTGTTAATCAATCTTCTTCAGGGTGCTAAGTCACGAACATGAAATAATAATAACATTTAGTATATGTACATCCACAGTTAGGTACAGACTTACATAATTAATAACTATAAGATATTCACAAAGAAGAGCATACAATCAATATACATATTTTCTTGGTTAAGCTTCATACTATCTATACTTGTCAAATTAACATTTCATGTAAAATGTAAAGGTCAAAACTGACATCCGTTAAACTGCTATTCATCTTTCAGTTAACAAATTCAAGTTCTTATTAAAATGAAAGACTGTTGCTCGACTGTATAAAGGTTTATAATTCCTATGTTGTTAAAAATAAAAGTGTGTTATTATTGTTTTCCAAACAATGGAATACTTTAAATTGCATTTTATTTAAACTACAATAACATAATATGTAAAATATAATGTCAACCATCGTGGCCATTTTTAACATGATGTTTTCCAACAATGTAATAATGTTTTCTAACAATGTAATATTCAACAATTTATGCAACTGACCGTGTCCATTGTTAAAATCTGATGCAGTCAAAGGCATTAGTCCACTAAATCATAAAAATCTTTTTAAAAAATGTGTTATAATTCACTAAACCGATTAAGCTGTAGACATGCCTAAATTTTAGTTGCTAACCAGATTAAATAATAATGAATGAATCAAGCCTTTTAGTATGCAGTGAATTTAATAATGAATAATGCAAATGTTCTTTTTTAATGTACGTTTTAATGGCGTATTAAGTATGGTACTGGATTAAAGAAAAGTAGTAGATATGATAAAGATGATTTTTAGAAAAGAAATACATTTAATAAAATATTGTTTAAAATAAAACTACATACAAAGAATTAAAGATGATAGATTATTTGTTTGCTTAAATTATAGTAGTAGGTAGGTACTACAGGTCCAAATTTCGTGTCAAACTAATGCGCCTACTTCTAATAGATTTGCTCGTTGATAAAAACCTTTTACTCATACTAAAAATTACTGTTTGAGTTATAACCACATATATTTTAAGAATTGATATATGATTTTATTCTACGAACCAACACGCAACATGTGAAGTGAATGGCTTACGACCCAATGGCTGCACGAAATTCAAACTCATATAATTAAATGGTTAAATGTACCCATTAAAACATGGTATCGACCCATGTTCTCTTGTTTTGCTGCGTTCTTATTTTGTTTTGTTTATAAGTTTCACGCGATCGTTGTCTGGATAATTTGTCTCGTGACTGCAAATCACATTAAATTTTCAGAATTAAAATCGATAACCACAAATGACTAAATTCAATTTGTGCAGCCGTAACCCGGGATGGAAAGTGGAACATGGTTAATTATGATGGACAGTGAAGTTTCACTCGAAAATTGAACTGTGATTTTCGCAGAGATATGAACGCCGATAATTTGATAGTCAGATATTTTAATATATTCCTTTCATTTTTGTACACGAAAAAATTTATATTAGAATATCAAATTAATTGTATAATGCTTTAAAAATTGAAGATGTTTTGAAATAATATTAAGGGCTGATTAAATTATATGCAAATAAGGTATTTAATAATCTGTTGCATATAAAGGTTAGTGAAAGGGTATCTTATCAATATCATAACACGGATGTTAACAAAATTAGTACTAAATATTTCCCTCGAAAAATTTCAACCAATCACGTTGCAGTATTTTCTGAATTTCGACCAATGACAATCGAATACAGTGAATATTTTGCATATCGAGTATATGCACAAGTGCGATACCCGAATATTTATAACAAATGTAAAACAAAAAGGAATAATTTATTTTCTTCGTTTTAAAAGGACAAAAAAATAATATCTTCAATTTTTCAATCAATTTCTTCAAAAGAATTACTTTCAAAACGCTGATGACTCATTTTTAACGTGATTTGAAAGTCAAAGTCTGACGTTTATGTGACTCAAACGAAACAAATGCATGATGTTATTATATGAGGTTATTTTTGTTATATTTTTTTTGTTTAAATATAAGCAGCATATAATTCTAAAAGTACTGTATTTTTCTTGTTTCACATTTCAATTTGGTTTTCTTTCATAATATACACTTTTTTTAATAGAGATATAATAATAATAAAAATCTGGTATACCCATAATAGGACTTTCTAAATCTGAATACATAATACTTATATTTTTGACACTTGTATAACATTATGAAAATTGAATTGTTAAAAAATTTTCCGATAATACATAATTTGAGATTTAGGTGATTGATGTATTTACAAAATACCAAATTATAATATTTATAAATGTTGTGCTATCGAATTTTCTTCTTTCCATATTTTTCTTCCCTGTTCTTCTTCTCTTTTATATTTTAGAGCTTTAGCTCACGTTTCCCCACCCTGCACTAGTAGTTTGGTAGTAATTTGAGCTGTTAGGTATTGGCAATAAAATTTAAAAAAACCAATAGTAAATGTATTAAGGTCTCTTGTTCTTGATACAGTCTAAATAACCTGTCTTCTTATATTCAGTAATTGTTGTTTCTTTCTTCATTGCTACATCTTTGACGAACTATAAATTTAGTAATTTTTCCTTTTTTGTTTGTTGAGTCCTGTAGTAAATGAAAAGATCGAATATTTTTGTATACTTTGTTGTAGTATACATAAAAAAGTATATATAAGGGAATAGAGAAGTCTCAAATTTTACTTCGTAATTGATCCGTCCCAATACTTTTGATATCGACAACTTCTTTGGAGATGGTAATTTAACGCTAGTTGACCGCACTTCAAGCGCAAAAATATGTCACTTACTGAGATCACTTGTCTAATAATATTTCACTTGTTATATCCATTGTATAAAGATTTGTTGTCCTAGAAACTTTGTAAAATTGTTCTAACAATTCTTGTTGGGGAAGTACCTAAAAGACAATTCCCAAAATTAATTTCATTCCGAATTCAAACTTGTCGATTCCGGTGGCAAATTTCCTGGAGCTCGAAGGCTATGAATACGTTTTCTCTGTTCTGATCTTCGTGGCTCATATGACTGCAAACCTTGTTCATCACTGATAAAAACTGCTCCGTTCACAGCCAAACCCGCATTCAATCTTCTTTATTAGCTTCCAAATTGACATTTAGATGGTACATTAGTTCTCGAGTGTTCTTAAAAGTGTTATAAAAGCACGAGGATGTGCCGTATAACCCCACAAATTTTCAAATACGTTCAATTTGGAGAAAGTGAGAATATTATATGCGCACCTATTCACACAAGCTGAGATGGCAAATTTCTCGCACAGAACGTTGATTCAAGACCAGCCAGAGAGTTAATTTTAAATAATAATTTATACAGGTCACTAGATCATTCGAAATTAGTTGAATATTTAATTAAAATAAAGTAGATAATAGTTATTTACTTTACAAGTGGGCAAAGTAAGGAATTACCCACGAGAAAAATTTTAGCTCACGAAGCCGAATGCTGAGTGAGATAATTTTATCGATTGGGTAATTCCACTTTGCCCCCGTGTGAAGTATAACGTTTTATCCAACGTCTTAATAAATGAAAAATTTATTAAAGAAATATTATTTGACAGTGACATATGCTTTAAATTTTTATATTAAAATGTCAATCGAAGTAGTTACCAAGGTGTTGTGTGTTATTATTATTGTTGTAAATAAAAAAATACTCACTAGTGGCTTTCCTCAAAATTATACCCACTAGTGGATAATCTGTTACTTTGCTTGTTTAAAATCGCCATAGTTATAGAGCATTTATTGAGAGGTGTTGGATAAATAATATATTGGCACTTAGCTTTCGAATATCTTGCTAAGAAATGTATTCTTACGTAAAGTGCAGTTACCTGCCGTCAAATAACGTTCTCTCTCACAGTCCCAGACATAGTAGTAGTAGATATCAAACAATAAGGATAAAGTTAAAATGACAATTGCAGACTATGGGATTGAACTAAGGAGTTCGAAATCCACAATCCAGAAAGTTTGGTGTTGCTGGTTTGTGTGTTGCCTAAGTTTATGTACTTTTTTGTAATGTAAAATGCTATAATCATATTTCCTTTTCATAATTTTTAAATTAAAATAAGCGACCTCACCAAGAATATAAGTCCTTGAATCTAATGTACGGAACCATTGGTACAAACCACGCCAACATTTCCCTTGCTCAATTGGGGATATATGATATATCAAATTTTTATTTAGTTATTAGGGTTTTGAAATGAAATTTCTTGATAGTTAAATATTTTTTATCCAACACCTCTCAATAAATGCTCTATAAATATGGCGATTTTAAACAAGGAAAGTAACAGATTACCCACTAGCAGTGTTGTGACTGATCTAGATCAATTCGTAAGATCTTTGATCTGATCTAGATCGTTTTATACTTTCTGATCTTTATCTTGATCTAGATCAAAAAGCATAAGATCTATGATCTTAAAAAGATCAGATATTTTTCTGCATACTGCAAGTTATCAGCCAGTGTTGCCAGCGAATATGTATTTGTCAAATTCCGGCAAAAATACGTTGTAATTTCACTACCTGATGCTATCAATCTTTTTCTTGCTATATTATAAGATTTTAGCAGAGTTCCTCTACTCTGGAACACTTATGGAGAAAAAATTATATATTAAAATTTTTATTTTATTTTGTAAAATTAATATGTACCTATTTATTTATTTTTTTTTTGTTTATTAAAATTGTCATTACCTACCGTTTTATATAAGTACGTTAGTTGAACTTCTAATTTAAGTTCTATTTTTATGATCTAAAAAAAAGATCTTTTATTCCTGATCTGATTTAAGAAAGTAGATCCGATCATAAAATTTAATCTATGATCTGATCTAGAACATATTAAATGTGCAGATCTTGATCTTTATATAGATCATTTTTAAAATGATCTGCCACAACAATGCCCACTAGAGGGTATAATTTTGAGAAAAGTTACTAGTGTGTAATTTTCTATTCATAACAATAAAACACAACATCTTGGTAACTACGACTGACATTTTAATTTAGAAAATTTAAAGCATATATCACTGTCAAAAAATAATATAATAAATTTTGCATTTATTAAGAGATGTTGAATAAAACGTTATACTTCACACGTGGGCAAAGTGGAATTACCCACTCGATAAAATTATAACTCTCAGCCTTCGGCTTCGTGAGCTAAAATTTCTCTCGTGGGTAATTCCTTATTTTGTCCACTTGTAAAGTAAATAACTATTATTTATCAGGAACGGAATATTCAGAGATAATAATTTAAGACAATTGAATTGTACATTTTTCACTATAGCTATGGTTCATAATTTTTGAGGCCGGGTTAATTCTAGATCCTTTCGGTCAATTTTATCATTTTAATAGGCAATAAAGTAGCTATAAAAATAAATCTATCCACGGCATTTTACAAATCTACTATATAATAAAATACAAAACACATGTTCGCTAATTTTTGGTGGAAATAAAAACATCCCATCTTTCAGGTCTCCATGTACCAAGTCATAATTCGTAATTATTGCCGACGTTTCATTCTTTTGTGCTACATTGTCAACTGCTAATTTATTTTACTCGCATTCTACAAATTTCGCTCGGATGCGTCTTTTTTCCTTTTTTTATAATTGCCATCGCGGGTGTGACGAGACGAGCTACAGGCCAGAGCCAGAACATAGCGTCAACGTTCAACGAACAAGAACAATTTGCAAATTAACATCCAGAGACGAGGTAGCATTAAGATTTTCACGTACAATAACGCACAGTTGCAAATCGCGAAATTTACAACAGAATACGGCTCGTATTTTACGTTAGTTTGCGCAACGTTACCATTAACGTTAGACGTTGCAGTTGAAGGTGACGTGCTATGTCTCTATCGTCATCATGGCATCATGTCACTAAATCTTGACATGCATGCAATCATCCATGTGGTGTAATATTGTAGCATTTTTGTTAAATCTACAGTGCACACGTAAATAAAAATCACACCATTCTACATTTCGGGCCTCACAGGCCATGTACTCATATACGCATATATCGACAAAGCAAATGAATCATCGACATCATCGAAATTTTTCTACACATATGTATGTACATGACTTTTAAGTTTACAGAAAACTACCAGAGATTTGAAAAGAATTGACCCAAACGGTCTAATTTTATTTTGATTTATAAATTTGTTTGGGTCTGTTAAAACCACGCGTACACTGGAGTTAACCGGGTAGTTTTATGCGTTTGTGTGGGAAGTTAAAATACCTACCATTTAAAACCAATGCTAATATTTTAGTGGACTAATTTTATTTACTGATGCATTATTTTATACGTAAATGGAAATGAAATAATTGCTGGGAACAATATTAATTCAATATATTTTGCTTTTATAATTTTTGTGGAAATTATAAACAAATTTTTCAACCGTTTCATAGTTTTACTTGTGTATACTTCTGATACTCTTTTATTAATAAACATATTTGTTTCCATGACATCGCATAAAAGATGTTTAACAAAGAACAGGGCTGTTAGTATAGATTTCAAAGGATAAATTAACAAAACAAAAAATTTGAAGTTCAAAAGAAAAGTGTCTTGTTGAATTAGCAAGTGGAAATAAAATTCCGTTTGGAAGATGTTTCAAAGAGACATTTGTCGACAAAATATGGCCCTACTGTTCTCCTAGTTTTGAGTCATGGAATTAGTTGTTTTTAGTACATATTATACAGCGAAAATTTTTTGGTTAAAGAAATATCCAATCAAATCTCTGTATTTCTAATCATGTGGGCAAAAGTAACCAATCAGGTCACAATTATACTGATTATTTCACTCATTACAAATTTGACCAATCAGAATGTCTCATTTTCCATTGTTTTGCATTTTAGATAAGTGAATAAACAGCACCATGCTGTTTATTCGCGATTAAATAGAAGCTAGCTTTTAAATGCAAATTTTGGACATTTTGAAGGCATATTTAGCCGGATAAGTAGTTGCAGAAGCAAGACACTTACATGTATTTTACCTTTACTGGTATTCTTTTTCTTTAAACATGCTGAATTATTCAATTCAAGCTATTTTTATTTACAAATTTTTGACATTTATTTGACAAATAAAAAGAAAAACAATCAATTTGCTAGTTACACTACAACAACATAATTTTATACTGCTTTTTGTTTATGAGTGTACCGATTTATCTATGTGAAAATGTGTCAAAATCAACGTTTAAGTTCAATTTCTTCGGCAAATATTGAAGTTTATGCTATGAATTCATAAAATAATCTTGACATATACTCCTCGTGCTAAATAATTGAATCGATAAAATTTGATGTCTAGCTTATTTAAAAAATTTTGCTTTTAAAAAAGTGTTATCGTGCATAATAATTTAAGATAAAATCCCGAGACCGCAGGTATTATGTACTTAAACACTTTTTAAGCAAAATTTTTTGCATAAGCTAGACATGTCAAATTTAATCGATTAAATTCTTAGCACTCGTGATATAACTATTGATAATTTCCCCGGGAAATTATCAGTTGTTGCTAAGTAACAGTTGTTGACAGTCGGTTGACAGTTAATTCAATATTTGATTTGTTTATTTCCAAATGTCATTTTCACGGTTAAGGAATGACAATAATAATAACAATAGCAAACAATTTTCTCACCGAATATCCCTCGACCATAGATAAATACTTATAATTTGATCACAACTACCTAAGAACGTTGCTTGCAGGTAACTGTGATAAAATTATTTCGAATTATCAATGGCCTAGGGATATTATAGCTGATAAATTCCCACGACTAGTTTTTAACCAATCATAATGCAAAACACTTGAAAATTCAACCAATAGGAACAGTTTTATACTGATAAATTCCCACGACTAGTTTTTAACCAATCATAATGCAAAATACTTGAAAATTCAACCAATAGGAACAGTTTTATACTGATAAAACCCCGTTGCCCGGGTTACACCGATAAAATTCCCGCTACCAAGGAAATAAATAATTGTTGCTGTCAATCACTGTCAGTGTGACAATTAATATTTCAAGTTACATTTTACTTTGTCTTTCGAATTTATCTTATCAAATACCACGCGACTTTTCTGATCTTCTCAGAAAAATTTTTATTTTTAAGCACTCATTTTTTTTGCTTTTAAGCAAAACCACTCAAGCAAACTGACATTAGGTAGAACCCCTCCTCCTTCGGAGTCGGGATTTACCATGCAGTTTGTTTTCGTGATTGTTGGTAAGCAAAAAAATTCGTGCAAAAATAAACATTTATCGATAAAATCAGAAGGTCTTGTGATATTACCCTCGATAAAATCCCATTATCCTGGTATAATCCCGCTACCAATTAAACAAACATCAGTTGTTACTGTCAATAACTGTTAGTGTGACTGTTAATTAATATTTCAAATTTCATTTTTTGTTTTCTTTGGAATTTATCTTATCAAATACCATACGAGCTCGCTCTCTCCTTCTGATTCGGGATTTTCTATGCAGTTTTCTTTCGTGTTTCTTGCTAGGCAAAAAAAAAGTAATAATTTATCGATAAAATCAGAAGGTGGTGTGATGTTACCCCCGATAATCTGTTATTGATATACACATTTGTTTCCATAGAAGTGATATCGCATAAGAAATGTTTAACAAAAAACAGAACTAATATTATAGATTCCAATGAATATATTAAAAAACAAAAAGATAGCATGTCCAAAAAAAAAGTGTTTTGTTAAATAACTTTAGGAACTTTAGTTTGGAAGATGTTTCGAACAGGCATTTGTCGACAAAATATGGCTCTATTCTCCTAGTTTTGAATCACGAAATTTTAGAATATATTTTACAGCTAATAAATTAATATTTAAATACATAACCATTTAATAATAGGAGAATATTTTCAATTGTAATTTTTGTATATAAATGTTAGCTGAGAAACTGATTTTTCCCCCATTTTATAAACGAAAATCAATTTTATTAGTTTGTAAGCTAAGAATTATTCACAAACATTGAAAGTGTGTATTTGAAACTATTAATAAGATGATTTCAAATCAGAACTTACCATAAAAATCTATATTTTCTGTTTCATATTGTACGAAACCGGTTGGAATCGCCGCAGATATAAATAAAACATTCGTTTAAAATACAATAAGACTATAACTTGTATGATGTAATAATAATAAGGCAGACAAATTGTTATTTCAGGAGTAACCTAACCTGGGCAGATCAGATATTTAGTATTGATATATTTAAAATATACTATGCTAATAAAATTTACATAGCAAATATAGTTCTGCTTGATTTCATTTAGGTAAATATGTATATTACTGCTACTGAGGAAATATAATGTATCATGAATTCATGGTAAGATTTCGGTTTAATCATGTTATTTTTTTGTTTTCTAAAGCATTAAAATATTCTGAATATTTTTTGACATAATAAACATAAATATCATAGATATGTGCTGATTACCATATACGAACTCATAGTTCGGCTATAACAACTTTTGTGTATTAGAAAATGTTATTAAGCCGAAAAATTTGGAAAATAGAATAAAATCTCTATATTATTGGCATGAATTATGTATATTATATTGTATTGACTATAATTTAAAATACATAATTCAAGCCAAGTTATTCAATAATATAGGCATTTTATTATCTTTTCCTCAAACTTTCTATAGGTTTGGTATTTAATGTAGTTTGGTTTTTGGTTTGAATTAATCAAAAACTAAATGTTATTTGCCCAAAAACGGAATTGTAAATTAATATTTGCCTAGGAAAATTTGCGTTTTAATGGAAATGAGTATAAAAACGTTATTTGCATAGGTATATGCCAAGTAAAAAATATTTTTACTGAAATAACTATTTGCTGTGACATATACGAGTACTTTGCGAATAATTCTTGACTCAGCAAAATTTTCTAGACATCGCGACAGTAAACAGATTTCCCAGAATCTTGGATTCAGCTACAAATTTTCTGATGTTTGATCTTTCTATCGTTTGAAGATGTATTTTTTTTTATTTTATTGTACAATCTTTCAGTATATCATCAAACATATGTACGATGTACGACATATCGTTCAAACATAATCTAGTTAGTAGAATCACTAGAATCTATATTATATACGCGTGTACAAAAATAAATTGTAGACACACATTTATTACGAAATCTATAATGGTTTCATTGGTTTTTAAAACAAAAGTTGTTGGAGAAAAACTGCATTCTTGACGTTGCGTAACTAATGGAATATTACTCCAATTTTGTACTACATTAAGGCAATTTAATTAAATTTTTGTCAATTAACAATAACAGTGCGAATTTTTTGATAGCTAACAGTCTGTAAAATGTCACTTTAACTGCCTATTGTTGGTAATGTGAACTAACATATATGACATTCCTATATTTCATCAACATAACCGTAATTTGTATCTTCCAAATATAAACGTGTATCGTGTATTCTACGAAATAAAAAATTTAAAAAAAGTTTTGAAACATATTTCTCATCACTCTTTATTTTATGTAATAAATTGATTACACATAAACTGAAATGTGTTGTTTCGTATCACTTAAGCAACATCCTAAATGTTAATTTTGCAGAACTCCACCAGATAAGCTTAAGGAGAATTTTGGAAAAAAGCACTCATATCTCTAAAAAGTTTATAACAAACTATATTTATAATAAAAAAAAATCTGATGTGGCCATCACATAATCTCCCGCCCAATATTACTCTTAAACAGTACAAAATAGTATTTGATACAAAAACATACCTTCTTATTCGTTCATTTTCTATTTATATTTGAGAATTTAAATTTTCTTTCGTATATTTATTGAATTTTTTGATATATATTTCACTAAGAAAACAGCTTCACAATCACAATGACATATGTCACATTTCGAAAAAAAAAAAAATTGAAAATTTTTAAATGTTTCCATGGTGTACTAGGAATGCAAGATTTGTGAAATGTAATTTCTTTATATTTTGTTATATCTAAATCTAATGAAAATTAATAAAATTAGTATAATCCAAACACATGTAAAATTAAATATTCTTCAACATTGAAAATAACATAAATAGTTGAAAAAGGAAATTTAACCGTGTTTTTCACAAAAAACTGTTAAGGGCTTCAAGTAAACTTCTACTTCCGGTTGAGCAATTTTATCCAAAATCTAATCAGCTCTTCATTTAAATATAGGAAGCAATAATTTACAAAATTGTATTTTTTGGTATTATACTATTTGAGTTATGCGAAACGAAAAAATTGCCACAGACTACACACACACACACACACATACATACATACATACATACATACATACATACATACATACATACAGACATCATCGCGAAAATAGTAAAATCGTATTGTAGGGACCCTAAAACGTGCTTATTTATTGAAAACTCACTACCCAATTTTTTGACCAAAAACAATACCTCCCTTACCTAGAGGTAGGCGGGAGGTAAAAAAAACACCTTTTTTTGTATTTGAAATGAAATTTAATTTTAAAATTATATATTTAGTACATTTGGTTTAATTATTTTAAAATATTGGAAACAATTTATACTCGTGGTCAAGATGATTGCTCTCGGCAGCAGTGAATCACGCAATAATTAACAAACGTAATTAAGTTGCAACAATGTAGATATAAAATTAATAGTATATTGTGTTATTAGGAGTAAATGTGATACTTTGTGTGTTAAGCATGTAAGTTTGTACGACGAGCGAAGCGAGTCGAACATTTACATTCGAAGCACCCAAAGTCACATTTACTTGGAATGACACATGCTTTTTTTTCAAACATAGAAAATACAATTATAAATCATTGAAAAATGCCTAAAACTTCAAAATATATTTTGTCCTAATTTCTAGTTGCCATAGAATATGTTGATTTGTTATTTTTGTTTGTTTGTTGTTTAAATGTTCAACTGCCAAATTATTGAATTACAACCTAACTATTTTCCACAATATTTTATTTTGTCCGCTGCGGGAGTTGAAGTGTTGCCATGGAGACATTTTTACGCCGGCGCTTTGGTGACAGTATTGAACTTCTGCTTAATACAAATACATAACAACGTACTTTTGTGAAGTTTGAAGAAAAACATATTTATCAAATTTAAATTTGCCCATGACTTTAGTATGTAATAAAAATAAATTATTTTTATATTTTCAAATATTATTATTTACGTACGTTTATATTTATGGTGCAACTTAGATAATTAGAAATAGTAATTCCTGGAACAAATCCGTTTCTTTGTATGGACTGTGTTAAGTACGAGATTTATATTTTTAGTACAAAAAGTATTATATGAACCTCATTCCTGAACTCGGTTCCCGGGTATATGTATGTAAATAACTATTTGCAACGACTGCTATGAAAAGTTATCATCTCAACCTCGTTGTTCCTGGGGAATTTACTTTGCCGCTTGTCTCCAGTAGTAGTAGTGATAATTTGTTTAGTAGGTTTACTCAAGAAAAAGTTCTTATTATGAGCCTATTATAACGTATTATAATAATATAGAATATAATATCCTTGGCAGCTCAGTAACAAAATAAAGGTCACAAGATATAGCCATTAAATTGAAACCAACCTTTGAACCGTTAGATTAAACTTACATAATAATAAATAAAATTTAGTGTTTACTATTTATTGGACTAGTAAAATAAAAACAAAAAGTAATTGTACATTTAATTCAAAACCAACTATATTAAATAGTTAATTCCTAAACTATTGCTTTGCGAATGTGATACATTCACTCATACACACACCTCATAGCATATGCATGAAATTTCAATAGCCTTCCGGTAAATTGCACTGCGAACGTCGGCGTTTGCAAACACCAACGTAGGATGTGCTTGTGCAGTATGATGCTCAATTAAAGTTTCACAAAAGTACACAGTCCCTGCTCGCAGCGCTCCTGTGATAGATACACAATAAAAAAGATTTGCATTGCGAGGTTGTGATTGGTACTCTGAAATTTGAATAATTTTCGATTACTCACTTGTTATTTCAGAAAATAGCGACGTAAAAGAAGGTAATTGTTCAGGAAAATAGAACTGAATTGTAGGTGTAGATAAATGCTAACTATTCTACTTAAAAATTGTTTTGATAAAACAAAAACTTAAATTAATAACATTATGTATTTATAAAATAACAAAAGTACGGTCAAAGTGTAAAAGATTGTTATAATTTTCATTATATTTTTATATGTTCTTAGTATGCATACGATCTATATTAAATCCGATAAATTATTATCAAAGGTAAATGACAAATAAATTCACCAATAGCACTATAGAATAATTTGTTTGTTTTTTTGGTTTGTCATTCAAGTTTGACATAAGAGTCTGTAAAGTTTAGCTTTAGCTACTATTTTGGCTAACTTCGCGTAGTAATATCGTGTACTTTAGTATCGATTTCGGAAAAACTAAATTTTGTATTTTTAAGATGTTTGCTGTAGAATTCCCAGAGAAAGCCATGTTTTTTTAATATATTTTACTACACGAGTTGGTTGTCAATAGCGTGCGTCAAATGCTATTTTCAAGGTTGTGAAAACAAAAACACTTTTATTTGATATATGACAAACAGAATATCACACCAGACTGTTTATTTTTTCATTATTAAATATAAAAGCATAGATTATACATCATTTAAAGAAATATATTTAGAACCTTACTCTAACAAAATATACAAAATGTTCCATTAAAAAAACATGAGATGTTAGATTTTCTGTCAAATTACGTCCATTGTCTAAACAAAGTTGTCAACATAATACTGAACTGTATATTTATGTTGAGTTTCTAGGTTATATCCTGAAATGTAGGGTAGGTACATGCATACATACTTTTACTGTTAGCAGAACACATAAATCCCATTTTAAATTTAAATGTCACTGCAGCTACTAAAGGCATTAAAGTAATACTAGTAATAAAAATAAACACTCAATTTACTTGATTGTGATGAAGATTAACTCTTCTAAACCAGATAACAAACCCCATAAACTTCCATTACGTCGTTAGCGTCTCCAGCGCCACATATTTCAATAAAAAGCCCGTAAATTCCTCCTTCTGATACTAATTCATCGCAACTAGCAATCTGCGGGGTTCCAGCGTGGCCTGGCATCGCTCCAGAGCGTAGTTGGCTGTAGATCTGTATGCCATTTGTTGCTTCTGATTCTTCCCTCATTCTGGCGTGACGCACTCATGTGAAACAAAAGTTGTGCGAAAGACATGGCCGCCTATGACAGATGTGAAACGAACCGTGAATCACTTGTTTGAATCCGACAAAAAGTTGATAGTTTCTTAGGAAGAGAGTGGGTCGTTGGTTAATTATTCGACTGGAACAATTTGAAGGAGTGGAGTTTTGATTGATAGAGACTTAATGGATTCATAGAACGTAGGAAACAATAACAGTGGTTATCGTTGTTACTCACTTCAGATAAAGCGTTTGTTTTTTTTTTTTACTGTTGGAAGTATGAAAACATTTGTTTTATTTGTTTTTCTTTTTATTATCTGAGGACTATTATTTTTTTATGAAAATAATACATCTATTGATCGAATGAAAACAATTTCTATTTATGTTTGAAGTAGAACAGTAAATAATGAATTAAAATAACTTAAATAATTTTTGAAGGTATTATTCGTAGCCCTCTTCAGACTTGTAATCCAATTATTTAATTCTCATTGTAACGATACTAAATTTAATGTATTTTTTTTATTCGAAGTTATATATGATATAATACGTGAATACTTGTTACGTATACATAAGATATATTTTTTGACAGAATTAACATAGTCACGTGGTTTATATTTTATTCAATTTAAACAGAAAATATAAATAATTTTTTTTAGAATATAATAACTTTGACTCATTCATCGCTGAAGGGATAGAAACTACCACTTTCGATTGATAAACTGCTACCAAAATCTAATTAACTCGTAACTTATACCTACATCAAATTCTAAATATGTAATTTCAAAATTTTAGACTAATAGAGCGAGAGCGGGCTGTAAAAATCAGGCTGCTCGAGTAACAGAATAAAATATTTTTAAACTGTTAGTACTCACAGCAATCATAACAAAAATCACTGTATGCCTGGGCAGAAGGTGTTACAAAGATTTATATGGATGTAGAATTGAAATGTGGAACATAGGGATTTCAATGCATTTTTTTTATATTGCTGCTGTAAATTTGTACCTATTCACCTTAAAGCAAAAGTGTAAATACAAAAGTTGTTCAGAATTTACAAATGCATGCAACAAGGCCCATTTGGTTACCTAAATATTAGTATTTCACGACATATCAATCAAATTAAAATTAATATTTATTAGAAAAGAATTGAAACACGGCCATGGAAAATTAGACATATCAAGTTAAGATTTAATTATTTTTTTAACAGAAATAAATGGAATGATACGCCATTATATCATTACAATCTTCTACGAAATTTCCACAGGAAATAATGCAACCATGTAATAAATAAATCTAAATCTGTTCTTCTTAAATGTGAAATATTTTTAGTTTTGTTTGATTTTCCATGGCTGTGTTACAATTTTCCTAATAAATATTTATTTTAATTTAATTGATATCTCGAAATACTTATATATGGGTAACCAAATGGGCCTTTTTGCACGCATTTATAATTCTGAACAACTTTTGTATTGACACTTTTGCTGTAAAGTGAATAGATAAAAATTTAGAGCAATATCAAAAAAATTGCATTGAAATCCGTATGTTCCGCATTTCAATTCTACACCCATACAAATCTTTGAAACAACTTCTGCCTACTCATACAGTGATTTTTGTTATGATCGCTGTGATCATTAACAGTTTAAAAACATTTTATTCTGTTACTCGATCCGCCAGGTGTTTTGCAGCCCGCTCTTGGACTATAACGAAAGTGGAGTACCCGAAAAACTCACCATAGACATACTCAGTTTGAAATTCGTTTCAAAATTAAATAAAAGAATATATTAATTACAAAAAATATATAAAAAACAAAGATAATACGATTAGGTATCAGAAAAAGTTGTTTACATGGTAGCTTGTATTCCTGGAAATAAATTTTGCTGTAAAGCAGTTAAAGCTTTATATTGGCTTCCTTGAAAAAGTATTAAAAATTTTAATCACGTTCACGAAATACGAGCATTTTGTTAGTAATATGAAAGCTTGAACATTATTAATACACATGAGTACTCGTACATATGTTGAAAGATAATATCATGCAGTATTAAACCGTAATAGCTCTCTTTGTAAAGCATTTAATAAAAAAAATCCCGGTTTAACCTCAGGCATTCCATTATCCTCACATCAAATAACAAATACCACACATGTTACCTTGACCTTCCATCTCAAAAAAATACGATCGCATAACAAATGACATGGAAACCTTGTTTACGGAGACTTAGTTCTCGAAAATTCGCCCCAAGCAATTGTTTCCCGTGGGAAATCCGTTACCATACTACTCATCTAAACTTGAAGTTAAAAATTAATAAGATAACATAATATAAAGCATATTTACTGCTACTTTGCTTTGACAAACTTGTTAAATATGTGTTAGTTGTACTTCAATATCATTCATTACGATACAAATTTACATTTTGATATTGATTTTAATTAAGAAATGGTAGTTGAGTAACTAGTATTAGAATTAATTTTGATAGCAACATTGCATACGTCTGTGAGTTTTGGGTGTTCAAACAACTTCCTAAAATAGATAAATGGCGTGATAATATATTTATTTAGTTCTAAGGTGGTGTATATAACGTGTGTATAATAGTTATTAATGCACTCGTATGCATTATAATACTCGCTATGGTTTCCATCGTAAATTTCATGCTTCAGTATTACTCGGTGAAAAATATAATGTTGATAAATTGAATGAAATATATATTAACAATCAAGAGAAAATCTAAATGAAATGTCGATTTGAAACGAATGAAAAGTGCTATATAGATTTGTATAATATGAGCATTTTATGTCGCATTTTCATTGTTTCAATATAGTAAAAAAAATATGAACTCTTGAAGTTAAAACTATATTTGAAATATTTGTCAAACTAGAGAGAAAAGCGCTTCTTTTTCCCACTCGAGATCGGAGCTTCGAGCGAGAGCGGAAGAAGCGCTTTCTTCTCACGTAAGATACAACATTTTTGTTGTTTCTACAAACGATTTGCTCGGACCTTAAATACACTTTGACAACACAGCACACAACTGACATGTCTAACTTAGGTTATCAGATGCAAGGCGATGTAACAGTGTTGCCATATACTAATTATAAATCTAAATTAAAGTTGCCAAATTGTGATTTAATCTAGAAAAAGTAAAATACAGGACATAATTGTAAGATTATTTAAAATATGTGTATAACTAAAATAAAAATTTTCAATAAAATTATGAATTTATAAATATTTTTTAATGACATTCATATTGGGAACACTTCTATATTTTCCTCTCAAGAGAAGAAAAATAAATTTTCCTCATTATTTCGAGAGAAGAAGTTGGGGTTTCCTGGCATGTCGTGAAAAATAAATATTTTCTTGTGAATTCTAGTAACATTTGTATAAAATCCATTTGCACCATCTCAATAACTTTGGAATATTTGTTATGTGAAAACGAACTCATTCCGAGTTCAGTTGCGTGGGATAAATTGTCGAGGTTCAATTTGCCATATTCCATGAAGATAGTTATATCACGCAGCCATGTTCCCTTTCTTAATCAAATCATAGAAATGCTTTCAGCTCCATGTCCACGAAACTAAACTCGCTGATCCGTTTATGTGAATAATTTGGTAAAACCTTTGTTCGGCGCGCATTTGATTTGGGTTAACAAGATGCAAAGTAATGCATTTCGAAGATATTTTGAATGGCTGTGCAGTGTAACAGAAGCTGAAGATGTAGAGTAGTAAAATAGACTAAGTGACGTTGATGCACTATTGGGTTGATTTAATGAGAAAGACATTCTTTCATTTCATGGAAATTTTGAAACACTATTTCTATATAGTTATCGAGTTACTTTAATAATCTCTATAAAATTAAGATGAATTAGAATAAGAGTCCTCTCATTACCAAATGAATTGAAACCATAAATTTAATTTTAGTTTTATTTCTTAAATCATAATATATTTATTTTATTGTTATTTTATCCCATCAACTCACGCTTAACTTAGTTCAGTGGAAGTCGTGCATAATTTTAGTGACACAAAGTAATCTATCTACTTTATGATCCATCAGAAATATAAATAATAATTAAATTCCAGTATAAAATAAGCCATAAAGAAAAATCAATTTTATCGTTTTGACAGCGGATAAATAGAAAGGTAACTTTTTTAAAATTGATAATTCCTCACAACTAGTTTCTGACCAATCATAATACAAAACACCTGAAAATCCAACCAATAGTAACCGTATTATACTGATAAATTCCCACGACTAGTTTTTAACCAATCATAATGCAAAACACTTGAAAATGCAACCAATAGGAACAGTTTTATACTGATAAAACCCCGTTGCCCGGGTTACACCGATAAAATTCCGGCTGCCAAGGAAATAAATAATTGTTACTGTCAATCATTGTCAGTGTGGTAGCTAATTAATATTTCTAATTACATTTTGTTTTGTCTTTGGAATTTATCTCATCAAATACCACGCGATCTCTCTGATTTTCTCAGATAAATTTTTATTTTTAAGCACTCATTTTTTTCGCTTTTAAGCAAAACCACTCAAGCAAACTGACATTAGGTAAAACCCCTCCTCCTTCGGAGTCGGGATTTACCATGCAGTTTGCTTTCGTAATTGTTGCTAATCAAAAAAAATTCGTGCAAAAATAAACATTTATCGATAAAATCAGAAAGGTCTTGTGATATTATCCTTGAAAATTTTTTGGTTAAAGAAATATCCAATCGAATCCCTGTATTTCTGATCACGTGTGCAAAAGTAACCAGTCAGGTCACAATTACACTGAAAATTTTTTGGTTAAAGAAATATCCAATAGAATCCCTGTATTTCTGATCACGTGTGCAAAAGTAACCAATCAGGTCACAATTACACTGATAATTTCCCGGGGAAATTATCACCTGTTGCTAAGTAACAGTCGTTGACAGCTGGTTGACAGTTAATTCAATATTTAATTTGTTTATTTCAAAATGTTATTTTCACGGTTAGAAAATGAAAATAATAATAATAATCGCAAAAAATTTTCTCATCATCACTATGCTGTTTATTCGCGATTAAATTGAAGCTAGCTTTTATATGCAAATTTTGAACATTTTGAAGGCATATTTAGCTGGATAATTAGTTGCAGAAGCAAGGTACTTACATGTTTTTTACCATTACTGGTATTCTATATCTTTAAACATGCTGAATTATTCAATTCAAGCTATTTTTATTTACAAATTTTTGACAATTATTTGACAAATAAAAAGAAAAACAATCAATTTGCTATAGTTACACACGGCAAATATTGAAGTTTATTATGCTATGAATTCATGAAATAATCTTGACATATACCCCTCGTGCTAAAGAATTGAATCGATTAAATTTGATGTCAAGCTTATTTACAAAATTTTGCTTTTAAAAAAGTGTTATCGTACATAATAATTTAAGATAAAACCCCTCGACCAGCGGCAAAATTTTTTGCATAAGCTAGACATGTCAAATTAGTCGATTAAATTCTTAGCACTCGTGATATAACTATTGATAAAATGTTGGTATTTTTGTATTATGTTCATTTTAGAACAAAAAGTAAACACAAAATATAATTGAAAATAACAAACTATATCAAATTTAGTGGTATAACATGTTTCTGGCAAGTTGTTTACAGAGTGCTATCGAAAACAAAGCATGCAATCTCATACATTATCCCTCCATGAATGTCAAATTCAAAATAAGTTTTCAATGATATTTAGAATTAAATGGTATCCATTTAGCAATTGAGCAGGACTTTTCAAACCAAAAATATATTTCTCGTAAAATTGTAACTGATGTGACAGTTTTTGACAATTGTTTGAAATAAATCAAGGACTCGGTTAATATTTTAAACCAAAAATAATTGCGGTCTGGTGTAACATATGGTTGTCGCATCACAAATCAAAATTCACAATTTAACGAATAATTCTTTCTATCCCTTGTATTATTTATCTGTCAATCACAAACAATTCGACTATGTAATTGAATTCTACTTTTGTTTATCTCAAAGCAGGAATGTGTTATATCAATTTATTTTGATATAGTGGATATTTTCTTTAGAACATTTTATATTATATTCTAAAATTAGTAGAAAAAAATTATTGTTATATTAAAGTTGTAGGTACTATTGTACTGCCTATGGTTCATTAAAATGTAAATACTGCTATATCAATTTTCCAAATACATATATGAATGTTGCTTAAATAATTTTAGTAACAAGTAGTTGGAATGTGTGAGCATAAGATATATTTCAATAAAATACTTATTGAAGCTTTAAAATTTAACTTCACTACTTTAAATTTCTAAATGATAGAAAAGTTATAGTAAATATATAAATTTACCACGCTCTGAATAGATCATTGTAATAAAAAGAAAACAATTGGAAATAACTAGATATCTGAGTAAGAGAGGATGGAGAGAGATTACAATAAAAAGGTATTAAAAAGTTAAATGCTTTTTTGCACTTTGATCGTTTTGGACATTTTTAATATAAATAACTAATTTACTAATATCACTATGGTGGAGCACGCTCTTGTCTTTTTAAGCAAGAGTAGAATATATTTATATGACTTAAGAACTGAACAAATATGCGTAATTACATAAATTATATAATACTGCTCCGAATTGTAAGTCTAACGTACTAGTTGAACAAATTCGACTGTAAATTACAGCCCATCTTAACAAATTCTTAAAACTTTTTCTATGAGCATTACTGAAAATTACGCTTTCTCTATTATAGTCCCTTAAAATTTATTATAAGTTGTTTCGAGGCGAATTGCCTGATCCTTAGTTTGTAAATGACATAATAATTTTTAAGGATCAGTGTAGCCTACAATATTGATTTAGGGATCCTACAATTTCCAATAATTCTTAATTTATCTTCAGATGAATTTATCATGTTGTGTCGTCCCCATAACCTAAATTCTTCCGACATGACGATGAAACAATTTCCGGGAAAAAAAGAAACACACAATTTTCAGTTTAGAAGAACAGATTATACTTTCATTGACCTAAATATCTAAAGATCTAATTGTACTTCGTTTGGCTAAGTATCCTGCAATAACAACCAGTGGCGAACAACATAAAATGTAGAAACGAAAGAGCAAATTTACCAAACGACTCGGAATGAGAAAAAGTTATTTATGAACGCCTTATACAGAATGAAAAAACGGGCCATGTCCTTACCATTTATTAAAGACATTATTATTCTCAGTGAGTTTACACACCAACAAATATGCTTTAATATTGTCTCGGGAGTGCGGGAGACTGAGAACGTCACGCGTCTGTGTCATGCAAAACTCCGAATTTTTCAGACTTTACGACCAGTACTGAGGCCAGTGTCTCCATGCACAGTGATATTACGCAATTTGGAACTCTGCTCGTAATGACGCCGAAGTATTTAGGTTAAATGTGGAAGATGTATTAGAGCACGGATTCTTATTTTATGACAGAGTTGAAGACTGCGACTGTGGAGTACAAATAAAATGGTCTCCAGATTGTAGTCGTTGTCTTCGCTTTTGCATATTTAAATTTTAATGTATCGTGATTTAGTATTTTAATGTAAAGCAATTTTCTGTAAACACACTTAAATATAAAAAAAATTACACAAATATACAGGAAAACGACATTCTATATATTTTCTTTTACCATCATTATGTTTTATCGTTATTTGCAAATGTTTATATATTTTATTATTTTATAATTGATTTTACTTTCCTAGTGTATGAATTATATAAAATCTATGTGGAGATACTTCGTTTCCTATTTTGAGAGGAATTAAATAACGTGTTTAACAAAATATTTCAAATTTTAGTTGTTACATATACAAATAAATAAATAAATCTATTCTATATGTCAAACATGTACCAAGCGCAATGATTAAATATTCAAATACAGATTTGTATGTGTAAGAATGAATAGGTACATCAGATTACTTCATGTCTGATGGAAATGCATGAACGGGCAAACCAATCGAAAATGCTGTTCTGGAGCATCGTTAAATTTTAATTAAATTTTGTTCGTATGTAAATACTCCTAGAGATAATTAATTATAAAAAATATATTTGGACAATTTTGTCATATTTGCAAATGACACAACAAAGTTGTAATTTAGTTATAAAAGAAAATGGAATTTTAAATGTTAAATGATTCGTAAATATTTTTGCCCGTAACTCTAAGTTTCCATTCTCCTTGGCGATGTAACTACACAGTTGCTTATAATCATTTCACTTTAGATTTTCGTTACTAATATGTGTACATTTTCTTTTATGATTCTTCGTTTTTTTTTTTTATTTTACGAAGATGGGAAGCGGACTAACTACTTAGGTCATATGCCGCCTCATGAGTGGATGATTGTGAATTTTATAAATACCATTCGAACCCACAACCTCTGGTGTGCTAGGGTAGTGACATAACCACTACACCATCAAGATCGGCTCTTCGTTTTTTAATCCTGTTTGCAAATATTAAAAGTTTATCCCCTGTAAATTCAGATAATATTAGTACTTAAAGAGAAATGTGTGCTTAAATGTTGGGGTAATTAATTACTTTTTATCCTTAATATGTAATATAAATCACTTATTTCCTTCGAACTTTCAAGGGCTTTCACGCTCCATTTAGTCCATATCGCATATAGCGAAGCTCCGAAGCATCGCAGAGTAATATAGCACAGATTCCAAAACGGTAGTTAAAATTTATCACTCAAACTTAGTTCCATTCAATTTTTTCAAAGATTTTTTTTAATAAACCAAGGATGTTGTCTTTTCGACTTAGATTAACTTTATAACATTTCAGTCATTAATAATTTTTATTACACAATTACGGAATTTTAAACGACGATAAGTTATGATCTAAATTTCATCTAAATTTTAAAATCATTAAAGCGAAATAATATTATCTTATTAAGTTGATATATTGATTTTGTTAGTTTGTCTAATTTGTAGAATATTCTTTCGGTTTATTAAGAATTGGCTTTAAAACTAAAATTATGGAAGATAGTTATGGTTCAGTACAGTGATATTTTTATGTTCTGTAATTGTAGTTATTACAATTAAATTAAGGCTGACGCATGTGATGTCACCTATGAGAAAAGGACATCTTTATATGTATTTATTTATTTTATAAAAATAATAATGGAAAACCGAGGTGATACTATAAATTTAAATGTTAATTTTACAATAAAAAAGAAAGTGTCTTTAAATTTGAATAAGATACAACTGAAAATCAAGTAGAAGAATTGCGGATTAACTCTCGATTTACAGGAAGTCTTAGCTGATCAAAATAAATTTGGTATTATGCACTTACAAGAATTTCAAAATCCAGTCATTGTTTTATTGTGTATAACTCTTCATTGATCGAAAGTCCATAGCAAACTCCATCTTTTGTAGGAAATTTCTTTATTGTTTACCAATACAAAGTCGCAGAACCTTGCTCTAAAACTCCGAAATACACCAACATCAGCAGTATTAACTTCTCCACGCTGTTCTCCGCTTAATTTACGACGAAAAAACTTTTATCGCCCCTATTAATAATGTCGGTAGCGCCGAACGACCAATGAGATCATATAATATACTTTATCAATCGCGTTGCCAAATGAAGCCAAGTTAATAACGGAAACGGAAACATCGAGTTATTAACTTGGCAACAGTGCATGGCCTTGTGATTCTAGGTTATGTTTTTTTGAGGGGAGTCTAGACTTCTTATTTGGTATATTTGATCAGGAACTGTTTTGAAGGGAGTCATATGGCGTAATATAAGGTTGAATGGTTTAGGATTTATCCACGTGAATGGAGACTGTAAGGTGGGAAATATTATTCAATGGAATTTGAAATTTGTTTGTGATCTGTTTGTAGAATCTTTTGAATTCGACAGGAATGCAATCTTTCAGTCAAATATTTTAAAATTTGAAGCGAACATACAAAATTTACTGCAGTATTAGTTATTTCATTTTTCATGTTTTTAAATTTAACAAAACGTTATATATTTTATGGTCTAATGGCTTTCACAGTTCTTTAATTTTATGGATGTTCTAGTGCTAGATACATTTTTATCTTAATAGCAGTTGTTAAATTACAACCCCTGCTGATGTCACATGAGAAAGATTACTGATACCCTATGTGCTGAAAACATAACTGGTAAAATCTCTTGCCTCTTTATCGATAGGTATCCTTTGTACAAGGGGTAGTAACTAGTTACTAGTACACTTGGTAGTTTGGTAAGGGACAAATATTTATTCTATAAAGAACTCTTAATCATATGATGCCATTGAGAACATGATCTAAACTCTAAACAGATTCAGGGATTTACGAAAATCTCGTTGTCGATATTTTGTTATTAATTTACTTATACTACTACTGCAGAAGTTGAAAATGAAGTATATTTGTGAGTATTAACCTAAAAATTTTTGGTGATGATCAAAAAGCTTATGAATTTTTACGGGCTTTGATAATTAAAATGTATATTTTGCTTATAATATTCGTATTCATTGTTGTTTCCACTTATGCTGACAAATAGTGAGTAGTTAACAATAAACATTCACCATCTGTAAAAAATATTTTCTAAATTTGAAGAAAATGTACAAAATATTTTTTGAGTGTTATACAAGCCGTTTAATCCTGCCGACCGTTTCCATTTTTTGCGGCTTCATAAATAACTTGTATTGAACTTCCCATTGGTGTATTTGGAACAATAATGAAAATTATATTGGTGCTATATGCCTAAATATAACAATTAAAGGGTCTCCTCTCGGTTTCTGCTTCCGTAGATACGTAGATCCGGTCCTTTTCAGTGTTGCGTTCTCCTCGTTAAGTTGGAGTTCCACCATTAGAAAAGGTAAATATATAAAGTCGACTGGTCTGGCAGTGTCCGTATGGACGAGGGACCAAACTTGATTCGGAAGTTTTTATGCTTACCCTTCGCAAGTTTTCTTTCCTAGCTGTTATTTTTTCTGTTCCTTCTTCTGGTTTTGTTCGTTATGTTTTATTTGTTTTTGAGGTTGTTTTAGGAGAAGATGGAGAAATATTTTCAACTTTTTGCTCGAGTTGTAGGTTTAAGTTTATAAACTGGAATATTTGATTAGGTGAAGTTTTACTTTATTCTCGTTCCTAAATATATTTCGGGAGATATCATTGGAAATAAATATGTTCGTCAATCAAATTCTTCTTTCTTTGAGACACAGATACACAGTAATATCTAGGTCAATACAATGATCAACAAGCAAACTTTTTTATAAACTTACACCTAGTTCTTTATTCGTTTGGCAGTATTTTAATTACGTTTTCACTTACGTACGAAAAATATATCGAGTAAGAGTGAGTCGGATTTAGTAAAGTTAAGCGAATGTAGGTCAGGAAATTCTCAAGCATGTGACATATTCCTTCTATTTTGCTATGAGTAATCTTTTAGTTTACGAGTAGAAATTTACAAAGCAGAGCGCCATAAAAGAATAAATGGCACTATGTTTTTTTTTTAATGTTTTACAGTGAGAATGATATATGCAAAATTTTTGCATATTCGGGTATAACTCGATAAAAAAATAAGAAATAATAACAATTATTTAATGAATACGTCATTACGCCATTTGTCCATTCTGTGGGATGCGCTCTGCTTTAACAGGTCAAGTTTTCCAGCAACGAACAGTCTATTCGGCGGATTCTTTAGCCGAATATTTGACGAATACTATGTGATTGGTTTGTTTTGTTTACTACCTCTGTCCCCTATTTACCTATGTGTACGTGCACTACATATGCACTACATATGTATGTACAATAATACATCAGGTATACATATTATCTCAGTATGCATATTTTATTATTTTATTTTAGGCAAAAATTACTGAATGAAATACTCAACATTTCCACTTTTTTCAATATTCTAAACTATTCGGTATTCGGCCGTATAGTAAAAATGTTGCCAAATAGGCCGAATACCAAATAGTTGCCGAATATTCGTTGCAAGCCTTGTTATCAGCCATCAAGACACGTCTATCATGTTAAGGGGGAACCGCAGGAGTATTTAATTTGATAACATTGTCGATTGTGAGAATGAATTATTAATATGATTGTATAAAATTTTTGTTTACAGATAAAGCATTGCATAAAGCGTTGTGAGTTAAACAGTTTCTTAATTAAAATAAAAAAAAATTAATGTAATAAAGGCAAATTTTGTATTCCTTGTTAGAAACATTATCGTGCTGTTGTCTTTTATTTAATTTTTAACAGTAATTTATCATTTTTGGAATTTTTGCAACATTTATTTTTAACGAGTTGGTAGCTAACATTACAGTTAACAACGCTTTATATAAATGGCACTTCAGTTTGCCTTGTGTATAATTATTATTTAGGCCATTAATAGGAAATACAATTAGCAGAAGATATCTTAGAACAGGTAAACAGATTACAACGAGACAATTCGCCTGAGTTTAAAATATTTTTCTGTAATACACCTGTACGAGAACAAATTTGTTGTAATAAAAACCACGAGCGATTCGGAAGGATATAAAACGAAAGTGCAGAGATGACGCCGGCGTTGAAACACGAGGCTGCGCTGTTGAGCAGTTGCGGTTATCAACAGTTGGCAGCATTTTAGGGTTTTTTAGAAAACGCATTAGCCCGGAATGGCGTGTGGTGGCAGGACTGACGACAGTGGGATGAGTTTCCTTTGCAGCTACTGCTCGACACTTTTGTGAAAGATAACACGACGGGGTTTTTAAATTGCCGCTGCGCATTAAAGAATTTGAGAATGGGTTTCGTTACTCGTACAATTACGAAAATGAAGAACTGTGCCATTTACCTATTATGGTTTAATATTTACACTAGGGCAATAAGTAGCTAAATTTCTTGCCTAAATAATGGTTTTTCGGTAGAACGATTTAAAAAAAAAGTTATTCAATATCCAATTTAAACAATGGCATAAATAGTACCGTTGTAGCGCATCAGTTTGTGGATCACGAGAACGTCTGTTCTAATCCGCAAATAACTGTCCTCACTTTGAACTTTACCTTTGTGATTGCTCTTACATTAAAATCTTTGAGGGGAGAAGGGTCTTGACTTGATGGCTGGTAGCCGCAGTTCACGTTCAAAATGAGCAAATATATATTTACTTAAAAACATATAAATTTGAATAACCAATATAAGTGCATAAATAAAACTTTTTGATTAGAAATCTAAAAGAATTATTTTGTCTGTTTTATAAAAAAAAATATTTGTAATTAAACATTTATAAAATTCAAACCACACTAGCACCCTTTACAAAGAGATATGTAGTATGATTCTTGCTCATTTTAGTAAGAAAGTTTAGGAATAAAAAAATCGATTACGATGTTTTCACGGAAATATTTGTTTTGAATCCTGAATAATTAATATCGGTTATGTGGATGGATGATTGTATACGTACATGCAGAGGCGGATTTATATGAATTGGCACTGTATTCAAGTGCCGCCAATGGCAACAATGAAGAAACGGTAAATTATATATATATATATATATATATATATATATATATATATATATATAATTTTGTTTTGGTTCTAACAATTTGTTTTTGCATTGGACTACATGTACAATACAGCTTTCTTGTGGTGCGGTTCACGTCACTATCTTCTTTCTCACTTTCTCCCGTATGAATCAAATCAGCAATAGTGGGAGAAAGTGAGAAAGAAGTTTGTTACGTGAACCGCACCACAAGAAAGCTGTACTGTATGGTATGCCACCTATAAAATATACAAAATATATATTATATTCCTCTAATCATAGTTGCTGTAACAATAAACAAAGAACTGGAACGTCTATGTCTAAAGTGTAATTATTGAACAATTAAATTTAGATTTATGTGCATAAGAAAGTCGTGTGGTGAACATAGCAGATTTTTTAAATTGACATTTTATCCATTGAAATTCTCATTTTTATTGTTAATATAATAATGAATAAATTCTATACTTTGTTGGGCAATATCGAATGGATTAAGTGACACCGTAAATAGCAGTTCTGACCTTTTATACCGCTAGTAATATTGCTTTTTAAATATCCTAGCATCCATCGCAATATAAAAACAACTTTAATCAATAACCTGCACAGAATTCCAGCAAACACCTACAGTTTCCAAGTAATTTTAATTAATACACCATTCTAATTAAAAACCTCACTAGTCTGTGAGTCTCCGACAAACTACAACATACAACTGAAGCTTCACATTTAGCAGAACGTGCAACGGAAATGACGAACTACAGCGAGTGAAGCTTCCACACAGCGTTGAAACAAACACGCTACCGGTTACTTTTGTTCCAGAGTCTCGCTGAATTAAAGAGGAACGGAACGCGAATGAAATGGACGGGGCACGGAATTAGCGCTGGATAAAAGTGCTGTTTAAAGTGGGAGTTAGATGGCACGTGCTGAAAAAGATAATGGATTGAACGGTTTAAATTCAAGTGTTTGTAAGACCGGGAGTTAAATTAGCGGAAAAGGAGGTTAATTGTGATTTGCCCACATAACTTCTTTCAGAATTATATCCTTCATGGAATAATGCAGGGAAATAATTCTGAAATACTGGCATAAACCGCAAGATATGGTGGAAACCTGTTCTTAATATTAGCGTTATTAAAAGAAAAATCATGATATTTTACTACATTGAAATTATTATTTTACTGTTTCTTCGGCGTAACAAATATCTTTAGAAAGTAGGTTTCTTAGAAATACTGTGCTTGAAAGTGTTCGCTTGCTGAAATATGCAATTTATTTTGTGAAAATACTTTGAGCACGAGTGATACATTCATTCGAATATATAATTTTTCTGTAGTGTTCATCATAAGTAATACGTAGTTGCAGTTATTGTTTCTATTGTGGGATTTAAAATCAGTACCGCCTGCTATTTATGCAAACGTTTCAACTAATGCCTCTGAACTTTTTTCTATTCATAATGAAGTCATAATTGCATATCGAAAAAGATTTCTTTTCTATATATATATATATATATATATATATATATATATATATATATATATATATATATATATATATATATATATATATATATCATTATGTTCTGGAAAGTTGGTGGTATAAAATCGCATTTAAGTAAATTATTCGAATAATTGAATAAATATCAATACCAATGTTACTAATATCAACATTACTCATAAATTATACGTATACATTTTTGGTTTAATATTTATATATAGCAGGTTTTATCTTCCCTCCTGCACATATACCTATGTAACACTTTTTCTCTATTTTGTAACATTTCAAAGTTGTTTCGACAGGATTTTATGTACTGACGTCATCAATTAATATTAAAAAACACAAAATCGAATATAGTACTATATTGAAATCCTTTTATTATAATTTTGTCGCACTTGTTCGTTAGAAAACTCGTCCAAGAGCTTATTTTCTAAAGTTGGTTGAATTCTAAAAACATATCTTATAAATTTTGATAATATTATCGATATTAACGACAATGAAGATTGACAGGTTACAATTTTTGTAAAATGTACCAACTACTTTTTTGCACTTTTGTAAAAATAAATTCAGAATTACGTCACCACTAACAAGATTTATGTTACAGACAGTTTTAAATACCCTACCATTAGCTCCTAGTTTTTCTAGGACGAGTTCATTTTCCAATAATTAACAAATAACCAAAGGCATCAATTTATCCTCCATGGCAAACCAAGATTACGTCTAACCTAAATCCAGTGAGTCGAACAAACAGACAAATGAATAGCCGGGCAGTCCATTAAGAAAGGAGGTTACTGCGGTAGTAGTACGCAAGCTGCAATAATCCTCTGCATTTCTCCATCTCCTTCGCATTCAACACAGCCATAGACGAACTTAAGATAACCTAAAGGGTGAATATTCATGCTGCATTGCAAAACTTAACATTTTACCCCTGCATAAATATTTAAGGGAAACATTTTAATAGGCCAAAACATTAAATTGTATAGTATACGCCAATTTAGACTACAATAGCGAAAACCGCTTATGGTGAACTTATAATAGAAAATAAGTTTTACTTACAAGCTCTTTCGGTTCCCAATCGCTTACACAACGACTATAATAGAGAATTGACCTGAGAAGTACTCATTGTGGAAATTTTCTTAGTAAAAATGCCTTGTTAGAACAACCACTAACAAACTGTTTCACTGGATGCTGTTACTCGTGGGCCATATGACTCTATTTGCTTATAATTTTTTTTGTTAAAAGCAGGTCCTACATTCTCCACAACTTTTGATACATTTTCTGTTCTTATTTTTTAAATTCGCGGCTCTTCCATAATGCTGTTCCTATTATCTAACTTGTTTATAAGTGGACCCTATCGTCTTTAAACATCTTCGTAATGAAGTCTCTTGTTTAGAGTTTGCCAGTATGATTTTATTTTATGAACGATATTTTTTGAATATCTATCGTAAATGGTAAAATCGTCCATTTTACTTGAGCCAGTATCTTTTCTTATTCCATATACTTCCTCTTTTTACTATGGCCTGAACTGTACATTTTTGTGCTGTACTCATTTTTGTTAAAATTGATGTTTTTATCACAGCTATACCTAAAAAGTACCGTAATCTATTTCATTAGGACAAAGTAATCTGGTAATAGCATTACAAATTCCTACAATTACTATAAACAAGGGTTATGTATTATGATATTGATATTGCAATATTAAGAAGTACGGCTCTTATAAGTATACCTAAAATAATCGGTACGAATTGTTATTTTTACGGGTCAATTATCTATATAATCGTCTAGTAAGTGATTATGAACCGAATGATCTTGTAAATAAAATCTATTTTCTATTGCTATAAGTTCACCTAAGTGGTTTTCGTTTTTGTAGTCGAAATTTCAGGAATTATAGAAGTCAAATTCATGAACTTGTTGTATACTATACACAACTAATCCCTAGTTGGGGAAACAATACTATAGGATATATTCGGCTGTTTCGTCTATCTATACTGTTACTTGCAAAAATTATTATTTATCAATACCATTATTAGATTAATGCTAAAAGAAAATAAAAATGGTCTATTGTATTGTAATCGATACAACCCGGTAAAATGAAGCAACTAACCTAACCTATAAATAATATCATTTTAAATATTCCCTCAAATGTGCACAGAGTGCATTAGTTTATCAAAAAATCTGTTTGAATTTGCATTCACAGCAAAAACCCCACTTCCGACTGCATAATAAAAAATACAACAGAGACCGTTGCACGCTCCACAGATTGAACCAATATACACTTATAAATTTCCAATGAATGACCGTTGGCTTGATAGAGACATCAAAAAATCTGTAATGGAAATTTGTTCTACAGCGACGAAACTCCCAACCAATATCGGAAACATAATATTTAATTGATTGACGTCAATTTCATGAACGGGAAATGTTTGTAATCCTCCCAGGCCATCAAAATGTGAACAGTGAAGGTCACTTGATGCCTGATAAGCACAATAATGCGATCGATGAATGGAAAGTGTACTGAAGGAAATGATCCTGCTTATCGTACGGTAATCAGTATTTTTAGACGTGAAATTTTAAACTAAGTATCATTAAAATTTATCTGCTAATTTTCTGATAAGATATTAAAATTCAGATTTGCGTATTATTTCTTTCATATTACAAAACTTAACAGGAATACGTATATTTTGAACTTTTGCTTCCGCTGTTATACGAAAAACTTTGGTTGAGCGGATAAATTGCAAAAAACAATCTTTTACGAAATATGTTTCAGTTTCACCCATGAAAAAATTTGATATTTCTCCAGGGAAAATCGGTAAACGAAAATAGTGCATTTTTAAACAAAAATATGGAGTAAAAATTTAAAGTAGGTATAGAAGGGTTTTAAATGTCTGTTTCCTATTTCTCCCGCGGTTTTTAAAGAATTAATAAAATTAGGATATAAAATTAATCGACTATACGATATAAGGTCCTATTCCAAAGAGGTATTATTATAAGCAAAATGATTTTGGAGAAGACGCAATAATATTACTAGATAATGACGTCACTATGCAACAACGTTTATATGGGATACTAATTTTTGTTGAAATGAAAATGCATTGCATGTAGCATCACACGTGCCGCCATTTTTAGACGTAATTTGTTGCAATAAACATAATATATTTATAAATATATATTATAAAACACTGGATCACGAGGAGCACAAATTTTAACAACACAGTAAAGTCTGACAGTAAAGTGACAGTTCGATATGAATTTTGTATGTAAACGTGATCATTTACCAATAGCAACAACATAACGAACAAAAAATCAACTAGAATTATTTTTAATGATTTAAAATTCCATTAAAGGAATAAAATTTACTATAAAATTACTGTAAATTACATAAATATATACTTTTCTTAATTCTATTATTTTTTCGTGGTTTTTTTCTTAAACATTAGCATACCTCAATAACTTTTACTAGTTATTTTACACTTTATAAAGTTTTTTTTTTTTAGGTTGATGACGTGCGTCTTCTCCAAAATCATTTTGAGTATACAAAGGCCGCGATGAAATTTAAATGGCGCTTTATTTTAATAGTTGATTCCACATAATACGACTTGAGCATTGTAATTTTTTTAATACAACGTAAATAACTAACCTAGGTTGAAATGCATTAATAAATCCTAGATTAATATTATTGAATGCAACATTATTCACTGAAATTAACAAATTATTATATGAATCATATATATATATATATATATATATATATATATATATATATATATATATGAGTATGGTAGAAACATGGTACGGTTGAAACAACGTTAATAACTCGCTATATATTAATGGTAGGAATGGGGTACAAAGGAAGGAAGATGCGGCTTGCAAGTCTGAACTTACTAGTGGAAAAATCAAAACAACGGACCAGCAGTAAAATATTTATTAAAAACCTATGCCAACGTCTTGTTTAGTGTCGCAAAGGCAACAATGCGCGTTTGTTGTGCAGAAAAGCGCTGAATGTGTTTGACATGCAACAATATTTTGAATCGAAGTTTTTATGTAACTATTCAATTACCATTAAGAATAATGTTTTGTATATTTCCTTGCTTGTAAATTGAACCTTAAAGTTTACGAAACAGTGATTTATATTGTCGTAGTTTATTTGGATTTGACATTTAGAATTAAGTTTAATGAAATGGTGATGCGGGTACGGTTGAAACATTTTTCATGAGTACGGTTGAAACATGGTGTTAACCATACCTCATTAATGTGAAAAAAAAAGTTGCAAGTTGATATGAGCAAGGTGAAAATATCCGAATGGGGGTACGTAGATTACAATAGAGTTTTAGTGAAATTCAAGAACGTACACTAAAAATATCTATTTTTTTATGAGATTTCTTGTGTTACCTATAGTTTATAAAATGTATTTTTCGTATGTTTCATTCAACCGCAACATCTGTTTCAAACTCCCCCCCCCCCCCTATTGGAGTCAGTTGAAACAAGACTTTTGTTTAAATTGCTTTAGCAGGGTAACTATTATACTTGGAAGAATAATCATGTATCTAATTAAAGATCGATAAACACCCTTTGGTTCCATGTATTTCTTTCGTAAATCCGCTATATTGTAAAGACGCTATGGTCGATAAAAGCAACACTATTTCAATTGTACCCAGTCTCCCCTAGCAAGGGCGGTGTCGTATTAACTCAGCCGTGTAGATTCAGCCGAAAGTACCTGTGGAACCCTTCCAGGAAATTTTCGTTCCTTTTTCACAGCAGGAGACCATGGGCGTAGAACACTTTATTTTGATAAATTTTTAGGGGACAAGATTGCATGTAATACTTGTTTGAAATACATAATTTTATTGTATGTATTTTGCCTGATTATTGTTTGATTATTTGGGTGACAATTAGTTAAAGTAGATTTTATTTTTTGAGGGAAATATTATGTGAGTGGTCTTGGTAGTCAAATAATAAATAAAAAATAATATATTAAATCATAATATTTAATTACCAAACGTACAATAAAAATAAGATAAATATATCGAAATAAAAAAGTATAACGCCAGTAAAAAAACATGAAACACTAACAAACATAAACTAAACAAATATTATTGTTAAAAAATGTACATTTGTAAAATAAAACAATTTATAATTACAAAAATTAAAATTTCACAACAGTTACGTCCAAATTACAAGAAAAAAACGCTCAACATATGTAACATATATATTATCAATAAATTTCGCTAATTGAGACAGATACAGAATTTTATACTCTTTAGGTACATTTTGGATTTGAAGCTTATTTGCCTAAAATTAGTAGGAAAGTAGGCCCTTAATTTGATATATTAGTTTGTAACGATGATGAGTACCTAGTGGTCAAAATCTACTTTAGTACATTTTACAATAAAATTATTTAGTGAAGATAAAACCTGCTGCCCATTGGACAGGATGAGATTATCTACATGTTATCATTTCTTGAAATATTAGTGTGAGTATTACAAGCAATCTTGTCCCCCTAAAAATTTATCAAAATAAAGTGTTCTATGCCCATGGTCTCATGCTGTGAAAAAGGAACGAAAATTTCGTGGAAAGGTTGCTCAGGTAGTTTCGGCTGAATCTACACGGCTGAGTTAATACTGCACCAGCAAGGGCAGCTCGTGCTCGAAAACATTGGTGAGGTAATGTTTCTGAAAAATATATATTTTTTAAATTAAACATCTTCCTCTAATCTTTGAAAATAAATGAAATTCTGTAAAATGAAATTTTAAAAGAAAAAAAAAATTCTTATAAACAAACAACAAAATAAATAAACATAGATGACTATTAACTAAAATATTAAATTTGTTTATATATTCATAAGTGGTATATTTATGTTCAAAATAAACAATAATTTCGTCAATGAATTTTTCTGAACGTTTTGACAAATTCCCTCTTCGGCAACTTGAACAATATTTGCTAATCTATTTTGCTGTATTTTGCGAGTATTATTTTTATCTCTCCCGTTCCTTTGCGCATCTTTCATTTTCTCGAACTCGCATATTTATTCGAAGTACTAATTACCTACATTAAATAGTTACTTAATAACTAGGTGATCACAATTACGGTTAGTGTAAACTAAAAATATATTTATAAATTTCATTATAATATTGTGTTAAACGAACACTTCAAACAATTATTTTAAGAATCAAATTAAAGATGATTTATGAATATTAAATAGGGCTAAATAGATATCATTGCTGAAGGCAAAAATATTTTAAGTATATTGTGAATTTAGAGTTAATTAGAAACTTATCTATCGGCTAGCCTACATACAACCTATTAACACTATATAAATTAGTTAAAAGTACTGTAAAATTTGTATTTTGATTAATTCAAAAAAAAAATGTCAGAAATATAGTGAAAGAATATTTAAGAATAAAAGTCAAGAAAAAGCTCAGCCTGGAAGTTTTCGTTAAAAATAGGTAAAGTCTGGTATGTCAGTTTATGGGTATGTCGTACAGTGTCATCATCTTATCGAACTCCCGTCAGATTAAGGATCAGATCGCTGTCTTCGAAGGAAATCAGCCATGTGTTACAGTAGAATTTTGTTGATAGTTTGTTTTTGAATTCTGAAATGTATGGAGTGCTGGTTTCTTCATGTAGTGTTTCAGATTCGTATGTCTGTCATGGCCAGTGGATCTTCAAATTACGAAATAGGTTATGAGAGAATATCTCAGTAAATAATTGATTTCGGGTAAATTTTATTATATTCACGAAGATGTAGAATAATATTGGCTTCAATTATTATTTGAATTTTTTTTTCTTGTTTGAAAATTGTTAATGCGAAAGTTTACATACTGGACACATCAGAATTTGTATTACATTAAAATCCATTTATCAACAATAAAGTTACGACTCTAACAGAGTAGCAAAATAAGTTACAGCGACAAAGTTTTCACAAAAAGATTCGAATAAAATTTTATTTTTGAAACCAGGGCCGTATCTACCAGAGTTCTACGGATTCCGAGGAACACGGGCCCGTAAAATAACCTTCAACTAATAATACTGTAATCTCCATAATTATATCCTACTATACTACTACTAATAGAATTATTGCATGGTTTTTTACTTTTTAATATAACATAAAGTAGGATTGGAAACATATTTGTAAATTAATTTTTTTGTGATAATATCTGGAATATGAATTATAAATTTTTTTCTAAAATCTAACGCTGTTGGTAGGTATTTACATATGACACAGAATAACAATAACCAGGTAGTCTAGATGCAACATTTCTATACAGTGGCAGAGTGTTGATATTTCATCCAATAATAGCTTCACATATATTATAACGCTGTTTTTTTAACAATTTCCATGATAGTTGCTTCTGCAGAACGATCTTTCTCAAAATTGAAATTGATAAAGGCTTATTTCAGGAACTCAATGGGTCAAAATCGACTATCATCTCTTACTATACTTCTATTGAATATGCAGAAGTGCTTTCACTAAATTTATACGAAATAATTTAAAAATTTGCGACTGCGAAATGAAAGAAAGTTATGTTTTAGTGTGGTTATACACTTCAAAGGAAATATACAATGTTATTGATTTGTTTTATAGAGCAATATTTATGTTATTTGATCTTACTTTAATATTATATCAACATGTAAACATATTCATTTATTCATTTATTATTAATATATATACCAAAAAAACAGAGGTCTACCATTTAAAGTTTCTCGTTATTGTTTAGATTTACTTGTGAATGTGTGTTATGTTCGTGTAATATTTCATGGAGCTTTTACTCAGCTCCATGTTTTATTCCCCACAAAATTCGCAAGGTTTTCAATTTCACTGATACATGTGCGTTATAGATGTTTCCATAAAGTTTATGAGGTGAATAGCCCAGGGCATTTAATTTAACATTTGACCCAGTGGGTTTCAAATTCGGCCACGGAGCCATGCAGTTTACAACCAAGTAGCAATTTATAAGCTGTTCTAACATAAAGATCAGTAATATAACTATTATTATGGAACCATTACTTCTACTAACTACAGCTAGAGGTTTGTGATATTAATGACAATAAATTTACCGTTGTTATATTGCTCTATATACTCGTAAATACGTTAGAACTTGTTCAGCGATGTTACATGTTCGACATATTTATAAACATGAACAATACTATTAGATTATTACACATACATGATACACTTGTATACTTGGTAGATTCAAATTGATGTTATGTTAATAAAATACAGAAATATCAAATTTGTTGTTTCCATAGCAACAATAAGCAGTAAATAGTTATTTGTATCACTAGGTCACTGCTATTTTGCGAGTGCGAGTTCATTTTGATAGGACGAGCCTTAGGCGAGTCCTACAAATACGAGCGCTCGCAAAATAGTTTCCGACCGAGGGAAACACAAGATTTTTCACGCCAACTTTTATGTAAATTTTATAAATAAATTTAATTCATTACTCATTCTTAAGGACAGGGAATTTTTTTATGTTGGTAACATCACAATATTTGACTGCGAAATGAAAGAAAGTTATGTTTTAGTGTGGTTATACACTTCAAAGGAAATATACAATGTTATTGATTTGTTTTATAGAGCAATATTTATGTTATTTGATCTTACTTTAATATTATATCAACATGTAAACATATTCATTTATTATTAATTATATGGAGGCCCGTTCAGATGGTTTAGAACCCGGGCCCTACAGCTCCTTCCTTACTACTGCCCTGTTTGAAACCACTACAAGGAAGAGAAAATATTTTTCAACGATTTTGTGCTTTCTTCTTTAGTAAAGAATACAATAAAATAAATAAAAATAATGTTTCGTTGTCGTGTTATTTAGACCAGAATAAATGTGGAGAATTATGCCACGATATGAAGCAATCCTGGGAAGCTACTTTCCAGATCGTGGTCGGCTCGTTGCACAAGTTTTCTCCAGAGAGGGAGAGACAGATCCGCAGTTTTCCTATTGTGCTGAAACTAAAAAGGTTCTTTTACATTACACCGTAAACAAAAGATGGGAGAACGGTTATGTCGAGTCGACACTATTTTGATAAGGGTATCATTTGGAAGTGTGAAGGTAACGGCTGTTTTCACGCTACATCGGGCAGGAAGACACTAATGCCCTGCTGGATTTTCAGGGACGGTTTAAACTCAAATTTGGTTTGAAGTTCAGGTTTAAAATGTTTTTACGTATCTTAAACTAGTTGCAAGTTTATATCTATGTCAACATTCTTGGCAGTCGCAATTCAGATATTTCATGTACTAATACATTTTACGTTTGAATTACAGTGCTAGCCATCAAATCAGCCATCCCTCCTCCCCACCTCACATCAAATGTTAGTACGAGTAGAGTCGTACGAGTAATTTTTAAATGGTAACATTTGTTGTTGACTGAAAATCGAACTGAGTATCCGTTCCATCTAACCACTCACGTTGAGATCTCTATCGAACTAATGACAATACATGTCAGAGTTTTGTATCAACTATCAATACAACATACTTATTGAAATGGAATCATAAGATATCAGTTTAGTTTAAAACCAGAACCGAAATATATCCTTTCTGGCCACATTTATAATCTTAAGAGATGTTAAATGTAAACTAACTCACGATTTATTTGGTGAAAGGAAAGCGCCTTTAGATTCAATTAAACTGATTCATCTTCAGAATTTATGAACAAAAAATATCCAGAGTAAAGTTCAAAGTTCAGTTTAAAATAAATTTAAATCGTCACTGAAAAAAAAACAGGCATTACTGATTTAAATAGTTTTATACAGGATTATCCAAATAACTGCTACTCTTGTATTTGATAGAGCGACAAAAAAAATACACAAAGCAATGATAATGCACGAAAAACATGTGTTAAATTTACTAATAGGTACTTAAAGTTTTTTATTGATATCGTTTTTAAATATTGTATCTAAAAAACGCAGGTATAATTTATACATATTTAAAAACTCTTCACAACAATACCTATCTGCTGACATGATTTATCTACCAATATTGCTAGCGCAATACAAAGAGACTGACTCAGAAAACTGAAACAAATACAAATTCATATCAGTTGCATTCACGAGAAATAGACATTGAAATGTACAGTAGGTATAATACAGACAACAATACCAGCTGATACTGATACATCGATACCGAGATAGTCAAATATGCGTTGATATTTGTATCGAGATGTATGTGCAATATATGTATCGACATAGACTTTATTTTAAACAAATATTTGTAAATATAGAAATGCGCGTTAATAAAGCCACTATAAATTATAGATGCCGATCTCGGTGGTATAGTGGTTATGTCACTAGACTAGCACACCAAAAGTCGTAGGTTCAAATCCACTGAAGAGCATGGTTCTGTGTGTTGTTCAAAAAATTCATAATCATCCATTCATGGGGCGGCGTATGACTAAAGTAGCTATTTCGCATCCCATCTTATTAAAAAAATTATAAATATTAAAATCTATTGATCAGACTAAAACTAAATACTTAAATACTATATCTTTACAGTTTCCGGCCAAAAAATCTCATATGGGCATCGCATATACTCGCGCCTGAACAAATTTCAAAGGATTCAATAGTTATTTGTATCACTAGTCAAGAAAACTGCAATTCTGCGAGTGCAAAACTGTTTCTGGACGTGTGATATACATAATTTTTAGTGTCAATTTTGTCATAAATTTATTAAATGAAACTATTGATTTATATGTCAAATATGTAACATTATGAATTTTTTTACTTTGTTAACATCAGATTATTTGTAAACAAGGATACGAGGGATTTATTTAAATTTATACAATTCATTTGTTTCTTTGAGAAATTCAGTGACATTTATTAGTTGATATTTATTTATTGGTTGTGCACTGAATATTTAATTATAATTATTTATCTTTGAACTTACAACCACTGGTGGTCAAGAGGCTAAGGGCGCTCAGCTTTACAATCTGTAATCTGACAGTCGGGGTTCGCGCGCCGCACGATACAGCTCGAATTATAAAAATAATTATAATTCGTGGGTCTGAGTGATTCGGAATCACTTGCCACTATAATCCGGCGGTCCCTTGCATTTGTTTGTTGACTGCCCATTAACAACTTCCATAATGCAAGTAAAATATTCGGTCAACGAAACCGGTAGAATTCCGGCTCTATGTTTCACGATAGAAGGGTTATGAACTTATATTTGGTCTTACAATTAACCTTCAAGAACTGAAATACTAAACATGAACAAAACCGAAGAACAAAATTGACAGACAGTTGATGCCAACCATAATCTTACAAATATCCCTAGTTGTTCCTGAGCTAGGCCGGAAAACAAGCGGTTTGTGAGGTTTTTAAAATTTGTAAAATTAATTTTTTTTGGACGTAGGCACAAAATGTACAGAAAAGACAGTCAAACCTTGTATTAGTATAGTTTTACATTATTTTTTATTATAAATAATATTTAACGTAACTCATTTAGATATGTTTGAAATCCCTTAAAAGCCTTGAAGTGAACTACAACTTCCGGTTAATGTATTACTAAGGAAATCTAATCAGCTGGTAACTTAAGCATCAAACTTCTAAATATGAAATTTGAAAATGATATCATATACAGACATCGTGGTGAAGTTAGTGGAATAGTATTCTAAGATCCCTAAAATATGATTATCTTTCGAAAATTCCTTATCGAAATTTTTTACCTGACATAAATGTTAATGTACCATTGAAATATCAAGTATAATTGATTTAAATATACGCGTACAAAATGAAATAGTTAAAGTGGCAACGCTATATATTTTACGAGAGTTTTAATAAATTAAACAGTAAGAACCAGTTGTATAAAGCTTTTTAACTATATTGTTAGCTAACAACATGTCAGAAGTTTACATTGTCAAAATGGCTGCCACCATATTTAATACATTTTATTTTGTTTCTATATTTTCTAACTCACAGTATAAACTTTCTGCATTTTTAGGTAAATAATATTAACATAATACTGCTTCTAATAATTGCTAGTTTTATGTATTTTATTGAAATTATACAGGTTCAAAGAATAAAAAGTAAAATTTTTACATTACATGCGTTATTCTTAATTCTAATTAATAAGTATAATAATAAAAAATATTGGAAAGTCTCTCTTGCACAGATTAATTAAGACTATGAGCTTTGTTTTTAAGTATTGTCCCTGTGTTTAGAAATTATTTTATAGACATGCTGCAAGTAAAACATGCAGAGACATACATAATCTTAATCTGTAACTTTTATGTAAAGCATTTTTCTAGAATAATGTATAAAGTTTTGACAGAACTAAAACAATTCTCATCCTATATAAAAAAACAGAGGTCTACCATTTAAAATTTCTCGTTACTGTTTAGATTTACTTGTGAATGTGTGTTATGTTCGTGTAATATTTCATGGAGCTTTTACTCAGCTCCATGTTTTATTCCCCACAAAATTCGCAGGGTTTTCAATTTCACTGATACATGTGCGTTATAGATGTTTCCATAAAGTTTATGAGGTGAATAGCCCAGGGCATTTAATTTAACATTTGACCCAGTGGGTTTCAAATTCGGCCACGGAGCCATGCAGTTTACAACCAAGTAGCAATTTATAAGCTGTTCTAACATAAAGATCAGTAATAAAACTATTATTATGAAACCATTACTTCTACTAACTACAGCTAGAGGTTTGTGATATTAATGACAATAAATTTACCGTTGTTATATTGCTCTATATACTCGTAAATACGTTAGAACTTGTTCCGCGATGTTACATGTTCGACATATTTATAAACATGAACAATACTATTAGATTATTACACATACATGATACACTGTTACTTACTTACTTGTTAGATGCAAATTGATGTTATGTTGATAAAATACGGAAATATCAAATTCGTTGTTTCCTAGCAACAATAGACAGTAAATAGTTATTTGTATCACTAGGTCGGAAACTGCTATTTTGCGAGTACGAGTTCATTTTAATAGGACGAGCCTTAGGCGAGTCCTACAAATACGGGCACTCGCAAAATAGTTTCCGACCGAGGGAAACACAAGATTTTATATTATGTTATATTATGTATTTTATATAAATTTAATAAATACATTTAATTCATTACTCATTCTTAATGACAGGGGATTTTTTTTTATCTTGGTAACAGCACAATATTTAATTGTAAATTCTGTCTAAAGTTTCTAATACCATAACCTTAAAAAATCAACATATTATTATTTGGGTTTTATACTGCAAATTCAATTATAATTACTTATAAATATGTTTAAAATCCATAAATATGCTTTTCTTGTATTGAAAATACTCAATTGTAGATATATTTTCATAATATTTTTAAGTCAAGACATTTCTAGCGTCAGAAGTTAGTTGAAACTATTGAAGTGATGCCAACATATAACCATACTTTCAATGTCAATCGGCAAAAAACTAAATTGTATGTTTAACAATATACCTATTTCATAAAATCATACTGGTTTTTATAAAAAAACCTAAACATTTGTTTTTTATGTCTAACATTTGTTAAGTTTGTCAATTTTTTAATTTTCAAATTCATATTTATATTTTTTTATCAACATCTGATATATACAAAACTTTAATACTAAATAGTGTTATAATTTTCTTCGAATACGTTAAATCGAACATTTTCATTAGGGTTCAAAATGATTTTATTGCCAAACAATTTAATTTTTTCTGGAAGTGCGTAATTGTGCAAAATCTGTCGATTTTAAACTGACTAAATTGAAACAATGAATTTTTCAGGGTGCTTTTTTAAAGCTCTTTTTGAATTTAACCGTACGTGGGTATGATTTTATGACCAATCTGATGTAATGTCATCTAACACCAAATTCCGTAAGATCTTCAATTCTCTTAGTATTTACTATACAGCTTCTAAGCAGAATTTCAATTCTAAATAACGCATATCTTATTAAAAACCAAACCGTGTGTTACCAGTTGTCAAATATATTGAACAAAGATTTGATCAAAAACGTTATACAATTTAGCAAATAACTATAATGATATTTTTTTATTGACACTGAACTCCTATTTTTACAAATAGTTAGTTTCCAGAAATTGTCTAGTATATTCAGCATCATTCACTTTAGATATCTTTTTAAATTTGAATCTGTTTTTTATTTGTTTGAACTGTAAGTGGAAGTTTCTATCATATACACTAATTTCACTATAATCTACACCAATGTCTATTTCATATAGTGAACATGTCACTATGAACCTATTCTTCAATATTACAGCAACTCTTACCTTATTAAAATATAATTTTGTTGTTTTGATTTCTATAAGGTATTTGTTTGCGGCATAAGTGTTAAGCTTGTATTTGTTTAGCTTGAATGAAATATTGGCCGCTCTGAAGGGTTTAGTTCATGATGCTATTTGTATTCTACGTCTTATGTTTTTGGGGTTAATCGGCGCACATGATTGTAATGAAGTTCAACAACCTGATACATATCATATCATTATCTTTTATATTCTGAAACATATGTTTACAAGAATAAATATAATTTTACTTCATATTATAGCATCAATGAAAAAGGTTTCAGACGTACAGAAAATAGGATATAATTGCACCAGCAATTCTCCCGATGTTATAGGTATATATATCATCAGCAATATTAAAATGTGTAAAAATATTTTGATCTATAAATATAATCTAAAAAAATATCTTACAAAACGGGTTTTACCTTCCGAACATATACCGTCAGTCTGTCTTAAAGGTGTACTAAGGAGATTAACATGGGAAATCAGTTTTTTGTGTGCTCTTGCTCGGTGTTCTACCAGACAATAGAGATTGTGGTATCAATCGAAAGATATCATTTTTCTGTATGAAACGATGTAAAATACATTACAATTTAGTTGTAATTTTGTTTCGTAAATTAATTTTTAAACGTCAAATAAATAGCTTGAAAAAAATCAAAACAAAACAGTCATACATAACAGAATGAATCGGAGAATATCAAAACTTTAAAATTTATATACTAAGTTAAATTACTAAATTGTAATGTATTTTATATCGTTTCAATCAAAAAATGATATTTTGGCACTACAATTTTTGTTGTACGGTAGAACACCGAGTAACAGCACGCAAGAAACTGATTTTCTATGTTAATCTCCTAAGTACACCTTTAAGTCAGACCACTGTATGTAAGAGAAGTATTGTGACGGGTCAAAATTTTTGAAAGTATTTTTCAGCAGTTAAGTACTTTTTGGGGTCTTTTGAATACGATTTCACTCTTTCATAATGTCTGTGTGTAACGATGACCTCAAAATATATGGCGATATTATTTTTAAATTTCGTATTTTGGATTGGGATGTTTAAGTTAAGAAATTATTAGATTTTGATAGTGGTAGTTTACTTGAACGCCTATCAGGTTTTTCGGTCACATCTAAGTAAATTATACAATTTTTATTTGATTTTTTTATATTTTTAACCCTTTAGAAATTAAAAGTTGTGTTTAGGGCACATCATATTTTTATACTACTGAAGAGGTTTTTACATGTAAATTTTTACATTATAAAATAATATTATACTATAAAAAATTACATTTCCGCGCCAAATAACTTGTTGATGGTTTGTAAGTATTGTGAAACTAAAATCCGTTTCATATGGTAACCATGCCTCTTGTAATCTCTTTGCCAGCATTTCCTCCCAACCCGTTAGTGTCCTGCTGGTCGGCGTTGGGCGCCTCGTTCTAGCTGAAGCTTTGCGCGGGCGCCGCTCTTGCCGCCCTTGCCGCTCCATAACGCGGGGCAGGGAAATCAATATTCGGAGGGTGGCTGCCTGCCGCGCGGTTCTACCAGTCCGCCTCGACGCTCGTGTCACGCTGCTTCCACGGCGCGAACGACGACCGACGCAACGCACCTCGTGCATTCGTGCGCCACAACGTCCATGTTGCTTCCCAGTCGTGTCGACGTCGACTATGCAGCAAGAGATGCGTTTGTGACGTGTGTGATGAGATCCTAACCTCTAATATTGTGATGTATTTTTTTTATTCATTCATTTTGGTGATTTTTTTAACCATCGGTGTGCTAATATATGTGTAGGGGACTGTTGATCTTCTTGTAATACAAACAGTGCTGGATGCCAAGAAGTTACATAAACACTCTTCTTTCTAAATTGTTGTTTCAAATTATTTGTAAAGTGTCTGGAATGAATTCAGAACTGTTTTTAGAACAGTTTGATGCATTGCCTATAAAGTTCTCTAAGCATTGATGTAAATGGTTGTATTAATGTTTCAAAATTTTTCAAACTAATAGTGTATAAAATTGCGGAATGCCATTGCCAACTATGTTTTGAAATATAGTTGGTACTGAAAATGGTTATTAAATAAATCTTTGAAATATTTCTCTTTGTAAAAGAAAGTGTCCAAACCAAATTAGAAATTGATGCTCCCGTTGGATGCCATTACAAAGTTTTATTTAGTCCACACTAAATATTTCCTAAATAATGTAATGGTTGTTTTCAATGTTGTTCATTTTAAAATAAAGTGTCCAAAATGTATTCAGGATTCTGTAAAACTTGATGTGTAATTGTATGTGTCTCAGTGTTGATTGTTGATGAAGATGTTCTTCTGCTTTAAGTATGCTGGACTGGTTTAATATGGAGCTGTACTTATTTCATACTTATGGTTTATTTTCTCTTCTACCAAGGTCAGTCTGTTTCCATTTATACTTACTATTCTTCACCGCCAGTATAACATCTTGAAACTGTCGACAAAACAGGTACTCCCAATAGTAGTGCAATAAACTAATTCTCTTCGCAGTAATGTATTTACTAATGAGTCTGTCTTTTACAACAAAACTTAATGTTTGTATGAACACTGTTCCTGACATCTACTAATTAATGTAATTACAAGTATACGTATGGATTTTTTATACTCGGTCGTAGACCAAAACTAATTTAATTTCTCCAGTAATGTATTGTACTGACGTACGAACGTACCTATCTCTTTTTTTCAACGAAAAAATAAATATTTAAGTATGTATTGATTAATGTGTTCATATTTTATGATTAATATAATTAAAACATGTACAAATTGTTTTGTTAATTATAAGTTAAAAACGGAAAAGGAAAAATCGAACCACTATAATTTCTATTTATTTATATTTTAAATAAAACATTATATAGGAAAATTTGGTAAGTTCTCAAACCTAATTTTATAGAACTGGTATAATAATAATTAGGAATAGGTACTACGTTTCAATTAATGTATGTCTCATTATTATTTAGATTGAAAACAATATCCAATATATAAATTGACGAACATTTTATTTTTATGTTTCTTAATCTTAGTATCAATTAATTTATTAATTATATAGGTATAATATAAAATGAAATGATTTTCATTTATTATTACTCTCTTAATAAATTTTTTTTAAATTTGACTTCACTAAAAATCTACAGGCGGTACCAATAAGTCATGCGTCGGCAACCTTTTTAGCTGCGGATCAAAGACAACCCATATGTGATAATTAAAAGACCTTGCAGGGTCAGTAAAAAAAAAATTGAAATTATTCGTAAGTATTATAAAACAAGGTTTATATTATACATTTTTTGTAAAACAAAATATATACAAAACGAACACATCTATTGCTAAATGTTGGAAGATTGGATGTGATATATCTGATATTTGCGGAACTCTAATGAGTCACTCGGAATTATGAAATGGGTCATTGCTGACCTGCGGGTCATAGGTTGGCGACGCCTGCGTTGTGATAAATATGGAAAATAATATTTCTATTACCGTTGTTTCTCTGTATGTTATACTAGAAAAATTTTACTGTTTCCTGTATTTTTCAGTGCATTATATGTTTATATCTAAAAAAATTCTGTATACGATGATATGATACGTACATTATTCTTAACGTTTGTGCATAAAATAATTTCTTACGGATGTGTTTTGTGAGAAAATTGGCATTCTGAAAGAATTATCATACTAAAGAAATCATCCATGTTCGCCAAGTTTTGTTTTTGGGTGTTTTAAGAAGGAAAGTGTTTTAGCCTCAGTTTTAATGCTGTGCAACGTTCTAAAATTATTTTGTTAAAAAATGTTTTAAATAGAAGTTGCAGAGTAATATATGATCTACCACTTTAATTTGAAGTATTTTTTTATAAAATAATTTTAAAACATTGTACAGTGCTAAAACCGAGGCTAAATCACTCCTCTTAAAAAAACCCAAAAACAGAGCTTGTGGTACAAGTCAATGCATCTAAGCAAAGGCCAATTCAAGTAGACATAAAATTACGAGTACATACCAAACTTCCTTTACATGCAAATGATATGGATTATAAAAAAATTAAAACTATCTTGAAACAACAGTTAGTGAATAATGCCTTTTAAAGTCTAAATAATGAGTATATCCTATACGAAACCTTATTATTTAATGTAAACATTGTTTTGACTTAAATAATGTACAACTTTTATATCTCCAATTCTCAATTTTAACTAAACCATTTTTAAATTGTTAATCTGAGTAACGTCAATATCAGGTGAAGATACAGAATACATAAAAAATACGAATCACAAAACACACACTTACAACTTCACATTGTTCAATACTAACAAAATTCAATGACGCATTAATTGAAATTGTTTCAACTGTTTTGTTTGCGTATTATCAGAACCGAAACCTGGAGGGCGCATTTATATTATTTGAAGAATGCGTTTGCGCATTTCATGTAGTCAGTTATGAGATCGAAACAAATACAAAAGGAAGTGTTCATAATGTTCATTGTAATATAATTTTTAAATGTCCTTTTGAAGGAAAATTAAATATATTGTAATGATCTGACGAGGAAGGAGGATAACAAGACTGAAAGTCATTAAATCTAATATATAGAGGGCTACAATAATAAACTACCATTGAAACTCCAATATTAATCCCTCAAAATATTTTATGGACACAAGTACAAAAAGTTTTACCTGAAAAGTTTTTTGTCCAAAATAATTTAGAGTTATTTTTACTAATTTATTCACACTTATTTGAATTTAATTTTACTTCGTTGATTCACTCTTCAACTATCATCTTGGACGCAATAATATACCTATCACTTATCGATATCTGTGAATGAAAAATACTACAACCAAAAAAGCTAATAAACATGATGATTTTTAAAATTTTGCTTATTCTATTCCTAATTGCATGTATTTATTATTTGTATGACGTGGTTTACATATACTTTGTACATTTGTAATTAAATAAAGTTATTATTGTTAGTGGTATAAAATGCAATTGTATTGTTATATAATCCGGGTTTTCACACCATTTACATAAATTATTTTTCTGTAAAATAATTAGAGAAGCAATGACAGCGGCCAACCTCATTTCCCATGTTAGTGGTCTATGTGACACTTTTCTTATGACATGGTGTATAATTATTCTGCTATTGATTGTAAACACATACTAAGAAATTCATGAGTCTACTTCAGTCCCCTACCTAACCATGTTTTATGTATATGGTGTTGAAAACCGGAACGGTAGCAATATTGTTCAAAGAAGTCAATATACAAATCCCTACACAAACATTCAAATACTATGTATAAACAATTTCTTCGGAAATATTTGCCAAATGCATTTTCAGCTTGAGCGAATACCAACGAATGAGATTTCCAATTGGAGTGCAACATGCAATAAAAACTTTTCAATTTCTCTGAATTATTTGTACAATTTTGTATTGAATTTGCTCAGAAATGCGTAGTTGAACACGTAATTATTCGGAGTTTTCTGCGCAGTTATAGTAGATTATTTTGTCTGTTGAGCAAAATGTCAATATTTCATTAATTATACATGACTGCATATTAATATTTATTATTTATTTATAGTTTTGTCGCATTATTTATATTGATTTTTCTGTTTAATTTCCTTATTGTTGAACAGTTGCGAATTCTTTCTACATTAAACTCTTTTTTCTATTGAAATTACTTTTTAATGTCTTCTTGATGTCTTTATTAGCTTAAAAGACTCTAAAAAAGGAAACAATGTCCATTGTTCGTAAAATACGTGTTGTATTTACTGCGAATTTTTTAAGTGACACTACTTGAGTTTCCTGATTCAAACCTCCATTAAGACGTGGGATAAGGTTTTATATTTATTAGATTGGAGCCATTCAATTAGATAAAGTTCTAATTAATTTGTCCTTATTCAAATAATGCATACAATATTTTTTCCAACACCTATGCTTTTTGAATAAAATTAAAATGACAATTAACTAAAAATTCGACATATTTATGTTTCATCTTAATTTGTTACAACGCTTACTTGTATATTTTATAATTTTGTAATTTAGCTTAAAATATAGAAAATATGCACATCTACATTTTGTCATTACTAAAGCACTAGTGGATAAAGTAATACTTTATCCATCCTTACTATTAAAGTATTGTTTTAGTATCGAGAATTCAGTGGATAAAATACCACTTTAGAAGTAGGTGTTGGAAAAACAGTATTTAAATTGATATTAATATTCAATGTACCTATTTAAAAAAACCAAAGGCAATACATAAACATATGAATATCTATATGTACAATTAAAAATTACACTTGACAAATTTTCACATTAGTAAATTTAACGCAAAATACGAGTATTACAATTGGCTATTGTAACACATGTTTTTCGTACTACTTTTCCTATTTTACGTTCACAAAGTCTATTAAATTAAAATTAAAATAAATAAGTACATTACCCTGTAATATTAATAAAATAAAGTGCTTTGCACTTTGACTCTTTGTGTTATTACTTCAATAAAAAAAATAATAGCAATAATTTTACGTGGCAATAACAGCTCCAAGTTTGACAGACTCACAAATATACAAATGATAAATTCCCGAAAAACAGTTGCACAAAATTCAATTTTTTAAGAATCTTTTTGAGAAAAACAGTGTCACAAAATCTACTCTGCGAACGTCAAATATGAAATGAATATATATCTCAGTTTGTTGTTCATTTTTATGGAAACTATGATTTTGAAATACATTATAATTATAATTTAGTATTTCTCAAAATCGAATGCTGTACATTAACACTTTTTGCACTTTTTTTATATTTGAAATAATAGTACCTATATTATGTTATTAGGAGTTGAAATATTACTTTTTGTGTTGAGCTCATATATTTGTTGCCGAGGCGTTAGCCATTTTAAACAATAAAATACAAAATATAACAGAACCATCAATACAACTATCGCTGGTCAGAACTGCACTTATAGGTACTGCCACTGCCAGACGTCTAGTGGTATATGAAACAACTTACATATTATTGTATGCCGCAACATAATATTTATATTATTGTATTAGTAATAAAATGATTAACTTCTATATCGCATATATAATAGCAACATGAATATTTGTAATACGCTTGAAGAAAATTTATTTTATTGTTTTATGTCTCGTAAACTTCTATTTACAGTTTTTCAATACGATCAAATTTAACTTAGTTCTGCGTTTTGAAACATATAATTTAGATTTGTTTTACTCGATCTTTTCTTGTCCGTTCATCCAACTACGAACATATCATTGCAAAAATGTTCAAAACAGATTCATCGGATCTCAAAACATATCGTAATCGATTTTTTCGTGGTTTCTATAATTTCATTTACTGCGTAAAAGAAAATATATAAAGGATTAATATTCATTTAACTGTTACGTGTATATCTCTGCTCTTGAACGTATTTAAATGAGAAAAATGTTTCAAATTAAAATGGGGATAATAACATTTTACGTAATAGTTATTGTAATACGATATTTTCTCGATATAAACTAAGGACTGATAATTAGTGTTACGAGTAATCAAGGTTTTTTGGTTCACTAGAGAAAGACAAACTTGGAAATATAACACTTATGAAAGAGGTTGCTTCTAGCAACTCGCTTGCTTTAAGCTATACTTTTTTGTAATAAATGAATAAAATTTATGAATTTTAGCTTTGGTATTGTCGGTATGGCAAAATTTTTCGCAGGTTTTATAAGGGATGCATTTTTGTCGGTGCAGTGCGCTCAAATCGCTACCCATTCTTGTTAGCATAGGGGGAATCTCTTAGGTAATATTGAAAGAGGCGACAGTTTTCGTCAGATGTGGAGAACCGAACTAAGAATTCAATTATTACAATCTGATTCATTACATCAAATTTTTTTTTCATAAAATATTCTAAGAACTAATATCAAACAATTCAGAGTGGTTTAACTTCAAGATCATGGGTGCATTTAAAATTTCAAGTTTTTTTTTTTTAATTTTCTTGAATGCTAATACGTTCAGTTAAGTAAAATTCACAAAGAATTATAGTCTAAGTCTAAACTAATATATATCATCGTGCCAAATTTCATTAATGTTGAGTAAGCTGTTGAATCCCCAGAGGAGCTTAAACTGGAAGCTACTAGACGCTATATCTTTCATGTCACATAAAATTGCCGGACTACCCATAGTTTAGCCATAAGAACAATGTGGGAATAAGTAGTTTGAGAAATAATTATGAGTATTAGTTTTAATTCAAAGAACATGGTTGCTACTTCATAACTTTTATTAATTATCAGTGATTCTGCCTCCATTATCATTAGGCGTGTTTCTTTGGACTATGATTCGTAATCAATGTGATCAATGTTAACATGATCAAGAACAAACATGTTTCTTCGTTCGGTATTCGTTATCCCCACTCTTTCATTGAATGGTCAAGCACTGCAATCCCCTTTCCCTTCTGAGTCATACTTTTTCCGTGATTACTATTATTCGAATCACAAATCAAATGGCGGGAAGTAGTGAAAAACTGGAATGAATTTTCAATGTGCATTATGCTCAATTCAAGGAGATTTAAATTTTAGTATGCAACATCAAGAAATGTTTCACACATTTCCTACCTAATGTAAACAATGGAAATGTGACTGGTAAGGAATATGTGAGCTTAAGGATTGAGTTTAAATCATGAATCATTTTTACTTGTTTCTTTGGTATTTCAGTTTAATCATGATTCAAATGAATCATGTTTAAGCGAATCATGATTTAGGAAATCACAATCATAAGACGAAGAAACATGCCTATATTCACGCATTTCATGAAAAATGGGTTTAATAGCTTAATGATATCAAAAAAACCAGTTACCAAATTTTCCCGGAAGTACATATTTTGAGGTCCCATGAATTCCACTGACCATTTTCTCAATAGCAACTCTGTTATTTGTAATTGTTGCTGCCAAATAAAGAATCAGGTTAAGTTAGTTTCTATGATACTACTACCTAAGGTACTTATATTTTCTTTTCCCTAAAAATCAAACATATTAGCAATTATCGTTACTACATTGCTTGCAAAATAAAATGATTTGATTTATAAATACGAAACGTTCATTTTCGTATTTCCCACACGTGTGGTACGCAACACCTGGATAGTATTACTTCCGGTTGTGCTTATGCGTAATTTACTGCGTTACGAAACCGATATTCGGGGCACAAAACAAACAATGATTCTCTACGATAAAACATTCCATTTATTTCAGCATTTGCAGGTGCAAGTTTATTTTCTCATAAATTTTCATACATTCAGAGACAGTATTAATGCAAGTTGTATATAAGTTCGGGTTGAGAACAAATCCATTTATCTGCAGAGAATTACAGTTTATAACTGAGTTGGTAAATGCATATTATGTGAACTTGTCTTTCAAACTTATAATTTATAGTTTGACTTGTTTGGTTTTGTTTTCAGTTAACTAAATGCGTAATGGAATATTATTTCTCCTGCCGAGGTATCCCAGACCTGATTGCGAGTTGAGTTAGTGTACCTTGCCTATTAATCAATGCGAATAGACACTTTAAACTCAGACTAGAGTTGTAATTAATTTAACTGAAATGTCAACCCTAGATATTATCTGTTTTATATGCGGTAATATTCAATGCTTGCGAAGATCTAGTCTAGGCTTACCCATTGAACCTAGAAGTATTTTAATTCTGCCCATGTCAAGTTGTTCAATTTATTATAATCGGTTTTGACTCAATAGAAAGGTCCACTCACAATCAGATTTATAGTCTCGTATGCATTGAAATATTTTCACATTGTCCACACTCAGTTCGATATTTCATCAGATCTAAACATGAAGATTAAATCCGAATTTAAAACGATGAAGTTCGCATTATTATTTTTAGAAATTTATTCAAATTATTCCAGAACGTTTTATATCGGTTTGTATTAATTTTTACCTGTCGCGCATATATGTAGGTAAGGTATTGTGACGCGATTATTATTTCACTATTTGCACGTAGACCTTTGCGTGTGTGACGATTTTTTCATCCACCAAAACTCTAAATTTGTACGTTATTATTTTCAAATAACATATTTAAAATTTGTATGTATAAGTTACGACCAGATAAGATTTTGGTAATAATCTATCAACCAAGAGTAGTAGTTTACTTGAAGGCCCATTGGCTCATTAGGTTTTTTGGGTATATCTAAATAAATATTTGATTTAAAGTCTGTAAATCCAAAGAGATGTAAATTAATATTGGCTTTAATTTTAATTAGTTTTCTTTATTTTTTTGCCCTGACTGGGAAGTAATGTACCTACTAAAAAATAACAGATAACTTGTCTACTACAATTTATATATAAATTCGTACCACAAAATTTGTCGAGCAAATGATAATAACTGCGATTTTTTTTTATCATGAATAAATAATGGATAAGCGAAATTACACATGAGATTTTGCGGTTGGATTGAGATAGGAACAGATTTGAAACTGCTAATATGAGTGTTAGTATTAAGCTTAATACATTATCTACATAACTCAAGCAGTGGCTCATCAACAAACTAAGGTCTTTTATTTGCATTACTCCGCTAGCTTAAAGCTGGATTTATAGTTTACATAACATAGCATAGCATAACAACAAATTTGCTAGGTTTTATAGTATAAAATTTTGTTATGTTTTCAAAGCATAAAAAGAAGAAGAAGATTGTTTCGAAGAATGTTCAGAGTATTGACATTGATTTGTCCATATGCAAATTAAAAATTGATCTTTTGCGAGATCGTAATTTTAGTTTTAAAATGGACAGGTGATATTGCAAAAGTCGCTACAGCTCTATTATGTGCATTTTTAGTTTCCCTTAGTCTATTTTCTAAAAAAATATAGTAAATGTATAGAAACACATAAACAAATGTCATTCATTACCTTGTGATATAACCTGCAATTTAAAATTAAAAATAAATTATAAATGTAACAACTGCGATTCGTCACTACGCACCCGAGTGTTTCTTATAGTGTCCGAACATAACCGCAAAATATAGCATAAAAATTTAATTTGGTCATTTCTTATGTTATACTATGCTATGTTATGTTATTTAAGAGAACTATAAATGCTCATACGTGTATTTATATTTATATTTTCACTATGCTATGCTGTTATGCTATGTAAACTATAAATCCAGCTTAACCGTTGAACGCAACTCGTCAGTAGACTTACAAATTTTCTATCAACTGTTATTTGACAGTTCTTTAGTTCAGTATTATTAAATAGTATAAATACGTCCTTTTAATTTAATATAATAATTGAAAACACTAACAAATATAATTTTGAATATTTTATAGACAGGATCGAATTCATTGATTGGTAGCAATGGAATCGAGTTCATTTGACTTCGATGTATTCTTATTTATTTAAACCAAGCTCTAAATTTTAGTTTGTTGTTGTAACTGGTACATGGAACTGAGACAAAACAGTGTTTTTTGTATTTATTTTTATATTGTATGATACAAGATACTTGCTGTTTTATACGAATATTTTCTTGCAGGTAAATGCGTAAACAAATATCGAGTTGTACATACATGCAAATTAGAAGTAATTGCAACGCAATATCTACGTATAACTTTGTAAACAAGAATGAAGAATCCTTAATAATGTCGCTGAGCTCACCTTTGGTATTTCAACGTTGATTTAAAAATGAAACGCATATTTGTGACATAATAACTACGCGTTATTCCTTTCTGAATAATCTAAATTTTTTATGTAAATATAATGACGACCAGATTCGACAGATGGCTCTCGCTTCACAAACAAAAATTTTGCATAAAAACTGCTGTTGCCTCGTGATTATGATATTAGTAACTTTGTTTGTTGGTTAATTCATTTCAAAGCTTCGTATTTAATATCTTTTCATTGAAGTTTTCAATCATAAGGTTGAATATATTATTCTCTGTTTTTTGCAGTTATTGTTAAATGTTTAAAAAGGTAGGTATATCCACACGTGGAGAGAATGCTGCTTTTTTTACTTCTGGTACCGCTATTGTTCCCTGCTTGTTACACGGTTGCACATGTTGACGAACATATGAATATTTCCATAGAAAAAAAATGCAAGTTGAGCCACTTCCTGTATTGTATACTATGGTTTAGTGTAAGTGCCCTGCAATAAATAAACTGATATTTTTAAGTAGACATAAATGCCAATCCAATTATGACCCTTGATAAATAGAGCAAATTTAATAATTCATCTTGGTTGTTTGTTAATCTAGACTGAAAATTTCATTATAACTTAAATTACTTTTGCAGTATATAAATTCCTTTCTCAAGCATTTTGCATTCGCGCTTTATACATTATATATTAAAATCGATTGCTTTTAACCTATTGACATCAAAGGAATTCCTATATTACAAACTTGCAATACCTCTAATAGCTGAGATACTTGCGTTCAAGCAAACTCATTTATTTTTTATTTCATATTTTATAACAATTTAAAATATTTTTATATTAAAACACATGTATATAAAGGTCCCGTCATAATATGGTTCTTCAGCAAGATATAATTTTATCGTTTTTTATATTAACCTATTTGAAAATTTCTTTACTAAAACAAGATTCAATATCTTTTTTATTAACTGGAAAAAAGATTATTGTTTCATCTAACATACAAGTCAGATGTAAATGCTAAAATTCTGTTTTTGAGAGTTTCTGTGTAATTCAGACTGCAGACACTGAGATGTAGAATGCTCCAGTGTGAAGCTAGGCACATATTGATCAGACCTCGTATATGAATTTTGTATTTTGTACGCTTGGCTTGGCAATTTTATTTATGCAAGAGCATGTTTTAATAATCCTTTTTGCTTTAAAGTGTATTTTTAGAGATCTGGCTATTTGCCAAGCACAAAAAGAATTGAAATTGTGTATTAAAAGCTTTCAGTGTTACGATCGTATAAGGAGGAATTAAAAATCGATGTATCGATGTCTAAACAAGTGTATTCCATATGCCTGTGTTGCACACGAACCAGATTTTATATAAAAAATATGCTCATAAAGGAATTTTAAAGTATCGTTGTTTTCCAACAACAAAAGAATAAATTAATGCATGCCTTAGCATTATACTCATTTCATTTATTTTTTTTGCGTAATGCGCAAGGAAAATGTGCTCTTATTTACGTAAGGGTTTACTTTCGAACCGATATAATTCGTTATGTTTTAAAAATCAGCTTATTTTTAATTAGGTTGAAATTGCTTTTGCACAGTTTTTATGCTATTGTTTAAATTGTTTTGCACTTTTTAGTGAACTATTACTTCTATTGGGTCCCGTAGATATCGTTGGCGGTACTGCGAACCCAAACACATCGTTAATTTTAATATCTTTAAAAAAAAACTTTGTGCTGAACAAAATGCATTGTTACACATATTATTATTACTCATTATTACATTATTTAGTTTGTTCAAAATCCACTAGTGTCGCATACTATTCTACGGATCCCAATATTTCAATATTATACGAATAATTCTACACATTTTTTATTTGTGTTAATTAGAATTTTAACCTTTCTAAGCTACAGAGGTAAAGAACTATCGACTGTTGGATTCGAACTGACGATTTTACAATCTTATATGCGTTATCATGCAGATATTTACCCCATTATGTTTGTTTGACATGTATGAATTTATTTTAAATTGCTGTTTCTTGATTAAACTGAAAATTTACCCAAAATTTTAATCAATTTAGAAAATTTAACAACCGCCTGTTTAAAGCTCTGCTCTTGCGTATTCGAAAACAATGTTTTTGTTTCATATAAATTATGAAATTCATATAAGGTTGAAGTGGAGTTAAACGCCAAGCAACTAATATTCCATGTAACAGTAACAGCAGTAGAAGTAAAAGCACAGAATGGCCAAATTTAAACACGATTTACACCAGACCTACATTGTGGTTTGTGTTTATACTAATATATAGGCCGGACCTTAAAAGTTTATTAACTTTTGTCATGAGTATTGGGAACAAATTGCGTTGTACAATAAAATGACGCAACGAAATTTCAAATTCGTTCAGAGCAATTAAACCAGAATTTCTATTTTTTGAATGAAATAATATTGGATGGAATCATGCATCTTATCATTTCAGCGATTATTTTTTGACGTTTCTTAAAACCTATGAAATGCTTTATTAAATGTCACGTGTCTGTGTTTTAACCAATCCTGTCATTATTATACTAAGAATAAAGTTTTGTGACTATTCCCGGGAATAATCTCTGTAGCTTTTTTGTTTTTGTTGATAAATGTCAGATGCCATATATTTATCATCAACACAAGTAAAAATTGACCAAAAAAGAAAGATTTGGTGGCGTGCCTGATGTAGAAATAAAAAAATAATCTCATTAAATTAAACTCAAGAGTTCGATAAATTAGAAAATAATTATCCAGTATCTTTCTTAAACTTGTTGCCATTTGGCAATTGCCACTCAAGACTTACGGACTTTCGTGGCTATTGCCTGGCAACAAGTTTTCGTAAGATCTGTCAAATTATTTTCAATTTATTCTCACTGTCTTGTTATATTATCCCTGAAAATTTATTGGAAAAATATTGTTTCACAATCAGGTTTCAAAACGGCAAAATTAAAAGGAGACTCATATTATCTCCAATGTTACGAAATAATTGGAATATGGAGAGTAGTGCCCAAAATGAAGTATAAACGTAATGTAAAATCTAGTTGGTTTGTAGTTCATAAACCCATTTTTATTGGACTAGCTTGTGTAGTGATCATTATCACTGAAATTTTTCTATTCCCATTAGAAATAAAATGAAGCGTAGTGACATGTGTATGTAAATTTGTTTGTTATCAGTTTACATACTACGTATCGCATCGTCAAACTATCAATAAAATTCGTAGTATTGTACGAGTATATCGTCTCGACTTCTGTTAACCTTTGATCTTTAAGAGCTTTGCATCTTCAAAGACATGTAAGAAAACAGTCTTTTAAAGGAAACTTCACTTGACTACCGAACTGAAGTAGAAACGAATAAGAAAAATACGATCAAATTTATTTGCTATATTATTATGATGAGAATTTGGAAATTCAATTAAATTTTCAGTTCGCTTGTCGCTTGTGAAAATGACAGTTCCCTATCTTATTTTAGTGATAAAAGTAGCAATTTCTTTAAAAAAAAATATGTAACTGATTCACTTCCATCACTAGTGAGGAATGTAATTGTTTGGAAACATGATGTGGATTTACAATACTCCTATGATTTATATAAAATATTTTTTTTACAGTTTAACGGCAATGTTAGAAAAGCGTAACTTTCACATTAAATATTTAAAAAAATTTGAATTTTTGAATTTTCAAGCGAACACAATAAACAAAAATTTCCAAATAAAAATATATAGCCAATATTTTACATCTTTTTGAATATATCAAAATTTAACCTGAGTTATTTACTGGGATGTGGCTAAAGTCTTCAATAATACCACAACTTCCGGTTTTTGGATTGCTATCAATTATAGTATCCCACTTCTAAATTTATAACTTGATGATTTTATCATCATTAGATTTTTTAATCAAATACCTGTTTCCAAGGCGATATGTTGTTTTTACCAATTACTAGGTTCAGCAGAATGGCAAGTAATTTACTTACCGTTCGCTGAACGGTAAGTGATTTGTATTGATAATTTTTTTGGTATAGTCATATTAAAATTTGGATATTTCTGGTATACTATACGAACATACTTCACTATTCTCTTTTGTGTAAATTTTCACTATCTTTGCAATTATTTTAAATATTTTAGCTGAAAAACTCCACGACAATAAATTACTTCTTGTCATTTAAAGGCATAAGCATATTACTTTATACCTTTTATAAATAATAGCAACTACAGAAAAGCCACCTAACATATTTGGTTTAACCATTACTAATAATGAAGAAATTCCTTCAGGAACACTTCATGTCCAACCTTGCAAAACTACAAAATAATATTTACAAATGTAAATTCAAATCGTAAACTTCACAGTCAACCACACGCACATACGTGTTGCTTTCATTGTTAAGCACTTATCGCATACCTCTATCCATTACATCGGACTCTCCCCGATGCACCTGACCAACAAGTGTCCATTTTGTGACGTCATCTGTTGGTTTGTAAACTCAGGCGTGGCGCAAACAACCCCGGGGCAACTGACACCCCGGAGTCGGCCTCCGGGCATGAAACTTCAATACGCACTTGGCAACAAGCCTTCGCTAACTTCATCACCCAACATGAGGGGTTGGGAGACTATTCAATAACAAGGGGAAGTCACAGAGTCAGTCGCAACTTGACCTGGCAAATAATTTACTTTGAGAAAGGGGTGCAGGTGTCAAAGGAGAAACAATACAGGTTAAATGGGAACCGGACTGTTTATTGTTAAGGGTATTGATTTAGGGAACGGGTTATTTAGTATTTGTGATGTAATTTGGCAGGAAATTTGGGTCATGAATTATGTTGTTCAGGTTTGAGTTGAACAAGTTGGTTGACCTTTAAGCAGTATGAAAGTGACGCATTGATAATAAATTTAAAAACAAATTTGTACTATTTTATCAATAAATTTGGTTTTAATGCACTGTACCTTAACTAGCGTGGTTTACATGTTTTGTAATTTCAATTATCATCCTGAATTCTGATAAATTTCTCTATGATAGCAAGTGAAGTCATATCATTTTAATGGGTTAGGCCCTTGATGTTTACACTTTTGTGTACTACGAGTATTGTAACAATATGAATTTTGTCAAGTACTTACTCTACTTTATAAATACCTAATAATATTATAAAGTTGAATTAAATAAAAACAAAAAGGGCAACATTTTATTAAAGTAACGGGAACTAAACAACCGATATAGAAATACGAAGAAGTTAAGGTCAGAATATGGTGGACGAAATTATACGAGGAGATCTAGATATACGACCTCAGTTAAGAAGAGAAAATATATATATAAATCAACTTATAATCCCCGCATATAAATTTCTATTGACTACAAACAGACCGTTGTATATGACAAAAGATAATAAAAATTTTAAAAAATATAGCAAGATTTATAATAGGCAATGAACAAAATAGAAATAATTACGGGACAAGATATCAAGACAGACAATGCAGAATATGTGGGTGAGACTTTAATCACTTAAGAAGAGACTCCGATTGGATGAAGAAAATTACCGAAACAGACCAAATATTTGTATTTCTTAACAGTTTTTAATATAAACAAATAAAATACCACTCACTATGATAATCTAAATATAGATAATGTAGAAATTTTAACACCGCAAGGTAACAAATAAATTATTTACAGCTATATAAAGGTTATATGACATTCGTTAACCTATGTATTTGTGATTTTATTATTGTAGGGTTCCATCAACATCCAATTTGTTCTTCTGAACCGTACTTAAATGTCCACCATGATTTTTTTTTATCTCTCACAGATCTATTTTCTTCTAGTATCTTCTGTTTAGCATACATAATTCCTCGTGGAAGTCATTATTGCATTCATAAGAATTCTTATTTTTGTTTATCTTCATATGACTTTGATTTTAATACATTTACTATCGAAACATAACACTGACTGCTCAGTCAATGGTAGAGTCTTTATTACTGAAATCATTATATATTACATTCGATTAGATACTTAATTTTATGGAAACGAGCATAAACAGCTTCATTTTTAACTTAAGTAAACTATACATTTTGATACCTTACACTTGACTGATTGCATTAGAACTTGTGCTGAATAGTTCAAAATATACTAATCTATACACTAACATCAATCTAATGAATTTTAAATAAATTAAAATAAAATTTGTTAATGATAAAGTTATATGAGTGATGTTAAAAAACAAAAATGTTTTTGTTGCGGATATGAATTGAACCCACATCTCTGTTTTTCAACTTCATTAAATTAAGAGATGTTATTAGCTAAAAATAATTAGAACTTGACTTAATTTGCTGAGGATTATATTAGCATTTTATCTTACTTTCATCATGAAATAAACAGATCTTCAGAATTAATAGGTTTTAAATTTAGGCAGAGATAAAACTCATTCCTTTTAAAAGGACAGAAAACAGGAACAAAGTTAGAGAATCTTAATTTTTTCGGGATCAGAACTTTTTTCTTTTATTTCGTTTTGAAATTTAAACAAAACTCCAGATTCCTTTGATATTGAATCCAAAGCGACGATGGCAGGAAAGTCCAAAGTTTCCGTATTAAAAACAAGATACCAGAGAAGAAAATGAGATTCTTTTAATATTATTTATCTGCGTGACCTTCACCAAAAAAATTATGCAGGGAATTTACAATCTTATATTTATATATTATTGTACCAACATTGTAAAGATGTACAAAACAAACTTGAAGAAAAACTTTTTTTTTAATTTTGGAATCTTGAACTATTAAGGCTGAATAAACTGAAATCAATAGGTATAAATATTGCTAATTCTAACCAAAAATGTAACGAGTCTAATATACCTCCAATATACTAACAATCAGATTTACAGTTCGATATCTTTTCATATATTCATAAAGAAATCTTCAATCAGAGAAATTTCAACGTGTACGAACAGATTTCAATGACAAATTCAGCATTGTATCTCCCAACCAATGAATGGGTAAATGGTGTAATAATATATATTTATTAAGAAATCGGGAAAGTATTGTATTTTTAAAATGGTAAATTTAATAAATCAGTTTATTGAATAATTATTGAAGATGGATTGCTTTAATTAGAAATTCCGAAATTCAAGAAGATTTGTACTATGTACGCTCAGATCTTTAATGACGATGTTTTTCCAAAGATTCCTGTCAAATGCTATTATTCTCATTTAATTTTTAAAGTTTCTTTCCTTCACTCCAGCATTCTTCCACCTCTCTTTTACACTCATTCCGTTTTTACGCCTTTATCGGAACCTATCTGTCATACAGCATTCTCATTTTGGTCCTATAAAATCATATCATTAATTTTATAAAAGTTCTTATTTGTATTCATAAAATTATATACAAATGCCAAACAATTTTCAATAGTTTGACTATTGTACGAGCACAATAATAATAAATTTGATTTTACTTGTTATAAAGGATGTAAAATAAAATTTGGTTAATTATTTAGATGCGGAATTCAATTCAATTCAATCTACAATATTTATTTGAAGAATTTTGCTTAAAATAAATGGGACCGATAAGTCGCTATAAGAAAAATTAATATTTTATTTTATACATTGCGCAAATTAAGTTACTATTTTAAAATTGGATGGTAATTCTTTTCACAAATCAGATTAGGTGACATTATTATCTACACCACCTTAGTGAGTTGCCTGTCAATGCTACAATGTGATTGCTTAAATATTAATATCACACAGTTTTGCCAACTTAATATATAAATTTTGCATTATATTTCACTAAATTTAGTGACAAAACAGCGGACAGAAATAAACTTCATCGCATTAACTATCATCCGGTTGTCGAATGTTCATGGAAATTGCATCAGAGCCGCCTGTCGATGCCAATACAAATTTAGTGCTTTGTTTCCGTCATCATACGAGAAACCTTCATCACAGTTTCCAGTCCAATACAATTCGTTCATTTAGTGTGATTTTGTGGTATTTTCTTTAAAACAAAAGACAAATTAGTAGTAGAGCTAATTATATTATGCGTTATATATATATATATATATATATATATATATATATATATATATATATATATATATATATATCCATGTAATAAAATATTTAAATTTTATCATTATCAAATTTAATGTATTCGTTAGTATCATATACATAGAGGAATATAATTATTATGAGTTATTATTCTAACTTAATTTTGCTAATGGTATGAAATTAATTGTTGGAAAATAGAAACGCTTGTTTGTTGTTGCATAATCTAGTCCATTTGTTATGTGTAGTTGCAAATGTAATTGAGGTAAATATTTTATGCAGAATCAGCAGATAATTTTGTTGTGAACCCTTACAAATGTATGAGCGTTATAATAGTATTATTAACTTATTATAAGTAGCTAGGTGGTAACACAATCGACTGTAGATAATGAGGTCCTCAGCTCGAAATCCACTTCCGTCAATGTCGTACACAATCTTCAATATTCTTTAGTTCCCCTTTCATTACAGGTAAATATAAATCACTTATCGGAGAATGCGAAGTAACACCTCCAGAATAGATATATTGTATTATATCTACTTTATGTTTTTGAACTTTTATATACTAGGTGTTTCTATCTATCAGATTTAGAGTTAAATATTTGTTCAATACTCTAAATTAATTTCTGGACTCACCGGTTTACGATTAACGAGGAATTGTGACAAGTGTTAGTGAAATAGACAGATAAATCAAACTTGATATCTGCTCACAAACAATATAAAATGACATCAAATTTAACTTGATTTTAATTTGTACAAAATCCTACATTATGTACCTGATTTACCGCGATAGGTTTCTAAAATTTGGTTGAGGATCTATTCATAGATTTGATGAAATATCGGATCATATATATGGCTAACTGTGAAATTACTTAAGGTTGAACTGTTATATATTCTCTTACATTTATAGGTACTGCGATTTATATCTGTAATAAATGACTCTATGTTGTTATAATATATTTTTGTATACATATTATTACAATCACAGAGAATAATTATTATTCAGAGGTTCTGATCGTGAGTGGCGCTAATACTTTACATATTTTTACACTCACCTATAAATTTTAATTCCTAAATTTAGAAGAAAATATGTTTCCCGCTCTTTATTTGAACAGTTATATTTAAAAAAAATATTTTTATGCATTTAAATTAATTATAATAATAAAATCAACAGAGTAACGTTAAAACTGAAGTATACCTCTTATGAATATTTCAGTTTATTTAATTTTATGTGGAATGTAAAATAGAGAAAGAAGCTAAATGTTCTTCAGTTTGTTTACGTTGAATTAATTGTTTGCACCTGACCTTAGAGAAATACAGTATTTATTTTAGAAAGAATTTTAAATAAAATGTTATATCTGTCAAGTGCTCTAGCTTCTAGTAAAATAAACAAGTAGGTATAATAATATTTATCAGAGCGTGCAAATATTTTCTGCACTATAAATATTGTTTAATTATTTCACGCACAGTAATTGCAACAGTAGGTGGACTAATTTTACTGTAATTTAATTTTTTTGTTTTTAAAAGCTACTTGTGTAAATGTTTATCTTCCAAAAGACAAGTGCGATAAAAAACCCTATAAAAAATAATTTCTATATAGTAATTGTTTTATATTTTACGTGTTTTATGTATTGACCTTTTTTTAAAAAAATTCTGTTATTTAAGGAAATATGTATTGTTATTTTATTAAATTATTTTAAATAGTACGTTAAAGCGCAGGTTTGTGTTTACTATTTATTCAACCTATCTGCGGAGTATGTTCAGTAATAACCAAAAAGAACCCAATTTGTATACAAAAACAACTTTGCCTTTTTGTTTATTAAAAAAAACATATATTTTTACATATTAGATATTTTAATGTCAATTACTGCAAAAATTATTTGAATCATTCCTAAAATCTGATCCGTATTGCTGTATTGGCAATTGGCATTCCTATTCATTAATTGCGAGCTATTCTGCCTCGTTGACGAAACTTTTTCATGAATAATTCCACGAATCCCTTTCATTATAAATGCAAATTCCCCATCTGTATGTTCTATGCATTTCTGGCGACGCTACACAAAAATTTCTCGGATCTCGCATGAGAAACTATTTACAATCCTAATTTCCGAGCAGCGAAAAAGAGACTACAAAATTTTACAGAATATCGTTGCAGGAAGATGCTCATTATTGTAATAGCTGCATTCTAATTTCCTCCTTAGGAGAGCAGACGCAATTTTACAGATTAGTGGGATAGATAAATTAAATTATATTCAAGATTATTTTCAGGCGGCTAATCTCTTTGTTTTGTTTTTATGATACTACAGAATTCAATAATTCTATTTTAATTCTGCAAATACAAGTCACAATATAGATTTAATAAATAAAGAAAATTACATATAATGCTAATATAATTTATATTATGCATCATTAATTCCTATTAAGAAAATGCAACGCCTGCATAATGTCTTTTGATTGGAATTATTATATCTAATTGTATTATTTTTAAGGAAATCATGAGTATACAATTAAATATTTTATTTTTAAATTGTATAAAATTTAAGCATAAAGAGCGGCACATAGTTTCCAATATTAACCAGTCAATGATTTTTGGAAAACTTCTACCATGAATCTAAATCTTTTCTTTAAAATAGGTGAAATGAAACAAATTATACCATTGAAATAACAATGTGTTTTGTAAAAGAAATTTGCTAACAAATTTCTTTAACTCTTTTATAAAATAATTTTTTTCTCTCTTTACCTCCTAGTCGCTCCTTGTGATTTCCTACAAAAATAATACCTAGTACTTAAAAATTTTGTAAATAATTGTTTGTTTCGTATTTTAGATAGTTACACGAATTGGCGATATGGTGTAAACTAATGCAATATGTAGTACAGAATTTTCAAGCGTCGTGATTGCTTCATTTTCTAAAGAATTTATTTTGAAAGTAACATTAAAAATTTATACATTAGGTTATTTCGATATGTATCAGAAAAAAAAAATTCTCAATCGAAACAAAACTTTTTTATCTGAAATTATCATTTGAAAAGATGTCTATATTCACTATTATTCAAAAATAATTAAATCAAAGCGAATATTATTATTTACTAATTTGCACAAATAATAATAATCACAAACTGTTACCTACTGTAATTGTAACAAAATTGTTCATATTTTTATTGTGATAATTGTTTTATTTAATATATGTATAGAATTTTTTATATTGGGTGATTATTGGTCTTATAAATCAGGTATGACAAGTAAACGAAAAACAAATTTAGCACTAATCCACTATACTAAAGTAACAATTTCTGAGGAAATTTAATTGAATTTTTACCTCTTGCTATATTCCTCCCGACATCAACATCAGATTGCTGGTTCATTTAATATAACATAAAGAATACAATAAAATTAGAAACTATAAAACAAATTGGATACAATTTATAAAATTAGTCTAATAAATTACGCATCACAAATTACAAAATAATGGTTATCAAACCTTAATAAAATTAATAGCAAAACATTACCAAAATGATTTCCAATAAATATCTTCCAAGTCTAAAGTCACGGTTAAAATATAGGAAACTTTGTTCAGGTAAATTCGAAAATTATGCGTGGTGTACAAATGTACTTTTTGTGTTCGCAATGTTCGCATTCAGCTGCGCCATCTCTAGAGTTTGTGACAAATTGTCGCGAGAGATAAATGTTCTCTTCCAGTAGGTTGAATACTAAAGTCGTTACCAACGAACGATATTACAGTGGGTTTTTGTTTTCGGGTATTCTTCTATCTATTGTCAAGGGACGGCAATAAAACGTAAAACACAACTATTGTGCCGACTGTGGTCGAACTGTGTCGAATACAAATCAGAAATCGGGTTAAATATCGTGACAAATTTCCCACCAGAGGGCTTTAAGAATGAATCATTTTATATTGCAGGCTGCTTTTGGAATATTTTAAAAGAAATGACATTTCCAAAGGAATTTTTTCTAATAAAATTATGGATGTGAATAAACTGGGTTTACAAAAATTAAAATTTGAAATTTTGTGCCTTACTGACACAAAATTTTAATTTGAAAACACATCAGATTGGGAAAATAGAGCCAGAATTAAATTGCCTGTATAACCACATTCCGAATAAAGAGCAGGCAACTAAAGACATTTCAGTTCCCTAGAGACAACAAACAAAATCAGGCACCGTTTGCAATATATAATATTGAAAATAAAAATTCTTGTACGCCTCGGTACTATATTTTTACACACACAAAAAAAAAATGAAATGCTACAATAGCAATATTTATCTTACGTATAGTGATAGCAATTTAGATATTTACAATAATAATATTTTTATTTTCTACTTTAACAATCTAAATATTTATGTTTTTACCTCCCGCCACATCCTGTAAGGGAGGTATAGGAATCATGCTAAAAATTTGGTAGTGAGTTTTCATTGAATTAGCACGTCTGTCTGTCAGTCTGTCTGTGTGTGTGGATCTCTCAAAAACTGCTAAACAGAAAATTTTTATATTTTGTATATATCAATTTTTCCATTTTGGAAGATCTGATTAGTTTAGAAGAAGTAGTTTCCTTGAAGTCCTTTCAAGTTGTTTTTAAATATCTTAATAAGTAATGTTTCAATATTATTATCTAATTTTTGTTTGAAACATTTTTCTTCTACCACCATTCACGAATTACAATAAGTTAAAGATATATATTTTGTCATTTTCTTTTAAATCTGCTAGCCTGTGCGTTTTAAAAAAACAAAACAATGATTGAGAAATGTAATTTTTTGACATGTGTAATGAGTGAAGGAATGAGCGTTTCTTGAGGGCCGTGTTCTTGCATTATTTGATAAGAAATCTTGGGCGAGAGGTATTGTGAAGGTACGAATGCATTGGGATTTCGAGAACCGTAAGATTTACGAGGTTGATTAAAACTTCATATTTTGTATTTGAAAATCTTTTCACTTATTGTCAATATCTAGAGACCAAAGCATTCAATTGGAAAAACAGATGCATGGTCATTACACTACTAATGGGGCAGATTTTGCCCAATTTAACTAACCTCGTATCTCTTAGGTTTCTCGAGATCCCAATGCATTTGTACCTTAAACGGAATATATTAATAAATATATATATATATATATATATATATATATATATATATATATATATATATATATATATATATATATATATATATATAATATCTTTTTATCTCAGATGTTGGGATTGTTGGAATAAATAAACCAAATTAGTTTCTCTGTAAATAAGAGGTTATAATTATAACTATATCATTAATTCCAATATATACAATATTTACAAGTTACCTGTAAATAAGAGAAACGACAATTACGGTCAATTATTCGTCTCTCTTTCACAACTCTGCTTTTATCACTTTTAATATTTATTACAATTAACTATCTTTATTCAATATTACTATCATGTGCTCTGACAATTCTTCTGTTTACATCTCTGTCTCTTTCTATCTACCTAGCTGCCACATTAACATAAAGTACTCGACGAGACATCTAGCAGGTGTCATAGAAGCGCGCGCGGAGCATACTAAGCGCGCTAAATTTAAAGAGAGTATATTCTCTTTACATCTCCCCTCTCCTAGATGATAATTGCACAATATTTCAATCATCTTCATCTTCTAACATTGGAATTAGTTGTGTCACGTGGAATAGACTTGTGTCTTGATTTCTTTTTTCAGTTTTTATTTTAAAAATTGAGTTCGAAATCTTTTCATCTATTCTGAATGGTCCGATTCTTAGTTCTTCTAGTTTTTTCCTATTGATTTTATTCCCATTTTCTATGAATACCATATCTCCCACGTTGAATTCATGGTGTCTTCTATTTCTGTCAAATATGCCTTTATTATACTTATGTGATGCCAGTGTTCTTTCCATTGCTAATTTCTTATCTCTTACCCAGTCTTCTCCGCTTTTCTTCGTTTTTAGTTCTACCGGTATGTTACTGGTGTCTGTGCCGTATAATAAATACTCTGGTGTAAATCCTGTTATTGTATGTTCTAGACTGTTGTATTTATTCACACATTCTCTCGCTATTGATGTCCATGCCCTTTTCTTTTCCTCTTCGTTAATTTTACATCTTATTTTATTTACTAGCGTTTGATTGAGTCTTTCGTTTAAACCATTAGAGAATGGTGCATTTATTGCAGTAAAAATTAATTGTATTTCTTTCTTTTGTAAATAATCTTTAAATTCTTTCGAATTCATACCGGGGTACTGATCCGTTAAGATTGTTCCGATCTTTTCTATTTCTAGCACCTTTTGAACTAATTTTATAAAATCATTGGCGTTTTGAGTTTTTGATGTCAGAATAAACGCATATCTCGTGAAATGGTCGACAAGTAAATGCATATATTTCTTTGTCGATCTACTGCCTCCAAATCCTCCAATTGTATCTATGGACATCAATTCGAAAGGTTTAGTCGCTGGTCCTAATTGTGACATGAAACCGAATTTATGTTGTCCTCTCGATTTATTTTTAATACATATGTCACATTCTTGACATATTTTTTTTTATATTCTCCATTAAATTTTTAGCAGTGTAATATGGGCTTATTTTCATACTTGTTTGTGTTATCTCTGTGTGACACCATTCCTTGTGTATTTTCTTAATTAATTCGATACTGAACTTTTCGGATAATATTATTTTTTCTTTTTTTTTTACTTTTTTATAATATATTCCATTTTTCTTTCTTAATTTTCCTTTTTTATTTTGTACTAATTTGTTATTCGCCTGATCTAATTTTATTTCATCTATCTCAATAAAATTTACCGTTTTCAATAGGTCCTCTTCTTCTTCTATATTTGATTCTAGCACGGGGTTTCTACTCAAGCAGTCAGCTTCTATATTATCTTTTCCTGGGACGTATCTAATTTTAAAATCATATTGAGATAGGTAGTGGGTTAGATCGCCTAATTTTCGTCTGTTCGTGTTCTTATATTCATGTTTTCTAGTGGTTTGTGATCAGAGTATATTTCGAAGTATCTCCCTATCAGCCAGTGTTGCCAGTGCATTATTGCCTCTTTTATAGCTAAACATTCAAGATATATTGCATTTTTTCTTTTTTGAGTGTCATTAAGTTTCTTTGAGAAGTAGGCCACAGGCTTGTCTGTTCCATCCTCTTGTGTTTGTTTTAATATTGCACCTATGCCTGCGAGTGACGCATCTGTGTATATCTTGATTGGGAGATCCTTGTCGAATATCTGTAACACTGGTTGGGAGCATAGCATTTCTTTTATCTTTCTGAAAGTTTTTTCACAGTCCTCTGTCCACATGAATTTTACATTTTTCCTTAATAGTTGATGTAGTGGATCTAATAATATTGAGCTCTTTTCTATATATTCATGGTAAAAGTTTATCTTTCCCAGAAATTGTCTGATCTGTTTTGGTGTGGTAGGCGTCGGGAAATTTTTTATCGATGTTATATTATCTTTCAGTGGTGTAACTGTGTTTTTTTCTATTACATGTCCTAAATACCTAACTGAACTAGCAGCAAACGTACATTTCTCAAATTTTAATTTGAATCCTTCCTTTTTTATTGCATCCAATACTTTCTCAATGTGATGTAGATGTTCATCAAATGTCGGTGAATGTATTAAGATATCGTCTATATAGTTAATTGAAAATTCAGTTAGTCCATTTTTCCTCAGTATGTTACTCAGAATTCGTTAAATATAGCTGGAGACGTTTTTAACCCGAACGGTAGACATGTCCATTGGAAGTGACCATCTTGAGTTACAAATCCTGTTTTTCTTCTATCTTCGATTCTTAGTGGTATTGACCAGAAAGCGGAGTTTATATCTAGTGTCGTGAAGTATGTACATTTTCTGGCTCTTATTATTATATCATCTATTAAAGGAAATGGTTGTGCTTGGGGAACAATGTTTTTGTTTAAATCTCTGAAGTCTATGCACAGACGTGTCTTCCCTTCATTTTTTTTATATGCTAGCGTGACAGGTGCAGCAAAAGGACTATAAGATTCTTCGATTAAATTCTTCTCTAGTAATTTGGCTACTTGTTTTTCTATTTCTTTTTTGTCATCTATATTACATCTATATGGCCTTTTACTGCAGTATTTTTCCACTATCAAATCAATTCTAGCTTTATACTCATTAACAGTTCCAACATCGTATTTGTCTATTGCGAACATTGATTTGTTGTTATTTATTAGTCTTTCTATCTTAATCTTTTTATTTTTATCTAAATGTTTTATTTTTGCTTGGAGTTTGTTTGTCTCCACATGTTCATTAAAATTAACCGAATAGTTTATAGCTTTACTTTTCCTTTCACTTTGTAATATCCTTGGTTTTTTTATTTCTTCTTCTGTTTTCTGTGATACTTTTAAATTTTCATTCAATCTCAATTTGAACATGGGAATTAAATCTAATCCTATTATAAAATCTTCGAAATCTTCTCTTTCAACTATGTATATGTCTACTTCTTTTTCTATATTAAATATTTTTATTCTTATTTTTACCATTCCATTTGTATGATTCACACCATTGACAGATCTTAAGAATATTTTGTTTACATCCTCACTGTTATCTTTTATCTTTACCCATTTGGAGTTTATTAAGGAGACTTGAGAACCTGGATCATATGTTCCCATTATCTCTATCTTATTCTCAACAAGTATCTTAAGTCTGATCAATGGTGTGACTATTCGTTTTTTTTTTCTTTACTTAGATCTACTTCTATTACTGAATTACTTCCTATAGCTTTAGGTTTCTCTTTTTTCTCTAGTTTAAACCAACATTTCTCTTCTGGGTGGTATCTCACACCTTTACCCATATCTTCACATGTCTTGCATGGTTTTCTTTCTTCATTCCTACCTTTGTGTTCTGCTTTACCTTCTTTTTTAATTATTTTCTTTTTGTCTGTTATTCGTTCAAGTTTTTGTAAATTATTAATTAAATCTTTTGTATTTTCTATTTCATCCCTATCAATTTTCTCTCTGATAAATTCTGACAAACCGAATGCAATCCGATCTATCATTGTATCAGCATCCATGTTCTCATTAATTTCTAATAATAGTCGTTCTTTCTTTATTGCATATTGTACTAATGAACCTTCTTTGTACTTAAAATAATGAGCATATGTTCTGCTACTCCATCCTTTACTTGAAAAGGTTTCTATTAATGCCTGTTTCCATCCCTGCCAATCGTTTTCATGCTCTCTTTTTATTACTGTAGAAGTGTACCAGTCTTGGCAAGTTCCATCTAATAATACTCTCAATAATTCGATTTTGGTGTCATCTTTTTCTATTTTGAATCTCGCACATTCTTTCTCAAATGTGTCTAACCATTGTCTAACGTTAGATGTTTTATAATTAAATTTTTCTAATACAAATTTATCTACAATGTGTTTTAAGTTTCTGTCCTCTTCTTTTTTTCTGATTTTTCAACTAATTTTTCCAATATCTTTGTCAAGTTTGAGTGTTCTTCAATCTTCTCTGGAAATATTTGTCTTAAATATTTTCCTCCAAACTGGATATTTCCCTGACCATCCGAATATATCTCTTGTAATTCTTTGGACAGTGTTATCCATATTTTTAACTCATCATGCCTTCTTTCTAATGAGTTTCGTACCTTTTTGAAAGCATCCGTCTTTTTTAACTCCTCATGAAAATCTGCATAGATGAGTTCCTCTGGTATAGCATATTTTTCTCCTTGTTCTGTAATAATTGTGGTTATGGCAATCATTGTAGTTTTACTATCCTTTGGAGAAGCCACAGCTTTAAACCCAAATTTTAATTTCATTTTGTGACGAAAATTGTCGTTTTATAATATCTTTTTATCTCAGATGTTGGGATTGTTGGAATAAATAAACCAAATTAGTTTCTCTGTAAATAAGAGGTTATAATTATAACTATATCATTAATTCCAATATATACAATATTTACAAGTTACCTGTAAATAAGAGAAACGACAATTACGGTCAATTATTCGTCTCTCTTTCACAACTCTGCTTTTATCACTTTTAATATTTATTACAATTAACTATCTTTATTCAATATTACTATCATGTGCTCTGACAATTCTTCTGTTTACATCTCTGTCTCTTTCTATCTACCTAGCTGCCACATTAACATAAAGTACTCGACGAGACATCTAGCAGGTGTCATAGAAGCGCGCGCGGAGCATACTAAGCGCGCTAAATTTAAAGAGAGTATATTCTCTTTACATATATATATATATATATATATATATATATATATATATATATATATATATATATATATATATAATAGTTTGTGTGTCTCACTTTAAAATTATTATGTTCTGTTTAACAAGTATGTTTATAAAGTAATTTGTAAAAAATAATGAAAAGAGGGTCAAATAAATCTTATTACTTGAATGCAACAAACTGAATTGTTCAAACCAAGAACAAATACAGGAAACTACTTATTGAATTCAAAACAACGTGAACACAAAACTCAATTCCCTGAAAATACTGTCATGAGAAAACTGATAAAACTCAAACTCTTCAAATAGTGCAAATACTCCCACATCGAGAGTTACCAAATAAAAACTTTTATTATAGTTCAAGTATTCGGTGCCCGTGGCGCTGTCGGCAGCAGCAGTGAATTAGTTCATAGTTCACAAAGTGACGCATCCATGCACTTTGATCTCGGATAACTGATAGCTCAGTGGCGTAGGCAGGAGAAGGTAGAGTGAAAAACATTGATCACAATATCGAATGAAATTTTTTATCAAAAGCAATTACAGGCTCACCCTGCAGGTGGTCTGTCATTACAAGCGATTTATTAAAACAGAATTCTGTAATAACTCGACAAAATTGGTTGTTTTTTAACGGGAAATGAACATTAAAGGGACAATTTCAGAATAGAAATCTGTGTATTTGTGGCAGTTATGTGCCATAATTACAGAATATTGGATACAAAAAGTTGTTCGTGGTAGAACATTATACTCATCAAGCACTGTTAACACTTTTTGTTTTATAATGTACATCAGGAATTAATACATAAAAGGATTTGTAACCAGCAGTACATGCATGGAAGAATGAAAAACAACCATATTTCCCGTTTGCTCGGTGGCTTTTGATATAGAACTTTGTTTCTTTTTGCTGATGGTAACATTGTCACCGTGGAAGTAATGAAAAAAGTACAACGATTAGATAGATTATAATATATAGTTTCATTTGTAACAAGTTAGAAGTGTGATTAGTTCTGTGTCATACTCGTAGGTTACAGCACAGAGGCTAATGTGTTACTTCAATTTCTTGATTGCTCTTAATATTTGAAAAATAAATGGAGAATATAATAAATCTTAGTCTCCAATAAATATGAAATTTCCAGGTTTGTCTTTCTCGACTAGAGTTCTTGCAATTTCTTATTAAAATACTGCACTGAAATGCCATATGTGGCCACAGTTTATGAATAACGGAGAGGTGACGTCGCTATGATTCCTAAATGATATTATAAATTATCATACTTTCATAACAAACGTTTAAGAATTTACGATTTGTCAAAAACTACAACGCTATTTAAATATATATATATATATATATATATATATATATATATATATATATATATATATATATATATATATATATATATATATTATTTTAATCATTATTTCATCAGCATATCGGAACAATTGTTATCCAAAAATGATTGTATGTGTTGTTGATGTACATATTGTAACAAAAAAGGATGTTTGTTTCCTTCACTTTACACGCCCTTTTCTGAATAATTACAAAATGTGAAAATAATTTTTTGCATTTTGTATAGTTAATTAAATGATAAAATATTCCAAACTAATTAAATATTTGTTCAACTTTTAGATTGTTTCATTATTATGTTTTACTAAAAATCCTTATTTTTTCTTGTATCCCGTAACCTTTAAAATATTGAAATGAGAGGATGCTCTGATAAAGGCAGCTTTTAAAGAACTTACATTAAGAGGCGACCAAAAAAATTCATGTTAGTATCCCCTAAAACGCAAGAATCAAAATGACGCATGGTAAAATTAACGCGCTTCATGTATTAAGCGGGCATTACAACATGAAGTTTTTCTTTTCAAGTGATTTTATAATGACATTTCATAGCTAATTTGCCTATTGCAAAACATGCGGATAGATAGGAAATTTTAAGAAAAAGTACCGCAATTTCTTACACTTACGTAATTGTGCGAGAGACAAAACTTTTTAATGTCACTAGGAAAGAAAAACTTAATCATGTAATGCAGGTTTTACAGTGGCTATAATAAGATAGTTTTAGTATTGGGAGTAATTTGGATAAAACTAGATGTATTTCAGTGGTAGAGTGTCAAATAAAACAATTTGATTTTGTGACATTTTGCATTTTTCCTTTTCCAACGTTTTATATCATAAAAATATATTGTAATTTTGGCAAAATAGGTGGTAATTTTTTAGTCGTGAATTAACATATTATTGCCTCAGGATAAAAGTATATAAAACATGGAATGCCCGTTTTCATGGTCGCTGTTTAAAAGTTTAATCACTCTTATACATAGTGCGCTTTTTTGATTTTCGCTTTTATAGCATGCGCTATTTTTATCATGTGCCTTCATCATAATAAAGCTGAAGTGTTTTTATTTGTCGCTAATAATTATTTAGCTTCCAAATATTAGATCCATTCAAGAATATAATACGTTAGAATAAAGAAGTACATCTTTTTTGCTAAATCTCACACATCACATAATATTTTCCACAGAAATTATCTAGAGAAATTTATGGAATAGGTAACTGTTGAAAATATTATTTATTTTACTAATCTGTCAAAAAGTCTAATTGAATTTATTATTTATTGTTTCAAACTTCTTTATTAATAATTTATTTAATTTCATTGTATTATTGTACATCAGACAATGTGCAAGCACAAAGCATTAAATATGCAGCGTATCAACGAAATAATTTAGTTCCATTGCTTGGAAAATAGAGCTTATCATCCTAACGACATCCATTTTAATTTACCATACAAACACTTCCACAAAACAAGAAATTCCAGTCGTTACCCTACATCCATTTAAATAATGTATCGACTGGTGGGGTCACACGTACCTATTGTTACAAACAATATATTGTGTACACACCTATCACTGCGTAAATAAATCGATTTCAAGCTCGAGGAAATTCCTCCACAATTGTTATTTTCCACAACCGCCCTCTATTTCCAGGTTAATTCTAACGCATCAATCAGAACGAAACGCGAAAGCTTGTGAAAGTAGGGAGTTTGGTTAGTTGTACCCTATTTTAGTGTATAGTTTTGGGGAAATTAGTAATGGCTAGATGTATAATGGTAGCTATTGTTTTACAGAACAATGCGGGACAAACGTTAGAAACTAAGGGGAAATTAATTAATATAATGTATTCAATATGGCAGAGTAATTGTCTTTGTTAACGGTAGCACTAAAATGCATTTAAATTTTTAGTTTTAAGTCTACTATTAATATTTTCATAAAAGAATATTAAAACTGCAATAGTAAAGGCTATTTTAAATTTACTATATTTAAAATCAGTTTAACGTCTGGGATTATATTTCATTTTAAAAATTCATATAAATGCAAATTTACAATTTATAAATTATACTTATTAGTATATCAATAACAACCAAGTTACGAAGGAGTTGAGACAAACGAACGAAATTTTGAATACCCTTCTGCAACGATTGTTTTACACTAATTTACCTGTTTCGGATTTCATTTATGTACATTATTTATTTATAAAAATAATTATCACATTGTCAACAAAACTCGTTTAAGAATGAAACATAAAATGTGCGAGAGTATGCCGATTCAAAGAATATGAATTAGAAATTTTGCTATATCAGAACAATAATTACAAGTTTGTTCCACTTTCAAAATGGTTAAGTTCAAATTAGTTCGAATTTCGGCGTTATTATTTCAAAACTGTAGGTAACTGCAACAGCCATTGTACCATTCTACTTTCAAACATTTCCTTGATATTAAAAGGTTAGTTTTATTTTAGTAATTAAATGTCAAAACTATGAAGATAATATGAAATTAAAATCTGGTATTACTATTGTTGAACAAAAACCGTTTGATTTCAAAATTATATGCTAAAATTTTAGTTGATCTTGAAATACATAAACTTTTAAGTTTATAACTCTAATATAGTGAAGGTGTAAGCACACAAATTTAAAACTTATATCGTTAAAGTCTAACTTACTGAATTAACAATATACTGTAATATCGTAAAATGGTTAGGCGTGAAAAGTATATTTACCTGTAATATTTATTTCAAGTTCTACGGTTTAATGTTTATTTAAAAATTTAATAAAACTGAATGATATTATTTATGAACATTTCAATGATCAACAAAAAATAAAATTTTCGGCCTATGACTCAACTCTTCTTGCAATAATATAGTTGGGAGTTATAGTTCTACTTCGATATAAGAGCGTTTATTGTCGTCTAGGTTTCACTGAAAAAAAAAAACAAATAAATTGGTTATCCACTATACAAACTTCTTATGCATATACCTAATTCTGAATTTGATTGTTTAATATTTATACTTGACACACCTTTAACATGTATACTTTAGTGTATATTAAATTTGGAAGCAGATACGAGATACACTTTTGTTAAAAATGACGACACTGAATTAATAGTCAAAATGGATCCAGGTTATTCCGCAAACCTATTATAACGATTTTGATACATCCTTATACTATGTGCTTAAGGAAGCAAAGCGAAAATCTGTACAAACAAATTTCCTGTTCTGTTTTTAGGATAGCTTCCTATTAAACAAGTTCAAATAACTGTATATATTAATGACGTTTCCACCAAAAAGTATAAAATTCCTCTAAATGTGTTGTTAACCAAAGGGTATAATTATAGTAATTTATATTTATACGCAATAATGAATTATTTATCATGTGAACCATTAAAACGTGTGTAATGGACAAATAATAGTTCTCGTACATCGCCAGCAGTTGAAACAAAATTAATTACTTTTGTGGACAAAATAAATTAAAGTTGTAATTTATTTTCGGGTTACGCAAGAAATTGATGTTAAAATGAATTATCGTTAGTGTTTGTTATTTTCCGGGATTTACGAGAAATTATACCAGAGACAAATCATTTAGAAATTAATTAGGACTGAGTAACTTGTTTTAATTACTTTTCCTATGTCATTAAAAATCATTTAAGGTTTAAGTGTAATAGTTTTGTAAATACTTGCAGAGAAGCATAGAGAGAACCTTTATACGTGAAACGTGCTTCTGATCAAAATAAGATTCGATGAAGTTACTGAACGATGCTAAACAAAATAAAGTACATATTCTGTTTGCTTTTATTGTAAGGTGTATTTTTCTTTGAACAGTTGTATCTCAGTAGACACTCTAAACTCTACTACCTACAACGACTGACGGAAAGTCGCAGATGCTCTGAATTATTAAGTTGTCTCGTTCCAATACTTTCTAGTATTTGACAAGCGCAGAAGTCAACGGACGACCTTTGCCCTGTAGTAGGTAGATAGTAGAAGAAACATCAAACAGAACGTAAACGAATTCGTAAAATGTTTATTCTTCTTTGCAGTTTGTACGGTGATCAAATTAATGTTATTTTGTTACACTAAATAAATATTTAATTTTATAAGTTCTGAAAGTCTTTTAAACTTATTATTTTTTTATTTTAGACTGAAACTTCAAACAGGGTTATCTTCATCTTCGAATATTTAATTTATTCATACATTGCAATATTAGGTTTTGTTTTGTCGTAGTGTAGTTACCAAGCGTTTCCAATCATCATATGCATGTTCAGTTTAGTGTTTGCTGAGCACATATTAGCAAGTTAATTATTAACTAGTTATTCGTATACAAATCGTGGGAATAACTTCTTATACTACACACAAGAAATAATTAGTCAGAAGCATGGGTAGTAAGGTATATTTGAATTTTCAAATGTTGCAATTGGATTTGTTGGTTTCCTTGGATTAATATATAATATTAATTACACAATTTTTATATACATTGGTGTAAACTTAGCTTGTTTGCTAGTAACTAGAATGTTTTTCGTATAATATGGAATAATGTGATGTTGAATTATTATATGTTACAAATACAATCCAAAGCTATGAAAACTGTTTGGTGGTAAAATTATATGAATACAAAATTAGAACATTGAATATAATAATAGCTGCGAATATGTACTTGAATCAATAAACAAAAATTCTAATGTTTCAACGTACATTCGTATATAGGATAAATATTTCCGTGGTAACCCATCGAACTATGCATCATGAAACCTTCATTTGTCATTTTGATGTGTTCAGTCGGTAAACTTCCGAACTTGTCATGACACAAATTATCCCCCTCATAAAAATCGCGTTGCTCTATATAACTGGGACAGGACGAATCCGTAAACTAACAATCACTTAATCCACATTAATAGTTTTATTCATTCGTAATCATTCCTTCACACAACAGACTCTTAATCATATCCTTTCATTTATTCCTTGGATGCCCAAATAATTGTTCACTCTCAATCTTGTTTCAGTTCCACACTGATAAAAATGTTTTCTTGGAACAAACATAATCATTTTAAATGAAGAGAAAAATTGATGTGAATATTGCCAATCCGATTTCGTTTTCATTGAAAACTTTTATAGGTTTAATAAATATTCTATTATGAAGATTAATATAGTTTTAAATGAACATATCAAAGTATTCAACTGAGACTAATTATAGGGACGAAGTAGTTTGAATAGGAGTAGGTAGTTATGTTTAAAAATGATATCGTTTTAAATAAAAACGTTTTGTTTAAAATTAAAACGACTTTATTTCATTATTTTAAAAACAAAATTTAAAATATATTAATTTCCTTTCAATGCAGAAAAAAGAAGAAAAATAAAATTTATATTCAAAATTAATATTTTTTTGAATTGATCCTAATCATTTTGCAGGAGATAAAATTTTCTACTACGAATGTATACAAAAGGAAAACTGAAAAATTTCTTGAAACAAAAAGAGTGCAGGTATATTTTTAATTTTCATCAATGTAAAATTACATTAAAATCTATTTTTCACTATACTTCTTCATTAAGTAGTAATGTTTAATACTGGTATTTCAAATTAACGTATCAATTTGTGCAGAATTGTAGTATTTAGTGGTAGCTTTACAATCCAAAAAGACATCAACTCTTCTCGCTATGCGGTGTGCAAACAATTACAACTCTGACAAGACCAGAAACAATCCGCCCTCTCCATTACAATGCCAGTACACGCGAATATTTAAGGACACATTTCCGGTATTACCACATGCGATAAACTTGTAATTTAGTTGCAAATAGTTAATCCTTTCACAGTTGCATCGCAGCGCATTTACCGATCCCTGCTACATGCATACTCATACAGCACTTGGCGCAGTCGGTAGGATTCAGTGCTAGAGACGTGTTACACGCGCTGAGCCCACGGCTAGGCAGGATGCTAGCCTTGTACACCGTGTAATCCTGTACAGTGGCATGTTCCTGCTGAGGTGATTATGTGCAGCAGGATTGGAATGAGTATGTGAGGACAGAATCGTGGAAGTGATACTAATCGATACTGGTTAGGGAGGCTAGATGATCTTACTAAGCTGCATTGAATTTGAATGACCTAACTATCAATTAATTTATTCTACACGTAAAAAATGCCACAGCAGATTATTAATATACTAATATAGTAATATATACGTAACAAAACCAATGGACGAACTATATCTACAGAGATTTATTGATAGAAATGAGAAAACGAATATATACGTCCTTCCACAACCACATTCGTTTCCAGTTCTCAACGTCCATTTCCTGTGTTCATTTATTCAGTAAGGGTCAGGGTATACTATGACTTCGTGACTTGCACACGAGCACCAATGTCTTTATCAAAGCATTTAGCATTGTCCAAAGGCGTCATCACCAAAACGTCATATTCACCACTTCAACAGACCTGAATCCGTGAAACCTGCACATGAAACACTTACACATGTAACTACGAATACATTCATTCGTGATGTGTAGTGTGATGGTCTCATGTTTATGTAGAGATTACAATCCAGTGTTTTATGCCATGTTCGTTCACTTGTTGATGATGTTTAGCATTTGCGTTTGTAGAAGTTTTTTGGTGTGTTACGGATTAAAAGATCAATTATGATAGCGTGAATTGCACTGCAAAGCATCAAGATTTACGTGAAGTGTTTAATGAGAATTTTGTTTGGAAATGTCGAAAAGAATACTCAATGTTGTCTGTGATAATTAAATATGTAGCGAGGAATAAGTTTATGGTCGCATCGACGTGCCAAACTTAAGATCCTCAGTTCGATTCTTAAAGCCAACGACCAATAGCGTCATAAAAAACATTATCCTTGTGATCCGGTACTACCATATATGGGAGTTACTATTCGACGTCCAGTAACTATACTTCACTCGTTATAATATATTTATTTATTTGAAATAGCCACTAAAGTGCTCAAAAATCGTCATTAAAAGTTCAGAAATTGTCAGTAACCCATTATACGACGATTTTGAGCAACGCACTGGTGGCAACCGTAAAACAATTATTGTGTAAGTAGGATAATTTTGACTGATATATGACGTATTGTGGTAAATTTATACGTAAAATGAAACAATATATGCAAGAAGAATTAATTAATTAATTCCGATGAAGAAATTGAGGACAAAACACATAATTTTGAGTGTTATTTACAATAACTTCAATGTTCGAGATTGGCATCACTGAGTGTTAGTTTCAATTGACAACTGACAGGTGTATAAACTTAACCTATATAAATTTTTTACAGTTTATTCTAATTTTAGATAAAAAATAAAATTTAATATGTACCGCGGTTTATTTTCGTGATAAAAAATTAAACTTCAGTGCCTTGATACATAAATGACTAATATTTTACTGATGGTAGTAGTAGTAGGAACGCCAATTTAAAAGTGTGGTTTGGTCACCAAACGACTTTTCATTGATATATGAATCTGTATAGGAATGTTTAATAATTTTAATTTTGACATATAGAATAGATGTTTAATTATTTGATTGGGTTTAAAGTAACTATGATTTTTAAATGTTAAATTTATATATAATTTAGTTTTTTTTTCAAAATTGGAAGCATCTATTAGAAAATTCTATTTTTTATTCCAAATACTATTGTATATACCGTTGATTTGAGTTTTAGCTGATACCATATTTCAAATTAATTGAATATCTCTTAAACGTCCACTTCCATTTTTGCAACCTTTATAAATATCAACTTCATTCTTCGCATTGTCACAAAATTTTCAGTATATTATAACAAGAGAGTGAGAATAAACTGAAAATAATTTGACAGATCTTTCGAAAACTTGTTGCCCCTACGGGCTTTCGTGGCTATAGCCAAATGGCAACAAGTTTGAGAAAGATACTGGAGAATTATTTTCTAATTTATCTAACTCTCCAGTTATATTTAATTAGACTATTTTTTAACACGTGACATACAATGACGCATTTCTTTGGTTTTAAGAAACGTGCAAAAATAATCATTATAAATTTATATCATCATTCCCTATACTCAGTGATAAATTTTACGCGTGAAGTGCGTTTATCAGCCGTAAAGTCACGTCCCTCAAAAATATTCATGGAGGGGAATCTACAGGGGAAATGTTATATGTTACACTACGTATAAGAAAACAAAAATGAGATGTTTTTATTATTTGGCACTCGTGTTTATTAGTTCTTTTCGAAAATTTGTCAACTAAAACTATAAAGTTTTTTCAGACAGTAACTTTTAATTTGACGTTTATATTGATTTCTACGAGTATTAAATTTTAATTGTCAAAAATATGTGTGCTACTGATCAATATTGTGTAATATTCTCAAACCAAAGAGGAATGTCTCTTTGGGTGTGTTTAGAAGGAAACCATTTGTTCAATGGTTAAATTAAAGTACACGAATCATGGTTACAGAATGTTCCTGCACCGCAAAGTGAACTGAATGCATTCGTTTAAAGTTCAGCCTGGTTCACAAGATTTATTTCGTTAATTTTAACTTGCTGGAAGTAAAATGAAGCTTTTAAGAGGGAATTACAGCAAACGTCAAATCCATAAGAAAAAGATAGTTCTGTACGTTCGTGTTCTATTTCTAAAAGATTGTTTATTGTTTGCCAAAGTTCGAAGTGTACAACAGCTTTGCTAGTTTTATTATTGCTTGCGATTTGAAACAAAACTATTATTGAATATAATAGGTAAATTGAAAACAATTCTGGTGTGTTAAATGAAAATTTCATCGGTGTGTCGTTGCAATGAATCTATTCATCAATTATTTTATCCATTAATTATCATTAATGCAGTAATAATTCACCGAGTATTCTACGTTGCATAAACTGCATTTAAATTGAATGCAGTCGTTTATTATTTGTGATCAAAATTAATTTCCAATTTGCTCTATTTTCTAAATAGCATAAATTTACAAATATAAAGAATGTCAATGGTTTGTACAAGATTTTTGAGAAGTACATTTGACGACTTGTAATCCAATCACCAATATATAATATTACTATGGCTTCCACTTCCGAGCATATTTACAAATTCACATCTATTCAACAAATCTCTGAATTGACTTTTGATCAAAGAATTGGGTAAAATTTCACTACAAATAGTAATTAGTCTAGCTTATATTTTCTCTTTTTTCATTAGATAGCCATAATAAATCGAACATTATTATTAGAACATTACAAACGGCTACATATTAAGAAATAATTGTTGTGGCTCGTAGAAAAATTATGAGTCAATTAGCGCCTCCAATATTTTTTTAATCGGTTTAAATCTGAATTTTTGATTGTGTATAGATCTGATTATGCGAATCGTCAAATTAAACGAACATAATACTGTATCAAGAAATGAATCAAATGGTGTGATAATAATATACTTATTCGTATTTCATTTTCATTAGGTACATTTTAGTTTCCAAATAATAATTATTGTAGTTTAATGGTACGGATAACATAAATGCTATGCTGAATTAATAATATTTGGCACTACAGCCCATGCATAGCCCATGGCTTTATTGCACAAGTATTTTGTAACTTGTCTCCGTCTTTTGTTTTAGACGTTACCGATATCTTTATTTTCATTTTATAGTGAGTTCTACTACTGTTCTTTTGCCCTTCTCCTTAGTCATCAAACTTCATTTCAAAACCTTTTGTGTTGATTTGTTTTCTTCAAATTCAGAATTAGCTGCGCCAATGAAAAAATTAATATTTTAATATCTTTGCCGGCTTCAGGAGATTAAACCCATGTTTACATGCACAAAAGTAAGCATGGTAAGTATGTCATAACTCTATGCTGTACGGTAATGTACTGACCTGTCAAAACAGTCAAGAAAATGAAAATAAAAGACAATGAATTATTACACGCTATTTACACGCGGAATTAAGCTATTCAGAACTTTACCTGCTGCGTTCCAAATATTTTCAGGCAATTCAGCATCGCCAAAATCCACTTGTATCTAGCCATTATTTATATGATATAAAACAAGTTAAATAAAAACAAACAGACTTGATCACCTTTTAAAATTATTACAGACGTTATTCACAAATAATTTAAAAAAATAATATTCATTAATGGCATTAACGTCTTCATATTCATATAGGCCTAGATGTCATAAAATCCTCGTTCTAAGAGATCAGACTTCAAACTGATATCTGCGGCTGTTGTGATACTCATAACATTTCTAGGAATATTAATAGCTATTAAATTACTAGGAAAACTAAAATAAAAACAGTATTATTACTAAGGGTAAGTAAATTAGGATATCGTTACATCGGCAAATTTTGAAAAGAAATACACTTTACTAACATCCTCATTCCCAGTGTTAGATAAATGGCGTAATGATGTAATTATCAATACTATTTACTATTTTACGAAAAGTGGTTCTCAAATGTTTCAAATTTGCCGCTACATGTCCTCCGTAGCGCCTGCGCCTCGATTATACTGTGATGTAATATTCATCGGCATCTCATCGCGGGTGTTGGGGATGACACCACGAGACCAGCTGTACAGGGGGGCAGGGGCGGCCCTGATATCGACCCGAATTTGCCACTTGTGTTCGCATCCAACCGCGCAATTTGTCGCCTGCCATTGGCCGCCCGCCGTCACCGCCGCCGCCATCGCCCACCAAAGCGATCGTGAAATGATGTATCTCGAACTTTTGTGCGCGAGATGTAAATAAGTGCGCCTGTCGCTCGAACATAGTTGTTCCGGCCTGAAAAATTTCCACAACTGATTGGAAAGTTTAGAATTGATTATTTCTGTTCTGTTCAGAACAAAATGGAATGTCGTTGATGCGAATGAGGCTCGCCCTGCATCGAGAAACATGATTGAAATGTAGATCATATCGCTGTCTACAAATATTGAAAATTGAATATATTAAAATATGTCCCATAACGGAAATGTGTCAATATAATTAAAAAAAAGGTTTAAAAATACAATAATAGTTTCTTTTGTAGGGTCATAAATCCTTTCCTCTTGGAAGCAAGCGCAATTTTACTTAAAATATGTTTTTGATTCAGATTAAAACTTTAAGTTATAAAATACGCTATAAAATTTGAAAACACAAAGAAGTAAGAAAAATGGATCCGAATACTAAGGCTAACAAGGTGAAATTTGTTGTATTGTAAAAGGAAGGGATAATGTTTTTTACTTTTCAAAAAAATACAAACATTTATGCATTGTATTGTAACATGTACTTATAGAATTTCTAAAAAATATCTCACATTTTGAATAATATACCAAAACATTACCTATGAGGACTATTTCTAACTTATTGTATACGATGTTGCAATACGACGCATAACATAACAATTATATTAATGCAAATTGTAATTTATTTGTTGCATGTTTATATTTATTTAAGGATATGACTCACCTATACTACGTCATAATTTTGAAATAATTAATTACAACATATTTGCCATTATTACACGCATTCAAATTCTATGAAATTAATATGCGGTGTAATTAATTATGGAAAATATGTTTTAGGAAAAGAAGCTAATATTATTTTACTATATACATTTGTAATAATAATTACTAGACGTTGTTAGTATATACGAGTATTTTCAGAATTCAATGCGAAATATGTTTTCACATTGTACATTGAATTATATTTAAATTTAATGCTATTGTAACGGGTTAGTTCGGCCCTGGAAAGACAGCGCAGATGATGACTCATCGTTCGAGTGAGTTCTCGAATTGTTCCATAGCCGAAGCTACACAAACTCTCTAGATCGCCAGTGTAACAGATATATAAATGCACTAGCCTGTTCAGGAAGTATCGAATAAAATGGAAATAAATAAAACGTTTGCATAGTGAATATAAATAGTGTACATAAATATTTCATGTGTAATATTATTAGTTATTATTGATTTGTTGATATTTTGTGTTTATTAATAAGTGTTTAAAAATAAATAAATAGTACCAATAAATATAAGTGTTAGTAAATAAATTCTTTGTGACTTTTAATTGTTGATTATTATACTTCACCGAACCCGTCAGTTACAAACCTAACAGTATTAAGCAAAGTGCAAATTTTGATGAACAATGTGATGATTATTAGAATAAATTATTTTGTTTAATTGTGTGGAATAACCATTAATATTTATTTGATTACAGGAATAATATTTGTCGTTGCACCTGTGTATAGTGAAAGGTTTAAATCGTGTTATTTTTTTGTTATGTTCACCCAGTCTTAGATCCAACTCATTTGAAGTAGTCCACACCCACATCCCAAGTTTTATTTTGATTTAAATGCAAATATAATAAATTTTAAATACTAGAAGTTCAGATATAATTAATACATATGCTATACATTTTTAAAATTACATTCTTTAAGACAAACTGCAGTGGGTAAAAATTTTGCTACTAATTTAATTATTGCTCTTGATAGAATTATGTAAATAATTACCTACTTTTAAATTTTGCTAAATATTTTACACTTAATCTAAAATTATTTATACTTATCACAGAACATAAATTTTATACAATAACCAGTAATATTTTTAAACCAAAATTATTATATTTATTATGTAAGCTTTTCAGGTTTCTAATATTTTTCTTCAGTTGTTTCTCTGTCACTTTTACTCAATGACATACTTTCACTAAATGTAAAGCATCACATTTGTGCAGATGTGGATACATGTTTGGCGGCAAAAGGGATTTTTTTGCATTGTTTATCACTAGTTGCATACATTACATTCAAAGAATTGTATACTTTGCGAGAAGGCCGCTTATTTTAATTTAAATATAATGAAAAGGAAGTATTAATAATTTATTTTGCATTGAAAATACAATCGCAAGAGCTATAAAATATTTAATTTCTCAGATCATAACCAAATCTATAGGCAACTCGCCACAAAAGCACCGCTAAACTTTTCTTTGAGGAAAAGTAAATGGTATGAAGATGAAAATTGTATTTATTTGTTTTGTAATAAGAAGTTGGCGGCGAAAACCCCTAGGAGAAATTTCAATTTCCCTGTAAAATTTTAAAGTCTTTCTCAGATATAATTAGAAAAACAATAAGTTAAATCAGCGGAAAATTAATCACCCGTAAGCTTTGTTCATGCTTGTATTATCATTTTATTGTATATAAATGCTAATAAAAATAAATGATAAAAATGCTGGCCTTGCGTGCATAAATTCCAGCTGGTCACAGTAAAAACTCTTTTAGTTGAACGTAATTAAACCACAACAAAAGAATGCACTGTGCTACTAAACTAGAATGTAAATTATGCCGTCGGTGCTAACAAAATAGTGCAGCAAGTACCAAGATTCCTCCCTCGCAAAGACGTGAAAACAATGCTGTGACACGGGAGCACACCTTTGTAATTCTCCAAAACCGAGACGAAAAACAATTAACCTAAAGCAACAAAACATGAAAGCAATTTCATAGAGATTTCGCTCTCGTGACAGGGTGCATAGCGACACTGTGACAGAATAGCGAGAGTGTGTAACAATGTTGGTATTCATGATAGTATTATCTTTGTTGTGTCGTATGTGTTGTGTACTGCATGTTCTATGGTGCAAGTCATGTGATTGTTTCCATGTAGTAATTATTTTGCTGTACAGCAAAAACTAAATTATGGCAAATTAATATTGGAGGTGAAATTTGACATTAAGGGTTTGTCGATAATAATGGGTTCGGATTGAAAATGTAAGCTATTGAATACAAAAAGAGAAGTAGGTACATTGTTGTAATACAATGATGGATATTCGATATTTCGCTTAAATAATTGGGCTGAAATTTTGTTTAGTTTTTTGCGAAAGGTTACTTATAACAAGTTTAATTTAATTATACTCAAAGTTGAACTTTTTCTATGTTTTCATATTTGATTGCATTATTGATAAAATAGAATGTGGAGATGATATAAGGGCATTAATAATCATGTGCTGGCATCTAAAATCGGTTTAATAAACCGCATAAAAATTTATAAAATGCATATTTTGGCATTTAATAGTAGGTATATTATGTATTTATAAACGTATTTTTAAAAACGAGTTTTTTTAGGAACGACATGTGCGAAAGCGAAGCGAGTGTATAAAAAAGAGAATCTAGAGAGTTTATACAATGAATAACATACTATACTTTTTTCAACGATTAATTAAGGTTAATAAAGATAACAGAAAAATGTATTTAATATAAAACATACTTATTTTGGTTAATACTTATGAAATAAAGGGTTATTTGATGCCATGCAAACTACTTGTTTGTAACTGGACATTTTTATATTATCGGGTGGTATTTTAAAATGTCTATTTTAGTTCACCTATTAACTGGGATTAGTTCATTTGGCACAGCTGTATTTTTGATTGAGATTAGTCGAGATTATCGTCATATTATTTCAAAATGATTTTTGATTCAATTAAAAATATTATAATTATAATCATGAAGAATATTTAGAATCCTATGGTCGACAATTTTCATTTTACTTTACTTTACTTCCTTCCATAAATACCTTTGAGGGAGTCGTAATTTGACAGCTGGTAACCGCACTTAACGCGTAAAAATATGTCACATAAACATACCGAGATCTGCGAAAAAAAAACGATTACACAAAAAATGGTAAATTGCGTGATATATGTTTTTATTGTTTTTATTGTTAGAATGTGATCAAATGTCATCTGACTTTTAACTTCATTTTCATATTTAAATTATTCTTCCTTAAATTTAATAAACTAGCATTATTCTGTTCATATCATTTCCTAATATCTTATCATGTAGGTACTGAGATTTTAGCTAAGCAGAGAGATACACAAATAAATTGCTTAATGTCAAGACGATAGAGTACAATAGTATTTGTGTGAGTATATAAGTTTAAATAGTGATTGTAGAGCAAACTTTTTTTCAAAAACGATTGCTGCTTGGCACCTATTACATTCATTAAAATAACCTTTCGAATTAAATTTATTATAACTGAGAAAGAATTTATTCAAGACGATTGTAGTATTCTTGAGCACCGTATTCCATCTTTTTAAAACTGTTAGCCATAAAAACTTGCAAACATGCCACACGAGTTCCCCGTTGGAACAAAATATGAATACGTTGAACAAAAACATGTCATTATCCGTTTACTTTGCTAAATTTAGAATAGTTGCCGGTGGCATGACACAAAATCAATATCGAAAAAAGAATTCAACGATGAAAAATGGCGAGGGCGCAGCTTTCAATGCACTTGTTGCAGCAAGACAGCGCCCGGAGACTTCCCCCATATATTAAAACACAAATACGAATTATCCGCCAAACTCTCATTAATATTTATGTGGAGTTAAAAACAGAAGAGAAGAAAAATTCGGATTAGCATAAAACCAGTTTCCAGAATTTAAGAGATTCATTCTGTGAGGAGGGCAGGGCACAGGGAAATGTTGGCTTTCACTTTTCCGCGAGGAGGATTTGCATAACTGAGACGATGGCGAAAGGCGAGCGAACCGGGAATCGTCGCTGGGATCGGAACATCGCACGGCTGCGAGGTCACGTTCTACAATTACTTTTGGGACGCGCCGTATTTTTGGTGATTACAAAAATGAATATTGTTATTAGTTTATTGGCGTAGATTCGTGATAAGGAATGGATTTTCATTTTGGAAGTACACAGCATGGATGTCCATACTGATTGAAAATGTAGGTAATTCTCAAAAAATGAGTGTTACAAATTTTAAAACAGCAATGGCCCTTTCCCACGTTTGTGCACTTTTTTAACACCATAATTGTGTGAAAATTATAATTTTACAACGTTTCCCTTGGAATTAGTCCAGGGAATAGAAGTAGAAAAAGGGACTCTCCTTGCAAAAGGTCATGTAGTTCCAATTTTTTAACATGTTATATAGGCGAAATTATTTTGTACAAATTAAGGGCCGGTCTTATCATCTACGAATAAAGTTCCGAATAAGTTATTCGTCGAATAAATAAACATTTACGCAACAAAAAATGACAGAACAATTTCTATCATTTGAACTTTGATTTCGATGCGATATTTTTCATCTATTCTGCGAATAATTTATTCGGTATTTTATTTCGTAGATGGGAAGAGGCCGTAAGTGATAGAAGTCCTCGTACACCACTTAATCACTTGTGAAGAAAATGGCTACTTTCATCACTAACTTGCTGGAGGGAAATGTCATTTTTACAAGTGACGTAGAAAAATTTTATTTTTGGATGAAAGGGTTTTGTTTAAGTAGAGGTAACAAGAAATCTACACGGTGAAAAATGGTGTTGATATTTATAACAAAAATTCATTTGTCGGCATTTTGTAGTTATAATTACTGAAATTTTTAGTTCTGTGATAGAAAACTTTTAAAATATTATGTCACATATACATTTTCTTTTTGTTATTACAATTAATAAAATTTAGTTCAGATATATTTGTTCTGAAAGATAATATTATATGTTGGTCGTAATAAATTATAATATCATTTGTGCTCGATACAAAAAGGTATTGTAGCAAATAAGAGATTTCATTTGTGGTTGTGACAAAATAAATTTTGCTGACTATATTTTGTTACATAGGAATAATATAATTTTGTAGAGACAACAAACGGTTGTTGTAACTAATACTATTTTAACGAACACGACTAATATATTTTGTAGTGATAAGAAAAATATTTTGTATATCGTGCCACTCTTTGTTCTCTCGTCAGGACTTCTTCAGACGCTAACGAACAGCATTAGTATAAGCACTACGTATTGGTAACATCACGTAATACTAAAAGTTAAGCATAACGAGAAGTAGTTGAGGCAGTGAATATATACGTAAAAAATGTGGATGAATATGTATGTACGTAACATGTTGAACAAGTGGGGATTAGCATCTCTTGAGAATAACTTTGCAGGTAAATATTTTATCGACAAAGTTGCATGTTATCTTTTAGAATATACCTAAATATTAAAATGTTGTCCACGCATAATATTTTTCATATTTTGGACTCTTCTGTTTAAATCATCCAGTCGTTAGTTAATAAAAATTACAGAACTTTACCAAGTTAGTGTTTCATTTATTAAAATATGAGTTCTAAAAGCTTTTTTTCAATCTCTTCTGTTTAATTTTGATGATATTAATATTATTTATTTCTTTTTTTATACTAGATAACTTTATTGACAAGGATGCATTTAACCTCCTCGAGACAGTACAGTACAAACTACAGAATTGGGACTGAGACTGAAATTTCTACAATATTTTATACAAAACACCTATTGTTTTATTTGATCAGGTTTAGCACTGAAATTTCTCTATATGTACTCATTACTAATTAATGTAATAAAGTAAATTTAATAGTTTGTAAGGAGAATGGCATAATTGTAATGTGTCCCCAATTTGCAATGATTAAATTTATTGCTGTTTCGAGTTATCATAAAAACATATATTTTCTTAGTAATATATGTATTAGAATTAGAAGCATTTTCATCTCTTTTATAAATAATGTTCAATTAGAATTATTTTTACTGTGTGATTATAATGTGCACAAAACTGATATCCTTTGCATAAACAATAATAAAATCATTAGAAATCGGGGACACATAATATTTTGGTTGTTAATTGTTAGTGAAATTTGATCACAATAATTTTTATTTTATGTACATATTTAATAAATAATAAATACAACACATTTTCTTAGTTTTTACGACATATATAAAACCTGTATCCAAACAAAAATATATTAAAATATTCAGCAAATGAAATTTGTTATGAACACATTATTTTTTACTTGAATCAAGTTATAGTATTTGTTATTGGAATTAAACATTCAGAAGTGTAGTCCACAAATAACATTTGTTACCCTGACAAATATTTTCATAGTAAAGATTACTAATTTCTATTAGTTATTATAACAAATATATTCCAGCAAAATTGATTTGGTAAACTAAACAGAAAAAGTTTGCTCGCTCTATATTGACTAAAAAATATTGTCAGTGCCACTAAAATTTCTGTAACCGTAGCATGGTTTTTTTTACCGTGTAAGGTAAGGGCCCAACAATATTGATTTTTATCGAATTTTACAATTTTATCTCACTTTTAAGTAAAACTATGAGTAACACATCGAACTGTGGAACATACATAAATTATAGAAATAACCCATGTGACTTTCCCTCAACAAATACTTCCGGGAGTTGAAAATTGACGGTCGGTAATCAAACTTTACAACTTAATGAGATCTTTTATATGCAGATTTCCACATTTAATATTATAAGTAATATGCGTGACGATATTTATTAATTTATTTACCTGAATATAATTTTTTCAATTTATATTATTTATATATTATAGACTTGTTTCGAAGGATATACTGTTTAATTCAACTGATCCTCGATTTTTCTATTTTTTTAAGTATGGTAGAAACAGCATTTGAAAAAATTAAGAATCTAGAACTAGTTGTAGTCACTAAAATTCAGTAAATTATGTAGGAAATAATTTATATTGGGATTCTGGGAATTATCTTAAAAATATATAACTTTTAAGAAATCTATAAGTCGAAGGCAAATAGATTTTCATAAATCGGTTTTCTGAACGCAAGTCTATAACTTCTAATTTCTATTACTTCCCCTTAAGATATCTTAAAACCAAGACTGCCACTCTTTGGAAAACAAAACATGTATCTACGTACGTTTAATACTTCTAAAATACGGGTAATATTTTATTTACAGCTACATTATTTAACGATATTTTGTATTAAAACGAACTGATACTATTAAAATAAATTTAAAAAAATGTAAAATTCTTAAATGCAAATAAACATTAGTTATTTTTCTTCACTGTTTCATTGTCAATTGACAAAGGAGGGTTATACAGAAGCAAATTTCCGTGTTGCCATCTATTGATGTTTTCATTCAACCACTATGAAATCCACGTGGGTGTCAATTGGTGAAATACAAACAAAACTATGTCAAAATTATAGTTCTTCAAATGATGCCAAATATGAAAAATATAATGTATTTTAAGTGTGTTTGGTTTGTGCAAAAGTGACTCCTGTTATTACAATAAAAAATATATGACCAGTGTTAAATTTATTAAGTTTCATAAATCACAAACTTTAAAAATAAAAACAACCTTGTTAAAACACCATCTCAGACGTCAAAACATGGATGTTTGTATTACTTCCATCTCAACTTTTACCTCATCTTTCTCTTTCTTGCCTGTGACGTCAAAATCATAACCCTCCATTATCAAAAGTTGACAGGATAATATATGTCAAACTTCTTAATGTGCTCTGCGTTGATTACAATTAAAAATGAGGTAAGATTTTATTATTATTTGTCATTTTATATATTTCTATTGATTCAGATTATAATAAAAAGACAAAATTATTTTACAGCATAAAGAAATCGAACAAAAAATACGATGAAAGAGCAGCATGTGACATATTTACAATACATGAAGGGAAATTATGCCTTTAGATCATATACATTAAACCACACACTAGGTGACAATTATTTAGAGCAAAAATGGGAACAATTAATCGGAAAATTAAATGTTTATTCTGCAATTCAATTGGGTTCATTGCATCCTTTATATTTTTCTTATGATTCGTATGTGATTACTAAAAATATAGCATGGTTAACGTCAAATATTAACAAATGTTAATAAATTTTATTTATACAACGTAAATATTACTTACTGTTCATATTCATCCTCCAACAATAAATGCACAAGTTATAAAATTTGAAAATTATTATCAATTTTCAAGCTATTTATTATGTCTATGAGAAGTTATGACAAACTGAACAGTAACCCTAACTTTTTAGGATATCTTAAGATATTTAAGATAAACCTGTAAGCTATATAGACTCGTAGATAAATACGCTCAGAATTCCACTCTAATATTTAAGATCTGTAAGTTCTCAAGATAACTTTTATAGAAGTTATGGAAACGCTCAGAATACCACTATTAGTTCAGTTTATCAATTATGCCGTATTCAAAAACTTATTTAAATAATTTTTTCATTGAAATATTATGCCTCAATATTTATGCGCAAATGAAAGGTTTTGCAAAATAAAATTTCTTTTCCATCAACCATATTCTCCCACAAGTAGTCAAACATTATACCAAGCCTTCAATCCAATTAAAATTCTGACTTAAATCTATCATCAAACAATCGAACATCTGCACATCAAATATTTGCCACGGTCTTATCGACGCTCCTGACGTGCCCATGGCCAACCCTGACGTGGCATCGCGGCGGTGGTACACGTGTTGTGAGTAATTGGCCGATATAAAATTCTATTATCCGCTGCTGGAACACGTACGAACGTTTACATTAATAACGCCTCGTCCGAGTCGAGCGTCGAGGCGGTTGTGGACGTGAACGTGGATGTGGCCAGCCAATCATGAGCCGGGAATCTGGAGCGCGTGGCTTGGGATGTGGGGATTCCCCACGTGAGCGCGGGAGACATCTATAAGAGGAAAAGGAATTATGGGTTTGGGGTGCAGGGTACTGATAAGTTTTGATTTATCATCTGAATTTTAAAACTCAAAAATTAATTGGTTTTCTGTTCACTGTATCAAAGAATGCCTAAAACAAAAATATGTTTTATTTAGAATGATTGTTACTTTTAATAGTATATTATTCATTGAGCATGTAATGTATGCTATTACTCATGAGAATGAAGTTTGCATCACGAGCGAACGCGATTTTTTGTTTTTGCTGCTGCGGTAAATTAACCGTCGCTGCCTAAAGAATTTGAGTTTACACACTTACCGGTTAAAGTGCGCTGACAAAAGGAGGTGACTTGGTCATATCTTTTGCATGCTTGAGTTTGCCAAATGAGAAGATAATTTATTTGGTATCGCGTTATATTACTTGGTCATTTTAGTTAGAATTTAAATAGTTAAATTTGAAAAATATTAATCAGCAAGAAGTTTTAGCTATAATATCTATTCCGCCGTCGGATAAATAGGAAAAACAATTCAAAGATTATAACAAATCGTATTATTTTGATCCATCAAATCAACCAAAGAGAACAGAATTTGGAGCTTCTAGCACATTATTTAATGAATTTGCGGACACGTACAAATGGTTAAAAATACGCTGAGTATGTAAAACGCCTATATGGTACATGCCAAGGAAGATATTAGAGGAAGTTCCACTTGCGTCATGACCTTGGTTCTTGACTGCAGCGCCGCTTAGCGACGTGGATGCCGTTAATCTGATAGTTCTGTCTATTTCACTTATAAGTGAAGCTTCCTCTAGTATCTTCCTTGGCACATGCGCCAATATCTAGACGGCGGCGGCAAAACTACCATTAATTCAAGTGGTTGTTGGTAGCTGCATAGAAGCCGCCAACGGTAAAACTGCCGCGCGGTTTTCCTTAAACCCCATTTACGTGTATTTAAGGAATTTCAATTTATAAGTACTTTTAATTAAAATATATTAATTTGAACAACAATGGTAGATAATTTGTAACAAAACTTTAAGCTTAAAATTGTTATAGGTATTATGACAGGCAGTAGATGAGGGATCTTTTCTTCTTAGAACTTCCACTATCTTCAAGTTATTCAACAATCTTCAAACTGACCTTTATGTGGGGTAGGTTGTGGAAGGGGGATTACATTAATAAAAAACTAAAACTTAACACGCGAAAGGATCGACCTCACTCAAGACCTTTGATTCGACCAAAAATGTTGCAATGTTGTGGAATTTATGATTACTTTTAAAACAAAATAAGTGATGAGCAAATCAAACGCTATTTACCCATTAAGTGTTTGAAACTGCTTTCGCATACTTGGTAAGTGATATATTTTGCGTAAAATGCGATTTCCAGCCATCAAATAATAAAAATCTCACAAACACGCTCCCATCAAGTATTTAAGTGGTGGGGAAATCACAGGGAATTCGAACATCGATATTTTTTGTGCAGAATATCGATGTATCGATAAGGACCCCCCGAATAATTGTAATTTCGTTTGTTTAATTGCATTGAAACACTCATAATTTTTATGCCATATCGCATATTTGTTTGCAAATGGTAAGAAGACTCAATTCTGCGAGCCAAAAAGAATTCAAAGTATGCTTGCTAAACTCGGTTCTCAGTTTTGTATAAAGCTGGATTTATAGTTTACATAGCATAACATAGCCATAGCATTGTCAAAATATTAATACACGCAAGTACGTAAGAGCATTTATAGTTCTCTAACATAACATAACATAAGAAAAGATCAAATTTTATTTCTTATGCTATTATGTTTTCCGATAATGTTCGGACACTATCGAAATCTCTCGGATACCTTGACGATTCGCAGCTGTCATATTTATGTTTTGCAGGTTATATCACAAGGTAATGAATGATATTTGTTTATGTTTCTATACATTTATTATATTTTTAGAAAATAGACCAAGGGAAACTAAAAATGCAAATAATACTGCATTAAATAATTTTACAACATCATTATACATTTTAAAAATAAAAATACTATCTCACAAAAGTTCAAAATTGTAACTTGCAAAATGGACAAATCAATATCAAACAATATTAAATATCGTACTTGGACATTCTTCGAAAAAATCTTCTTCTTTTTATGCTTTGAAAACATAACATAATTTCATACTATAAAACCTGCCAAATTTATTATGTTATGCTTTGCTATGTTATGTTATGTAAACTATAAATCCAGCTTTACAATTAAATTCGGCAAATTCTTTTTGGGCACTTAATGCGAGATGTTTCATTGTTTCATTTCTATAAGAAATGGTTTTTGCACCCACATAAATTGTTCAGTTTTAAAATATTTATATTGTTTTTCTTATTTATGCTCAATATATAGAAGTAAAACTTTATATATTTTTTTATTTCTAATATATTTCTAAACATGAATCCATAGTAAATTTATAAATTATTTCTACAAAAAATGTTCTACAATCAATTTCTTTGCGACCCCCTAAATATTTTTAGCGACCCTACTTTGAGAATCACTGATTTAGTTGAACTAACATAAATAAATTTGTATGTTGTTTAGCGGTAGGTATTCTTACTATTAATAAAAAAAAGAAACGGGTTAAAAAAATTATGGTCGAAAAATTGTCATGAATAATAAATAGTCAATGGTAAAGAAGTTCTTAAAATGCTAAATGATTAAATCTTGAATAAAGATCCAAGTGCCTACAGAACATATCTTCGAATGAATAGTGCAAAGTCAATTTTTAGGGCTCGAAGCTTTTCTTTTAGTTTTTCAGTTGGCACTTGTTTATTCTTTTATTTATAAAAACTGAAACTCTTATTTTATTCAGGACTTTGTTTCTTGAGTTTCTGTTTTTGTATTTTATATGTTTGGTATTATGCAGAAATGAATATTTTTAAAAATCCTGTATGAGAAATATTATTCGCCTTTTAAACATCTCATATTGAACAGAAATACTTTAGCAAACTTCATAACATACAAATTTTATAAATAACTCTGACAGTTCTACAAATATGTTTCCTTGTTGTCATGCGTACATCAGTCTACCTTTTTTATGCTATAGAAAGTTGAGACATGTCTGAATATTTTGCAGCATATTATGATTCTGCATGGAATATTTGTTTTTATGCAAAAAGTTATATAGCAGAATATGCAAATTGTATTACGGGCTTTACCGAGATTTGCAAAAGTAGAGTGACACGCCCAAAATGAATAAGAGTCGTGATGATTTGTGAATTTTCGATATTTAAAGATATATTCAAAAATTATTTTCCTTCACCAGAATCTATGAATTAATAATTTGCCACTCTATAATGACAATAAGTAATAACTTCAATTATGAAGTAATTAAGGTAGTATCATGACGATATACTTGTATTTACAGCTTCCATATTAATCATATTTTTAGGACTAAAGGTAACTAAACATTATACTGAAACAATGGCTTTATCATGATCTGCATTAAGCATTGTTAGTCTATATCTGCATGCTCAAGCGTATTGCAAGCACTGTAATCACGATTTTTCTCCGCACCTGTACTCCACAAAACAATAGCATTATCTAAAACACAATTCTCCACAAAAACTCTGGTAGCAATCAACATAAACTAAACAGATCCCCGAAATCTAATTAAGTTTTTGCTACAAAGGTACACGATTAGATCAATTAGTAGAAAACATCCCGAGGCACTCTATTATTATTCGACAGCAACTCCGTTAGTAAAATGTCTCATTGCACGTGCCACGTGCCGCTGACGCATACAGCAGTGTTGCCTACTCAGTGATTCCAACCCGGGCTTTGTATTTAACTAGCCCAAACACAGGTGGTACACAACAACCAGCATACAATCACACATGCAAATGCGTTGTCACATGCGTTATGCTTCATTATAATGGATTGTTTGTTCAATGTCGACTGTTTTGTTGTTGTTGACTTAAACTATTGACAAATAGTACATATTTTGGGTGAAATATTGTTGTTGATTTTAGTGATTGAATGCACGAGTTTGTATATTAATTGGGTAGGTTGTCGAACCCTGCTAAATTATAATCTATGGAAACCTACTGGAAGTGTTATCTCAAGCATATTCCTTAGAATTTTATTGCATTTTGTTCGTATAATAGAAGAAAAATGAATAGAAAATGATGATAATAATCATTAACTAGACTCAGGTGTTTGAACGTCTCGAGTGCGTTAAATTTTGGCCTTGATCTTCTTACACCATTTAAATACCTGAGTTTTTGATAAGGTGGAATTCCCATACTGTGCCTGAAGTATTTGCAAAATATCACTTGGTTTGACACCCTCATTCACAAAAAATCTAATATGAGCTGCGCAACTTAAACATGAACGGACTGCTTTGTTATTTGTTACTTACTAAATTGTGAAGTGACGATGACATTATGCACGCCTTCTAAATACTCCCTTGCAAGAATGTTAAGAAGTAATTGCATTAGGGCCTTTCGTTTGTTTCTGAGAATAAAACTCCGGGCCATATTTGAACTCCCCTCGCATTTTATAATAAAAAGTGATGCACGACTTCTCATCTAGCGAAAATACAATACATGTTGAACTCTATAAGAAACAGATATAATATGTGTTTCGATTTCATTACGTTTAATTTTATGATGAAACGGTTAAGTAATAAAAGCGTTTTGATTCGGGAAACAACAATAAGATAATAAACCCCCGATTTGTGTTTACATTTACAAAGTAATATAAATGTAAATACATTTGCCGTCAATATCTGCTTGACATAAACGCATTAAAATCCATTTAATCCTAAATGTCCAGCCGAGTAACACCAGAAATTACTTAGTGCGGACAATCAATCCATATCTATAAACTAAATCCAAACTGACCTACTTCGAAATCAAACAATAAAATCGAGCAGTCCATGAATATGAATTAATAAAATGAACATTGATGTCGCAGGCGCATACAAACAAAAACATATCGATTATGAATATATCAGAGGAAGATCAGTATTGAAAATCGGTCACCTCTAAGTTTTGAAAGTTGCAGAGCAGAATTGCAAACTGCGCAGTTCGTGAATTATTTACAAGTGTTGGGACCGAGCTTGATAGTAGAGTATAATGTTATGTACGATAAACGCTCAGCGAATTGTGAACTTGTAGAACATTGCAAATATATCTGCATGATGCATGGCTGTATTAATACTATTGCAGTATAGCGTATGGATTGTCATGTTGCATAGAAATGGCTGCATTTTGTTAATATGTTCACCATATTAATATATGTATACCAAATAAAATCATATTTGATTTCGTTTGAAATGGAAGTTTTCACTCAATACTTTCCAAAATACTGATTTGTTTGTGATTTTGTATCAATTGTACGTAGAATGTAATTCTCAAAACATAATATTTTTTTTCAATTTAGTTTTTATATTTTCTAAAACTCAAATTTAATAATATAATAATAATAATGTGTTCCTGTATCTCCTCATGGGAGCATAGGGCCGGAATTCCACCGGTTTCAATGACCGAATGTTTTACTTGCATTAACGATGTTGCTGATGGTCAGTCAACAGACAACTGCAAGGGACCGCCGGCTTATAGTGACCTCCGAATCACTCAGACCCATCTGTGGTCACTTGTCAGAGCTACGAATTATAATTATTTTTTTTTTTATAATTCGAGATGTATCGTGCGGGACGCGAACCCCGACCGTCAGATTACAGACTGTAAACCTGAGCGCTCTTAGCCTCTTGACCACCAATGGCTGTAAAAAAACTCAAATTTAAATACATATAATTTAAAAATGAAATGGAAAAAAGCGCTGTAGATGTTTCAATAAAATTTATTTTCAAGAGTAATACCACTAAAGTGAATATTTGTTGATTTTTTTTATTTAACAAATTCTTACGTAAAAATTTCGTTAAAATTTTTGATGAGCAAAATTTGTAATAATTTACAAATTAACACAAATTTTTTTTTTAATATTTTTGCCGATTGACATTAAAGATGACACTTCTCGGACTGCAAACAGTCTGTAAAGTGTCATTTTTATGCCTAGGCTGTAAAAATATTTTACATAACAACCGCTGAACAAACGCATAGCAACCGTCAATAAATACATAGCAACCGTTCAACACACGCATGGCAACGTAATTTTACAGCGATAACCTTCAAAATATCTATATAAAATAATCACTAAATTAATATATATTTCAAATCGGCAAAAAATTATGTGTTTAACTCGGCATCAAACACAGATTTATAGCTTCGGCAGACTCTGCTGTAAATTTGGTATTTTCATAGTTAAACAAGTAGCTATTACCTCGAGTGGTATTTCGATCAGCAAGATACACTATTTTCATTAATTTTACTAACGGAACCACTGCCAAAACGGTAATTATCGCCCATTTTGCGAAAAATGACACTGACGTTTAAGTGAAAAGAATTATTTACTTTAAAAATTGTCATGGTAACGGGATATACTCCTGGGACCAGAATATTCGCTGACATATTGCTTTGATTGGTCAAAATAGATGACGTGTAAGCCTCTTATTGGCTTATTTACTGTTGGGTTGAATAATCAAGTTAACTTTCTTCCCTCGTATTTCTAATTAAGATATCCTTTTGCACGACAAACTAAAGCCATTATACTTATTTTTGTAGAATTTATTTAGGGTTATTTGTAGTGAATTTTTTTTTCAAATTTAATCTTTAACTTTTTACCTCCCGCCTACCTCTAGGTAAGGGAGGTATTGTTTTTGGTCAAAAAATTGGGTAGTGAGTTTTCAATGAATAAGCACGTTTTAGGGTCCCTACAATACGATTTTACTATTTTCGTGATGATGTCTGTATGTATGTATGTATGTATGTATGTATGTATGTATGTATGTGTGTGTATTCTGTGGCAATTTTTTCGTCTCGCATAACTCAAATACTACAATACCAAAACATACAATTTTGTAAATTAATGCTTCTTATATTTAAATGAAGAGCTGATTAGATTTTGGATAAAATTCGTCAACCGGAAATAGCAGTTTACTTGAAGCCCTTAACAGTTTTTCGTGAAAAACACGGTTAAATTTCCTTTTTCAACAATTTATGTTTTTTGAAAGTTGAAGAATATTTAATTTTACATGTGTTTTAATTACACTAATTTTATAAATTTTCATTAGATTTAGAGATAATAAAATATAAAGAAATTAGATTTCACAAATCTTGCATTCCTAGTACACCATGAAAACATTTAAAATTTTTCAATTTTTTATGAAATGTGACACATGTCATTGTGATTGTGAAGCTATTTTCTTAGTGAAATATATGTCAGAAAATTAAATAAATATACGAAAGAAAATTAAAATTCTCAAATATAAATAGAAAATATAAAAATAAGAAGGTATGTTTCTGTATCATCAAATAGTATTTTGTATCGTTTAAGAGTAGTATTGGGCGGGAGGTTATGTGCTGGCCACATCAGATTTTTTTATAGTTATTTTGAGGAAGTGTAGAAATCATGAAATAATAAATAACTATATTTTTATGGAAATATTTGTTTTGAAGTCCTGTCTTGACCATTTTCTCAGTGCTGTCTGTTTGGATCTGCAATACTTTTTGAACAAAAGATTAGGAGTAACGAAACTTCACAATTATAAGACAATGGGCTGAACTGAATTGATTTTGGTCGTAAATTCACAACAGAAAGTGGCAAGGGATAAAAAATGTATCGTCCGGTTATAAATTTATTCTTCTTCACAAAAGAAGTACGCATATTTACAATTCCTATAAATGATCTATTTTAGAACCGAAATTGAAAACAAGTGCAGGTGTTGTAAACAACATTACTCGTGATCTGTTTAGATTGATTAAGAACCGCTGCATTCTATACTTCCCCAGGTACACTCCCCGCAGTACACCCTGCGCAGCAAGTGACGTTCACCAGTCTGCGCAATGAAGGCGACATGTTTGTTCGGTGCAAACATTCACCCACACACACGTACACATACACACTGAGGCTGATTAATGGTTTCACTGCAGATACGGTAGCGGTAGTGGTTGTCTCGGCGGTTTGAACCATTGAACTACTCTTTCGGGTTCTGTTTTATCGACAACCGTTTAATCAAGTTGTGTCACTTGCAACTTTTGTACAGGGCACGATTTATAGTTTCTGTTTTTAAAAGTTGGCAATATACCTAATGTTATCTGTGGTCGAAGACTCGGCAATTCAATTGAGAAACAAGTGGGTTGGAATATTGGGTATTTTTATTCTTGGATAGTTTAGAATGGATGTAATCTGTGTATTTGTCTCGAATTACAAAAGCATATAACTAATTTTATATATAGTTTCGTAAATGTATTATTTTTACTAAAAGCCATTAGAATTTTGTATTTTATATCCCTTTACCATTGAAGTTACTGCGACACTTAAGCGAAATATATTAAATTATTCCATCGGGATTTAGATTTGGCAGAATTGAAACAACAACGGTTCAAAATCACAATTATATTTTTGACACTTCTAGTTATCTTGTTGCTAAAACAACTGAAACTAGTTATGTTTTTAAAATGGCGAAATACAATAACAAATCAATTTGGAATTGTCAGTGATAGTTCATTAACAAAGGAATATTAACAAACTACGTTTTATTACCAGCATTTTATTTTATAGATTCCAATTTATCTAGAGGATGACTTTCAATCAAATTTTCAATTCGATATTTGCTCAAATTTTTGAACAGATCTCTTTTAGAAAACTTTGAAAAGAAAATTACATTTCTCATTTTAGTGTTACCTATTAAAAATCATATAGTATAAAATATATTTTTCAGTCATTTGTTTGTTTTCATAACATTTAATTAAGTTTTTGTTTTTTCAAAATTGGTAACAGATACAAGAAAATTGTAATTTTATTTCTATTCCAAATATTATTGCTTATTTTATCTTTTATATGAAACTTTTTTGTAGCTATTTCTATGCTTGAAATAATATAAATTTATTGTCAAAAAATACATACTTCTGTACATTACAATAAAATTTTGTAATTATATAATTTTATTATTGTACCATTTCTCACTTGCGAGCTATTGAACGTGTACATCCATCCACCCATCCATCACCCAAACAGTTGTCATTAAGATAATGGTCAAAGAGGACGCAGGGAACCTCAAAATATGTGTTTTCGTGAATATCTCCACATTAATTTTATTCATTTTAGTTATCCTTATTCTATGCATAATAAAGTAAAAATAATTATTGTACATATATGCATAGATTAGATTAGTTGTTTAATGGATTAGATTAAATATAGATATATTTAGTTCAGGATTTTGATGAAAAATTATACAAACTTTATTTCATCCCACGTTTCGACATGTTTAAAAGTCATTCATAGATTATAAATAGTCTTATGGCATGAAAAAAATGATTTTAAACATTTCTTCTCCAAGTACACACTCTGATTAACACAATCGTGTTATTAAATAAAAATAAACTCAAGCCAATAAATAACTGTATGAAGATATCATCAAACTGACCTTATCGCCATCGGAAGCATTTTAATTCTCTCCGCTTCCTTCTGCGTATAATGGAAACATTTCCAGCAAATCTGCCGCTAGTAATATCTTTAATACAGCTCCCAATCTTGCAATTTGCAATTTCCTGTACACCAATAACGACGCTTTGGCGTTAATCGATTTATAAATAATCTCCACGCCACGCCATGTACTGAACACTAAAGTGAAGCCACAGAGGAGCTGTGGAACCAGTCACGACTTTGGTTTGGAGTTTGGATTCAGAACGACCGGTTGTAGATTAATATCATACATTATAATTGGAAGCGTGAATGAGAGTGTTTTGAAAATGTATATAGATTGAATATAAATTGATGGGAAATGTGGTAAAAGGGATGGTTTTATTCCGAAGGAACCAATAAAAAATATATGTTTATTGATGATTCCAGGTTCCTATTCTGTAGCTCATCTATATTCTTGATATTGATACATTTGTCATGTCAAACAATCAACAACTGTTGATGCTGAACATCAACACCATTCGTTATGATAATACAAATACCAATAAATCTACTGTCAAATCTGAAACTTGTTTGTTAATGTATTGTAAGGATACAGTTTTCGATCTATCATCAAATAAATTTAACTCAAGTTAGGAGTTCTATCCCAGTTGCTGTAATAATAATTTCCAATATATATTCAATATTTTAAAAGGTTATCATTTAAACGGCCAGCAAATATAGGGGCTTGTTCTGTTAATTTTTAACGGTTTGTTAAAATTAAAACAAAAAAAAAATTGTGTGTCAAATGAAATTTTCAATTTTTATTCAGTGACGACTGTTATCATTGGTTGAAATTTTTAACAGATCTTTAAAAATTAACAGCTAAGTTACAGAATAGGCCCCATGGTCAGTTGAGCCGTTACTTGTGGTAAGGAAGTAAAACAATATTGATCAGGAAATGTTGTCATATTCGGCAGCTCTAGAGTTATTACTAAAGATAGTTAATTAAATATATTTTCAGCAATATACTAACAAAGAGGCAAATCGTAAGTTAGATTTAATCAAATTTTGGCAAGCTGTTAAAATAATTTTTTTACGACATGGTAGGAAACCCCACCGTTCTTCTCCCGAAATACTGAGGAAAATATGTTGTTCCTCTCTAGAGAGGAAAATATAGAAGTGTTACCAATATGAATGTTATTTACAAAAAAATCATTACAAAAATTATAAATAAATTCCTAATTTGATTGAAAATCCTTATTTTAATGATATACATAATATATCTTACAATTAGGTCTTATATTTTTCATTTTCTTATTAAATCACAATTTGACAACTTATTAAAGATATTTAAGATTGGTCCATTGGCAACACTGCTGCACCGCCTTGTGTCTGATAACCTAACTTTTAACGTGTCAGTTTGCCGGTTGTGTTCTCAAAGTGTATTTTAGGTCCGAGCAAATCGTTTTTAGAAACATGTCGTGAAATAAATGTTGTGTCTAACACGAGAGGAAAGCTCTTCTTCCACTCTCGTTCGAAATACCTCATGAGCGCAGCGAGTGAGGCATTTCGAACTCGAGGGGAAAAAAGAAGCGCTTTCCTCTATAGTTTGACAAATAACTATTGTTAGTTAGCCCAAGACGGGCGCCGACGATTTGCTGCGCGCTGCCGAACGCGTTCCCCCTTTATTCTAATAACCCTATCCTTTCGGGTATCATTGTCTCGATGCGCTAGCTATAAGGTTCCTCATATGTCCAACTCGTGCCACAATAACACACAGATACTTTAATAAAATAACACTTCAATGAAATAGAATATAGGCTCATTTTAATTTGTCAGCTACCCATGATTTCAATGTGCAAACGCATAAATATTATAGCTTATAGGCATAATTTTATTGCTGATTAATTTCATAATCCTGCTGATCCAGTAATAATTTATGAGTATAATTATTTAGTAATTTGTACTATTCAATATAATTCAATATAAATAAATTTATTGAATCACGATTTATTATGAATTACGTAAATCACGGTAAGTCAATCAGGTTTAAGAATATTAATAAATACCAGCAGGTTTAAGAATATTAATAAATACCTTGTTTGTACATATTTTTTTGCGGCCAGAATATGAGCTAATTCATTTCTAGAAATGTAACTTCAAAATTGTAATGTCGTGGATGATCTACGAACAAAATATTTTTATTACATTATTATTAAGAAATGAAATCGTAGCACTGTCTAGAAACCGAGTCAGAAGGCAATGATTTGTAGGGGCCCTTTGCTCCACCTAGGAGTTGTGGTTCATATATATTATTATTATATTTTTACCATTTAACTGTCATTCGAAAATTAACTTGAACCTGAAAATAACTTTTAAAGTTAGTATTTGAGGCATGATTATTTATTTGGATTGAAGTCTAGCCTCTTTACAAATTTAAGTCAATTATTTTCTAGTTGCTTGAAATGTAGGGTTGCCAGATTTTTTGATCGTCAAATCTTGGTCAACTAAAAAGAAGAATAACAGGAAACAGAGAGGAAATAATTCTTTAAACAAGAAAACATAGAAATAATTGTATGGAATACATACTCAATTTCTAAATCACATGCTAACAGTGATAATGCAGAACAATTACTTTTGTACCATACCCATATAACAAATTTAACATTCATCTGCTTATGTTACATGCTACTAGGATTACAATGTGTTCATTTGTTTATTATTTTTTTGTTTTAAATGTAACATGGCTTCTTCTGTAGAATTAATCTAGAATGCAACACTATTTTATTTTCCTGTATCTTCTTCAACTCAAAAGACAATAATGAAATATTTCTCATTAATTTTGAAATATGTAAAGCTGCAGTGCTGCTACGGAAAAATGATATGCTATTACAAGAAAAGTTTTGAACACCCGAAACAGTAGAGCGTTTAACATATTTTTTCGAGCAACTTTTAATTAAAGTGCTAAGGAATAGTAATTATGCAGGCACAAGGCATTTCATACCATTTGTTCAGAATAAGAAAAGAACTAATTCACTGAGGTCTTTTGCCGTGGCCTGAATAATACGAACAATGAGTTTGACCTACTCAATGGAATAAGAATTATTTTATTATTTGTAATTGCTGGAAAAGAAATACATGTGTAATTAAGTACACTGCAATTAGTTGAATAATTTAACCGATAACAAATATAAAAAAAAAAACTCTTAAGGATGAACATTGATCAGATTTAATAAATTGTTTTTAGATAATTTAAAGATACGTCGTAAGTAGTTTGATATATAATCAGATCAGAAATTCTATATTATACCAGTACTACATAATACATAGTCACATTTCACTACTTTTACCTACTTGTTAGCCATGACTACGTTATGATTTTTTAGTTGAGTTTTTGAGATTATTATCTGTTTTTGTTCCTAAAAATGTGGTTCTCATATATGCCGTGAGTTTCAGTTTAGAGTTTAGATGCAATATTTGCTAATTTAGCATTAATATATTTCTATGGATACCAGTAATACCATGAGTTTCAGCTAAGATGTAACATTAACTTTTCTATCCTAGTCCTAGTAGCATATAACGTAAGCAAATTAGGTAAACGGTAAATTACTGGGACGACAATGTGAACATTTTGTTTTGTTTATAAAATATTATTTTTAAATTTAAATATAACTCTGATTTTTCTGCAGAAATAATTCGTAAAATCATTGTCAGTCTGATCATAAAGCGCCATAATATACATATATTATATCCTAATTTCGATGCGTCACTATTGCTTATTTTGTTAGAGCTTTGAAAGGCCATCTCAGATGCCTCCTTGTTTTCCCAAGAATGCTCGTAGGTTACTAAATGACTTCTAGAAACAATCAATTTGGTCGATTTATCATTTTTCAAATGATTTCGAAACAGGTGTATGATATGTATGAAAATGTATGAAATACAAAGGGATATATTTTCATTGTTTCAACAGTGGTGTGTGAGAGTATAGGTTATTTTCTTTCTGGGACACATTTTCAAAGTATATACGCTTACATAAGTATGAGAATTCAAGTATGTGGTATATTTCGATTTTGTGCCCTAAAATAGTAATTTAACGTAACAAGATCTAAAAGTGATACTTTACTGGGTGAGCAAGCATATTCCAGAGCGAGTCGTAGGCGAGCTTTGGAAGCTTGCGAGCCCAGTGAAGACACTTTAGGTCATGTTGGGTACAATATTTTTTTCACAATCCTGAAAAAAAGAAATAATAATTCTTACACCTTATTGCAACATGAATGAAAAATAAATAAATAAAGAACTGATCACTATGAAAACAGTGCTTTCCGATCCCTTATAGCCAATTTTCCAAACTAGCTCGGAGAAGAAGGAATTTTCGGAGCTAGCTAGAAGGAATTTCCGGTCTAAAAAGCGATCAAAAACAGCTCATTTTCTGGGAGATCGTGAAATAAATATATTTACCTACAGTACTGACTTGAACATAAACGTGTTTTCTATACTGAAAGCATTTATTCCATGAAACTGTTTGGAAAGCGGTTAAATGTAGCTTTTTAGCATTTTTATGTGACTTATGAGAATAAGAACTTAGTTAAATTTAATCTTATTGTTTAGTAGAAGATAGCACTAATGATCAATCTAACTTGGAAATTACTATATTTATACAAAATACAAATCCATTTTTAATATATTTACATTTGAGAACAGTGATAGTCTTTTGAAAACAGGATATAACATCCCGTATGTTATTTAGAGTTAAAGGGTTTATTCCTTTATTCACTCTTCATTTCCAGTTGAGTTCCCACCCAATCTGTGTTTCATCATATCTGGATTTTGTCTCTTTTTGTTTTTGTGGTGCTCAGAACGACCCTTCAGTGTTTGCTCCCTTTCCTCATACCTCCAGCGGATGTGGTCGGATGTGAAGGACAATGGCACAACACATGATGAAAGATCCGAGCAGGCGTGAACCACGAACAAAAGAATAGTCGTAGCGGGACGTAATGCTACTCGACAAGAAATGAGAGAAAAACGAAAGAAAACACGCTGGTTTAGCGAAGAATAGAAATCTTAGAAATATACGTAGGGATAAGACAATGTGTCAACTGGAAAGGGCTTCACACGAACGGTGCTTTAAGCGCGAAGACGCGTGGGTAATGTTTATTACACCAGTGCAAAAGGAATGTTGCACAATTTTATTTTTCTCATTTTTTTTTCAAATTACCTGAATTCAACACTTCGATTCACTAAGATATGCAAATAACAAAAATTTTTGTTTTATATATCAAAAAAAACATTTTAGTAATCACAAGTCTTAAATGATATGTATGTGCTAGTTCTTCATTGTACAACTATTTTCTAGAGTTATAAATATTTATTATATCTGCATTGACGGGAAAAAATTGAGGTCAGTTAGAAACTATAATGTATTTTCAATTTTAAGCTTATATTTGAAAATTAGAAACCATTGTACTGTATCTTAAATAAAATAAAATAAATATATCATCACGCCTTTTACCCATTATGGGTGTGGCACTCTGCTTACGCAGATCTCGGTAGGTGATATATTTTTGCGTATGAAATGCGGTTACCAGCCGTCAAGTCGCAGCCCACAAAGTTGTTAGTGGAGGGGGAACCACAGGGATAAATATAAATTGGCAATTGTCGGCTGTGGGATTAGAACTGAGGATCTCACGATCCACAGTCCGATACGTTACCACGGAGCTATTTATCTTGTAGGCATAATTAATTGTTCAATATTGAAACGCTAAGCATATTTGTTGACTTTTTTTTCTTTTATCCTGGAAGAGCAACAAATTTTAATTTCAAGCGAAGTTCGTCTTTTTGTTCTTATGATTAATAAGGAAAAATGAGAAAAACTTATCAGTAGTATCGTGTATTCCCTCATCTTGTGTTAGTGACTTTCAGTTTAGCTTAGGATCACTTTATGGTCGATATTATCCTATTCTTACATTGAGCTCCTGGGTAGTTCTTGGAGCTGTTGTATGTTTTTGTATACGTCGTCCCAAGTCATGTTCGATGATATTCAGATTGCAAATTTAAGCTCAAAACAGAAAATATATCATAATTTCAATCTGACCTCAATTTTTTGTTCGTCAGTGTATTTAAAAATATATAAAGGTAATTTCAATACCTAATCGTCACGAATATGAATTGAAAATGTATATGAATAATGCTCACGTACATGCATTTCAATTGAATAAATAATAAAACTGTATAATTATTTAAATTAAAATTTTGAATGCTACTGGTACAATAAACGTACAAATTCTAGAGGATAATATAAATTTCTAATAGTAAAAAGCAAAGTAAATGCACATATAAACCACCAACACAATAACCTTAAAATTTGCAATCAAAAATATTGTATGGAACAACTGCTGATGTTAGATAAAGACATAAGATGTAAATGCAGCAATGTTTTGCAGAACAGGTTAGAAGTATGGGAGAAGTAGAGTTATGGCAATCTCTGACGTAAATATAGAATATTTTTAAAACTAATAACTTAAAAAAAATGTACGTTTGGGATAAATATTTAGCATCCAATTTTAAAATAAATTACTAATTTGTTGCTACAGAAAATATTCTTAAATATTGTAAATATTATATTATTTAAATCGTAGTTCATTTTGGTAAAAAAAATATGTTTGTTCTAAAATTTGCGAACATCTTTCAGTATGCACAATGATATAAATAAATATATCATCACGCCTTTTACCCATTATGGGTGTGGCACTCTCGGTAGGTGATATATTTTTTCGTATGAAGTGCGGTTACCAGCCGTCAAGTCATAGCCCTCAAGGATGTTAGTGGAGGGGAAACCACAGGGGTAAATTTAAATTTGTAACTGTCGGCAGTGGGATTTGAACTGAGGATCTCACGATCCACAGTCCAACACGTTACCACGGAGCTATTTACCCCATATGCACAATGATAAACAACTATTATCATTATGCATAATTTTTTCTTGTAGTTTTCATATGTGCAGTATTTAAAATCATATGTGATTATTATTATTAATGAATTATTCTAGTTTACAAAAGAAAAAAAAAAGTTATTGAAATACCGTTTGGTCACGTGTGCTTATGTTGTTATAGGTACTTAATTTTTAGAAATACTCGTACATTTATACATAACTCTTTCCTTTTTCCAAGACAATAATTTACAATAAAATATATATAGTAAATATGTTTGGCATTTGGGAAACGGGTTTGTATAAATATCTTTATATTTAATATTTTATGTGCATTGTTAATGAATCTCATTTGTTAAATTTATTTATGTTGCACCTATTTAATATGTGTATAAAAAAATTATTGTTATTTTAATATCAAAATTTTGGTTATCTACAGACTGAAAAAACAGGTATCCAAATAAAATTTCGAAATGGTCCGATAGTTGCATAATCTTAAAAAGATTACCATTTGTAATTACGAGTTGTACAAACAGGACTTTTCAGTTTTTGTAATTTGATAATCTTAAATACTATAAATTAAATACCAACATAATTATATTACACATTCATTACTAGGAGTACTTTTAAATTCTTGGTAAAATTGTTTCTTACATTGCTTCGAAAAAAAAAAAATGAATAGTGTATTTATTTATAATCGTTTATTTGAAATGACCGTATCATTATTTGGAACAGCAATGTAAAATATTTCCTACACTTACAGCCTATGTGTATTATTTTAGGACATTATTGTACATCTTGATTTATCTATCATCCACTGCACTTTACTATAAAAATGTGCCATCTGTCCGCAATTGCATATCTTTCATCTGAGTTGAATTGAAACAGAGTTCTACGTGAGAGTTTCTGTGACATGTACTTATCGACACTTCGTCGATTGGAACCAAAAAGAATTGACACTATTGAAGGAAATTTGCACTTTAAGCAAAAAGTTCCAAATAATCTGCTCTCTGTGTTATCGATCCGAGCGATGTTCAGCTATTTTTAGCCGAGACGAACAACGACCGGAATATGTCTTCGCGCTTCTTCTGTTTTTATGGATGGAATGGAGTGTTGCTATAGATTTTTTATGGTGATATTCATGTGCTAAATTTCTTTATGTAACGGCCGGAACAGGAAGACGAGGTTTGGTTGTTTAAGAATATTTTGGGTGACCCATTTTGTATGCCAAATAGAGACATATATCTCAATATATTCTTCCGATTTTATGAATTATATTTATTAGCCTATAAATATAACGTCGCTTATTCCTGTACTGAATACTGTATTGTTGTAATCCTAACAGTCTTAAGATGCAATTTATTAGGTATATCTATAACGGTATTTGAATAATATTTAGGGAAAAGAAACAAAGAGATGCATTTCATGCACAATTAAAAATAAATCCGATATGGGTATCAGACGACATTCTTCTATGTATAAAAGTAATATTCAAATTTATAATGATTACGTGTTACAATTATTTAATACATCATACGCAAAATAATCTATTTAAGGAAGTTATTTACTCTAATATAGGTAATATGATGACCTTTTTTTCCAAACTCAACACAAGAAAACATGAAATTTTCAGTTTTCTATTTAACACAAAATGTATATATATTTGTAAAACAATTTTTTTGTAATATCTTTATTGGTGTATTTTATATAAACACAAATTATTACAAAAGATTTAGTTCTTCAAATGTCCACAAAAGTATTATATTATCAAACAAAGCTCTAACCTAACATTATACTTTGGTTGAGTTTCGGTTGAATTTGAGTACGTAGATCAATAGAGAAGATCGAAATGTTATAGTTAACATGTATAACTCAATACTGGATAACTTGCTTTTGTTGAGTTTTGAAAAAAACTGTCCTCATATTTTTTATTATTTTATTATTAAACATTCACTCTTTTGTATAAAAAGAAACGTGTATAATATATGAGTTCCATTTGTTATAATAATGATATTTATTTGAAAGAAAATTTTTTTTTTCTAGAGGTCACTGGTCCTATCTAGTATATAGTATAGTTCACCGCAAGCTATTAATATGGTAGAAAGAAAAATAAAGTGAAATCTAGCCATTTATCTAGAGAAAGACACTGTACCTGTTTCCACTACCTAGATTGAGCTTTTTGTGATGCACGGATGTAATGCTCTGATGTTGCTGTAAAAGCCCGAGTTACTGTAAATCCTAAGATTTTCAGTAAAAGCTAAGATTTAACAACTCTTAATGGTAACAGTCCAATATATCTGTGAGTATCGTTCATTTCAAATTTTTACTACCATTCCCTTGTTAAAACTTTGGATTTACCTCAAAAACACGGTAAATATCTTTACCGGTTTCAGGAGATTAAACTGTAACAAGGCGAACATTCAGAATACGATTTATTGTTTTTACTATCAAAGTGATTTTAAAATATCAAGTTTCAAACTGCGTTTGAGACGTGAACGCATCGAAAATCGCTTTGACAGGAGTTCTTGTTTTCTTGAGGTTAATTTATTGCCACACATGTGTGTTAGAATTTAGTTATCATAAATAGTCATTTGAGTTTATCGCGGCAAATATTCTGAAATATCGGCTTGAGATGCCATCTGCTGTTGACAGATTTACAGATCCTGGTCGAACCCTAGATATGGTTTTAGTTTTTAAGTGTTCTAGTTTTTATGTAATATTTGTGTTGGTCCTCAAAAGATTTCCTACCCCCCGCGTTCCCGCTTATGGGGAAGATGCGTGTGTTAGGCCAGCACAAATGAGAGTTAGTTGTTAGATTTTGAACAGAGCAGACGTCTTCTGACGTCTGCAGTGCTCTACGAAAATGTAGAAATTTAAGTAAATTTCGCAATCGCTAAATATGTTTTGGTAATTGTAACTTTTAAACATATTCATTCGTTGTCGCCGCTGTAATATTTGTATTTGTTTTCTAGAATTGTTAAATTCACCGTTTTACCATTTCATTAAATATTATTCATTTTATCACCTTTAAAAGTGTGTGTTTTATTTTGTCAATCCCTAGTGTCAGTCGTCCACCCCGCTGTGCGACATTGGCAACAGTCGGTAGGATACCGCGTTAAAGAGTTTTAATTTCGGTTTAGAATTCGCGCGGTATAAAAAGTTCTTGCGTTCCCGTTCCTTCAGTTAAAGTGTTTTTGTTCGCGATGATAAGTATTTAGTGTAATCAATCGTGATTACTGGCGCAGTCATTTTGTTTAAGTCATTTTGTTTGAATTATTTTGTGTTGATTCGTTGTGACATTGTAAGTTTCGTTGTCTTTAGTTTCGAGTCATTTGTTTTGCGTTTTAGTAATATTGTTTTGTTCGTTTTATATTTTCGTGTTCAGCGACGCAACGTAGTGAATATGTTGGTTCAGTTACCAAAAATATTTAGTTCAGTGCATAGTTCAGTGTGTTAGTGAAAATGTACGGGAGTCCGAGTGTTGTGCCGCCGCATCCGCTCGTAACCATGTTTCCAAACCTCGGTTACGAGTTGGATCATACCTTGCCTGGGTACGACAGGTATTTGCCCTTTCCATTGGGTTGTGCACCATGTCGTTTTTGGTGGAACGGCTGTCCATCGCCAGCTCCGATGTCGTGGAGCTCGTTTGGACAACAGCAGCAGCAACCTAGACCGATGTCGGTCACAGGGGATTCGACGCGCGGTGGAGTTGGTGTGGGTGGTGCCACAGTGTATCGGGTACCACCACACAGTTATGGTTATAACCTCCACCATCGAATCCCAGCTCAGCCGGAGGTAGCACGAATCAGCGCGGCTGATTTTGAGGCGTTGCTACGTGCTGAGCGCGAGGTTGCTGTTGTTCCTGGGAAAACGGAGACAGCCGAAATACGGATAAACGACATGGCAGCGAAGGAATCAGAAGGGAATACCCAGGCAGGTAGCAGAGAAGAACAACCGGAACCGTACATTGATACCAACGTCACTGAACCGGTAGAGAAGACCATCGATCTACCTGAAGAGATGTTCACAACCAGTGAACAGGGTTCACACCCGGTGAACGTGGTTTCTGTCGGAGGAAACATCCAGCAGCAGTCCGTCTCCACCAGCACACGCCAGGTGAGAGTCCGACTTCCGTTCCGGCCCAGCAAGGTGTTGACGTCATTTCAGCAGCGAGGGATCAGCTGGTTCTTTTGCCTTTGGTTTTACCAGAGTCAGCTGATCGTAGTGAAGTGTCTTCGACCCTTATTGTGTGAAGAACCACCCCCTTGTACCCCCTTACCCCCCAGTGATGTGACAGTGACAGTGGTGTGTAGTGGTCATTATGCCCTCCAGCTGTGTGTCCCTACCCCGCGCGGACACGTCCCTTGCCTTCAGACAATTTTATTTTTATTTTTTGTATTTTTATGGTTCTATGTATATGTGCATGTTAGAAATTAAGTTTATTTTTTCGTTAGATAATAATTTGCAAAAGTATTTTCTTTTTATTATGTTTATTTTGCTATGTGTGTAACTATATGTTTAAATATGTGTTTAAAAGTTATTTTATAGATTTTGTTTTCTGGTTGTCTTTGGTTATTGGCTTGTGTCATATGTAGATTCACTTGTGCAGCTTGCAAAGATAGAACTTTTAATTCGGGCTATATTGTTGCTATAGTTGTGTTAAAAGTATGTTATATTTCATTGTTTAGTAATTTCGTTATTTTTGTTGGTACTGCAGAATTAGTAATGTAATTGTTGCATGTCACCTTGTTTTAGGCTAAGTTTTTATAAATTATATCCAAAGATATAATTGTATTTAGGGCGCGGATGGTGTAACAAGGCGAACATTCAGAATACGATTTATTGTTTTTACTATCAAAGTGATTTTAAAATATCAAGTTTCAAACTGCGTTTGAGACGTGAACGCATCGAAAATCGCTTTGACAGGAGTTCTTGTTTTCTTGAGGTTAATTTATTGCCACACATGTGTGTTAGAATTTAGTTATCATAAATAGTCATTTGAGTTTATCGCGGCAAATATTCTGAAATATCGGCTTGAGATGCCATCTGCTGTTGACAGATTTACAGATCCTGGTCGAACCCTAGATATGGTTTTAGTTTTTAAGTGTTCTAGTTTTTATGTAATCTTTGTGTTGGTCCTCAAGAGATTTCCTACCCCCGCGTTCCCGCTTATGGGGTAGATACGTGTGTTTGGCCAGCACAAATGAGGAGTTAGTTTTTGGTTTTTAAAGAGAGCAGACGTCTTTGCACGTCTGCAGTGCTCTACAAAATGTAGAATTTTCATAATTTTGTTTTGCTAAAAATGTTTTGGTAATTGCAACTTTTAAACATATTCATACGTTGTCGTCGTTGTTAATATTTGTATTTGTTTGTAAATTATTAAATTCACAGTTTCACCATTTCATTAAATACCATTTTTTATGATTTTAAAAGTGTTGTGGTTTATTTAATTGTCAACCCCTAAGTTCAGTCTCGCCCCGCCGTGCTACAAAACCTATGTTTACATGCACAAAAGTAGGCAGGGTAAGTATGTCATAACTCTATTCTGTAGGGTAATATTACCTTACCGACCTGTCAAAACAGTCAAGAAATAGTAATTAACGTTATAAGTCTGGGAACACATACTTTACAGTATGAGTGAGACATTTAAAGACGAGGCGACAAAGGAGCCGAGTCTTGAAATTCGAAACGAGTACTGTAAAAAGTGTTCACGGACGAATGTCGTTATGTATTTTATTTCATTCTGTGTCAAATTGCGTTTTAAAGAAACATTGAAATTAATTTAAAAATAATTTAACAGATGCTCCAAATCTAGTTACATTTTCGAAACATGATTAGCAACGGTTGTTTGGCAAATGTTTAATTTGTTTAAATAATTTGTTGTGTCAAAATGAATTCTTATGCAAATTGCCCAGAAATTGTAAATCCTCCAGTAATTGTAAGAAAATCTGAAGCAGCGTGTGCGAAATTAATACCTATTAAGTTTGGTGAAAGGTATCAAAAACAATTCAGCCATTTTTGTGAATGGAAAGCAGAAAATAATGTGATGAAAATTACGGAAGAAGTTATGTTGGCCTATTTTTTAGATTTGGTAAGAATTTAAATGATTACATTTATTATTTTATTTGTGAACTAATGTTTTTAGTCTAAGAAAATAGGTGCGTCTTCTTTGTGGCCGAAATATTCCATGATAAAATCAACATTAATTGCGAATGAAAATCTTGACATATCTCGTTTTTCTAAAGTGGTAGCATTCCTGAAAAAACAATCAATTGGTCATGAATCGAAACAATCTAAAACATTAACCCGAGAAGAAATCTATAGATTTATGAAAGAAGCTTGTACTGATAAATATATTATGTATTTTTGAATAAATTATTTCTTAAATTTGAATAATTGTTATTGCCATGATTAATTTTGTGTTTCCAATAGCAACACTTTACCGGACCGGCCGTTTTTTGTGTTTTCCCGGATTGAAACTGTTGACGTAAAGTATTGGAATTTGACACAGTATGAAATAAATGAAAATAATACACAATGATAATATAACGCTATTTATTAATACACACGGAATTAAGCTGTTCAGAGCTTCACCTGCTGCGTTCCAAATATTTTCAGGCAATTCAGCATCGCCAAATTCCACTTTTTATCTAGCCATGAAGAACACATTTGACGTTTAAGTAAAAAAATAATTTTAAATATGATACAAAAGAAGTGTAACCATGGTATTAAATAAAAGCAGACTTACTTGATCACCTTCTAAAAATATGACAGACGTTTTTCATAAAAGAATTTCAATAAATAATATTTATTAATGACATTAACGTCTTCATATTCTGAAACCGGTAAACTATTGAACAAACCACGGATGTTATGAGTCGTAACAGGCCTTAGATGTCTTAAAATCCTCGCTCTAAGAACTCGGATTTCAACTGACATCTGCGGCAGTTTCGATACTCATAACATCACTAGGAATGTTAATAGCTATAACCTAACCTGTTTTTTTTTTTTACCAGTAAATCATTATATTTACCAACTCATGTTGGTTAATCCTAAGATTTACTGGTAAAACCTAAGATTAACCAATATACGTGCTTTTACATTACCACCGATGCCGAATAACGGACCATAGATATTTGATTTAAAAACTAAACTTCCTCACTTTTTGGAAGCATTATTACCATTTTAATTTACAAAACTAACCAAATGAATGAAGTACCTACAAGTATTTTCAAATACGTATTATTTTGATTCTGCACTTTTGGGTGTGCTTGCTTTTTAAATGTGAACTTTTTGAATGGCGTTTTTCTAATGTGTTATTTTTATAATATTTCAAGATTACCAGCTAACTGACATTGAAATATGAAAAGGTTCAATAATGTTTTATAGTGTGACTGCTGTGTTCAATGTGATTGGCACTCCTGATAAGTTCCTTCCCATATTCTGTTCAAATGATAACATAATTGTTAACAAAATTCAGTAGGAATACAAATTGAATTACAAAGTGAAACTCTGTTATCAGCTGACAAATTACCAGTCGAAAACGTTAGTGGGGAATGATCTATAGGGACGATTTTTATGCAGTAAAAAATGTCAAATGGCAAGATTCACTATCTCAATCCCGCCACCATATGTAAGAGACGTAAAATTTTTCAGCATCGTTTTGCAGCTGCACGGTTTCGACACTTTAGCTGCAACATTGTGCTTATCAGTGGTATTGGGACAGTTTGATAAAAGTTTAAGGGAAAACTTTACTGTGATACGAAGTGATTTATCTTCAGCAACGTTCATGTGCAGTGAAAATATTCGAAGTGCAGTATATGTGGATCTGGGACTGGGTGAACTCGAGTTTTTGAAGTTTTATATGCCACTGGGAAATAAACTGCAATATTTTCTGGTTCAGGAAATGAGAAATAATAAAAAGAACGTCAGATTTTACGTCCTTCTGAGATTTGTTATGAAGATCAATATTCAAATTTTGATTAGCATTTTATGCGTTCCTAACTTTAAAACTAAAATATGTAGGATATCTATTTAAATCTCGGAGCTGACAGAATTTCAGAAGCTATGAGAGCTACAACTTCCGTTAATATTAGACAAAGTAATCACACTACCATGTGATTCTTGATTACACCACTCTGATGGAATATATTGTTGAACTATAGAACCAATTAAACTGTTAAATAGTAATACAAAAATTTTACCTTTTATATATTAAAACAATGATGTTTGTGTGTGTACCTGTCTGTCAGTCTGTGTGGATCTCTGGAGTTACGGTTTCTCAAAAATTACTAAACTGAAAATTTTGATATTTTGTATGTATCAATTGTATCCCTTTTGGAAGAGCTGATTAGTTTTTGGTGATAATCCAATGACCGGAAGTGGTAGTTTACTTGCAGCCCTATCAAGTTATTTTAAAATAGCTCAGTAAATTATCTGTTCAATGAAAAGTTTATTATTAGAATAATGTTTTAAATATTTTTATCTACAATTATTGTTTGTTGTTTGTTTGTACTCTTACTGTCACCATTTACGAATTACTACACGTTAAAGATAAATTATATTTTGTTATTTTCGTTTAAATCTGCTAACCTGTGTTTTTTTAAAAAACAAAACCGTTGAAAAATGTCATTTTTTAACACGTGTCATAATTTTTTTAATGGATTAGCGTTTTTTTATAGTGTTAGTCCGTGTTCCTGCATTGTTCGATAAGAAATGAATGGCGGAAGGTATTGTGGTGCCCATAATAGATTTTTTAAATCTGTTTCAGATAATAAGTTGTTACGAGAACAAACATATATCCGAAACATTTATTAATATTTCGATCATGTGTCAAATAGTATCAGATTTATATATGATGTATAATATAGTCGTGTGGTTACCACACTATATTATTCTGAAACGGATTGAATAGTTGCAATAGTACATTCAACAACAAGTAATGGAATGGCACATATTCCACACGAGCAAAAAGTTTATAGTCCGAGCCGAAGGCGAGGGCTACGGTTTGCGAGTATGGGATATGCCATTCCGTTACATGTGGTAGACTATACTTTCTATAACAAGATTTTGGAAATTATGCAATAAAATACAAATATAAAACTATTGAAAACGTCAAACTCAAATATATAAAATTAAAACAAACTGACGTAACCATAGTAACTGAATCAAGATATTTCATATATCGCGCTAATATGCGGCTCTAATTCGTCGAAATTATTCCATGTGCGGCGTATGGAATGATAGTTATTCCAATACAATTTTTAGTCCTTTGTCCTTTATAACTTTAATATTAATAAATAATGATCCATTTAGAATAAATTATTATGTAACGACCACTGATTTCTATACAACACTAGATTGGTCATATGCCGCTACGCAACGTTCCCAATTGAACGCTGCCATGATGGTCAAAATAGGAGATTTGTGTCACTTCAGTATTTAAATATGTTAGTTGATTGGAATGACCTGAAGAGAGGTAGTGGCGAGCGCGGTGCAGAGATAGCGAAAAATGTTAGAAGATAGGTATGCCCATTCTAGTGTTATAAAGAAATCAGTGGTGACCAACTATGGGGTTCTTAGTTTATTCCATGGCCACACTTCTCACGAAAAAATATGTCATATGTCATGACGACGTATCCTTTGGATTATCTGAATGCAAAATTCTGTTAAAATTTCTAGTAGCCAAACTCCAAATTCCTCAATACAAAACATTCTTAACCAAATTACCTCCCTAAAATTGAATACAAACCCAGAAAACAAACACGAGAGTAGGAGTTAATCCAACGTAATTTTCACTTATTCATGAGTAAAGGTTAGTAAACTTCTTAGCTCCGGTTGATCCAACTCCATCCTCCGGCGCCTTCGCCTTCTTCGCTTTACGCGCTCGCGTGTTTTTGTATGCAAATCCCGGCTTACGCTGCCACTTCTGCGTGAACGCTGAAACGCACAAACTGTAATATTCAGCAAAATGCTCAAGTATAGATGCGTATCAATTACTGTGGTTGCGTTCGTAGTTTCGTGACCCAATCTCGACCTATTTGCTTTCACTGAGCACGAACCGGTTAAATAATGAAGCATGTTTGGACAGCGACGAAGTGGCTGAGTATTAGAAAACCTGCAGACTTGGAAAGGTCGAAAAATGTCAGAGGGTGTTGTCGCAAGGCTTCTATAATTTTTTAAGTAGTTTCTATTTTTATTGGGGTAATTGTTTGCTCTACTTATAAGGAAGCACAATAAGTGTGTTCGGTACTTTAACAATGAACGTTAACTCACTGTATTTAGGTAAATATTGATATATGTATTAAATAAAACGTATGTATAACCGAGCGGAAATAATAGTAACTGCATGAAGTTGTTGATAACAGTAAATAAATATTCATGTTAGATTTTTGAACGAATTAAAAATTGGAATTGGAACTGTGAGATATACACACATACATGTTCACCAAAACACGAAACGTAAGCATATAACTTTATGGTCTATTTCACGAGACCTTCTTTAAAGGGATAAATATATTTCTGTGATTGGTTAAAAAAATACAGTGTACCATCACAAACATTCGGCGGTATACGCTCGTAATTTTTAACTAATTTATTCGCACAACTGTAATTCCTCCACCAGTTCGTACACAGTTATTAAAAAAGGAAAGAATAAATTGTTCGCTTGTTTTGGTTTATTTCACTTCCTTATAAAAATATACAGATTTATAAAAATTATAAATTTAAGTATAAATATTTTTAATATATATAAAATGAAAGCAACAAGATAGAATAAAAATGCAGTGGGCAATATTATACCTACATATAACTCAAAACAGTAAAATGTAGAGTCATTTTTTAGCAGAGTATACATGTTCGTATTTCATATAGTTTTTAGTACAAGTGTTCAAGGACGAATCACAGCACAGGAAACCACGTGGATTTGTGTCACTTTAAAGAAAGGTCTCGCAGAATAGACTATAGGAATACAATTTGCCGAAATCGTTTTTACTGCAATTTTGCCTTTATTTCTGTTATTATTGTCAACATATTTTAGTATAAACTTTTTTCGCAGCTAATTCCATATTCGAAATAAATGGCATTGGTTTTGTGTGTTCTTTAAATTTCCAGTTCAGGTTTTGCAATTGCTAACAAAAATCAAATGAGTTCTTCACATTGTCACAAAACAATATACCGGTACACATCCATCCACTCAAATATTTATTTTCGTGAAAATTTAGTCAAAGATTTTTTTCGTGCTTATTATGCATGTCATATGGTGTGTTTCAACACCCCTGAATGTGGATTATTTTGTAATTTGCCCGTAATTAAAACATCTAAAAATATTATCATTCAGATTAGTTGTTTCATCTAACAATTGAACTTCCCGCTACTACATTTAACTTGTGAATAATAAATCATATTCATCGTAACCTACTAATCAAACTATCTACGAACACAGAACCTTAATAATTGATATCTTTCATCATGTTCAACCTACTTTAAATGTTTAAATTATAAATTTAATATCAGAGAGAAAATTCTGATGATATTGGGATGGAATTTTGACCTTTAAGAATGCGCTATTAAATGCACCCCTTGTCTCAAATACATTAAAAGTTAAAATTACAGAAAGACATATTTTATGGTCCAAAGTGGTTAACAAATTCACATTTACTTCTCGCAGACAAACACTTCAGATAGGTCCCGAGGGCTTCGAGTGTAGTAGAACTTACTCTGTAACCTCCACATTTATTTTAACTTCCGTAAAGGAGGAAACAGGAAGTCAAGAGGTGGTCAACGCTCGCTGTGAGCTCTGAGGTACTACGCAAGTGTTAGAAAGGTCTGAAATACAAGTAGCAGACGGTAAAGTGGTCGGTGGTGATCACGAGTGAATGCTCGCTTTGTTATATGACCTCAAGCAGGCAAGGAGTTGCCGCTGAAGTTTCTTCTCGATATAACAAAATTATAAAATTAGGGCATTATTTGAAATACTGCTGCAGTACACTTGAAGGAATATCTACTTCGTATTTGATAAGGAAATAAAAAATCCGGTGTTGAGAAATCACGAATTAGTTAAAAACAACATACAAATCTTAAATTGAATACTTTATAAATACCCTTGATGCATATACCTGGCGCAGAATTGATATCAGCGTATAGGGATTTTTTAAAACTATTGCTGTATCTTTTTACCTATTCATTTTACAACAAAGATGTAAATATAAAATTAGTTCAGAATTAAAACATTTGTGCAATCAGGCCCTATTTGTTACTTAAATATTAGTATTTCACGATATATAAATCAAATTAAATTTATATTAAAAAAAAACTGTAATATTGTCAAGGGAAATTTAAAAAAAACGAAAAATATTTGATATTTCCTAAAACGTACTCCCAGATTTATATATTGTAGTTTTGTATTATTTTATGTAGAAATTTAGTACAAGATTGATAAGTTGATATAATGGACAATTTAACAATGCACTTCTTTTTGTTAAATAATAGTTATTTACTTTACAAGTGAGCGCAGTAAGGAATTACCCACGAGAGAAATGAAAATAATTTTAATTCCACTTTGCCCACGTGTGAAGTATGTATCTTAATAAATGCAAAATTTATTAAAGAAATATTATTTGACAGTGACAAATGCTTTAAATTTTATAAATAAAAATGTCAATCGAAGTAGTTACCAAGGTTTTGTGCAAGGAAGATATCTTCCTTGGTGTTGTCTGTTATTATTATGTATTGAAAATTACTCACGGTTACTTTCCTTGTTTAAAACCGCCATAGTTAGAGAGCATTTATTGAGGTGTTGGATATATAAATAATTGTAAATAATAACAAATAATTTTGTTTAATTTTTCCATGGCCGTGTTACAATTTCTCTAATAAATATTCAAGGGTAATACCACTAGAGGTGATTATTTCACTCATTATAAATTTGAGCAATCAAAATGTCTTTTTTTTTCATTTCACTCATTACTTTGAGCAATCAAAATGTCTTATTTTCCATTGTTGATTTAGATTAGTGATTAAACAGCACTATGCTGTTTAATCGCGATTAAATTGAAGCTAGCTTTTATATGCAAATTTGGAACATTTGGAAGGCATAATTAACCGGATAAATATTTGCAGAAGCAAGATACTTACATGTTTTTTACCTGTACTGGTATTCTTTATATTCAAATATGCTGAATTATTCAATTCAAACAATTTTTATTTACAAATTTTTGACATTTGTTATTTAAAAAGAAAAACAAAAAGTTTGCTGTAGTTACAATATAGCAACAAAATCTTAGGGTGATTTTTGTTTATGTGTGTATCGATTTATTTATTTGAAAATGTGTCAAAATCAACGTTTTAGTACAATTTCTTTGGCAAGTATTAAAGTTTATGTTATGAATCCATGAAATAATCATAGAATTGGATCGATTAAATTTGATGTCGAGTTTATTTATAAAATTTTGCTTTTAAAAAAGTGTTATCGTACATAATCTCTCTCGGGATCTTTTCAAATTATTATGTACTCCAAATTATTTTGCATAAGCTAGATATGTCAAATTTAATCAATTAAATTATTAACACTCGTGATATAATAATTGAATATTTTTTGTGTTTTTCATATTATTGCATCAAACTTTTGCGATTCAAAAATTTCGTTAAAAACTCCACGAGACCGAAGGTCTGGGATATGTGAGAAATTTTTTATAAGTGAAATTTGTAATAATTTGCAAGTTAGCACAAAAAAATTTCTAAAAAAAATATTTATCTGGAGTGGTATTTGGAGAGATTATTAGACAAGCTACACTATTTTCATTAATTTTATTAATGAAACCACTTTCAAAACGTAAAATAATCCGAAAAAATTACACTGATGTTTAAGTGAAAAGAATAATTTATAAAATTGTTATGGTAACGGGATACACTGCTGGGACCCGTATATTTGGTGATATATTGCTTTGATTGATCAAAATAGATGAATTGTTAACCTCGCATTGGGTTAATTATTATGGCGTTGAATAATCAGTAGTTATACAACAAGAGGTTCGAAAATAATCGAATATAACAGTTGAGAGGACGATATGTGTTACCTAGGAAACACAACGACACCGTAGGTAGAGTGGTGTTTTGTAGGAGACACATCGAGTCCATAACTGTATATTCAGATGATTTTCGAAGCTCGAGTTGTATATGTTAAGATTATACAACGAATCAACCAATTATATTAAAAAATATTTATTTATGTCAAAAATATTACTTGTATGTTTATATTTATAGATTATATGATTCATTTGTTTGCGACCGAAACACAACGAGTTGTTCCGTTACGATATTTAAATATTTGTCTGAAGTGGCTTCGCCTCTCACTCCACTTTCATTATCTGTTACATCCTCCAGAGACTGCTATCAATGAATACACTTAAGTGAAGAGAGCAACTTGAAAACGCAACAAGACAAGACAATAGCTACGTGAACACTCTCTCGTAAACCTCTATCGAGATACCTACGCCTTCACCTTCGCCGAGCTTTCGCTTCCATTTCTCTACATTCAACGATCTACTCTGAAAGGGTTTACCATCACTCATTGTTGAGACAGATTTTACTTATTTGCTCTAAATTATACACCAGGAATTAGTGCGATGGTTATAAATTTATGACCGTTGTGATTAGTTAGATTCCATTTAATTTATACGTTCACGCTTAGAATTCTACACATAAGTAAGTATGTGTAGAACTCTAATCGTAAAGGCATAAATTAAACTAATTCATCACCTTGGATACATAGTGAAAGAACAGCTACAAGCTAAAACAATATAATAAAATGATTTTTTATTTTATAATCATTCGTCGGAAAAATATTCTGTTTAATTTGAGCGCAAAGTATTTATATCGGTCTCTCACGATTAAAATGTTCGCCTGCGTCTCGTATTTCTTAATGTTCATCTTCGGGCGACAAAACATAACATTGCACTATAAATATACAAATAGATATTTCATTAATTCACACACTCTCTATATAATGTTTATACGACATTAAAAAATCTATAAAACATATTCGTAAAAGTCAAAATTTAGTTTAAAATCTTTGGTGTCTTCAAAAATGTGTATATTAGTGTAGCCTCACTTACCTAATATTATATAATATTTGTGAGCTAATAAAAATGTACTTCATTTAATGTAATTATATTGGTGAATTTTCGTAAATCTCGTTTTGATTGTTGAACAGTATATCATTTAAAATATGCTAGTTAATTGTATTGAAGTATTGAAACACTCTGATATAACATAAATAATATTAATTAAAACACTCTCATCAATTATAAATAAAATGTTTTATTTACTTTTATTTTGATATTTTAATGGCATTATTTTATATTTATTTATTTAAAATAAATAATGAAATTAATTGACAATTAATATGGGGTAAATAGCTCCGTGGTAACGTGTCGGACTGTGGATCGTGAGATCCTCAGTTCGAATCCCACTGCCGACAGTTACAAATTTAAATTTACCCCTGTGGTTCCCCCTCCACTAACAACTTTGGGGGCTATGACTTGACGGCTGGTAACCGCATTTCATACGCTAAAATATATCACCTACCGAGATCTGCGCAAGCAGAGTGCCACACCCTTAATGGGTAAAAAGCGTGATGATATATTTATTTATTTTTATTTATTAATAAAAATGAACTCTACTGGCAATTTATTTTAAATTTAAATTGTAATGTTTTCACATTTGAAATTTATATTTCAGTAATGAATATTTATTTTTCTCGGTAATGAAATCGTCATAAATAGCGGAAAATTTTATTGAATGGTTTATAGTACTTAATCCAGCTTAAAACGTAGTAATATTTATGCCGTTTTATATTAAATAGTATCGGGAATTTAAATCTAGGTCATTCTGAATTTGCATACTGAGATAAAATGAAAGCAAGTGGAAAAAATTATGGTAATTTTTTCTTTATGGTTATTTCTACTGACCTAATGACATATTCTAATAATTGATATGTAGCTGACCTATGATAACACTTTTACTGGAAATTTAAACATGCTTAGGATTCAAAGTTACGCCGTAAAGATAATATAGGTACAATTCACCCTTCGATCATAATTTCCTTTAACAAAATATCAATGTTATGTTTTGTAAAAAATTTTGTGGCGAAATAATTAAAGTTCTAGACAAAAAATTTTGATGTAGACAATCACACGCAATTTGCTTTAAAATATACTATATATGCATTATAACCAAGGAATCAATAAATTATCATAAAAATTTGATTGCATGAATGTAAATAATTATATATATATATATTCAAAATTCAAATTTTCGCTAATATTTGATAAATATGACAGATGGTCATAGGATGTTAACCTGAAATTATTACGTTTTAATGATTTAATTCTAAGGATTCAAATGTGCGTAATTGTTTGGAGTACAATTCTACTTATTTTAGAATGTCTTTACAACTTTTTGATGATACTTCCTTTTCAATTTTAATATTATTTGTTGACATTTCTGTTTTATTGCTATGGTTACAACTGACTAACCATATAATATGATTTTCTATTTCGTGCTAGATTTGATTTCCTGTGAAAAGTTACCTTCTGGAGTATTTCGTTTTATTGCTACTTGAAAATTTTCGTAGCAATGAAAGCTTAAATAGTCCAGCCGGTAAATTTTTGGAAATCAAAATTAGCACTTAATGTATGAAAATATGTGTGATTTAAGTTCCTTATAATATACTCGTAACATCATTGTCCAGAGGTAGCGGTGGTGTGTGTTTAATAAATACTTTGATAATGTGCAATACGTAAAAATAGCTCCGTGGTAACGTGTCGGACTGTGGATCGTGAGATCCTCAGTTCGAATCCCACAGCTGACAGTTGCCAATTTAAATTTACCCCTGTGGTTTCTCCTCCACTAACATCTGTGGGGGCTATGACTTGACGGCTGGTAACCGCATTTCATACGAAAAAATATATCACTTACCGAGATCTGCGTAAGCAGAGTGCCACACCCATAATGGGTAAAAGGAGTGATTATATTTTTTTAGGGAAAATTTGTAGAAAAATTGTAATAATGTAATTAACACAGGCTGGTGTATTAACATTCTGTAATGCATCTTAATAAATTTTCATCACATTACTAAAAATTGTTTCAACGAGTCCTTTGTAAATTAGATTTAAGTACACGAAGTATAACAGAGAATTCAATTCTTTTTTTTCTTTACGGAATGTACATTATTAAATAATTTTATAACAAAGTATTAACCTACGAACAAAAAGCAATCAAAAGCTCCCGAGCTAGCACATCCGTTTGGTTTTCCTGTAGGTAGACAATTATAAGAATAACATGTTCGTGTTTTTAATATCGTCAAAAACACAACATAATCTCTGTGACAATATCTTGAAGCAAAAATCCGTTACATTATTTTAAAAACTGCCTTGTCACATTATCACGGGTGCGTATAAAAAACATCGCAGCTTCTAAAGTGGTTTCGGTGTGCTTTGCTTACAAAGTCACATGTCACATGACAAGTCGTGTGAAGTTGCCGCTACCGAGAAAAATCCAAAATCCCCTAGTATTAAAACTCACTTGACGAACGCCACAAAATAAAAACTCGCGAGGAAAATGTGGGTTTTAAGTGGTAGGATTTAACGAACTAAGTTTTATAGGATATAGTTTTAACTTAGTTAAGTGCAGCCGTAAAAACGCATCGATCTGCTTACGGCAAATTGAAGTGTTGAAAATGTGGAGTAAGTATAATGAAAAACGCGGTTTTAAATTTATGCCCTGTGAAGATATTTATGTGCGGAGGAGACCTCTTAATGCTGGGTTCATCGAGGCATCTTGGGTTACGTTAGATAAACTCAGGTTTTGTTCTGTTTATTTCAAAACGGAAATGAAAAAGTCTGCCTTTTCATGTCTACTTTCTTGCTTATGAAACCGGAGTAGACGCTATTTAAATAGGTTGGGAGTTGTAGTTTTCATTAAAGCGACAGAGAAATATTTATTTTCATGATTGCTCTCAAGGAAATTTCCCTTTAGAGTTTGGATTCATAAATTTTTGTCAAGCACGAATTTCATATTCGTGAATATAACACCGATTCAAATGAAGTGTACTGTAAGCGACTATATTTTGTTACATTGAGGTTTAATTTATTACGTAGATAGAAAAGATATTTTTATTGGTTCACCATTAATATTTCTAGAACTATAAGACATACCAAGGTGGGTAAATTAACAAATTAGTACAATTTTTTTACCGCGATTTAATTAAAGTTTTGTTATTTAAAAAAAAAGCATTGATGACATTTATAATTGGAACATATAAAATTAACGATTTATATTAATAATTTGAATTCTTAAATTATGGGAGAAACAAAAAACTATGGACAGTTCTACGCAAAATTATTTTTTTGCTAAACATGAAAATGTAACACCCTGTCAGCTTAGCACAAATTCTGTTCTAACTTTATATGAACTTGTAACAGGCCACGAAAGTTTAGACGTGACAACATTGTTGTAAGTGTCAAAACAAATACGAATATATTATTAACATTAATCATTTGATTTATATACCGAAAAAATCACACATATATGTAAGGCAGATAATGTGATGGGTATAAAATTTCGATAGCGAGTAATTTACGTGTTAGTATCCCTTGAATACGATTTCATTATTTTTATCATGAGGTCAGTGTGATAATTCAAAATCTAATCGATATTATTGTCAAATTCTACTTCTTAGAATTTCAATGTGGGTTTTACGAGCTGAATAGATTTATATTTAATTCTCTGGCTGTGCATAATTTAAAGTTAAAGTAACAGCACAATCTTCCCAAATAATTTCAGCATTATTCAAAAAGTGAAGGTTACTTAAAGAAATGGTTCTCGTAATTGAGTTTTTTTAAAAGTTTATTATGAAAAAATATCACTTTGGCCCCTAGCTACACTTTTAATCTTGTATCATTCAAATTTGGTAATTTAAAATGTACACTTTACAAACTGGTGCTAATGAATGTTAATACTTGGCAATTCCACCTTTCCTCCGATAAAAGAATACTGTTTATGGATTTAAGTTATTTATTATTTATCGTCTTTTCCTGTAAATATCAGATAATTGGACAGTACCTACGAACCGCAGGCCCCTTATTGCCAAAATTCTCTACTATACATATATTTTAATGCTTCTTTGTAACATTTAACTTTATCTTCCTGATATGATTATTCACATTATTCACAATTGATATCAAATAATTTGTATTCTACCGTATTGTTTACAACATTTTTATGTTATCATCGCACTACTTACCTTTTTTGGAGGTTATATATTTGCGCGGTTACTAGCCGTTAAATCCTGACCCCAAAAATGTTAGTGGAAAGGGAATCTCATATAACAAGTAAAGTCAGATGTGGCGCCAGTTTTTGGGTCCAAATATACTTCGAGCATTAGTAAATAGTTTATAATTTTGTTACAACCTCCTCAAGTACGTTGTTTTATGTAATAAAATAATTTATAAGAAACTACTGGCAAATGCATGCTCATTTTGATTGAATATTTTTCTGTCAATGCTCACTTCGTACTTTGTCTTCTTCCCTCATGCACCTAACCTCACTGTCAAACCAGAGCAGTAAATATGAATTAGTCTGAATCCATATTTCCGACTGTGCGCTGCATGTAATTGACTTGGCATGTAGCGTGTATCAAGACGAATCGATTTTCACGTTTGTGTCGTCAGAGTTGTGTTTAGTACTCTCTCGTATCCTGTGTTTTGCGAGTAGTGCCCTAGACACGTAGTTTAGAACACAGTTGTGTTGTGAACAGATGAGAACGTTTACTGTCAACGCAGATGCTGATGTTTGGCGTGTTATTAATATCATGCGATATGGCGGAATTCTGAATTGTTAATGCGTGAATTTGATTTCCGTATAGCGTAGATTAGCGTTACTATCTTTTACTTTAGCATAAAATGGTCAGTGCATCTATTAAAAGAATTGTTACTACACGATTTGTCCCACATCGATACTTGTAATTGCCACCATACTTCTAAGATAAAGTACCAACATTACATTGAAACATCTACCAAAATTGTAGTTATAGTGTAACATCATGGGCATGATTCGATTTCGAACCGTTACGTTATGGCCGAACGTCACAAAAAGCCCAATTAAGGTACTGGGGAGATGAAGATGCGCTTCTTCTTAGGCTAATGACTACCGGTTAACCAGTTACCTTACCACATATGCCTATCTTTACTCTATGATTCTAAACATAAAATTTAACTTAGAACTGTCTTTAAATATTGTAATGTACGAAAAGCACTCATCACAAATGTTCAATAATTTAGAATTTCTTAATCTAATAATCTTAATATATATGTCGTAGGTATTTAGAATAATCCGACATTTAGCTAAATGCCTAGGCATTTAGCGAAATGCCGGCAACTAGATGAATTTTACTTCACTTTTCTATTTGACTGGCGGAATCAGGCAATTAGACGAAAAATCGCACATTTTTCCATTTGCCGGGCGCGGTTTAGGCATTTAGAAAAATGTAATTGCAAAGCTGCAAAAAAACAATGCCAAACAAAACGATGTGCCTGCTTCAAAGCAGGTATTTTATGAAATTCACGATGCTATTTATCGGCACCTTGTACCAAATAAGTGAAATTTGTTAATAAAATTGTTCACAAAATTATGAATGATTTTTTCAAGTGCCTATACCGCGCCCGGCAAAAAGAGAAATGCGCGATTTTTCGTCCAATTGCTTGATTCCGTCAGTCAAATAGAAGAATAAAGTAAAATTCATCTAATTGCCGGCATTTAGCTAAATGCCGGATTATTCTAAATGCCTACGACATATACATACACCGTGGAGTAGCACGAACCGTAGAACACAATAAATCTTCTCCAAACATTTCTATCCTGGTACACCACTTTCGAGCTCGTCCGCATTCATACATAGTGCGATTCATCCATGCTCGTCTTTTCTTTACACTCGGAATCATTTGTTCTCGTAACAAACCATCAATTATATATTTGTTTTACAGCCTTTTATTGGACATTCGCTCGAGATGGCCAAACTACCTTAACCTACACACTCCTCTCAAATACCTCATTTCCACAGTAGTTATAAGTCTTGAAGCGATGTATTTTAAATTTTCTTAGTATATGTGAATTTGTATATATTTTTTCCGTTTAACACATTAAAAATATCAAGCTTGATCTTTGAAGGAATAACTTCCTTATCAATAGCTTGACGTAGTACTAGTATTAAGTTGGATTTATAGTTTTAGAACACAAGAATAATTTTACAAAGAAAAACATTGAACTTTGTTTGGTTGTTCTATAAATTGCATAGAACGACGTACGAAGTGACAGAAGAAAATATATACATACTTATCTTTGTCTATGTCAGATGTTTCTGCGACGGTTACTAGGAGGCACTTATCCGAACTAATACAAAATAAAACGAACGTACACGGAAAACATAGAATGCACAGTACAGACACAGGAAAATTGACATTGTTCAATTCGTGTGCTGTGCTAAATTATTCCTGTATTTCATGCAAACTATAAATCCAGCTTTATTGAACTTTATATGGCGAAATAGTGTTATTTGAAAGCTTACATGAATAGATTGTTGTAGTAGCAGAAAGTAATTCAGTATAACTTTTAATGACACTTTTATCCGCTCTCTAAAATATTATTGTAAGCAATTCGAGTGACAAACACACCCGGTGTAGAAAACAAGTAAGAAATGTACAATAGTAGGTAAATACGGAAACAAATATAATATATTTGTGCGAATCGTACAGTTAAAAATTACGGTTTCCCGCGTAGCAGGTAGATAAATTAATATATTTCGTTTGTTCTTGAACTTCCCAGCACAGTAAAATAAGCATTTTCTTACACCAAACTAACTTCGTTAACTTAAAATTATAATACGTAAGGTAGCCACGTCTGTAGAAAGAATAATAAAATTCAATTTTGTAAAAAAAATCTTTAGCTCGTTGCGAAAAACTCTTTTTCATTATGCTTTTAAAAAGTAATCTGGTTACAATATACCAAAGCTTATTATGGAATAAGTTGTTGAATGTTTTAACTGCTTCCTGGAAATCTTCACGTACTATACGGAACTTTTGTAATTACATTTTTATTTATTTATTTGCGGTAATACAATGAGATGAAACACACGCAAAAAACATATAATTAAATTTTTACATTGTGCAAATTATTGTATTAGTTTAAAGTATGTTAATTTTGCTATTTTATTGTTAATTACTTGTTAATTAGATACTTTACTACAATTCCAAATGAATGTTTAACTTTTTATAAATTAATTTCTAAATTATTATTTATTACATTGTCAGTTACTTCCATTCCACTAACATATTTATGGGCTGTGTTTTGATAGCAGTATTTACACTTAGAGGGCGATTAGTGACTGATTTTGATTTGTTTACAAGCTATTAAAATTAATTAAAGAAAAAAAATACTATAAAATTTACTCCCAACTTTAATTTAAAGCATAGGTTCAAAAATAAGTTATGTTTGAATCAAACAGGCAGAATTTAAAACAAAAGTTTAAACGTTATGAGTTCTGAAAGTTCTTTCTGGTAATCAGATGCATTTTAACAGTTTTAAATTATTTGATAATCGTAATCAAGACATTCGTTAACTATGCCGCTAGCAATATTATGCAGTACCAAGTAAAAGTAACAAATAAACTCTCGTTCTTTGAAAAGCCATTTCGCAAAATAATTTAATATTATTTAATAGCTTCGTGGTGATGCATTTTGAGATCCCCAGATCTAATCCCACTGCCGACAATTGCCATTTAAAATTTATCCCTGATAACCACACTTAATGAGTAAGATTTATACTTACCGAGATTTGAGTAAGCAGAGTGCCACACCTTTTATAGGTAAAAGGCATGATGATATATTTATTTTATTATTTAATATAAATTAAACAACACGATGAGAGCATCTTTTTCCACTCGTTTGATTGAAAGAATTTCATTCCTTGTTAGCTGTACAAACAACTACTGCTGTCGCAAATCCCTTATTTTTATATCTCAATTATGTGCGAATGTGATTCTAAAAAGACTATTTTTTTAGTTACTATTAAGTGTTATCGGGGGTATCACAAGACATTCTGATTTATCGATAAATTTTTATTTTCCACGAATTTTTTTGCTTAGCAACAAACACGAAAGCAAACTGCATGGTAAATTCCGACTCCGAAGGAGGATGGGTTTTACATGCTTAAATGCAAAAAAAATGAGTGCATAAAAATAAAAATTTATCTGAGACAATCAGAGAGCTCGTGTGGTATTTGATGAGATAAATTCCAGAGAGAACGTGTTTTGCGTCATGATTGGTTAAAAACTAGTCGTAGTAATTTATCGCAAAAATAATATAAGTAGCCGCTGCCACCATATATTTCGTATTGCGGAACGTTTTCGAAATATATAGTTTTCCAATCTGTTTGCAATGACAATTTTATTATTAACACCGCAGTAAAGTTGAGAACAAACAGAACCAATATAGTTATAAAATCTGTGAATCCCACTTACCCGATTCACATAAACTTGAATCAAATATCCGAAATTCGATTTGCGTCTCCACATTTTAAAATCTCAAATCTTCACTCACCATTTCTCGTAGCCTCGATCACAAATGAAAAATCTTTTCTCGATTAAAAGAACAGACCCTCCTTTTACTTAACCTGCAAAAGTGTGACGTTCCATAACATTCCTTAACGTAGGCATAATGGAATCTAGCGAGCGCTGGCTTCATTATAAAGCAATGGAGGTGATTTGGCTCGCTTTGCTGTCGAGGTAACGGCAGTTAAACAGCCAATCGGATACGAGTGCAACAGTTTTCCGGAAACTGTGAACGAAATTTACCTACGTTGCTAGTGTTGAAATGAGTTTCGAATTTAAGGCAGGTATAATTGAAATTGTTGAGGAGTTATGAAAGTTTTTTTACTTTTTTCGTTAATTATTAACAGGATGGAATATTAATCTATTACCACAAGGTTATTATTATAAGAATGATGAAATTTACTGTTGAAATATAATATTTTCTGCTTGACATGTAGCAAAATATGAGAACATGCTAAAACCAACAATATCTGTTATTTTTTGGTATTGTTTTGACGATTTATAACATTGATTTTGTCATTATTTTTGTTTTGTTTAAATGTATCACAGATAATAAATTAAAATTAACAACATGTTTATTAGCTTTTCCATAGTAATACATATTTGTAAAATAGTCGATTTTGTTAGATTAATAGGTATTGTTGTTGTGGTATTTAAAATTTTAGACAAAAACGGAAATTTATCTGTCATGTTTTCAATTTTCCAGGAACATTTGAAACATGTAAATCATATTTTTCTATCATTAAATTTTAGTATCTCAACGAAGAGATCTTTAACTCAACGATAAACGATAAATTGTCCTGAAAATTTTAAATTAATATAGATACATCACAATGTTATTTGCCCTACATTGGACTGTGTACCTTGAGATCCACAGATCAAAATCACACAGGCCTGTCGTTCTACATCCACTAACCTATTTAGGAGTCGTTACTTTGACGGCTGGTAAATGAACTTCATGCGCAAAAATCTCACGACATATACAGAAACAGACTGAATTGCGTGATGATATGTTTATGCTTGTTTTATGTTTATGCCATTTACCTATTTTGAATGTAGCAGATTACATTACCAAAGATGTTACTGGAGCCATAGGGGCAAAATTAAAACCATATCAACTGTAGGAATTGTTATCAACGTATGATAACAAGCTCTGTTATTTTCTTTCCACTAACATATTTATTGAAGCGGGAATTGACGGCTGGTAACGGCGTTATGTGCACCAAAATATATAATATTCGGAAATCTTCTATAAGCGGAGTGTTACAATAAAAAATGTATTAATGGCGGGGTGATAAATATTTATTGTCAATGAGTATGTAGACGAAGTCCGCAATGTTTTTAGTATTATTATTATTATAAAGCGGTCTCAAATGTTTATTAAGTTCAATGTAATAAGTTAATTAAAGTTTTGAAATATTTGTAAATTAATTTGATGTTTCTAATTGCGTTGCAATTTTATAAGGAAGTTCTGATCATCACGAGATATATAAACGAATGCAGAATTTTTTAAAATTATTTTAGAAAGTTAATCAAGATGGCTAACATACAATTTTACATATTTTGCAATTTGAATTCTACAATTTGTAATTCACAGTTTAAAATTATTAATTTTTAGATAAATAATAATAGCGCCGTAACGTTTCTAACAATTAGTTATTAATTTTATGCATTTTTTCTTAAACTTGTAGAAATATAATTTTTTATTTAATCTAAATCGATATTTTGTTCATAGTTAAGAACGTGATCAGCTGATAATGCCGGTTGCATACCCGGGTATGTTATTTTAGAAAATATATTATACTTCTATGGCAGCTACATATGTATAGATAATTCAAATGTATTAGGATATTGAATTATTTCTTTACTTTCATTTAAAACTTTCTTCCTTACTTATTTATGGAAGCAGAGTTTGCGGATAAACTGATTTCCCATGTTTTATACTTATCAATATTACGAACCGATTATAAAAGTATATCGTTACGATTATATAACATACACACTAAAGGCTCGTTCAAAATAGAATTTTTCTTTTTGATTCATCAACCTTGTAGGAATGGTATGTTAGCCATTCACAAATTTGTATTTAGTTTTGGATTTAACTTGTAAGTTTTCGGACTCCAACTTTAATTTGGTTCTACATTTTATGTGTAGAAACACCAAATGAGATAGTAAAGTCTTTTTTCATAATATCATTCTTAAACGTAACTACACATAACCACTTCGGCGGCATTTTTGAACTTAGGAAAAATATATTTTTCACTAAGGCATTACCATAAACAATATGACACGATAATAATCTGACAGTTGAGAAGTTCTTTCTAAATTATATTTGTCACTAGATGTCCGTAATAACTAAAATCAAAAACAAAACGGAGATTTGTGAACGCTACATACATATGTGTATAGGTTAAACAAAAACTAAATTCGATGCACGAATGCTCCTTAATTATTAAGTAAATGTCTGGATGACTTTATTTATTTAAGTTTAGAAAATGTATTGTTTGTATTTTTGCTACAAAACTTTCTATATGTACGAAACTCAAACAAAGAAAAGCAGTATATGTTGTTGCACTTACAAACCTTAGCGCTGAAATTGTTCTTTACCATATTACTGTTATGTTGCAAGCTGATCCCGTGTGCTCCACGCGCGTCTGTTTCGCGGTTCTGCGCCGCGAATCAATAAACACACAAAAGCCACGTTGCATGGCACGCACTCCACGAATGTTTCAGAACAAGAGAGAGTCGAGCGCTTTACTGCTTTGCACAGCCACCTGCCTGCTCCTGCTGCGGGAGTCTTAGATCTTAGACTTAGTAGAGAATAGAATAGAGAATGCATTCTTCTCCTCGAGGTAGAATTTGAGGAATTGCGCCAATCGGCGAGGCAGTGGCGTCCATGTGGAGCATGCTGAAATGTTTAGTTTAAGGAAGAAGGAAGAATACGTAATTTTGTTGTTTTGTCGAGGTTGTTATCCTAAACCAATAAAACGCATTTTTGCCTGGGTTTGGTTCGATCGTCTTTTCAATAATAAATCCAACAGCTGACATTACTCACACCCAATACACTTTGTTGTTAAACTCGAAACCCGAACGAAATAATATACATGCTAAACAAAAAAAAAATTTATGCATAATATTTTAATATTTAAATAATTTATTAGTACTTGTTTTTACCTCCCACGCAAATGAACGGGAGGTATTGTCTCTAGTATACGGTTTCATTATATTCAAGGTATAACGACTTGGTGTTTTTTGTCCATGAATAAATTTTTTTCATCATATCGCACTTAACATCTTAAATTGTGTTATAATGTAAAAATATCTAAAACAATATTATCTATAATTTTTATTTCAAACTTTTATTATTTTGTACTGTTTAAAAAAACTGGATATTGTGTGAGCTGCGCACTTCAGATACTACATTATATAATACCGAATCGCCAATTACATTAATTTTTAATTCTTTAATTGTAATTAGGGTGTTTTCCATCACAAATGCGTATAAGGATGAAAATAAGGTTTATATTTAAATGGTAGAATAGTGTATTGTGCAACAATTGCAAAATGCTGCCATTTTCATGCGAGGTGTAAGACCAGCACGAAATAGGCAATTCTACATTACATGTATATTGTCCAGTTCTGTAATTTGTATTAACTCATTGATGATGCAGAATATAATTTTGCATCGATTAGTTAATTAAGCAACTGTGTAGCTGTGTATACTACATGAAATGTTAAAAATTCCATAGTGCTTAGAAGAAACATATTTACATATAATTTGGATAAGTATGCATCACAATCAATTTTTTTATAGAATAATTTTAAATAGCAATGAGCTACTAAATTAATTGACTAAATTTAGCTGTATGGCTGTATGTCATTTCATATTTTTTATTCAAACAATATTATAATTTTAGGAACAGTTTTTTTTTATTCTATTTTTAATGAATATATTTGAGTTTATTTGTTAGGTTAGAAACCTTCTCAGCATGAAGGGGTTTAAATAAATATTTTTAATTTGAAGAGACAAAATACGCGTTTATTTTAATTATTGATTTTACATAATTTAACATAAGTGAATTATTTGTAGATGTGTATACTTTAAAGTCCTTCAAATATACAACAATATTCGGTTTGCTACCGAAATATAATCTGTTTATAATTTGCACATCCAAATTTTGAATATGAAATTTGAAACTGTTAATATTTTATTGATACTTTTTACCAGTTTCAATAATTTTTTTTATGAAGATGATAGGCGGACTAACTCTATGGTCATATGCTGCCTCATGATTGGATGATTATGAAATTATGTGAACAACACAAACGACCATGCTCTTCAGTGGGATTCGAACCCACGACCCCTGGCGTGGTAGGCTAATGTTCTTGCTTACCTATTCAAAAATTATTCTACAATTGCAATTTCAAACAATTCTTCTGAAATATAATAAAATGCTGCATTTTTAGTTTAAAGTATCGCAAAAGAATTCAATCGTACCAATTGTCCCAAGATAAACTCTAAAATGTTCCTGTGACACAGTTTTCCACAACGATATTTTTGTTCTTGCATCCATGGCATCGAAATCCACTTGCGTTTATATTTCAAATCACGCAATAGATTCAAACATCCCTGCAGCGTGGAAAATAAACCATACTCCTAAAAGTAGCACTGCATTTCTGTAGACGGCACGATTCAATCTGAAGCTGAAAATACTCAAACTGACCATACAGACAAAATAAAGCACTCGAACCTTATTTTTATTTACTATATCAGTGCATTGGTACGATATATTGCTTTCGTGCGCTCTCTAGTTTTATATTTATGGATTTAATGTTAAATATGTAAGTAGGTTCAGTTGCAGCCGTAAAAAATTCAAATATGTTTTGCGTAGCACGAATAGTAGACATTGCATGCATTTTGTCACGATATAATTGCTGGTAGGTGAGTTTCATTGGAGCACAACACCACAATTTATGAAATTGTTATATGATTAAACGAGTAGATTGTGTGCTATTATGTCGTTTACCACTTTGATGTCTGTTGTTCAAATAATACATTTTGAAGTACAATTTATTTGATTAAATGGAAAGGTTACTATACTAACAATCATATTTGCTGAAGTCTTTAAATAATGTGAGGTAAATTACTTCGTACTGACATTAACAGTTTTAATCTCACTCAAACTCCCGCCTCTACTTTATTTGTGGTTCTTGTGGTTCCACTTTTACTATTATCTTTATGGAACCTGATTTGACAGTCGGTAACCGCAGTTCACTTACTGAGCTCTGCGTAGATTGTTACAACTAAAATGGGTTCATGGCGTGAATATATTTTATCTTTAAATAAACTCCAGTTCAGAGAAAATAGGTCATGAGTGGGAAAAATATTATAAGAAATCTGAGGATAAATCTAGAGTATCTGATCTCAAATATACAATTTAATGTGTGCTACTCACGATCAGATTTATTAAAAGTATTTGATCAAACATTGTATTGCGTACGGGTAAAATTTACATTTTGATACCTGTTCAAATCACTGAGCATCTTTGTATTAAATTTCAATTTAATTTCTAATAGGTAAGCATAAGTGTAGAATTGAAAAGTAAGATAAGGTAAATAGTTCCATGGTAATGCATGAACTATATTTAATCTCCATCGTCACTCATTCAGTTTTAAGTTAGATTATGAACATTATGTTGAAAGGGTTTTTGTTAAAGTTTTTCCTAAAATATTAAATTCAATCATTTCATCTTATTATATTTAGGGCCGATATTTCCATCTGCGAATAAAGTTCCGAATAAATTATTCCCCAAATAACTGAAAAATGTCGCATCGAAATCATAGCTCTAATTATACTTATTGTTCTAGCTGTAACCAAAATGTGTAAATGGCCCTCATGTGTACTAATATAGATTTAAATCAAATTGGATTAAACGAAAATGTTGAACCATGTTAAGGGAATGGAACATATGTATAAAATTATACTCGAAGATCGGGTTATTGCTTCATGAGTACAATTCTTTATTGAAATATTTCCATTTTTATATGACCATATTTCGAAATAAATTTTATAGTAATGGCGATTAGGGATTAAAATTTAAATTTTTGTAATTGAAGGAAAAATATAATCTTACATGTTCCAACAGAACAATTCTTTTTGAACAATTCTTTCTCTTATGATTGCAACTTCATTAAAACTAATAATTCTTCTTCAGTCCTCATTCAAGTCGCAATAAACCTTTCTTAATAAATACTCTTCAGAAAGTTACAACCCTCTCTTATACGCAGCATCCAGAGCGCAGGAATCAAAACGTTAGCAAATCTGAAACAAAGCGTTTTATGGATCCTCTCCCCTTATTCACGATAGCAAAGCAAAGAGTGAAGTGCTGCGATTTCTCACCCATCCTGCGACAGTGGTTTTCAAAATGTAAGATTCTAATAACAAAATAGGTATAAAGAATAGTACCTGCAACCGGCTACATCCAGAGAATAGTAATATTGATTGAAAATAATATATGTATAATTTAATCCTGTACGTTGACGCCAATGCCTCTCCTTATGGACTTGTGTAGGTGGAGTTAAAAGGCCTTTTTGCTGTCAGCGCATACCGGTTTGCCAATGCATATCTGGATTTTTAGCCGACTTTGGTTAATTGTATGAAAATATGAAGCCTTTTTTGAAATCAATAAAGTTAGTGTTTACAAAACTATTCATATCGAATTGTTTAAGTATATTTTATTAATTTAATGCCCGACCGTTACTTTATTGTTATCAAGCCGGACAGTTACATACCAAATAACGCCCTAGGGTGTTATAAATTTGACGTTGTTGCTATTGGACACATAATATACAAATACTGAGTTTTATTGGCAGATAGAAAACAAACATTGACTTCTATTGGCAGATAGAAATATTGAAATAAACAAATCGGTATTGTAAACGCGGTATCTAGTTACAGAGTTTGCAAGCAAATAGATTAATATCTCTAAAAAAACACAATGATAGGATAAATGTCTAAAATAATTTTATACAATAATGTATCGGTCGGACATTAAACATTGAATGCACCACGGGCAATAATGTCTTCGGTCAACGTACATACCTCGTACCAGAGGTCCTCGGCAGCATACTGTTGATCTCACGCAGTGTTGTCCTTATAACGCACTTGGTACGTTAATTACTATAACAAACTAATAAATCTCATTTTGATCTATGCATATTATATCATAATAGTATCTGCTATTATTAATTACTTACTTGGAACCAATTTTTTTTGTTTTTCTGCATTATTTATTGTTATAAATAATGCAATTATTGTTGAAAAAAATTGAATATAAGTGTAAACCATAGATATGCGTTTCCTAAGATCAATAAACAAAAGTGCATTTGTTTATAACAATTCATTCAATCAAACGAATGGAATTACGATTGGACTGTATTAGACGGCGACCTTAACTATTGAAACTCTGTATGTTACCCATACATTGGATCATATTAGAGTTAAAAAACAATTTTAGAAATCCCTACCAACACATTTTGTTTTTAATACTGTCTACTCTGGCCCAAAGTTTTCCGTCCATAATGTGGCCCGTGATTGCGAAAACTTTGCGAGGCACTGTTCTACTTTATATCCGCGCAATTCCGAATCCACTTATAAGACGTCAAACCCACGGCGCCGCTTGAAATAAAGCCGCTACTGGATTGGTTTCGCGCAGAAATATTCGGGAGCGTTAACTAGGTTAGGAATGTTTTTTTAGTATTTCTGTGTTTTATTTACTTAGCCCGCGGGAATTTGATATTGTGGAATTTAATAAGAACGCTCGTTTGTTATTATTTGAGATGAAATAATGATGGCTCAAAGATAAATGTTATTCTTTATATCTTGTTTTTTGACATTTACTTTATTTCCGGCAGCTATATTTATTACGGAAAATTGTTTGTACTTGCCTTTAATTTGCGAAGGTCGTATATCATGAAAAACACAATAGGTGCCTGCTTTCATTGTAAAAATAATGATTGACATTCTTCAATTACATTTGAAATAATATTTCAATGTTAGTGTGTTCTTATGTTTTTACTGGTAATTAAAAAAAAAAAACTAATTATATACTGTAACCGATTTTCAGTTTATTAATGGTGATTAGTAATAGATTATGGTGTTTATAAATTCTAATATTTACGAGGAACTCAGTAGTAACTTATAGTGCAACTATTGTAATGTACAAAAGACAGCATGTTCATTTTAAATGTGCCAGCATTGCAATCTCCAGAATTATGAGATCTACGAGGCTGGTTAAATTAGTAAAGATATACCATTTTGCAACTCTATTGAAAATTATTAATAACATTTTTTTTCTTCCAGCAGGTTTTTCTAAAAATACGGGATATATGTAATTTTCTCATTTGACATGGGAACATAAGGTATTTTTTGTGTATGTATTTTTCTCACTGATTTTTATATAACACTAAATTGGGCATAGGCTATATTCTTCCATCTGAGAGCATTCCCAATTGAAAGGGAGAAATTGAGGTTTTGTGACACTTTTGTAAAGGAAAGTGCGCAATCTGAAGCTTTGCCGTCACTCTCTCTACACTGCGCTCGCCACCACTCTCTTTGGGTCATACCACGAATTATGGTCATACCCAAAGACAAGAAAGATAGATTTTTAAATATTAAAGTATCACAAAACCTCTGTTTTGACCATCATGGCTTCGTTCAATTGGGAACATATTGTAGCGACTTATGCCCAATCAGTGATTTTTCTAAAAAATATTGTAATATGAGGGTACTGAACTGTATATTTGTTGTTGAAATGGGAATAAATTTCCTTAAAATAAGAAAGTTATATCCCGCATTTTGAGAATAACTGAGAGAAAAAAAAATGTTAATAGTTTTATAATAGACTTCCAAAATAGTATTTATTTGCCTATTTAACCAGCCTTGTAGCTCTTGTAGTTTTCAAGATACCAATGATGGTATATTTAAATTGAACTTCCTGTATAGGTGAATATCCCCTAATCTAATTAAAAGCGTCACGGGAAAAACCTTGGTAATTATATTATTCCAATATTGAGTTTAAAATATCAAACATTAAAGGCCAGTTACATAAAGCGTTGTTAACAGCATGGTTAACAATGTTAAAAATTAACAATGAAAATATGACTGACATCACATTTTACAAACTGTGCGATATTATACTTTAAGTAGTTTCAATAAACAGAGCAAAATAAAATTTTTTTCAAATTTTATTTGGAAAATGTACACTTGAAAAACAAAGAAAATTTTAATTTCTCATATATTTGTTTTGTTAATGTACTTGGTACCCGATATAATTTGATATAATTTTCTAGGAGAATTCACTTCATAATAATGAACTAAACTAAAACTCGTATATGCCTACTCACAACTTCGGTTGTGGCCGCCTAAGTGGTACATTGTAAAGCCATTAGAATTTTCCCGATAAATTTTAAAGAAATATGAATTTTATCATGTTTTATTATGGTAATATCGCAATGAATTACCTTGTATGAGTAATAATTTTCATTTCAGTTTCTATTTCATTTTTTCTTCTCACGAGTAATTTATCAAGAAAAACGTTTACGTTTTCTTTCACACGGAAGCATAAAACTTTCCTGAAGGAAAACTCGAGCAATACTTTTTTCTGGTGTTTTTTTTTTTGAATCAACTAAAGCCAGGTTAACTAACTTCATAACTTTTATCATTCCCTGGCTGACAAATCTTAAACATTGCTCTTTTAAATACAGATAATTTAACAGTTTGGTGATGCGAGAATCAAATCGCTGTGACTTATATTCAGTGAGCGCCTTTCCTAATTATCATAATGAGTATGTTACGTGTCGAGGGTTAATTCTGGAGCACGAAGCCAGTCGAGAACTAAAATGCGCGCGGTTTACACCTTACGAGAGTGGAGCATGATATCTCACCCAAGCTCGTTGCATGGACGTGTTAAAAACCCGTAATTCATTGCAAACTGACAAATATATGCGCAGTTCATTCATACTGACTGTAATAATTGTTAAAAAAGGGTTAGAATACGTACTTATTTTTATACGCTCGCTTTTGTGTGGGCAGTAAAAGAATGCTGCAAATAAATTTCTATGGTTTCAACGAACTGAATATTTTGAAATATATTCGTACCTTGATACCGCTGGTAATATTTACCTCGAGTGAACTGCACTATATGTTGCGAATTTAAAGAAAATATTTTTGTTCCATAATTCTTATAATAATAGTATATTATTCAATGCGCATGTAATGAATGCTATTACTCATTCGAATGAGTAATAGTCATTACATGCGAGTAGAATACTATACTTTGTCCACAGCATTTCGTCAAATATTTGTTTTGAAATTATAAGATAAGTAGAATTTTTGCTCTGACAAATACAAAATAGTATATTGTACAACGAGCATGGATTGGTACTCATTTCCTACCATAAGTTTGTAGCATGGGTCGAAGGCGAATGCTGCAAATCATACAAGTATGAAATGTACATTCCATGCGAGTTGTACACTATACTTTTTCTGCGACCACGATATTATTTCCTAATTAATTTATATTTTAATAATAAATTTGTACCGCACTTTAACTAAGGCACTAGAATATATGAGTATTCTCATCCGCCATTATGGGTCCAAGTGTCATAAATAAAACAAATTATTGGAATCCAGTTACTTTAATTCTTTTCTGTCAAATTTGAAGTTGATATTGATTAATAATTGTGATATATCATTCTCTTAATTATTATATTTCATATCTAACAGGTAAGTGTACAGAATACTTTCTAATATATTACCGTATGATTTGTGTAGTTGGATTTTACAGAATTTCAAGAAATATGTTTTCAAATTTGACAGATACAAATTTTAAATGTTTTTTTTTTTTTAAGTAACTGGATTCCAATAACTTGTTTTATTTATGACATCTGGACCCAAAATGGCGGACGAGAATACCTACATTCTTCTAGAGCTCTACTTTAACCATTCCAATATTTGACAATTCTATATAAATATCCTAGCAATGGCAACTGTATTGAAATGAAAAAACCTGTATTGAAATACAAAACATTGCTCATTTCCCCAGCAACAACAAATATAAAATGAGCAGAGTACTAAGTGGTTGTAGAGAGAATTGTTTGTTTATCAACATAGACATATTGTAGCAACCATCGCTAGCTACGTACTGTTGTAACAAAATTTTGAAGTGATTTGACATTTAGCAAAAAATCTTAAATACAGTTATTCAACTACAGTTTAAGCTTAAAATGAAAATAAAATTATGAAATATGAGAAAATTAGTGTTTTTGGTTTTTTATGTGGAAAAATTACTTAAAAGTAAAAACAGGGAAAATTTGAATTTGACTTAACGAATGAATAATATTAATTCATGGCACTGTCAATATTATTTCATTAGCAAGTGTAAAAAAGTCATTAATTGATAAACAACTGTTAGATTATAGGTATATTATTTGACAGTTGTGGATAAGAGTAATTTGTATTTTGCTGTGAACAAATACAATTGTCAGAGACCCTAAATAATATCTATTCTGTCCTAGGTATAATATTTAAACCCAACAGCCCATTAGCAACTTGAAAATTCCGCAAACGCATTAGCATGTTTGGCTCAAAATACTCGTATATGGGTATATGTATAATCGTACATCTCTGTGTTGTTATTCGGAGTTTATAACTTAGTAATCCATCTATTTTAAGCCAGCCATGCTTATATTTTTCTGGAATTTACAATTTAACTGGTTACCCATCTGGAATCATACCCTTAATTTCTATAAAAGAAACTACGACCATAATACATATTTATGTAACAAGTACATAATTTAGTTCTGTGTTAGTGGAGAGGGAACTACGTCGGTAAAGTAAAAATAGCAACTGAGGATCTATAGTCCGATGCGTTGCCATGAAGCTATTTACCCCAATTTGCAATTTTAAATACTAATTCATTTTTCTAATTGGTAGGTTTAAAGCGCTTCAACCGATTACAATTCTAAGTGGTAATTGTAATTTATAAGTAGGTAATGAATTACTCCGAACGCCGCTAATCCCACCACCTTTTCATTTTGAGTACGATTTTACGTACACTATTCCGCCATATAATAAATACATAGCGAAATAGTAGCGCTGTTTGAAATTTTTGTAAAAATGATGAGACGAGAATACATATGAATAGGCTCTGAACTGCATAATCTTTTAAATTTTCACAAAGAAACAAAAAGTCAGCAACTGCTGCTCACTCCTCAGGTTTATCAGTACAAGGCGGAATCTATAAATTCTGAAACTCATAATAATACGATAAGAGTATATATATATATGCTATTGAATTTGAAGGTGACTCTGATGACATGTCTTTTAATTATGAACTGAACCTCATTATTAGCCGTGTTTAGAAGGGAATTCGAATAAACAATTTTTGATGAGCAATGCCCATAACCGTTGTCTCAATCACTTAAACAAATTTATTTCTGTATTTGCAGTATTCGGAAGTCTTTCATGCAAAAAGAGACTTTTATCGTCGTTCTGATTATTTCTAGAACTCAAGAACATAATAAATTTAGTCTGATGTCCGCTCGTCTTCCAAAGCTTCCTACTTCCTTGTATGTGAAATATTGGTTCGATTTTCTCCAAAATGATTAAATGTAGAGATTCAGAGTTGATGTAAAAGATTTGTCTTTCACAGTGAAAGAATTCTATTACACAAGAATTCGATTCTTTTATGTAACTAAACTTTAAGCTTCACCATAGAAAATAATATGTAGACAACAAAGACTTTCATATTATTAAAATTCATTTATTACTGATTTCATGACGATGCATTTTAAACACTTGTGTGTTTTAGTAAATAGCTCGGTGTTAACAAAACTCGCTGTGGATTATGAGTTCCTTAATTCAAGCTCCATACAGACTTCATTCAAATCTTCGGCGGACATAAATATAAACAATAAATTGGTTCGAAAATATTAAAACAAATATAAACAAAACATGTTAAACATAAAAGCACAGTATTATGTCCAACGAATTAACGAAAAATATCTTACTTTTACGTACCTTGAAATTCTTTTTAGTGCTGATAAAACAAAACACTCTTGCCATAGCGACAGCGGATCGTCGGATAGGCGAGATGAAATGAGTGCGATATTAAAGTGAATGAATGAAATACTCTTGTATTGCGTCTTCAACTATTTGTTCTAGAGAAATGGCAGTATTCCATATTAAGGATCCTACTAGTATTCCATATTTGGTCACTTTTTTCTATTATAATTAAATTTATTTAAGGGCCGCTATTTGTAAGAAAAATACTCATAATCAATATGGCGATCATAGAGACGTCAAAGACGACAGGCGACAGATGAGTGCAATCAGTGTTATTTGGCGTTTACAAATATTTAGAAGCTTAACAATAGAATTCCAAATGTTCATTTTATGTAATAAATATTAATAACTTTTCCCATTATTTCACATTGATTATTATATAATCGGCAATATGACTCGTCGTACGTAAACTATCTAGCTATTTACTGTTATGTCGTTAATATATTGCTATTGAAATCAATTATACTTAGGCCACAAGATGTCAATTTCAAATGAACTTATTAATTTACTTTAAAAATGGTTAGTAATGAAGAAAAAAATCAACTTGTTATAGTAGGCGAAATATTTACTATATATCCATTATATTGACAGCCTGCGTAGCGGTATATCTGTAACTTTATTTACAAGCACTTTCTAGACAACGACAAATTGTTTTAACAAATTAACTAAATTTTAAAATTAACTTATCAAGTATCACTTGAGGTTCTGTATTTAATACGGCCAGTTTTTATTGCTAAAACATGAGCTTTGAGGTAAAACGACTCGAGCAATTTGACATTGGACAAAATCGCTCTAGTTAATTGGTGCTGTGCGCACATAAAAGTTTGCCCGCTCAAACATAAACCTATTGCAATATTACCATCGATAATATTTGGTAGTTTTTTTCGAAATTTGAACACATCATGTTAACTACAATTGTCAGGTGACACAATGCAGTTATAACAAATACTTAAAATGAAACTCAAAGCACATAGTTCGTAATTCTCAGTTGTTCTCAAAAGTAAACTCGGACTGTTTAACTTTGCTATGTCCAAAATCAAGGAAGGAAAAAATCCGATTTAAACTTCCAAAGTTAAATCTCGTTTTTATTTGCAAGTAGTTTTCAGAAACGATTCATTCTAGCGTAAAATAAACGCCATTGTGTCTTTTTATTTAGATTGTTTGAAACTTGCGCCGAGGCTACAAAATGTCAGTTTATTTATGTAAAGTATAATAGATATTTACGAAGGGCATAAGAGATGTTATTAATAGCAGAACAAGCGGATTCTACACTATACACTTTGCTATTTATTAGCAACGTGTAGTTGGCAACATGAACGGTGCTTAAACTTTGCTGAGAGAAGTGTTAAAAGAAGAATATTAATCACGCAAAATTGCTACTTATAATACTCACGCTAGAGCGTATTTATTTACTGCTAGCTTTAAATATGACTTGCAATATTACCATAGATTTAAGACGATAAAGAAGTTATTAATGCTCTCTCCGGAAACTTTCATAAATTGATAATGATACAAATAATTTTATCTCATGTTTCATAATCATTGGGTAAATAAATAGCTCCGTTGTAACGCAACAAATTGTGGATTATGGGATCAAAATTTCAAATCCCACAGCCGACAGGTGCCATGTAAACTTTCCGCCGTGGTTCCATCACTAATATCTTTGGGAGCAATACCATGTAGGCAGGTAATCGAACAACCCGCGTAAATGACTTTGTGATAACTTACCGACATTTGCCATTTTATTGTACTTCACTGGCATCTTCGAAGACCTTGACTTGAATGCTGGTTACCACGCTTCAATCGTAAAATATTCACATTCCAAAATCTGCGAAAGCAGATTGTCACATCCGAAATAGGTAAATGGCGTGATGATATATTTATTTATTTTTACTTTAATAATTAATTCTTCAGCACTAATCATTGCCAGTAGTTTCATATTTATTTTATTATATGGATATACATATCTTGTTTAATTTTATTTTCAATTCATTATCCAACGAGCCCAATTATAAAGCAGGAATAATTGTGATATCAAAATACCAATAAAATTAAAACAGCAAGAACGTTACAATTTAAAGTATTTTAATGCTCAATAATGTTAACATTTATACCCGAAATATTTTTGCTAATAAAAAATGTAATATTTCTTTAAATCCTTTGGTATTTTTTTATAATACTTTTCATGTTCAAAACCCAAATGAAAATTTTACATGTTTGAATGAGTATCCTGATAAAATTGGAATTTTAATATAACATTTTTTAATACAAAATAACTGCGCATATTCAATATTCATTAAACACGAAATGCGTATAAATAAAGATAATGATAATAAATTCATTGCACAATTCATTTATCGGCAACACAATCCAGCACGTAAAATTATACGTAACCGCTTTATAATAATTACTCTAACCGTAACGCATCATATATTTTTTTTTTTTTCAGAAAATAAGTAGAAACTTGTACTAACGAAAGTTAGTATGGAATATCAAGTGATAATTCATATAACTGTCAAGTGGACCAATAGCACGTGTTGTTCGATACTTATTTCAAGTTTTTGTTATGAAAAACATATAAATCTTATTAATATTTTAAAACCAAACATCCTAACTCACTTGCTATGAGCGTAACATAATCTCAATCGACTTCCATAGATTTAACATTTAAACAAATATCGACCTATTAATTTGATTATGAGTGGTATTCTTAACGCCAAGTACTTCACTAGTTTTTTTCTGTTTCTGAGCCTAAAGATGGCAGCACAATAGGACCTAATATGTATTTCGACATCACAGATAAAAAAAGGCACCTCAGGCTATTAACGTTTATATAATGATGTAATATAACTAGACGTAGCCTGTCCTATGCTACTGTAAAAATTGTTGTAATGCCAACATATATCATGAGAAAAGTAAAAAGTTTGGTTTTGCTTATGTGAAGTGTTGCATTAGTTTGTTTGTATTTTGAGAAAAAAAAATTATAGGTATTGTTGGCATATACCGTATTTCCAAAGTAAAATACGTTATTTTGAAATTAAAATACTTACACTACTCGCCAAGTATACAAGTCTTTAAATGTTATGTACGCAACCACCTGATACACTCAACTCTAACATTACTTTTGCTCTGTATGGGATTTGTTGGCATCACAACAAACGTGGTTATAATACGCAGACGCGCGCAGTAATACGAACTGAGTAAATTTCAATATCTAATCTAAAGAATTATTTCTGCAGAAAATTTTCTAATATTGTAGGTTTATTGTAAAATCAAATAATTATTAATTATTATGTATCTTTTTAAATAAAACATATTTGAGATATATAATGACGCTGTAGTAATTGGTAAACGGCACCCTTAACTTTATTTATTTATTTCTTCTGATCCTAAGGATGTTATCGAACTTACTAAATAATTTTACCCCTGGCGATGTTTCATAGACGACACAGTTAATCTATTTGAAAAATATCTAAATTTGCAGTCCATCCGTAATTTGTATGCTTCTTACCCACGTATGTAATTTAAAATATGTGTGTGTGTGTGTGTGTGTGTGTGTGTGTGTGTGTGTGTGTGTGTGTGTGTGTGTGTGTGTGTGTGTGTGTGTGTGTGTGTGTGTTGATATGTGATGATTTAATTTTATTAAAACCGCACGACAAGGCTAGTGGAGCAATATTTATCAAAGGTGGTTACTTGTCTACAAGAGCCCAAAATAGTTTACATTTCGCTGCATCTGCTCAAAATAATAATTGTTTACAGAACATTCCTTAACAAACCCCAATCGAGATCTATATCTAGTTAGCTAATAACCGGTGTTTTGACATCGACTGGTAAACAAGTACAAACCAAACACAGGCACCTTCCAACGCGCCAATTAAAGGTGTAACGGAGAAGTATTGTCTCCTTTTCTGTTCTTTCTCCTCTCCTAACCCAGTTGCTAACGCTGCCGAAAGGGTGGGAAAGATTGCTTCCGTTTATAGATCGAGGCCACGGAGGGAGACTGCGCGTTTGAATACAATTACTCCGTGCAGTGCGAGGGGAGGGGAAGAAACAAGAGAGAAGAAGACAAGGAACAGCACAGAGGAGAGATAGTGCCACATGCCATCGCGAGACGCACCCGGGGGAAATTCATTCGATATAAATTTGATATCTTATCTGCAATCAGATGTGTAGTTTGTTATTCTTGCAAGTCAAGGATATGGAGACGAAGACTTTCATAGTTCAGAAGTGTTGGCGGAGCAAGTTAGAGTAGATAGTAGTCTCTGTGACAATATTGTAATTAGGATTTAATTACATTATCAAACGTTACTATGTATAACATAATTTCACTGATACCTCCAAAAATTACGTGGAAGATACCAAATTCAAATTTGGTAATAAATCTTAATATGAAATTTCTGTTTAAAATTATCAAAAATCACCAAACGTACGCTTGATATTGCTTTATTGTCTACCAATTTTACCAATCAATTAGTTGTTTTCAAATTATTTTCTACTCAGCAAAATATTATTGAAGAAACATTTAATATACGTACGCACAAAAGAGTAGGTATCTAGTTAGTAGATACTAGTAGCAATACGATTGAATACCATTTGATACAAAATCTAAAGAATGAAATAGAAAGACTTTTGGATGTAGTTCTGTAGATTTAGGCCTCATGAACAAGATAGCTTGCAAAATTTCCATACCCATCTTAATAATAGACATAATATTATCAAAACAATGGAAACCTTGACTTGTTCAATTTATAGAAAACCAACACATACCAACCAATGTATTCATTGTCTTTCACATGACCATCCTTCTCAAAAATTCAGTACTATGAAATGTTTGCTGAATAGAGCTACCAATTTATGCCATAATGAAAAGTTTGAAGAACAAAAGAAAAAGCTTGTAGATAGATCTTTAAAATGAATGACTATGAAGAAAAGAATACTTTGAAAGCGTTCCGTCCAAAAAGATTACAAAAGAACCCTGTGTCAGAAGATAATAATAAACGTCTGTTTGCTTTTCTGCCGTATGTCCAAAATGTTACAGACAAGATTGGAAGAGAATGGTCGAAAAATAACATCGTAGTATTCTTTGCTACACATAAAAAATTACAAGGTATGCTGAAGAGTGCGAAGGATAATATCCCGTTCAGTCCTCTGAAATTTACAAAATTCCTTGTGAATGTGAAAAATGTTACATGGGACAGACCAGCAGAACAATAATTACTACAAGAATTTCAGAACATAAACAATCCATTCGTCTTAACCAACCTGATAAATCTGCTTTTGCTTGCCATGCTATCGAACATTTACACAAAATCAATTTTGAAGATTCTAAAATTAGAGGAAGAACAAAATGTACCCATGGTAGACTCTTAAGAGAAGCTATTGGAATCTGCAAGCACAAGAATACGGTGAATCAGAATGAAGAATGAAGACTGAACAAGATATGGTTTCCTCTGTTTTATGTGTTTACATGGTTACTGTTTCTATTTTCTTGGTTATGTCGTTCTTTTGTTTCCTGACAAAGAATCATAATTAATACGAAACGTTGAATTGAAATATATTTAAATCTGCAGAAATACATCGAAAAGTCTTTTTATTTCATTATTATGAGTTCTGATATTGTTTCCACTTATTGATGAATCAAAAGAATTAAAATATCTGAAAATAATAACATGGAGCCACTGGTGGTCAAGAGACTAAAAGAGCTCATCTCTACAATCTGAAATCTGACCACCTTAACTTATAAAAATTAATATAACTCGTACCTCTGATAAACAGCCACAGATGGGTCTGAGTAGTTCGGAGGTCTGACTGACTAACGATAATTTTGCCAATGCAAGTGGAACATTCGATCAATGAAACCGGTGGAGAAACAGGAACAAATTATTATTTATTCAAGTATTGACAATCTATGAAGGACATTTTAAATAAATCAAAGCAAAATTATCTATTATTTAACAATGCATTCCTTATATCATCCTAACACAATTACACCATTACAATAGTGCGACCCATTACGGAAATGAACTTCTACGTAATCTATAACAGAGCTGTAAGTTTCGCGCTATGAGTTATTAGTAAATGCACATAATTTGCAATAGTTAGGTAATGCATATCGTGCATCGTGCATCACGTAATTTGGCTCATACTGGGCTATGAAAGCGATATGTGGGAGGATGATATGCAATCATAAGTTTGACATATCTATTACAGCTTACAGCTCCGTTAGCAAAGTTGCCTGAAGGATGGTATTCCTTATCTAATACCTGTCAAAGTTTGTAGAACAGTATCTTGTTCGAGAAATTTCATGGTGTCATGTGACACTCTTAAAATTTTGACATCCGAATAGAGCTTGTTATATAGCACGATATTATTAACTAAATGCTAGAAAAAAAAAAACTATAGAATTTGATTTAGTAATGTGTATAATAATTACTTACTTTAGACTTACATTGTGCAACTAGTGCAGAATGCTATCAAATTCACAAAAGGTGCCCAACTTTGTGATTGATAAAAATGATTTTTTAACATTGAAAACATTTAGAAATGTATAGATATCCATTTCAATGATGTCAGGTTTAGTTTTTTTATATTTCACTATCCATCTCCGTTCATATTTATCATGTGTAGGTATTAATAATTAACACGCACAATTTTAAGAATGTAATCACAGTATTCTAAATACTATAAAAAATTACTTGCCACAAGCTACGTAGATAAGATGTCTCAAGCTATTTGACGTTTATGTTAACTGTGCGAACGCGCACACAGTATTATCAACTTTTACGCCGACGGCGACTATATTGAACTTCTGCTTGTTGAATACAAATACATAATAACGTACTATTATGACGTTTGAATAAAAAATATTGTAATGTATTCTTAATTACTTATGCAAAACTATGTGATGTTATTTGCAATAAAGAAACAAAGGAAACAACTGAATGGCCGAAAATCTTGCTAAAATAACTGTTTTCAAATAAATCTCGAAAGAGGAATATTGAAGGAAGAAAACACATACATTTGTTTGTTACTCATAAAAGTCAATTCAAAATGCTGAGTTGTTTATCCTCAGAAATAGCAAGCAACTAGCAATAAACTTTTCTCGTAATATTCGTTATGGTTATGATATGAAGAATGACTGTTTTTCTATTTTCCATCCACTATAAAATGCATTTGGAGGAAATTAGAGAAGCACGAAGTGGCAACAATAAATAAATGCAGAGATGAGTATCAGCACATATCGTATTAACTCTGAAATCGCAGATTTGTAGATTCATCGTACCTACAGAAACTTTCATGTCAAATACCCGATTACCTCTCCACGTTTCATTTGAACTATGGAGCAAATGGAACGAAAAAATTCCTTTCTTTAGACGTTTACACATTTTGTCGTAGTATTGATTCGCTCAGCGCAAATTCCAGAAATTTCTAAACTTTCCTTTAAGTTATTCATGAATTTCTAGGTTGGAACTCTGGAAAAGTTTTGATTATTAGTTTTAGGCTTAAATAAAACTAAGTTTTTACAAGGGAATTGTCAGAATTTCAAATTTAAGAGACAAATAAAATATTTCCAGTTTGAAGACTTCTAGGCAATTCATAAACAGAAGTTTGTTTAGCAAGTTAATGATTCGCAAATGATTTTATTAGAATTCAAAACAGGTTAGATATTTTTGGTATCGAATTTTGTAAACTATTCATTTCTCATTTTAACACATCATTGTTTAATTATTTGTCTGTTATTAATTCTATTTCATGTATGGTTTTGTGCGTTATGTTAATTTAACAGAATAATAGCACATAATAGTCACATATAATTTATTAAATTTGCCTTAATAATCATATGTAAATCTACATTTCAATATAATGATTATATTTAATTTTTAAATTGAGAATCGTTAATCAAACTCTTTCTTCTTTATGTGGATTTAAAATATTTAAGAAACTCATTGTTTTTCATGATCAAAGATTTTTAAACGTGTAAAAATAAAAATTAAGTTTAATAGGCGATTGAGGGTGTTTCTATTACAAATGGATTGACAACTACTTATAACTAGCAAACCTAGTCAGACATTTACAGAAACCTTTAATTATAACTTTTAACAAACATTACTAAAGTGATTGATACATTTGAAATTAAATTAATTTAACATTTTGTAATAAAGTGTGAGAATAAAAAAAGTTAATAAGTCATGAAGGGCGCTATAATATTTGTCAAAGAAGGCCACAGAATGAAAAGAACGCCCTTTCGGACCATTGACATATCTAATTGTACAACGTACAATTATATTTATGTAATTGTACTAGTAATATAATGATTAACTTCTATGGCGTATATGCAGTAGCAAAACATGAATATATAATACGCCTGAAGGAAAAAATATAAATAATTAGGAAATAATAATGTCCATTTCATACTCGTATGAGTACCATTCCATGATTGTTGTACAATATACAATATACGCGGATTCATATGAAAAATATTACATGTATTCCTAATTACAGTGTAAAGGACGTAACAACCCGAAATCAGTTTATTTTGGTTGGAATGAACGAGATTGGTTTTCTTGAATACTTTCTTGGAAAGCAAGAATTCTATCATCTGTATTATACTACAAACTACAATCGAACCGCCCGTGAAATAATAACTATCAGAGTAATTGCGAGTACAAATATAGAAACTTACTTATGTTTAGCACTCATATAACTACAAATAACAATTTATTTACCATTGATACAAGGTCATTCAGTACAAACTGGAATAGAATCTAAAGGTTTTTTTTTTTGTAGTGGTTTGTAGTTTAGTATTGTTGAAAATTTCAAATAAGGAAAGGTATATGCATGTTAGCTAAAATAATAAGCTAGCTAAAGTAAAATATGACTACAAGTAAAAATAACATGAAAATAAAATTGCACAATACATGACAAATACGTATTATGCTCTCCGATCGAAAAGTTATTGAGATAAACATTGTTAAAAATCTTCGGATACGTGATTCAAATCTCCAAAGGGCGTTCTTTTCATTCGGTGTCCTGCTTTGAACGTTTCAACTGGGGTTGTGACCTTGTCGCTGACACGTCATCTCACATATTACCTCTCGAATGTTGGCCGGAGCGACAAGCGCCGATCTCGAGCCCTGTGGAACGTCGGGCTGGGCTGGATAACGCTTTGTGTCACACGACCTATTATTACTTTTTAAAAGAGACACGCTTTGTGTACGTGGAGTTTTATACCATTGTCAAGTGATATTGTTGAACTGGAATTATGGACTGTCCAATTATTTTGCTGGGGGTGTTATCGTGATTTATAGTCCGGGCTTACAGCAGCATCATTCTGAAATTTGATGACAGATTTAGAACATTGTTATTTTATATTACAAGTTAAGATCATGATCCAAGCACTTTTTACAATTCCAATCTATCTATCAATATTAATTGTGCCTCGCCTTATTTGCAATATTTAATATATTACGTAATAAATAAAATTTTGTTTTAATAATCGTGATGATCGCTTTGTTATATTCGTTAAAAATGAATACGATTCAAGGCTGGATAAAGTAGCAAAAAGATATTACTTGTTTCGATAGGATAAGGCTGTAAATAACAGTATATAGAGCTTTATAAAGCTTTATAAAGCATAACGCAGAAAGGCAGAAGCAACGTAACGCTTAAGGTAACTTTCAAGTTCCTGCGTTACTTATTTACCCCTAACGGCCCTAATCAATCGGGAAGCACTATCTCAAATTTAATTTCTAAAAGCTGGTTTTTATTTTTAATAAATATAGCTATGCTATTCTTTGATTCGCAATTGAATCACGCACGATTATTGAAGCTAGAATGAGCTTACATTACATTGTGACCAACATGACAATTCTTTCAAAAATTTTAGTTAACAGATTGCTGTATATTATTTCTATAAAGAAAATCATAGTATTAAATACTTGAAGTATCCTGCGGAATTAAAAAAAAATGTTTCAACAAAACACAATTTTTTTTTGTTATATATTATTTAGGACCGATATTACCAATCTCAGATAAATAAATAAATAAATATATCAGTGGAATAAACAAAAAAATATCGCATCAAAATCAAAGCTTAAATGATGATTATTATTCTAGCTGTCATCTTATTATGCGATATTGTTTCTTCCACTGATACATTTATTCTCTAGTTTATTTGAGGTTGGAAATACCAGCCCTAATAAAGAAAATCTTAAATAATGTACTTTTATCCAACACCTCTCAATAAATGCTCTATAACTATGGCGATTTTAAACAAGCAAAGTAACAGATTATCCACTAGTGGGTATAATTTTGAGGAAAGCCACTAGTGAGTATTTTTTTTATTTATAACAATAATAATAACACACAACACCTTGGTAACTACTTTGATTGACATTTTAATTTAAAAATTTAAAGCATATGTCACTGTCAAATAATATTTCTTTAATAAATATTTCATTTATTAAGAAGTGTTAGATAAAACGTTATACTTCACACGTGGGCAAAGTGAAATTACCCACTCGATAAAATTATCTCACTCAGCCTTCGGCTTCGTGAGCTAAAATTTCTCTCGTGGGTAATTCCTTACTTTGCCCACTTGTAAAGTAAATAACTATTATGTGACTTCATATCTTTTTCAATTATATTGAATACCCATATTTTTAATAATTTAATATACATCCATTTATGGATAAATACCCGTGTATTTACCTGGCAAAATAGATACCTGGGTATTTTACATCAATAAGGGCCGATATTTCCATCTACGAATAAAGTACCGAATAAATTATTCGCCGAATTAATGAAAAATGTCTCATCGAAATCTTTGCTCAAATGATATTTAGTGTTCTTGCTGTCATTTTTTGGTGCATATTTTTTTATTTATGCGACAAATAACTTATTCGGAAGTTTATTCGTAGATGGAAATATCGGCTCTAAGTACAAATGTCAAATTTTAACCGCCAAATATCAACGTAACACTCACTGTGATTGGCTTCAAGTAACAATGCTAACAGCCAAAATCCGTTGCCTTTAATTAAACGCATAAGAACAAAAAATGAATAGAGGTAGATGAATGTTTGCATTTAGAGTTTTTGGTGAATCACAAATAGTCGAACGTTCATTGATCATAATATTCAACTGGTATATATTTCTCGTAAATATAAATGTTCGCTTAAATATACATATCGTTTGTACGAATGTCAATAAAAGGAGTAAATTCAACTCAAATATCATACAATTGGCATTCAAATAATCATCCAATCTAATCACATTTATATTTTGAAATTAGATACGTAATGCAAACAGTATTTGCATCTTATTTTCTTATATTGTGCAGTAGATAAATTTCTAATATTTAAATTTGATATGAAAGGAAATTATACCCATGCCAAGAATGAATGCCTGTTTTACGTACAACTTGTCGTAATTGCCTCCACTCCAAATATATCACCATCGCTAGCAGACATTTCAAATTAGAGATAAATTGATTCGCAGGTAGCGTTGACAAAGCTAGTTAAAAAAAAATTCCACTGAAATTAGCGGAATCAAGTGGCAATGTCACATTACAACAGGAGTTATCGTGCGAATATTAATTTGATGTACAAGTTTATTGTTTCAGCGGCCACAGCAGCACACAACACTCTGATATCCCCGTGTGTGTGTTTGTGTTTAATGAAGGCCACACTCGTTGACATTTATATAACGCGCGTGAATTTCCACATGCGCATTGGATTGCCCGTAAACAATTGGAACATCGGGAAAACAATTGGACGAAAACAAAAGCACCAACTATGAATGCTGTCCGCGAGAGATTGAAATGCCTAGATTTGTCTTATGCATGTTTTCAAATTTAAAAATGTTTTGCAGTTGTTTTGAATTTAAATTAAAATACAAATCATTTTCAGCAGTTAATATTTAATAACGTTTACAGGCTCAGACTCAGCCGATGATAAGCGTTTTACATGTTTAATAATATCTACTTATGCAATTTTCTGCTTCTCCAATTATTTTAGAGAAAAATGTTTCAAATTAAAATTGAATGGATTACTCTTTATAAAAACAGAATTTTTGATATTTTTTTTGCCTTTATTAAATAATACGAAATTTATTCACTGATGCAGCTATTAAATCTATTCGAATCATTTTTCTCTAAAATGTTTAGGGAAGTAGGAAATTGCATAGTATTGTCTAATACATATAATGGGCTGAGTCCGTGGCCAACCTGTATATTCATTGATGAGTAGAAACAAAATCATTGGAATTTTCATAAAAAGTTCTTTCATAATACTGGACAATAGGTCGCATATCTCCGGAATTCAGTCCATAAATTCCTATAAAATATTTACTCCCTAATTTTCACCTTAGGTCAATATTCGCTTTTGTCCCTAAATGCCTCACCACGCCAGATATTAAAAAATTCGTATCATTCTTTCCAAAACATAATCTTTGAAAACGAAATTCTTTGTATAATTTACCGAGTCTTTATTATCTCTCGGGAAATTCCTGATTTAGCAGCAATAGAATTTATGCAGTAGATTACTTTTTCTTTAATTGGCTATTATTTGTGAATTAATATGGTTCAGTACTGACCTTAACGTATATATTTTTTCATCAAATTTGAATTTGATGTTTGTTTGAATTATCTTTGAACATTATACGGAAGTTTTAAGATGTTAATATTAAATGAACTTGCCATCACTCTTTATAGATGTTCATACTAATGAAGAATAAATTGAAACGATAACTTGGTATAATTCTCGTTATATTTTAAGAAAACCCTCCGATATGTTTGCTAATTTATTTTCTGGACCACTTTAGACTTAGACCAACTCCTTCCACAGTTTCAAGAATATTTACAAAATTTAAAAGTGATGGATGTTTAGATATGAATCATGAGAAAAGGACAAGATTACAAATTTCGCATAATGAAGAAAATATATTAAATTACTAGGTGCAATAGAAAAAAATAATTCACTGTCCACAACGGCTTTAGCAAATCAATTTAATATTAATTTTTTTTAAGTCAAATGCAGTATTGAACTAAAAAAAGCTTGTAAGCACGTTGTTTTGTTTGTTGGTAGACCTGTTGCTTAATGCGTGTACGTGATTCTATTAGTTTTTTTCAAACATTCCTTAAAGTCTTTAACAATCGAATTCTTAAAACAGAATCACCGTAAACCCGGAACAGAAGTATTACAATATGTGTAAATATTTACTCTTGGTTACAATTTTGTATATAATATATTTTTTTTCAATATTACAATTTAATTTTTTTTAATACTGGTTGAGACGAGTGTTGATAATAGTTATTTGTATCACTCAATCACTCTTTAGCGTACCGAGAGATACAAATTTCGCTGACAAAGTGTACACACTATTTTTGCGCAACCGTAAAAATATGTAATTACAAATTACCATAACAGCCGCGAAATTGAATTTTCAGTTGCACAACACAATATTTGTGAAAATAATATTCATAATTCGTTTAATTCGTCTTTGAGAATTCGGTTATGAAAATAAAGTATGTAAATAAATATGTATAGTTAACCGTGGTTGCTAAAAACCATCACATGGCAGTGACACTAGTGATAGGGAATATTTTCATTTTATGGAAGAATTTAAAGTTTCGTTATATAGCTATGCAAATAATTTGATCAAACTATTTTATATTTTATTTTAAGCTCATAGTTTTCCGGACTAATAACCACGAAAACAGCCGTATTGGTTACACCGGTTGCAATTACGGAACATACTATTAGATAAGCATTTTTAGTTTTTCCTTTAAAATTAACTAATATTAATAGGAAGAAGACGATACCGGACATACTAAAAATGGCTCTATCATTTCCATCATGATTACTTCTTTCTACATTATTCTTAAACCTATCCTCCCTAGCAGCGGCTTTTCATTCGCCGTTGTTTACCGTGCACGTTTAATCCCACCCGTCCAAGGCAGAGTGCGATAACGTACAGCGCACAACAACCCGAACCCGAACCGTGAATCGGAAACGGGAACAGAAAGCAGGCAACCGAGAGGTGGAGAACCAAACTTGTGCCGGTAACGGTTCACGCAGCGTACAACGCACCGAGTACGTGACGTGGATGGCGCTCAATTTGTTAAATCTGTCACGGTGGAGCTATGTGCGATGTTGCTGGAGGAATAGCAGGGGAAACGTCGAGCGGGGGTTAAACACTATTAGAACTCTAGACTAGGAAGTAAAGCGATCTGAATATTTGGGAAACTAGGTCAAAACACCAAGTGTTTGATGGTATAATGGTAAAGTAAATACGAAGATTTTAGTTTTTAACCGACTATAAACCGGAGGTTCCCTAGTCGACGCGTATATTTTTTATGCATGACCACACTTAGCTTTTCAGAGTAGTCCGATTTTGATATTTCTTTTTTTTTTTTTTATTGGATAAGTTTTACCTCGAGTTTGGTCTCATTTAAATTTCACCGTTAAATTCGACCCCTAAGGGTAGGAAAATAGGGGATGATTGTTGTTCACCCACAAAATTTTTACCTGTTAACCAAGTCTACCACGTTTGACTTATACTGGGTTATCCGATTAAAAAAATTTCACTCCTAAGGGTAGCAAAATAGGTAGCCATAAAAAATTGCAAACTAAAAACTTTTTAACAAAATATTGAACCGAAGAATAACTGAAAAGCGAAAAATAAAAAAAACCTTTTTAGTCTTAATTACCAAGCTCCTAAACTAATCTAAGTAACTAATTTTGAGTAGGTGCGAAACAAACAATCAACAAACGTTGACCAAAAATTAGTTACTTACATTAGTTCAGGAGTTTAGTTATTACGACTAAATAAGTTTATTTTATTTTCCGCTTTTCAGTTTTTCATCGGTTCAATTTTTTGTTAAAAAGTTTTTATTATTTTGTTATTCGTAGTATATACGTTGTAGTCCCCTGAATCCGGTTTACCCATTTTTTCAATGACATTTTATTAAATAATTCATGAACGAGAAGTGATACAATAGGAAAACATAATAGTTAGAAGTTTCATGACAATGCATAAAATAAGTCGATGTTTACTAGATACAATACAATAAATTCAATTTACTTTCAATATAGAAACAGCTACAACAAATGATTCAAATGAAAGACGATATTTATATAGAAAAAAAAATTATTTATTAATTTTCTTGTAATTTCCTTAAATTTCAGCAAAAATTGTTTATATTTTTAATAAAATATTTAAAATTCATAGTTGATATTAGAACTAACCAATAACTACAATAGGTAAATGTATAAAAGATGTTAATCAGCAACAAATTTATAGTGTTATATTTATTCGCACATCATATCAAATCCCTTTTCAAATAATTTGACGGGCCTTACCTATATAAATAATTAATAATAGATTGTATATATCATTATTTATTAAAAACAATATTTCGATAGCTAAAATTCTTCCTTAGTAAATTACGAAGCTATTTCTTACGTTGAGGAACGTACACCGACAAAGTACTATTAAAAGAAAAATGTTTTTACATGTTAAAACTATGAATTTTCTGTTTTAAGTAAATTGGATTGAGCGCATATAATATATAAACTTATAATTTGTTCAATGAAAACTATAATGAAATAAGTTACCTTTCCCTCATTGATTTAACTTATTAAATTATTTAGGTCAATTGACAAAAAAAAAAAATCAATTGTTATTAGTATTATTATAACTGCATACAATAAAACATGCAAATCATTTATTAGAACAAACGGACAATGGAAGGAAATATAATAAGAATAAATGATGAAAAATATACAATGGTATAATCCGACCAAAGAAAACTCGAAAATGTTTTTCTTTCAGTCATATTTCATTATTTAACTGACATTCATTGCTGCCATTTCATTTCATTTCGTGAAATGATCATCGAATATAAATACGAGTATAGATGAGAAACAAGCGTATTAGCAAAAGGACGGTTTGTGACAAACAAATATTCAATTTGAAAATAATTTCTTTGGTCCGACATCCATTCTCCACGAGGGACCATGAAATTTCATTACACTTTCCTGATTGTATTAACGACTTCGAGGATTCAAAACATACTCACCAACAGCCGTATACAGTTGAAGACCTATTGGGAAAAGTGCCTTTTTATTGTTATTACACACGGTATTATAAAAAGAACATGAATGAATCTAACCAGGGATTGTAGCAGATTTGAAATTTTAAATATGAATATCATAACTAGAAAATACAGATCCATTTTAATTTTAGTACCTATGTCGAGTGTTCAGCTGGAACATAAAATACTCGGTTGATATTTTGTGCCAATTTGTTTTTATCTGTTAACAGAATATTTATAGATTTGCTTTTCTCGAGGCTTTTCTATTAAAAAGAGATGTATAATTTATATTTGTACCTATTTTTGCTATTTTGTATCGTTTAATAATTGCTTCGACGGGCGGATATGTGCTGGTTTTTTTTTTTTACGATGTAACCACTATATTGACATGTTTTCTAGATTTTAAACTTCTCAACACAGGAAGGGCAAGGGTAAGGTTCGCGTGTGAAACCAAAATCTGTAATGCTGAATGACAAGAAAATCCTGGTATAAATAGAAAAAGTTATAGTAAACAGTATATTTTGATTCCGATTTAACTTAGTCTAGGCCAATTAAACGCGTTTTTTAAGTTTTCGCTGTTTACTCTGCTTTTTTATATATGTGCAAAAATTGGTTTAGCTGTTAATTAGCACAGTCTGTAAATATAAGTAATCTACTTGTTCTTTTATTACATAACGAGAGATATAAAACCATACTCATGAAATGGAAGAAATTCCATGAGTACGTAAACACTTTACAACTCGAATTATGTACTATACTTTTTCTACAACAATTTTATAAGATAACGAAAACTACACTCAAAATAGAATCACACTGTGAACTGAATTATTCAATGATGTATATTGACCTATATTACGTCATTGGAACTATTAATTGTGTGTCCGCCAACAAGCCACGAGCCACAACATGAAGAAATTGAAATTAATAAATGTAAAACGAAAAGGACTAATACTAAACCACCGTCTAAACAAAAACTCCTCTTTTGTATTTTGACAATATAAAACCTATCGATAAACAATGCATTTCCTAATTGGGAAACCGTACGATTTTATAAACGGCTGTGCGTAAATAGAAGCTTATCTACACAGTATATGAATTGAGGTTGGTTTTCCATATTTATAAATGAAAAACAATATTTAAAAAACTGTGTATGCAACTAGTATGAAATGTTCAATAGTGCAGCATATATTTATTTTAATTTGGTAAATATTTAGAAAATTCAGATTTTGACGGTATGCTAAAAATTCAACACGCATGGTCTTATTCTAATCCATGTTAACTGAACTGACATAAACTGTCCGTCATGTTTTTAGTGACATATTTTCTTAGCTTCATTCAGATTCATGAGTTTTTTCATAAATCTTTCCCAAATGTATTCGCTAACCATTTTTCAGTATCAAAAATGGTAAACATTCCTTTTTGAATAGGAATGCAAAGTTGACTATTTTATAAACAAGTTTATTTTATATAAATTTAAATAACACATAACCCTGGAGATTTTAAAACAAAACAACTAATATTACATTAAAAACATGTTTTTAGTCAAGATTGTTTGGTATTTTACTTACAGCTAATATTTTGGAAAACAAAATATAATTTATTAGCAGCTGAATATAGGTCATATTTTTAAATGAAAACCATAAATTCTACGAAGTCTGAAATACAAAATAATAGGCAGTTTTTTGTTCTATTATGCTAGACATATAATTTATTACGTTCATAACAAAGATTCAAAAAATTAATTTAATTGGTTCTAGGAAGCTTTGTTGCTGCACTCATAAAATAAATTAATTTACTTTAGATGAATAAAACTAAACAATAATTAACTATATTACTTTTAGAAATGGTAATAGGAGATTGGAATGCATATGTATTATGTATTTGTACCTGATATTATTAATAATATAAATGATTGCATTCGGCACTTAACCTAATTACTTTTCTAATACTGTTAGCTGGGTTCATTAATAATAATTTAGTTCAAACACATATATGACACAAAGGATAAATTCACCATTATTTTCTAAAACCTAGATAATGATGTTCGTTAGTATAAATGACGATTAAAGGCCGGCCAAGAGATAGATACCTACTTACGAACAGCAAGTATATTTTTCCGTTAATAAATGTACTATACAAATTAATTTAGAGAAGGACATTATACTTCAGAGTAAATACGCGCTTCATCGTTTCACTCAAAATTAATAATTTATATTCTGTATATTATGATTCTTTTGCAATTAAAATATATGGAATATATAGCTGCATATCTGTTTTATTTATATAATTACAGTAATTATTGCGACTTAGTGTGCGGTTGTAAGTTTCTGGTGTTTTTGTAAATTATAAAATTAGCAAAATATTAAATTGTTTCTGCCAATGGCATATCGAAAAATAAAAGAGAGATTAAATATATGCGTTATTTTAAGTGAAAGATTTGCTTAAGTTTGTCATGAAATACTATACAGGATAATTAAATACGATAGAAATAAAATTATAGCTAGATATTGTTCACCGATCAAAAGAGAAATAAATAAATATATCATTGCGCCATTTACCTTCTTTGAATCTAACAATCTGCTTCCGGTAAATGATATATTTTCCCATGAAATTCATTTACCAGATCCTAAATATGTAGGGGAATCCACAGGGGTAAAGTTAAAATAGCAACTGTCGGCTGTTTTTTTCGAACTGAGGATCTCGTGATCCTTGATTCACAGTCCGATGCGTTTTCACGGCTTTATTTTAACCGATTAGTAGGATGGCTACAACTTTATAATTAAAAGGTAAGGCATTAAATGAAAGTAACTATTTGTATTTGTTAATAAAATGAGATAAATAAGATAGATCAATGACGGTGACGCATCGGACTATGCAGCATTAGATCCGCAGTTCGAATCCCACAGCCGATAGTTGCCATTTTAACTTTACTACTGTGGTTCACCCACTAATAACATCCTTGAGACTTAATGGTCGGCAATCATTTGACGTGTAAAGAAAATGTATTACTTACCGAGATTTGTGAAAGCAAAGTGCCACACTAAAAATGAATGAGACATGATAATATATTTACTTGTTACTCACTTGTAAACACCATTTACCCAAGCCCTCTATTTCCTTTGAAAATGAATCTTTACAAGTTACTAATTGACAGCTGCTTTGTGAAAAGTTAATAAACAAATAAAACAATGCAGGTTGTCACAGTAAGCCTTGGCTCGGTGCACCCCAGAAGCGGAGCACCCCTTGGTCGGGGCCGAGATTTGGTGGGCCCCAGTCTATAAAATATGACCAATTGCAACACAACTGTCACTCCTCACAACTGTCCATGTAGGTGCTGCCACCAGTGATCAGTGGTATATGAAACAAGTACACGGCGTGTAATTTTATTTTCATTTTATTTGACTTCATGAACGTGAAATAGGAAAAGTAGTACGAAAAAAAGTTGTTACAATGCCTAATTGTAATACTCGTAATTTGCGTAAATAGGTCATTGTAACACTAGCTGTTCAATGTACTAATCGTTGAAGTAAGTTATTTCATTAATTACTTTACACAAAATCTACAAAATAACGATACAAAGTATAGAATAATAAACTATTCTACAATTTAATTACCGAGAAGAGATAAGTCATAAAATATCGCCATTACATAAATTAACGGTAGTATATTCACCAACTTAAATAAGTTATAATAAAATAGTTATGTTCAACGTTTCCCACTCCACTGATACAATTTGTTTATTCGATCTCTGTTCCGTATCTCTGTTCGCTGTTTCCTTCACATATTTCGTACGCAATTCTTTTTTTTTTGTCAGTCCCTTCCGTTATCAGAAACAAAGTAATTATCCTTATCAAATTGAACTTAAAGTGTGGGGCTGTAAAATTTATCTCACAATTTTTATTTTCCTCTTAAACTTAGAGGGTTTTCAACAGAAGACATTGTAGGCTGATTTTAGGTACCAGAAACCTTTTGCTATCTACAAAAAAAGGAGAAAAGAACGTAAAGAATACATTTTATTGACGGTCTGTCATTAAACTTAAAAGTTTAACAAAACGTTCTAGTTTTATCTGTACCGCACTTTACATTTTCTTCAATATTACAGTTTGTTGAAGACAATATAATTTGTTTTGTTTTCGAATGTGTCAAGTACAGATACCTACAACATCCAACATCTTATATTTTTATTTACAGAAGAAAGATGATTAATATCGAAAACGTCATGTAATAATGGCTTCAATTTATTTTAATGAACAAATAGAAAACAACAATTTCGATAAGCCTATATCTCATCTTGAGACAATATCGTCTTTGAGCAAAATGATACTTTTTACTTTTATTGAAGTAATTAACTTCCATTAGCTGCAGATGACAAGAAGGTTGCGACTATCGGATTTCGAAGTTCTACGGAGAAACCGTGCACTCAGCGGCATTAATATACTTCACTAAGGTTTACACACGTTTCATCGAAGTCAGAAAATGAAGAATGCTGTTTGCACATTGCACATAATACGTAAAGATCTTATGAATCCGTTTTATCATAGTAAGGAAAGGCTTTTCCCATAACATTGATACCTATATCACTAATTTAGGTGTATAGTACCAATTAATGGAAAAATATTTGGTTTTTGATCATAGTATTTAAAATTCGGCATCTATTTGGCTTTCTACTCAAAATAATATAAGAATCAACTAAGTCCTGGCCTTAAAAATGAAAACTAACGAGCTCTAATAAATATGGAATTATGATACCCAAAAATTTATTAATATTTAATAAAGTTTTAGTATTTATAAAGATGTTATTATGAATCCCAATTGCGTATCGAAATAGTCCTCATTTTGATACAAAGAATGTTGATATTAGTATTGTCCAATGATTATTTACTTAAATTGTCGAACATCAAATCTGAAAATGTAATTAATTTTATTTTCTGTGAAAATATTGTAACAATATTTGTATTGAAATTTTCAAAAATCAACCATTAGGTTCGTATTTTTTACAAATGTATTAGGATTGAATATCTTGTCATTGTGTGGTTTTGAAGCAAATCAAAAAGTTGAGAAAGCGAAAGTAAAAGTTTGATTTTTACCTAATTATTGAAGTATGCTTCCTACGCTGAAAGGTTGAAAAGTTGTGAAAGAAATCATTACAGTGAGTTCTTTTACTCTTTCACCCATGAAAGAAACAAATCAATCAATGTTTCGCATTCTACATGTTTCAGTTTAGTCGTCACCGAAAGCGATTCTAAGAAGCAATTTATTTCCACAAACGAAATAAATACTCCGTGATTTTTATTTCTCCATTTGCCCAATAAAATTTTATAGCACATTTTGTTGATCATGAGACATTTAAGAAAAATACTGTCGAAGACGCAATATAAACTTGTTTAAATTTAATGTCTTTTGCGTTAAAGTTGTGTGTCAGTATGTCACTAGCACACGTGGAGTGTCACTGTTCTTATTTTTCTCAGGCTGTTGTTAGTACCAATTTTTTATGCTGAATTAGATGGATGTAGGTTTATAAAATATTAGCGATTAATTCTAGCTTGTTTAATGCTGCAGTAATTTCCCCAACCCTTAAAATCTAACTGCAAAGAAGCAAAGATTTCAATGCTAAACTTTTAAACATTTACAAAATTACATAAAATCTGGTATGACATTAATTTTTTGCGGCGTTATATAATAATAATTATACACCTGGTTATTTATATATTTTATTTTTATACTTAATTACCAAATTAGTTACTCACAGACCGAATAGGTGGATGTTAAATAACTCACAAATGAGAAAACATTCAGTAACGAAACGTCATAATTACATATTTTACAATGAGTAGAATTAAATTGAATTTGGTCGTAAATGTAATACTGAGTTTGTACTTTACATGACACCAAAACAATAAAATTAATTCAGTGATATTCTTATCTCTGTGTTTTATCGTACCTATTTGTTACACATAGTCTATACAAATTTTAGTACAAAGTTATTTTTATGTGATCTTGCGAACTACCAGTTTAATGAAAAATTTTGGATTAATATGCGAAGTAATGAATTCAATGTGATATTTTTTATTTAACTGGATGCAAAGTTGCCAGACGCTTTAATCCTTGATAGTAAAACTAGCTCAAAATAAAATATATAATTTAAGCCTTTATTCTGAAATGGAATCATTTACATACGATTGTCGATTACTAACTTTTTATCATCAATAGAAAAAGCTAATACGAATAAATCAAGATTACGCCATTTGTTAACCAAGCCAGTGGCCAAAATGGAATCAAACTCGCAAAAAGAGAATATTAATTTATACTGAAAGCGAAGAAATCAGTCGTATCCTAATAATTTATTTTAGATAAATATCCTTGTGCAAACATTTTGGTTTTTACTCAATTATAGTTAATTTTAAAATATACTTCAATTTAAAAATAGATATTTTGAAACATCATTAAATCACAAAAGACTTTACTTTTAAGTTTTAACTGTAAATTTAATATTATTATTGCATGATGTTTATAACTGTGTTTATAACTGTACGAAAAACGTTAATGGTTATTAAAAAGGCTTTTGGATAAGTTCTGTAAAATATTCAATAAATATAACGTTTCGATTTACTACACGTAAATCTTCTTTAGGATATAAACAAATGAAAAACACAAACAAGTAAATAGAAACAGTAATGTTAATGATTAACATTTTACCAAAAAACAGAACAATAATCGTAAAGTTAAGCAAAATAAAATTTCACTTTTTCCTAATATATGTCAACTGTCATGAACTGCAAATGTTTCTTCAAATCAAGTCAGAAAATTTAAACATATCCTAAAGGTATAAAAAGGATTTCCTGTGGAGGGATATACACAAGCAAATTTCCGTGCTGCCATCTATTGCTGATTTCATTGAACTACGATGAAATTTACGTGGGTGTCAACTGGCGAATTATAGACTAAACGCTGTCAAAATAACAGTTCCTAAAATGGTGCTAAATTTTCAAAATGAAATGCGTGTATAGTTTGTGCAATAGTGACTCTCGCTATAATTATAAAGAATATATGATATGTGACCAATGTTATATTCTTTACGTTTCCTAAATCACAAAAATGAAAACATAATCTTGTTACAACAACATCTCAAACGTCAAAAGATGAACATCCATGATCCATGGATGTTTGTATTCTGATTTCCATATCAACTTTTACCTCTTTTTCTCTTTCTTGCCTGTGACGTCAAAATCATAACCCTCCATTGATATATCACCTTTAAAGGTTTATTGAATTTTTTCCCCATGTGTATTGACCAAAAATATAAATAACCTCTTTAATAAAATAGTTCACACCGCAACAATGTTCCATCAAATTATTAAAACAGAAGGTCCGCACACAACACTTAAATAATTAACAGCAACATTAATTGACATTAAATTTTTAATGAAACCACTCAAAGTCAGTCCATAGCTTAGTATTCCAAAGTAGAACGCACACTGTAACCACTTCTCGACCGCGTACCGTAGTTCGTCCGCTTTCTGCTTCGCTCTATACCCAATTCCCTTTATTAGTTATTTAAAGGGTCTGCACAAAATCAAGCGGCAGCCATTTGCAGTTAGCTCCGCGCGGTGGCGCTAGTGGCAGTGGCGCTGCTGTCTAGTGCAGCGCAGGGCTATACTCGTATAACTCGGAAGTGAACACCTTGGTCGTAGTCATTTATGAATTTGTAATTACTGCATCATAATGAATGTCCATGACGAGCCAGCTAATGCACTATGAAGGTAAATGTTTATCTGTGGTTTTGGCGTTTGGCCATTTAATCATAAGCGCACATATGGGAAATTTCGGTTGAAAATTTGTTATACAAATGACAATATCTACTAATGCTTGTTAAGTGTACTTTTTTAAAACATAAATGCGAAATTTATTTAACGTAACCCGTTGGGCAGTGCAAATAGAAACATGAGTGATAATAAACTACTTAAGTAACGGAGGAGATATTGGGATCTGATATGTAGCGTTATGCTATCTAGCGGATTATTTTCGACCACAAAGTAGGGTGAAGATTCCATTAGAAATACATTACGTCAAATGGGAATAACGATTTTTGAGAGAAAAAATGATATTAATAATATTCTCTGAATATTTTGTACCAGACGGTCATGTACATCTAAGTATACATATAAAATTTTAGGTTATAATACGAATTTGCTTCGAAATTTTTCACTTTGCATTCAACTAAGTTCATAAACTAAATTAAATCTGTATTCAAAGTTAATGTTCCTTATTTTTGTTCATTTTTAGTTATTTGTTTATTTAGTTGATTTAGATCAAGAAACGTACAACTAACCTATAACAGTACAACAACGTAGCAATGCAGTTTTTGCATTTTTCAACCAAAACTAGCCATGCAGGAACAAACAACACTCATCACTTGTTCATCTCCAGCAATTTTCCTATTAATTGGATGGGGATCACCTCGTAAATTCGACGTTGACACACAGAAAGTCACTACACCCACAACCACTGTCACTTTCATTTAATTTTTTCCCGCATTTAATCAACTGTCAAGTATATAAAATGCTTCTTTAAAATTTAGTTTGCAGGATCTGTTGTAGCGCATTCGCAAATATTATTAATTAATGTCACATCCGAATCTTCACCCTAAATGTCAGATCCCAATAGTGTGGAATTATAAAATTCGTCTCAATTTAATTTATTGAAATAAGTTATTTTTTTAAATCCATTTCATTGCGGTAAATAGATTCAAAATAGCGTACTAGAGTGTGGATCGTGAGTCGTGAGGTTCTCTGTTCCAAAGACAATTCTGCCAGTTTCCATTTTAACTTTGATGATATATTTATTTATTGCAATTTACTGACCTAATTGTCAGTGATATTAATAATTAATTACCTCTATCTTAGTTCCAAATCAGTGGTGCATGTATACCATTTGTCTCAAGTAATATGATCTCGTTTTAAAAATTGTAAATACAGTCCAACTTCGATAACCCAAACCATGATTTATCACAAAAAAGTTCGAGTTATCAAGATATCTAGAAATCAAAAAATTGTTTAAAATATTATGTATATACTCACAGTACTTAATTAGGTAAAACACTACATATTCATGTTACTAAGAAAAGCATTACATAATAGTACATTAAACAGAGCTCTCCATAGTTTAATCTCAAAGTTAATAAAAATATTCGAGCTATTCGAGTATTCGAGGTAAAATGAAAATTCGAATTTGAAAAATATATAAATAACTTTTTAAAAATTTGCAACTAAGTCGTTCCAATGTTGTTGATAATCAACTTGTGTCGATAATTCGTCATTACTTTCTCTGTCACACATATCGGTGTTTATAAGTTTGGAACTATAGAACTCGATAATATCCAAATATCCTCATCAGTGAAAAGTACGTTTCAATAATATCATCAACAACCTGCATATAATTGTCAAGTGTGCTAGATACCAGTGAATTATTTAAATTTACCAAAACTTCGAACATAGTTTGACTAAATTCCCCAAAAATATTTACCATTTTCAAATATTTATCATATTTGCAATAATTTAAGAATAAAATTGTCACTTGAATAGCACACCAGAGATCGTGGGTTCGAATCCCACTGAAGAATGGTCGAATGTGTTCACATAAATTCACAATCATGCACTCATACGGCGGTATATGACCAAAGCAGTTATACCGATCTCAATCTTCATAATAATAAATATAAAGAAATGATAATTTTTCATTTTGCATTATTATGGAAAAGCGAAATCAGTGACACGCGTCACTGAAATGGGAACATTTTGTTTAATTTAACAACCTATGTTTAATTTCTAATACGCTCGAGACTCAAACGGTGAGATACCGCACGCTGTATAAAGTACCGAGCAATTGTTTTACCGTAACAATTATATCACCCTTATATTGATTTTCTTATTAAGACGTTATTTATTTGCAGCAATTTGTTATATTACGTGCATGTAGCAAAATAATTTGCGCACGTCTATGGTTTTCGGTTATCAGCTATATTAGGCCTGTCGGTGTTGCTGCTATACTACAATGATAATTAATTCCTGTTTTGAAGATATGGTTTGCGTGTGTTTTAATGCTAAGATGAATGCGAGAATTATGCAATGACGGAAAATTCGTAAATTATGAGTTGGCGCTGCTTTTGACATTTATTGAATTATGCTAATGCAGGATGAATTGGAAATTTGTTTCATCAGATATAGCTTAATATTCTCCTTTGTTTCTAATTCGCAGTTCTATTGGTTTGTAATCAGTTACAGATGAAGTGTTCAAGTAGGTACATATATTTCATTTTAATATTGTTGGAGTGTGTAGTGTTTATTTATTAATAAATTGAGAAATTCAGAGTGCCACATTTAAAATGGGTAAAAGGCGATATAATATATTTACTTACTTATTTTTATTTGATATTTGTATCTCTTTTATGAGGTGCCGTTTGTGTCAAAAGTAAATCGCATATTTATATAATATTTAATTTTTCATATTTGATCATTTCACTATTATGGAGTATTATTTTTCTCATTATTGCATATTATTTGTACAAATATTTATAAATTATATCATTCGGGCAAATTTTATTACACAATAAATAATGTTCACCTTTAAATTTAAATATAAATTTGGTTTGCTTTTATGACATAAAGTTTGAGCTTCACTAATTTACCGCAAGCTGCGCTGTTGTCACTTAAAAAAAGCTTGGCAACGGTACACTCATTCAATGACAGATAGACGAAACCTAATTTACACAGTATAATAAATAATTCAAATGTAATGCGCACGTGATTGGTTAAAAGTGACGAAATTGAACCAAATGATCGGTTTATCTTTTGTGGGAAATAGTCTATAAGTAATTAATAGACAAATTCATAATAATTTAAAATAAAAACATTTGAATTATTTATTGTACTGTGTAAATTAGGTATTGTATGTATATTTGTCATTCTATGAATGTAGCATTGCCAAATTTTTGGATCTGACAACAGCGCTTCTTGCGGTAAATAAGTGAAGCCCAAACCTTATGTCATAAAAGAAAACCAAACTTTATAATATAAAAGTGAACATTATTTATTGTGAAATAAAATTTAACCGATAGGTATAATTAGAAATAATATACAATAATTGTACAAATAATATACAACAATAAAAAAAATTATACTCCATAATAGAGAAATGTCAAATATTAAAAATGAAATATTATATAAATATTAAGTTTACTTTTGACACAAACGGCGCCCTATACACTTTATACACTCCAAACTTCAAACATCTTCTAGCAAATTCGCCGCAGAATGAATATATTGCAGCAAGTAATTAATTTTATCTCTTATATAAATAAATCCACATTTGCGTATTGGCGTATTAATGCAGAGTTAGTATCCATGTATTACTGAAACTACATTTAGAATAAACAGTCGACTGTTGAATATAGCAGTTTGGCGAGCCGAGGAGATTCAAAGATACATCAGTCATAAACAATCTTAACCGCTAATATTACACTTCCACTGCTTGACTACAAACTGCTGCAGTTAAATCAACATCTCGTGCTAACAGACACAACCCACATGAATCACACGCGAAATATGCAGATCCCAGAAACGGAAGATCTATTGATGCATGTTAATCCAAAATCCTAAAGCTCTGAAATCCCATTGCATATATAATTTACAAATATGCACGAGAGCGTATGAAATACAGACATTTGCGTTATTCACTTCTAATTCACCCACCCTACGATTACTTATTTTGCTTCAATTTCATTATGAATCACAAATTTTGCTAATTTTCCTGTTAGTTGTAAAAATACATTATTATTGTTTTATGTCTCCGTAGAGCAAAAAAACAGTTATTTGTTTAACTAGGCATCAAAATACCAGATTTACAGCAGAGGCTGCCGAAGCTATAAATCTGTGTTTAATGCCGAGTTGAACACATAATTTTTTTGCCGATTTGGAATTAATATTAATTTAGTGATTATTTTATATAAATATTTTGAAGGTTATCCTTGTCAATTTACGTTGCCACGCGTTTGTTGAACGGTTGCTATGAATTTATTGACAGTTGCTATGCGTTTGTTGAACGGTTGTTATGTAAAATATTTTTACAGCCTATACATAAAAGTGACACTTTACAGACTGTTAGCAGTCCGTAAAGTATCACCTTTAATGTGAATCTGCAAAAACATCTTTATTCAAAAATATCATGGCTTACTATCATTTCCATATAGAAAATAAAAGATGGTATCAGTAACTCGTAAACTTATAGATATAGAAACAATTTGAGTATTTTTTCAAATTCATCATTTAAAAGTGCCTTAAGAAAGTTCAAATCAGAATCTCGTATGACTTCATGTAATAAAGTTATAAGCGAAAAAAGAAAATCGGCAAATCTAAATTATTTGTGCAAGATCTAATGACCTACGTAATCAATTGGAAAAACAAATACATAATCAAACTATTCTACTAATGGGGCAACTTTTATCTAATTTAACCAATCCTGTAGTTCTTACGGTTCTCAAGATCCCAATGCATTCGTACCTTAAATGAGACACTGTATATAACTTAAGTTAATCTTAAAATTTAGAAAACATAACAGTTTGGAACTCCAAAGAAACAGTTAATATTTTTTATTTTTCTGAGAAATACATCTAGAAAAATCAAGTAATAATATATAGATAACATTCTACCGACGACTGAGTATTAATTTTACAACCTGGCCTGCTATTTATTGGCTAATAATTTAAAATTTACAGCAAGACATAGATTTCGGAATAAAATTGATTTAAACCGTAGGGCAAAATAATAAAATAGTAAAACACGTATCAGATTATATGGGAAATAATTATTATACATTCACTGATCACTCCACATCACGCAAATTGCAATTTTCTTCCGCAAAAAATCTATTAAATCTGCTGGGGACCACGTGTACCTACTCCTTGCAGAATTAATCTCAGCGTAAGTTTAAATTTTAATCCGATTTACAAGAGTAGTGAACCTACATAAAATTTACATGCGCCGAGGGAAACGTAAGTGCATTCGCAGCCCTGCAACATGCAACATGTCATGATGAAGTTACAGCCGCGGCTCCACCGCCGCCAAGCAGGCAGTAATGGAAGTAACGGGTTAATGGTTAATGTTAATGTAAGCTTGCAACTCTACAAGTAATTACACACTTAAATTTAATATGACCTGGATTTATTAGGTTCTTAAAAACTATTTACGAACACATTTTCTACAGAGGTCTGCCATAGGTTGCAGGTTCGTTGAAGGATGTCTCAATTAGAAATAGTTAATGTTGTAAGCTGTAACGTTGTCTGTATAATATGTTTATAGTTCTTCATCAAAATAATAATAAAAAAAATATATATTATTTTTTTTATTATTTTGTTATTGTTACCAGGTATGATGTATAGTTTGTTTCGCAAACGAGTGATTCTGAGTGTGAAGAATAGACGAGCATTTATGAATCGAACTATGAATGTAAAGCCTTTGTCAAATGGTCATGATTACTTCATTTTTATCTGTCAAACTATGTATGATGACGCCGTAACATTCATTTTGATGTATGATGAAAAGAAGGTGTTTCGAATGGTCATTTTTTTGCAATAAAGAATGTCAAACATAAATTACTACATGGAAATAATAAATAACGTTGCCAATGAGAATACCACTATTTGTTTTGTATCGTATAAAATTAATTTTTTGCCGATTGACATTATAGGTGACAGTTTACGGACTGCTAACAGTCTGTAAGGAGTCACTTTTATGACTATGCTGTAAAATTATTTTACATAGCAACCACTCTACAAACGCATAGAAATCGTCAACAAATGCATAGCAACCGTTCAACAAATACATAGCAACGTAATTTCACAGCGATAACCTGTATATAAAATAATCACTAAATTCATAATTATTTAAAATCGGCAAAAAAAATTATGTGTTCAACTCGGCACCAAACACAGATTTATAGCTTCAACAGTATTAATTGACGAGGCGACAGCCTCTGCTGTAAATCGGGTATTTTGGTGCCTAGTTAAACAAATAACTATTATTTTTCATTTCTCCTTTTCAATAACATTAAATTATTTTACCGGTTTCAGGAGATTAAACCTATGTTTACATGCACAAAAGTAGGCAGGGTAAGTATGTCATAACTCTATTCTGTAGGGTAATATTACCTTACTGACCTGTCAAAACAGTCAAGAAAATGAAAATAATACACAATGATAATATAACGCTATTTATTAAAATACATGGAATCAAACTGTTCAGAGCTTCACCTGCTGCGTTCCAAATATTTTCAGGCAATTCAACATCGCAAAATTCCACTTTTTATCTAGCCATGAAGAACACATTTGACGTTTAAGTAAAACAATAATTTTAAATATGATACAAAAGAAGTGTAACCATGGTGTTAATAAAAACAAACAGACTTACTTGATCACCTTCTAAAATTATGACAGACGTTTTTCATAAAAGAATTTCAATAAATAATATTTAATAATGACATTAACGTCTTCATATTCTGAAACCGGTAAACTATTGAACAAACCACGGATGTTATGAGTCATAACAAGCCTTAGATGTCTTAAAATCCTCGCTCTACGAGCTCGGATTTCAAACTGACATCTGCGGCAGTTACGATACTCATAACATCACTAGGAATGTTAATAGCTATAACATCTGACCAGGTTTTTTTAATCATATTACTTCTTCTTGGTTTCATTATTGAATACGGTTGTGAACGTATAAAGATTCTTTGTGAACGGTGTTTACCTTTAAGATATGAAGAATTTTATAAGGTATCACTTTTATTAGATAATATTAGGCGTATTTTTAAATTGTTTTTATTGTACGTAAAAAGCTATGAAGTTTTGAATATTAAACAATTGTAAGTATCGAAAATATCAAAAGCTTTAATTTTACGTAAATATTTTGGGAATTCTGACAAACTAACTAGTTAAAAATATATATTTCGTTCAAAATCTGAATATTAAAACTTCATTCAATGCATGCCATTATTATCACTTAAAAATTACTAGTACAGGTTAAAATAGCTATCGTGACTAAAGGGCATTATATTTTAACATATTGTCAATAATATATACTTTTTTCAATATTCTCATAGCAATATCAAATTATATTTTCCGATTTAAAATTTTCAATATAATTGTTACATTATGTCTACTTTAGTTTCTTCAGTAATTACATCAAAACATAATCCAATGCTAATATATTAATTCAAATTAATATAACAAAGTTATCAGATGTTAATACCTAAATTATTACTGATATAACTTGCACTCCTTGTCCTAGAGATATTCGAGGAACTTAATACCATTACTGTAGTGACTTTGGTAACATTTCGTGCTAATGAATTTCTGGAGGACATAACGAGCTAAATTGTTCTAAAGTAAAGGTATATGTTATCGATAATTATATTTTGATATCTGGCAGCGCAACCTTTGACCCATTATTCTTCCCGTTAAATTTATAGTTCTATTTAGAAAAATAATTTTCTGAATTCTTCTTTCTCTCCTCAGAAATCTACAATAGATAATTAAACTTTGTATATATAATATTAATTTCTTTATTGAATTAGCCTTCAAGGAGTATATAATTTGTAAAATATTTCACACTTCAGGTATTTAGTTGATGAATGATGAAAAGACTAGTTAAACAATTTAACTAAGAAATAAAATTAGTTTATATTTCAATGGTATAATACTATAAAAGGTTAAGGTTATATATATATAATTTTTTTACCTCCCGCCACATCCTGTAAGGGAGGTATAGGAATCATGCTAAAAATTGTGTAGTGAGTTTTCAGTGGATGAGCACATTTTAGGGTCCCTAGAATACGATTTTAATAGTTTCGCGATGATGTATGTATGTGTGTCTGTCTGTCTGTCAGTCTGTCATTCTGTCAGTCTGTGTGGATCTCTGGAGTTACGGTTTCTCAAAAACTACTAAACTGAAAATTTTGATATTTTGTATACATCATTTGTATACCTTTTGGAAGAGCTGATTAGTTTTTGGTGATAATCCAATAGCCGGAAGTGGCAGTTTACTTGAAGCCTCATCAATTTATTTTAAAATATCTCTGTAATGTTTCAAATATTATTATCTACAATTATTATTTGAAACATTCTCCTCTTACTGTCACCATTTACGAATTAGAACGCGTTAAAGTAAAATTATATTTTGATATTTTCGTTTAAATCTGCTAACCTGTGTTTTTTTGAAAAAACAAACGGTTGAAAAATAGCATTTTTGAACATGTCATAATTTTTTGAAGGGATAAGCGTTTCTTGATAGTGGTGGTCATTGTTCCTGTATTGTTCGATAAGAAATCTATGGCGGGAGGTATTGTGGTGCCCACATCAGATTTTTTATTAAACATGCTCTATTTAAAACTGGCCTTGTTAATAGCCAACAAGCAAATCTGTTATATTATTACATGGCATGCGTGAAGATAACTGCAATTGGAGTTTCTGCTTAATATTTATTTACTTCTTATATAGATACTTACAGTTTATTTTTCTTGTGGTGCGGTTCACGTCACTATCTTCTATCTCTATATCTTCTATATTCAATAGTGGGAGAAATTGAGAAAGAAGATAGTGACGTGAACCGCACCACAAGAAAAATAAACTGTATGTTGCATTAGATGTAGGAATTTTAAATCCAATGGGTTCGTTCTGTATAGTCTTCGGTAGTTGTCTTCGTTGTTAAGCAGATTCACAGGGAGTTCATTGGGGTGATAATTGAGTTTGTTCTCATGTGATTGGGCGTAATATTTTATTAGTTCACGCACGTGTTTTATTTTAAAGTGTCTGCAATCATGCGTTCGGCTTTATTCTGAAAGCGTTGTATTATATTTATATTTGACTTTTTTGCACAGCCCCAAAGCTGTATATCATAAAAAAATATTTGAAATGAAGTGAATTTTTTGTTTGGCATTAGGATTTTTGTGGTCAGAATACTTTTACTTCCGGTTTAGCAGTTATAATCAAATTCAATGTAGTTCTTTAATGTTATAAAATGTAAATATGAAATTTGGAAATGTTATTTATTTTTATTTATAATTATAAATTTGAACATACATCCATCCGACCACACATACACAGATTTCATTGTGTTTGGGGAGACCTTAATACGTCAACTTTCAATGCCTTAACTCTTATTTAATAATAATAAAAATGAGTAAAAATGTGGCAATTCCATCTTTTTTAATTGAATTTTCGCATTAAAGACTAAGAAAAAATGGAACCAAGGGACTACTTAGAAATAAATAGACTTGGGATAGTGTTTCGTTTTTTAGTTAAAGTATCCGAAGAAGAATTAGTAAGATTAAACAAACGTTAAAGAATATAAAATTTAGTCTTTTTACTCTTACGGTTTATTTTTCCCAGAAGAATTCTTTTAAACTGCGAGTAGTATCTCCAGTGAACTTTAGTGTGTTGTTCTTGTCGTTTTGTGGAAAAATCTAGTAAACACTAAAACATGTTCTAGTAAAATAAAACATCGTAGTGCACTTGCGCTTAAGATTTTCAGATTAATAGAAATTTTTACGTTGGTAGCAGTTTACAGTAGTTTTAAAATTTTATAACTCTTGGTTCTTAAAATAAAACTTAATCTGAAACGACATACTTGTACGGTAGGTATTTGGAGTTTAAAGTTGTATAAAAGATTGGTATTTTAAATGTGTTCTTTAGTTATTCTAATTAGTAATAACAATTACTATTCAAAAACTTAAAAATATCTTTGTTGCTTATCATAAATTCCATTTATTAATCTCAACTTCCACGTACTCTATTATTAGAACCAAAGTTTAATGATTGAGAGTAAAAATATAACAGGTAAATATTGAGTACCTCTCCCTATACTTCTAATTAAATTCTTGTTTACTTTCCTGCTGGTGTAACTGAAGTCCCAGGAGGCGCTGAAACAATCGACGAGGGATCTCTTAGTTCCCAACGGTGGCACAGGGTTAGCGTTCCTCCTGTCCGCGAGACATGAAAATAGGTTTTGTGTTTACACGACATATTTTATTTTTTCGCTGTGACAATGTAAGCTGTGGATCTGACAGTCTCAATACTGTGGCGACGGCTGCTGTGTGCGCAATCAATAATTGTTGAGCCACCGTATGAACTCGGAGTATACACCTGACGGGCCGAGGAGGTTCAGTAAACAAGGATGTGTCAAAGGAATATAATGCTGTTTTAAGGAATTAACAACGGAAGATATGTTTTTTTTTTTCTGTATTATTAAGGACGTATGGAATAGGAAAAAAAATCGATGACTAAATTTTTTTGAAAAATACATGTTTTGTGGTAGGGGACGGTAGAAACAGGGTATGTGTTAAAGGTAGGAATGTGGTACAATGGACAAAAGAAGAGGCTTGCAAGGCTGAACCAGTGTCGCAAGGGCAACAGCGCGCTTATGTTGTGCAGAAAAGCCCTTAATGTGTTTTGAGCGTCAAAAGAAATAATTTTTCATCGAAGTTTTTTTGTGATTATTCAATTACCATTAAGAATAATGTTTTGTATATTTTATTGGTTATAAATTGAACCTTAAAGTTTATGAAACACTGATTTTTATTGTCGTAGTATATTTGGATTTGACATTTTGAATTTAGTTCGACCAAATGGAGGTGCGGGTACGGTTAAAACATTTTTCATGGGTACGGTTGAAACATGATGTTAACCATATCTTGTAGATGAGATATGTGAAAAAAGAGATTCAAGTGGAGATGAACAGGGTGAAAATATCCGAATGGGGTACGTAGTTCACAATAAAGTTTTAAGTGAAATTCAAGAACGTATACTCTCGAAATATATATATTTTTTATTTTAAGAGAACTCCTGTATGTTACCTTTAATGTGTAAAATTTATTACTGACCCTTAAGATATGTAGTATTGTGATTTTTACGTAATATAACTGTCGAATTTTTTTTAATTTTTTTATGTTTCAATCAACCCTAAAATCTGTTTCAACCAACCCCTGTACTGCGATCAGGTGAAACAAGAACAGACCTTTGTTTGAATTGCTTTGACAGGGTATGTATTGTACCTGGAAGAATAATTATGTATCCAATTAAAGATCGATAAACATCCTTTGATTCGCTATATTTCTTTTAAAAATCCGTTATATAGTAAAGACGCTATGATCGATAAGAGCAAAATTGTTTCAATCGTACCCACTCTCCCCTACTATAAATCCATCTTAATCTTAATGATGTTTGTGTGGATGAATGCATGGCTCACTCTTACTGAATATTTACCCGTACTTTCAATAACTCGCCAAAATGAAAAGGTATTCACATAGTTACGAAACCTAAAATACTGTAAATATCGGGACAATGCACAAAACTGAGTTGATTTTGGTAAAAAATTTCAAAACCGGATGTGAAGTTTGCTGGTCACAAAATAAAAACTAAATGTGTTCAATTCGTTTCAATATAGGAAAAATTATAAGAAAGCTTCAAATAACATCTTAACGATAATATTTTAAATAAAACTTTATTTACTGGAAAGCTTGTACTATAGCCTTCATTTAAAAAAGTATCTACTTTATGATATTTTTCTATAATTATATAGTTGATTTGAGAATAAATTAATTAACAACACATCTCTTCTATAAGTCACACTTGTTTCACGCGTAATTACTAAACTAATTTAGCTTTATTATATATACAAGAAAGTCATGTGGCAGACACCAGAATTTTTTGATTACATTAAATCTGTGCTAAAATGCTAAACATGACAATATGTTGAATCTTAGTTAATACATCATATAGTTCCAAACTGATATTTATTCTGCAAAATACTGTATTGAAAAATAAAATGCATTTTATATTATGTTCCACACCAATTCAAACGATTTATTGACTACAGTATTTCGGGCTTAAAACTGGCAATGCATTTTAATTCAAATGTTTTATGATTTATTAAAAAGTACCAAAAATTTATAGTTTGTAAATGGTTAGTTTTGAACCTGGAACGAATACAAACAAATATCTTAACTATTGTTATTATTCCTTATAGGTCACAAGAAATAAAAAACTTGTCACTTATTAGTTTAATTATTTTTTTATACGGAATTTAATTTTCTTTGTCTTGCGCGTAGTCATTATAATTTTAATTATACTTTTAAAAGAAATAACATCTAAGCAACGTTAAAATTCATCAAAAAATATTACAATTAATCATAAGTAATATTAAAGTTAAATAAAGTGCTACAGATCCCCATTTCGGCTTGAAATTGAATCCATATAATAAAATTTATGAAATATTACCACATTCCCCCTCCACTAACATCCTTGGGGGCTATGATTTGACGGCTGGTAACCACACTTCATAAGCAAAAATATATCACTTACCGAGATCTGCGAAAGCAGAGTGCCACACCCATAATGGGTAAAAGGCGTGATGATATATTATTATTATTATTATTATTATTATTATTATTACCACATACTTGTATAAAATGCAAAAAGTTATTAACGAAAACTGTAATCAACCCGTCGATCTTAACTGGTGAAATATTCCTAGTCATTGCAGATAACAATAATTATTATGACAGTAATAATACATCTACCGTCATAATCCTCTTCCTCTTCGCAGTATATAAAAACCCTGCTGAATAGCTTTAATTACATCAATATATCCAGAATTTATTATCTAGCCATCAGTGTTTTAGTCTCCACTCCAGCAATTTAATATCGTCGTTGGCGGTGGTGGCGGAGAATAACGCGCCAGTCACAACAATGTTGCCATGTGTCATCTCTAATAAAATGAAATGGAGGTAAACAAAAAACTGCGCGTCTTACAGAGTGAAGCGTCTGTCGACATTTTTCTTGAAAATGAAAATGTGATAATCCTCATGTTTGATGAAAGAGAGGTGGGAGGGTTTATGATCGTGTGATAAAATGTGAAGAAACATGTAACGTGTAGAATATCAATAGTACTTTACTGGAACGATGTTGAAATAAAGAAAATTTGATAAATGGAACTTTTGGAATTCAGCCAATGGTTTATTATTAAAAAATTACCTCATCGTTTCGACGTTAAATGCTTCTTCTTCAGGAGGATTTTATCAAATAGTATTATACACAACATTTTAAATGCAATAAATAAATAAATAAATATGGACAACAAACACAAATGAATCTCTTTGTCAAAAATTAAAGATTATAAATAAATAGAACATAGTCAGATAAAATAAAATATAAGAATGTTATTTTTCCATCCAACACAAAAATTTACTCCAAAGAAAATTTGTTATTTATGTTAAAAATGACATTAAGTTTTAATTTTATAATCAGTTAAATTTGTATTTAAAATATATATAATCACTCCATATCCTCATTTCGGGTATGGCATCATACTTGAGGGGTTACTAGCCGTCATATTACGGCCCCTAAGATGTCACTGGTGACTGGAGAGAAAACGACAAGGGTAAAATTACTCGACTGTGCGTTAATCACGGAGCTCTTTATAGGTAAGTTTTACTGTAGAAACGCATCAAAATTTGAATCTTCAAATTTTGAGATCCGTACTACCGAAGAATTATCTAATGAATTTTTACTACTTACGTATTATATTACTAAAAAAAATACCCCTATGGCTCTTTTTCCACTTTCATTTATTGTGGCGTGTATTAGTGATTGGTAACCGCACTGTCAAATATAGCATACATTTTGATCTGCTCTAGCAGACTAATATTCACCATTTATTTGCCCTAATCCCACACACAAAGTTGATTGAGTTGAAAGTGCTGTCGTCGTAATGGGACTTAGATTGGTAAAATATTTACCGGCGAAAGCAACGCTAACAGCGTTGGCGGTTTACCAACGAAACAATCCACTATATATTTCGAGGTAATGCGTGTGTGAACTACCTAATATCATCATTTTAAACACTCACTGTGTCAATCAATAATATCACTTTATCCACGTAACATCATTGTTATTTGTCACAATAGATTTGCATTTAGCTATTGGACGAAATAGAAATAGATGCTCTATATTTTTATATTGGAAAGGATAAATTGTTGTTCCTATAAGCTTTGGTTTTATTAAAGCGTTAATTTGGCTCTGTCTAGTACACTATAAAAATGGACGATAAAAAAGTACAATATCTGCAAATTGTATTTGAAGTAATTTTATTCAAATAATATAGACAATTTTCACTGAACTAAAACAAGTCTTATCTCACAGTATACTCAAATACAGGTTGTTTCATAACTTCGAGTACATACGTTAATGGTATATGTTGTTTGATATGCTGATTACGAATCTAACAGATTTTTTTTTAAATTCGAAAAATTAAGGGTTATTTACCTAAAACATTTTTTTTAGTATTGCACTGGATTCGCTTTCCTATTTACAAACAATGGAGTAGGTAATCAACAATTTAAATTACATAATACTAGCAAAATAAACGAACAAAATTTAAATATTTTTAATGACAAGATAATTATTAACATAATCATCCACCCAATGGCAGTGGCAACGAAAAATTTTGGACTGGGAAACATGGAAAATAATTTTGCGACTAAAAAAAATTATTTTTGATTCGTAATCAGCATATCAAATAACATTAGCCATTAACGTATGTACCTGAAGTTATGAAACACCCTGTATAGAGCTCATAGTAGTTTTACCTAATTAATGGAGTAAATAGCTCCGTGGAAACGCATTTTGAGATTCTCAGTTACCGAAACCTGCGAAAGTAGAGAAATATTATCTAATTATTTTTTATGCATACTGGTTTTGTAATAGCTATTTGGTCCGAGATATCTAAAATAATAATTTAATATCAAGAATCTAATGATAGCACAACCTATTAATTGTGATATTTATTGATAATTTCTTTTTGCAAAGATATAATTTTTAGGGACATGTATTATTTAGTAATTTTTAGATTGTTTTAGTATGTAAACAGTGCAAAAAACAAAGAAATATTCAGAATATTAAATTGTGAAAATGAAATTATTAGGTTTTAACTTTGAGATGGAAAATAAAATAATATTGATGAGGAAAGTAAGCCGATGTATATTTATTAGGTGAAAAAATGGATTTCAGGCTTAAACAGTATATTTATTTATGAAATCATAAAAGTGTCTAAACTGACTACGTTTCGACCTGTATTGAGGTCATCCTCAAGTCTACAAATAAGTGTATCATACAAAAATGGCTGACAAGTTTTTAAAGTTACCTAAATTATATGTAAATAACAATATTTCTTAATATAATATACTACTTAAGCCTGAAATCCTTTTTTTCACCTAGAAAATAATATTGGATTTAGACTCATAAAGTTTTATTTATCAGTCATTAGTTTATATTTTCCAAACTATATTAGATAAATAAAAATAATTAAAAACCTTTATAAAACATCCACGAAAGAAAACCTATCATTATTAAGATATATAATTTTTAGGGACATATAAACATACACAAATGCAAAATAAAAATTGTTTTTGTTAAATTTAAATCAATAGATTCTTTACATAATACGTATAGTTTGAAAATAATATGAACCAATGACTGAAGTGCTACACTTCGATTGAAACTTTATGTACGAATCAAGTGTTATTTCATGTATCAATCTTGAGGTACTTCACCAAAAATATTAAATTGCTGGATAAGTGCTTCAAACTGCATTTTTATGTGAGCATAAGAAGAATTCTATAGACGTATTTGGATTTCAGTGCGCAGTTTGTTTGAAGAGTTGCAGAATATAGTTTAATGAAAATATACTGTCGGGATTGAAATATACATTTTTAATAAACGAATATATTTATAATGCTTTTCAATTATTATAAAATACATTTATATTTTAGAATAATGTAAATGATTAAAAAAATATTAGCTCATATTATTTAAACTTAACTAAGGGTGATTATCGAGTGGTTAACTAATAGTCAGTTCTCAAACATTTTTAATTTTATGTATATACAACTCTTTAAGGTATACGCTTGTCAGTAGAAATGCTATAACCTTTTAAAATTATTAGTATTAGACGTAGTAGACAGCATAGCAACATTGTACCTGTCGTATTCTGAATGTTGTTTGATATTTATGTATGAGAGCATTTGGACAAAGCTTTAAATCGAAAACTATTGCATATTACATTTGATATTTCAACAGACATTCACATTCTTATGATACAAGATGAGATTTGTATTCATAGAGACCCAGATGTGCACTAACGACTTTGAAACGTGCTTCTGAAATATAACAAGTCTGCTACATCGTTTCTTACACAGAAACATTATTGTACTCATATTATGATGGTATAAAAGTCTAGATGGATGCATTTAACAAGTTTCTTGCTTTTAAAAGCTTCAACGATGCTTGGAAAATTTTCGCTACCATGTAAATGTTGCATATGTAAACATTTCAGTTGTTTTGTGATAAATAAATTCGTGTCATTTGTATTGTTGTTATATTTGCTGCATTTGTTTTTACTTGTTTTGCTTTATGCGGCTTTAAGTTGATAACTGACAGAGACATTTTGTGTTTGTGTTTTTTTTTTATTTTAAGTGATATTGAGGAATACCAAGATTACTTCCATTGTTCCATTTTCATGACATTCAAATACTTTGTTGTATTTCTAAAACTAATATTAATAAAAATAATGATCAATTAATAAAATATAGAAAACTTATGCATTTGTAGGTGCTGCTTTAAATGTCGGTTGTACATACTGGATTCAAAATTTGCTTCCATTAATTTCTTTTATTTAATTTAGAATAATACAAGAAACGTATAACATTGTTAATTTTTTTATAAAGTTACTAAAACATATTGCGACCTAAATAATGTATTCAATTAGAATTTCTTGTGTATTTCTATAATGATATTTTGACTCGTTTAATATATACTTCACAATAATTACAGATCCTAGTTTTTCTTAGCATTGTGTCATTATCAATAGCTTTAGCTAGACATAATATAATAATTAATGCCCGGTTGCACCAAAGTTAGTTAAATTTTAAACTTGGTTTAAATAAATAAAAGCAATTCGAAGTTGTATGTCATATGGAGTAATTGACACTGATGTCAAAAATTAGATACGCTTTTACTTATTTAAACCAAGTTTTAAATTTAACTAACGTTGGTGCAACCGGGCATAAGTAAACTTAATATTAAAAATTTGTTTATGCAAACGGACGGAATATAATTGTTGAAATTGATTTATTGACATTATGGCTATATGGTGTATTTTCGACTATATTTATTTATAAATTTATAATTATCAAGTTTTTATTCCTAGAACTGAGCAAATTTTTAAAAAAAATAGATCTAATTAAAAAGTGACTTGACATTCTGAAATCCCCAGAATTTTTTATTTTAAAATTAACTTAAATAGTATTCTTCAGTCAATACATAAACTTTTAAAAACGTTGAAATTCGTCCAAACTCAGACAACATTGAATCGTAATGACATATTCAATTCGCAACCATCAGTCCATGCAAACTTCTCTCCTCGCTGACACACAATGTATTGTCTGCTTTCGGAATGCAACACCAATTATTCTGAAGTTGCTCGTTCTGTGTAATTGTTCCTCGCTGGTGCTGCCTCGTAGCCGTGACTGCGCGACTTGCATTCAACTATTTTAAAAAGTGCTTACTATTCAACATACATGTTGTGTTTCCATGACAGCTCCTAATCAGACCACGGGAATTCAATTAAGTTGTGACGTAGCCAGTGCACTTGACCACGGAAGCCGAGATGTTATTTGAAGAGTAATTACTTCTTTCACGTTAGTTTTATCTCATTTTATTCGTTGTATATGTCCCGAGGTTTATGAACGGAAAATGAGGTTATGTAAAGATTTTATATGTGATTTTATTTCATCGTAATGCCATCTAAAATATTGAGTGTTTATTGACAATTTAGTGACGTGATGTTATTTATCGATAAAATGTTTTTATGTACGGGGTTGAAAAGGTGGTTGAAATAACATTGGGCAAAATGCCCAAAACTCTTAATGTGTCGCATACTCGTATATTATAACCTGTGGATCCGGATTTGAGGTTACCAATGTTTTTAAACTGAAAGCAAAGTTCATCAAGAGTTTAAAGGTCATTCTATTTCTCTTGTAGCTATTCCGGTTAACTTTTGTTTTCAATATATACTTGGCTTCTGTTCAAAAATTTTGTACCGTAACCGTAATACGTAACAATTATTTCAAATACTTACGTCCTCACAGCACGATACGTGAGACAATAAATAGTTATTTGTGTATCAAGTGCGGATAGAGCATTGTTTGTTGCACGCGGCGAGAAATTGTTGATCGAGGCGAAGCCGAGATCAACAACTCGACAAGTGCACCGAACAAGCTCTATCCGACGAGATACACACAATATTTTTTCTACAATCGTTGAACAATGTCAAGCTGTAGAAAAAAATTAATTTTCAAAATTATCTTCGGTCACGCCTATAACAATTCAGTAAAATTGTAGTTACCCATGTCACCGTAATCATGACAACGTTTATAAACAAAATAAAAATTTTCAAAGAAATCATAATTTGACACATGGAGTACATATGACATATGGAGTATATTTGACATAAAATCTACAGAGTGAATACGTTTATGGTGATTAAGTTGAAGTGTATGTACGTATATGCCTGTATTTGCAATAGCAAGGTTATTACCAGAAAAATCCAATGCATCATTTACTTCTTTTACCTAATTTATTTTTGTTTTGTTTTTGTCGCACTAGTGCGACAATATGTCACTTTGTCGCCCTAGAGCGACAATTTTGAACATTTCCTAACCAAAAATGGAATAACAATGTCGATATTGTGCAACGATTGTAGAAAAAATATGTTTGTTTTATATTCCAAGTTAAAATAATTTCAACATTAAAGTATGGTTAGGATATCTAATTAGAACTACAAAAATAAAATGAATAATAAGGTTTTTATAATTTAATAAGAATTTTATGAATATTTTAATTTAAATTTAAAACATTTAAAACAAATTAATCAGTAAATAATTAAAATACATTTCTTACATTTCTAAATAAATATAGTAGGTAATGGGTAACATGTTGCATATTTCTTACATTTTAGAAACGAGTAGATACAAATCCAGGTATAAGCAGATAAACAATTGAATTTATTACAAAATGTTCTAATTGGAGATTACCGCATTGTTATTTCTGATAAAACTAAAAATGAAATGTTAGTTAAATTATGAATTTTGAAAAAATTCTGGTAGCTTCAAATTATTTTGGATGCACTTTATTACATTATTACTCGAACTATCTAACTTAATTACTCAATAATTAATAACTTTAAGTCAGCAAACGAGACATAATACTAGTTGAAATTTCAACAATTATTTTTTAAATATTACGCTTGAACTCTCTATACATGCTGACATTACTTATTACGTTATTAAATTTTGAAATCTCTGAGTGGTGACTTAACGTTTACAGAACGATTTTACGATTCCCATGTTTAATGGTCCCTAGTGAAAGTTTGCCTCGTTATAGAAGGTTCTGTATCTCCTGTATAAATATTTGTGTAAAAATAAAGTTGTTGCCGCCGTCTGACAGTGTTTCAACATCGCTTGTAACTTACTATACGCGTGACCATGATTGGTTTGCACACCACACGCCTGTTAATGACTCTCGTGAGATTTGAGCTGGAAATACAAATAAATGAAAATAAAGTTTCGTACTTTACATAGAGCTTTACATATACGTAACTACGCACCTTCCTAGACCAAGTTGTACGCAGTTTGCGCTTGTGAAAATAGCAGGCGAGACTTGCCTTCTATTTTTACAACGTGCATGATACTATTTCATGTTTTCTTCTTGATGTAATTTAGTTTTACAAATTTAGATATATCTAACTTTTTCAATGTACGAAGTTTAATTAGCTATTTAATGCTATAAATATATCTTGAATAATATATTTTGAGCAGCTACAAAGGGTATTTCCTTTATACATTTTAATGGGGTAAATAGTTCCTTGGTAACGTGTAAGACTGTGGATCGTGAGATCCTCAGTTCGAAACCCACAGCTGACAGTTACCAATTTAAATTTACCCCTGTGCATTCCCCTCCACTAACATCTTTGAGGGCTATGATTTGATGGCTGTTAACCGCACATCATACGCAAAAAAATATCATTTATCGAGATCTGCGTAAGTAGAGTGCCACACCCATAATGGGTGAAAGGAGTGATGATATATTTATTTTATAATAAAACGATCAAAAATATGAATAGGTGTAGTATAGAGGGTAGAATTTGTTGGGTTTTGCACAGTAAATGGTGGCAATAACTTGATTCCATAGTAAGAATCTCTATATATATCAAAAAATCACCATTATTTACCAGAAGGGTAGAAAGGCATTGCTTTTAAGTAAATATTCTATTACCTTTAGTTAAACGGACAATTAAGTAAGTACAATAATGCGTTCCATAACATAACTAATATTGCGAGTATCTTATAAACTATCATCATTGGCTACATTATTTAATTAATTATACCACTAATTAAAAAATATATTACTTAATCTATGGTTTTTCACTAAAAAATACAATCAAAAGTAATTCTTAAAATTTTAGAATTTAAAACAAAACCAAAAAACAAAATGTGAATAACACGAGTTATGCTGTGTACATGCGCGTGCAAATGCATATATACTACCTATAATTAATTATTTATATATTTAATGAATATACTTATTGAGGATAAAAGTCAAATGTTCTAAATGTCTTTAACTCTTTTCGATCTTTTGCTTTTCTTGGCCTCGTAGGACCTACTATTGCATTTTATCTCCTGTTTCCATCACAAAAAAAAATTTAGAACTAGTGCACATTTTTCTGAACTAACTCTCGAGGTGGTGTAGTAAGTGCAAGCTGGAGTGGAGGTAACGTAAATGTCAGTTTTGAATGTCGTATTAATCGATCTAACCTAATTAATTGTTCGCTGTTGCACTTTCGTGTTCTTTGGAAAGGTGGAACTAGTGTACACTACAATAACCTGCTCTACACTAGTGCATTTTTGAAAATTTCGTCCAACAGACCTGTGTTATGAATTTGTTACTTCTTTTTGATTACATTATATTACGTAACTATGGAAACGTTCTTTTAACAGCCTTTATAAGAGGTAAATAATTTCTATAACACTGTTTTGGAAACTAGATATTCTACAACTAAAAACTGTATAGAAACAACTATCATTCCATACGCCGCGTATGGAATAATTTCGACGAATCAGAGCCTCATATTAGCGCGATATACGAAGTATCTTGATTCAGTTGTATGGTTACATCTGTTTGTTTCAATTTGATTTATTTGAGTTTGACGTTATTAACAGTTTTATATTTGTATTTTTTTTATAATTTCCAAAATCTTCTTATAGAAAGTAAAGTCTACAACATGTAACGACTCCCACACCGCAAACCAGAAACTTTTTGCTCGCGTGGAATATGTGCCATTCCATTACTTGCTGTAGAATATACTATTCATTATAAAATATCGGATTGCGGATTATATACAAGATCCTCTGTTCAATTCCTACATTAGGCAATATCGCTACATTTAACTTTTTCCCTGTGATTTCTCATCGACTAAAAATCTTTGGGATTATAAACTTATGTATGAGTGAATTTAGTAATCTGTTATAAATGACCACGAAAAAGGTCACTGATTTTCGTAAGCTCATACATTTATATCAATGGCGTGAACATATATTTATATAATAAATATTCTGCAGAATTTAATCCAAAGTTTTTTTTAAATTTACTATGATTTCTGGAAATCTTTTCAATATATTTATATTTCTATATAAATTTGTGTTCAGTTTTACATCTAGTTAGGTAATAAGAATGAGTGACAAATACATCCTATGTTAGTATACTGCATATTACTGTAACATAATTTGAAAAATTCTTAGAAATCATTGTAGCAAATGAAAAAAATTTGGAAAACTAGTTCTGCAAAATTTTCTTAAAATTTAACGTTTCGAATTGCGTGCAGTAATTTAGATGAAAATTAAAATAACTATAATTTTTTAATATCTTCTATTTAAGAAATACAGATACAAACGCACTACGATTTCTTCACTCGTATTTCTATCTATATCTGCAAATTTAATAATTCGCTTACAGTCAATAATCATTATCGCCTCACAGGACAATGCTATTTTTACGAACTTCCAGATTGCTGGTTTGCATATCGTGCTAACCAGTAATAATGGAACAACTCCAAATAGAAGTTCACTGATCCACCAACTGCAGTCAAAAACAGTTCAGTCCTGTCGTTCTTCTTTCCGGAGAGCACCATCAGGATCATCACGGACAACGTGATGACGCTATTGGGCGCCGCCACCGTGCGACCATTTGTTCTTGTCTCGCGTGTTGAAATTTAGCGTCGTGGTATGCACGTGAGACGTATATACAGATTACCTATAACAAGGAATGAATCATGCAATGGAACTAATAATTTGAATATAATTTCTGTCAGCACTTAACCTCCCGCCCAATACAACTCTTAAACTGTACAAAATAGTAATTGATGATACAGAAAAATATCTTCTTATTTGTTTATTCTCTATTTATATTTGAGAAATTTAATTTTCTTTCGTATATTTATTTAATTATTGACATATATTTCACTAAGAAAACAGCTTCACAATCACAATGACATGTGTCACATTTCGTAAAAAATTTAAAATTTTTAATTGTTTCCATGGTGTAGATACATGGAATGCAAGATTTATGAAATTTAATTTCTTTATATTTTATTATCTCTAAATCTAATAAAATTAGTGTAATCAAAACAAGTGTAAAATTAAATATTCTGCAATTTTTAAAATAACATAAATAGTTCAAAAATAACATTTTACCGTGTTTTTCACGGAAAACTGTTAAGGGCTTCTAGTGAACTGCTCAAAACAAGTGTAAAATTAAATATTCTGCAATTTTTAAAATAACATAAATAGTTCAAAAATAACATTTTACCGTGTTTTTCACGGAAAACTGTTAAGGGCTTCTAGTGAACTGCTATCTCCGGTTAACCAATTTTATCCAAAATCTAATCAGATTTCATATAAATATAAGAAGCAAAATACGCTAAATTGTATTTTTTGGTATTATAATAGTTGAATTATGCGAGACGAAAAGATTGCAACAGACCACACATACATACATCCACACATGGCGAAAATAGTAAAATGATATTGTAGGGACCCTAAAACTTGCTTATTCATTGAAAACACACTACCCAATTTTTTGACAAAAAACATTACCATATTATCTTGTCCATGACGTCAAACAATAACGATAACTATAAGAATAACAAAACACGAACGGGCCATTCATCTCAACCAACTGACCGAAGACATTGTCTGTTTAGCATCAGTGGTGCGTTCAGCGTTTAATATCCGACCAATATATTATTTTATGAAAGATTTTTATCAATTTTTGTTCTATCATTGTGATTTTTGTTAGAGAGGTTAATCTATTTGCTTGCAACCACTGTAACTTTATATACTTATTTGTTTACAATACCGATTTACTTATTTTAATATTTATATCTGCCAATAGAAGTCCGTGTTTGTGTATTCTGCATAACATCAAATTTATATCAACGCCCTAGGGCGTTATTTGATATATAATAACGCAACGGTCAGATATTAATATCATTTAACTAGCCTGGAAAGTACTGGAAGTTTTTTTTATACATATATTTTTTATATTGCGGGTGGAGAGCCACTATGTCGACTTTGCCAAAATAGCAACCAGCCCTAAATACACAGTCAATTTATAAATGTATTGAGTATTGTAAAGAAAGAATTTATTTCAATATAATTTTTACGTTTTTTTTATTATCTCTGCGCTGCAGTGTAGCGGTGGCAAGGCCCTCACCTCTGAACCGGAATTTTCTGGGCTGTTCACGTGAGGTCCGGTTCCGTTTCCGGAGCTGCGAAGCTGCGAGGTCCTCTCCGATTGTTCGCAAACTGGGAAGACCTGTACCAGAATTCCTCATGACATGACCTATAAGCCCTCCGTAGAAATTTCTTGCTCAATTGTTGTAATTTTTAAAATTTTGCTTGGTGCTTTAAAATGCTCACTCTGGAAATCTGGTACTATTTTATGTTTATTTTAATGTCTTTTTTTTTTAATATTTAGTTTTCAGACTTCAGTTCAGTTCACATTATTTATTTGAGTTTTCCTACAGAGACTAATAATATTTATATTATATTTATTTGTTACAGAAGAAAATCTATGTCTTCATAAACTAATATGTTCAAATAAAAAGTACAATAATACACTTTACTACATCCAGTACAATATATAAGAAAGGTAATAATAAGTTACTGTCTTTTTTCTTAATTCCCAAATTTGTTGAAACATTTAAATAAAAAAGAGGGAAAACAAACCATTTCTGTAATCAAAACTAAAAATATATTTATTAAACTTTATTAATCATAATTTTTAACAGTTACATTTGGATTATTATTGAATTATTTTTTGGCAAATGCTTAAAAATTGCATATCATGGTTATTTAGAACTTCCAGGTAACACTATACTTTTCATACATTTGCATTGCTAAGAATGCAACATTCATATTTATAATCGTTATTTTGTTGAAAGCCATTTGGTTCTCAGATCGACGCGTAATCACGTATAAATTTTTACTGAATTTACCTATTAACTGACTCTACCACGTTTCACTTTGTACTGGGTTATTCGATTAAAAAAAATACGACCCCTTAGGGTAGAAAAGTAGGTAGTCACAAAAAATTAAAAAATAAAAACTTTTTAACAAAAAATTCAACCGAAGAAAAACTGTAAAGCAAAAAATAAAATAAATTAATTTTGTACCGGCGCCAAATAAACAATCAACGAACGTCAACTCAAAATTAGTTTTTTTCAGTTTCTCGTTGGTGCAATTTTTTATTAAAAAGTTTTTATATAACTATTATAATAAGCAATATGCAGTTTCATGGTCGTATCAGATTTAAATCCATATTTGTTGAATTATATGTATTAGAAATTAATATTTATTTATTAGAATCAAAAATATGTTTAAACTAAAACATTATTAGTATTTTCATACTTGGAACATTTAACAAAAGTACAAACAACATTTTAGTTCAAAGAACAGGGTATGTAAATTTAAACATAATGATAAATTGCTTTCCAAGTAAACATGGCGGTCAATTTGAAATTTGAAACGAGCAACTTGATTAGCAGTGCGCTTCCTCGACTCCTATTGGAAATTTCCGTATTTTGAATGAATATATCCATACAGTTAGTTATTAAAGAGCCCAACATTCCGTATCTATAAATTTTTTGATCTAAAAGTAACAGTGGAACAAAAACTATGTATTATCAGGATAATTCCAAAGTGACAATTATTTTGGGACTACAAAAATATTATTCCTTGCTATGGCAAAATCACCAGTAGAAATATTTTGATATCTGTAATTCTTTTACTTTTTGAATGTCTTCATTATTTAAGTAAAACAATGTTAAGTAAAGTATGAGTCAACTTATGAAAATGTGTTAATTCAACTAAATTAACAGGTTTCGTCCATTATTCTTATGTACCATGCATGGTATTGGAGGCGTTTGTATTAATTTGTATCTTTTATTGAAGTTGAATTCGTTTATCTTATTTTGCTGTTGCTTGTCTCTGGGTATTCATAACTCGTTGTTCCGAAGATTTAATAATTGTTTCAACATTCTTAAGTTTTGCTTAATTGTTCCCGTTTGGTCAACTTATCCTTTGCTTATATTTTTTCAACATTCTTACAAAATTGAAATTTCCAAATTTCTTACTATGTCTTCAAATATTTAAAGATTAGTATTAGAGACCCTTCGAAATTGGAACACACTGTATATTTCGATTTGTTGTTGTAGAATTTTCGTTGTAAGCGAAACGAACGTATAAATTCATACCTGTATCATTTCAATAATTTAATTTAAAATCAAATCCTCAGTAACAAGAATCCAAAAAGGAAACAAATTGCCTAAAAGCTTAATACGAATTCTCCTTCTTATCAGACAAATTCCGCTGCTCTAAATTTGATTTCGCAGACGTCGGAACGGCTCCTCGCAGCGAAACAAAACTCTGCAGCCGGGCGGTGTTTGTTGTGTGTATATACGTCTCCTGGTTCCCAAGATAAATTCCGAAGGTTTGTGAAGCTTACCACACGCAATTTAAACAAAGAAACTTGTGGAGAACCAGCCTAATGTACCTGAGCGTGAGCACAGGAGCTCTGAAGCTCTGGATCTCCTCAAGACGAGAAAAAGCCCAAAGAGATTGAATGGTTATGTATAGCGTTGGGAAGAGATCTGAATACATTGTTATGCGTTTGAATGAGGGTTGCTCATGTCGTGTAAAATATTTATTTACTAGATTTTGTTGTCAACTCGAAGTAATGCTCAATTACAATTATTCTGCCTATATAGTATAGTAAAGTACCTATTCATTTATGTAAGTGTAAGAAAGTATTCGATATGTCTATTATATCTTATTAAAGCAGTACAGCAATCATGAAATAAATCTATGACATTGTAGCGGAAAGATATATTTTAAAATCTCCTGAATATGTCTTGAATATGGAGTGTAAGTATACTTAACACGTAAAACAATTTATTCAATATATTTAGAATGTGAAATCAGCTGTGGAAAAATATATTGTATATAGGATTTATACTAGGACATCCAATACCGGGATACCGAAATTTTTCAGTTTTTTTTAACACCGAAATCTTGGGATTGACAATTCTGTTCGGTACTGAATGCCCAATTAATACTATTTGGAATAATGTTTCTTTTACCTACTTTAAAAGAGTGTAACATCTACTCTATATGGCAACATGAGTCAAGGGTATTTATAATACCTTGAAATGGAAATAAGAATATTGTTTGGTGCCATGTTAGTTATTTTTTATATATAAATCGAAACCACTAGGAAGTAGTTGAACTTTTGGTTTTACGTCGATGTAAGCAATATAATGAATATTGCAGTAGGAATTTATGAAATAAAAATATTATCAAGCTTCCATAATATTTTATATATATATTTTTTTGTCAGTTCTTAATTTTGTGGTAACTATTTATAAGCAATGTACCCTCTACGTAAATATTATTTAAACAGGAAGTTTCAATTCTTCGTGGTAGATGTAAGCAAAGAAATACTAAATCATTTCATTTTTTGTAAGCCACACATTTTAGTTCTAGTAGGTATTTAAATAATTAATTTTAGTATGATAAAAATTAAATTATCTTATTCGAATCCCACTGAAGAGCACAGTCGTTTTAATGCCCACATTAAAATCGCAATCGTCCACTTATTAAGCGGCATATGACCAAATATAGTTAGTGCGCTTATCATCCTCATAAAATAAATCTTATAAATAATACAAGTACCTACTCAATTAGCTAATGGTATGTAATGAACAAATTAATAAACTCCTGTTGTCATTATTAATATATAAAAGTGAAACCTTAAATAGTTCTAGAAAACAAATTTTTAATATCCCAATAATTAATGATGAGAATAGAGTAGTAGTGAGCCCATTAATAAAGTTCCTAATCAGTTGCTAACTGCACGTCTATACAATATTAAAGGGATGAAAATAATTTTCTTTTGCAAAACTATGCAATAGTGAAATAAGTATAAAAATTAGATTTAAAATCATTTAGCTCCAGTTAAATACACTTTCTCTTTTCGTCCATTGTTTTATTTTTCATTATCTTTTCACTTCCATTTAAAAATCATTTACTTTGACAGTTCATTAAAAATACGTTGTTTCCATTGCTCTTGCTTTACCATCCAATTTCCAAAACCGTTTCACTTGAAATTGCGTGATTAGTCAAAGAATTCCAAAATTTTAGTTAATCTCCTTTGCAATTCTATTTGTTGAAATGGAAATTAATTCGATACCAGGCATTTTTGAAAGATCTGAATTCTGGAATAAATTGAAACTTTGTGTCACTAAGTTATGAATAGTTTCTCGAAGTTTACTCTACATTTAACGTTAATTGAGGCAGATTATAACACAATATGTAACGGACCGTAAATATCTACAAAACAGATGTGCTTCAACAATTTGATTGATAAGTAAACTTTTACAACCTCAGCTGCATAATACTTTCAGAAGTTTTAAACTTTAAACAAAATTACGCTTCAAATATTCTAAACTAAATTTATTCACCTAATAATGCATAAAATAATCTTTTTATCCATAGTAACATATTAATAAATTTCTTTTAAATTGGTACCATGTGATTTTGTGCAGGGCATTTATTATTCAAACAATAGACATCATCAATAACTAATATTATGTTAACGAGTACTATAACAAATTATAATCAATTAGTATTCCTAACAATCGGAACCGTGCAATAATATTATTTTATAAAGAGCTTAAATGATGAAAAACATCCATATGAGAAACAACTGTCAAATAAATTAGCTGCAAGAATATCAACGTCCTATTTTATTTAATTCTATTTTCAACAGAGAAATGGAATGCTTTGGTATAATGGTTGTTAGAGCGTTACTATAGATTCCATGCAAATAAATTATAATAAGAAATATTTTACTTCATACTGGTTACTAATGTTGAAATTTTCGGACTATTTATCGCACGAAAAGTTCTAGGACTCTAAAGTAAAATTTGACTTTATTTTTTCACTATTTATAAAGAAATATTTGTTCCTATAGAAATTATTATCTAGTCCAGGGCTGGGCAACTCCCGGCCCGCGGGCCAACTCCGGCCCGCGTAAAGTTCCAATCCGGCCCGCGAGATCTTTAGAAGAAATAATAAATATTTTCAAAAACACAAATTTTAAATTAGGATAGTACCCAACATAAAGAAAAAAGAGATATTTTCAGTTTAAATTAAACACATATAGCAGCATCTTTATACATAATTTAGTACTAAAGTCGTAACACAGCAACTTCTGGTATTATAAGTAACATAAATGTATCAATAACAACTACGGCCCGCGTACGAAATGTAAATCTTATTCTGGCCCCTGTTATACAAAAGGTTGCCCACCCCTGATCTAGTCTACTTGTATCTACTCATATTTCTACGAATGTCTGATAATAAATACTTAAATTCAACAACTTTAGTAACTAGTATGAATTAAAATTTGGTATGTACCTCAAACCAAAGTGACTTTAAGGTTCCTAGTTGCATTTCGAATTTTTTTTGAGAATTTCTCTGATATTTAAGTTTGTTTTTTTTTAGTAAATAATTGGGATATCTACTACCGTTTTACTTCATGCTCGGCTCGGAAATATGTTATCCAAATTGCTTTCATTATCAATTGTAGTTTGAATTTCTATATGACTAAATAAAATAAGAATGTTCTTTAAGATAAAGAAATTGACTATTTAACCAGCAGCAGGAAATTTAATTAGGTATTTAAGAGTTAAAAAAAATTGAGTAAGTAACTAATAATAATTATTATTCGCTTGAAAAGTATATTTGCTTCGAATTTTGTAATTTCACTATTCCGTAATGCTTAATATGCCTCACAACATACGTATATCTCTTTCGATTACTCAATTAGTTTATTTACCTCGACACTACTATCATCGGCAAAAAAATTCTACATTTGTAAATAAATAAATACATAATTTTGCATCAATATAGTTTTGCTAGTTATGCTGAGATTTCCAAGCTTTTTGTTACTCTATTTGTTGTACATTATAAATAAGTAACATTCCTAGGGATAATTTTTAATTCACTGTAAGTGTATAATTTGCTAAAAGAATCTTCACTTCTTGTAGTTATGGAAAACTGAAAGCAGGCTCGAAATCTATTTTAGACTGTATATCCACGGGTCGATAATACAATGATGAATTATATATGAGGCCAAATGTGCCTACAATGGTCTGGAAGCCGGGTTCACGCCACTCAAAATCCATCGACCTCCTGCTGTAGGTTTACAAGGACGGCGCTGGTTGCAGGGTGCGCATGTGCTTGCGCTGTAAACCCTCTAAATTGTTTTATGAATTATTCATAAATATGCACGATGCACGTTTGGTTCATATGATGGTACGTGAATATGTGTTAACCGTCACGTGTGCTATACCTATAATTGTAATGAAGATTTATGGTTTCAGACAGATACCAATATTTATATTAATTTTGTTTATTTTTGGGAATAGCTGTACTATGTAGTCACTATTTATAAGAGGGGATCGGGGGGGATTTAATTTCAGACGGGTAATGGAAAAATGAAAGTTTTGGGAGAGTGACTTGGTTTTGATTATGCGTTCAGATTTAAGCCAAAAAAAAAATAGATATTTTCAGTGGGCAAAAACTGAGCTTTCTCATCATCGAAGGTATAATTTGTGTATAAAAAAAACTACATGTATAACGTGAATAGTATGGTCTAATTGACGAAATATGAAAAAAACGCCAAAAACGGCCATTTTTTAGGCCTTTGCGCTGGCTAGGTGTGAACGCATAATCAAAACTAAGTCACTCTCCTTTCATAGATTTACAAAAACTTTAATTTTTTCACTGCTCGTCTAAAATTATTTTTTTTTCGACTCACCCTACTATTTTTATAGAAAGATAATGGTTTCATTCAAATGAAATATAACGGTGTGTTTTAATTTAAATACGGAATATTATATTGTGTGTTATAAATGCAGAATGTAACCAATTTCAAGCTGGGTGTCAAATTTATAACACGAACGAAATAAAGAGCTATAATCACATGAGCGCGTAATAAAAGATAGAATATAGCATATTTCGGACTATCGTGTTATAGGTATCATTACGAAAACTAGTGTTGCTAAATATTATTAAATTTATAGTACTCTCGATTCACCTGGGACATATAAATCGGTTTGCGGTTTAAATGGCACAGTAAAAATTATAATTTCTTTATTAATTTTTCAAAATATAAAACGTGAACATAATTTTCTACTCAATTCTATAATAGAATGTAAAATATCATTGTTGTAAAACTGAAAATTAAATTTTTAAATGAAAGATGTTAGCAATAAAATATACAATATGAGTTTTTTAATGAACGAATCAGTTTTGCTGGCTAACTAATGACTTTAAACGCAAAATAAATACACTGGCGTATACAGAAGGTTAAGTAAGCTGGAGCCTAGGGCGGCAGATTTTAAGGGCGACCAAATTGTATGGTTGTTAAAATAAAATTGTTAGACGGATGTGGCGGGGGGAATGAAAGATACATTTTCTTAATTGGAAAGGGGTACTTTTTAATTGGAGTAGATCGCCCGAAGTTTTCCCGTTTCAACGATATAACATGTTCCTATACCTAAAATTAAAAACTCATCCTGTGGAATACGAAATTTTTTTTGCAATTTTCGTGTATTTTCTTCCAATTTTGAGAAAAACCAAATTATGGTTTTTAATATTTTTCATTTATCTTAGGTACTATGAAAATAAACAAATAACTGAAACAAATTAATGTTACTATGTACAAGTCTAACTTTTATATCAGAACCTTATAAAACGATTGTTATCAAATATTTGTTTTTGTGGGATAACTTTTTTATACTTGGCCTGAACTTTTCAGTTTTACCGAATTGAGTATATATCAAATGCTTTTATAGGCCGACCCCGTCCTCGGCCCCGGCCTCGATCGTTCGAAGGTAGCTGAAAATTATCCTGTGTCGATGATTAATCATAACTTTCGTTGTCATTCGTAACAGTGTTTATAAGTTCGGAACTGTAAAACTCGATGTAGATGATATCCCTCATCAGCAAGAAACTTCGATTTAACAGTATCATCATCCGTATATAATCATTAAAAGTACCAGTTTCCTGTGAAATATTTAAATTTATCCGAGTTTCGAACATGGCATGATTAAATAGTTTGAATAGTCCCGAGATTTCCTTAAAATTTGATATAACGAATGTTTTCTGTTCAAGTTATTGAGAAATAGGAGTAATAGAAGGCCGACTTATTAAAGGCGATTTCGACTGGCAATGGTTACTTGCCGGTTACGTGTTTGGTTGGTTTCAAACAATGACGTCACACTGACCGATCGGTTACTGAAAACGCATGATATATTTTGACATTAATCAAATTTGACAGAAAATATGAAAAATATGACAGCATACTAGTTTGAAATCATAGCAAGAGAAATTCACCCAATCAGAATACTAGCCGTTAGACGAACCGAGCTCTCGAGCATGTTACTGATTTGACATACCAATATTGTCACCGTTTACATATCACGTTATATAAGTGTCAGTCGAAATCAATTGGTTACTCTATTTACTAACCATTTCTGTGACCAAGTACTAACCGGTGCCAGTCGAAATCGCCTTAAGTAAAATTTACATGTATTTTTCAATGGTGGCGCTGTTGCCAACCAATTTCGTTCGGGTAATAATAATTTCGAGTTATCAATGTTCGAATTATCGAAGATAAACGATAAACCATAGGCGATACGAGACGAGACACAATTTGAATTAAATTATTAATAATAATATACCCGATTCCATTTTGTAACAAAAATTATTAAAGTTTATTTTCTTCTGAACATTCCATCCACGTCTTAAAGTAAACCGCGTGTAAACATCTGAAACACAATTCACAAAATTCTTTCTTTGGAATGCTGTTATTTACGGATAGAAGAATTCCGCGTATTCTGCGCCAGTGCAAATGTTTTTTCATCGGCGGTGGAAATGGCGACATGGTAACAAATTGACAAACTGCGGAATAATTTGATCGAACGCAGGCGAACGTCACATCGTGTTTTATAATTGGACAAGTGAAATATTCATTTCCTTGATTACATTCTGCACACAGAGAGCGGCTAATTATTAAATTAATCTTTCATTATGGTCGGGTGATGTTGGTGGTGATGCGCATGCCGCGGCCTACTCTTCATTTATGATTCATCACTGTATAGGAACATCTTTCGTATTTAAACCATAATCAAGTGGAATTCATTATGCTCTAATTGTGAATTATGCATGAAATTTAATTTGCGATCTACTCTAGGTTCTGGCGTTGGGGTAATGCTTTCAACTTTATGATAAAAGGACACAGTTTATTGTTTTTGTTTTTAGAAGTTGCTTTGAAATGCTCATTAGGGAAAACGCAATATGATTATAATGTAACCTAAAAGGTGGCAACCACTATTTATTATTATAATTATTGTTAGATATATGTTCAAACCCCTAATCGAAGAACCTGAATCGTCCGTTGGCAAATTATATTGACAGAAAATAAATGTGATATTAGATTTTACCGTTTACACCGTTCAATCCCGCCTCCACCGAAAAAAATATGCATATGCGCGAAGTATCAAACTATTGAAAATTATTTTGAACATGTTTGTACTTTTGTTTCAATTCCATGGATATCGGTACAAATAACCACAGGGGCGTTTTCAGCCATTATTTTTCGTAAATACAAAACAATCAACATAAAAAAATATAATTTGTATAAAAATAAAATAGAAAAATAAAATTCTATTCATTTTAAATAAAAACAAAATAATATCACATCCGAAATAATTATAGGATATTTAAAAACAATAAAATATTCTGTAAAATTTTAAATTGGTTTATTATAATTAAATTTATTTAAAAAAAAACGATTTCTTAAATAATGAAATCTACATTTGTTTTCCCTCAGCAAACTTGTTAATAATATTGTGAATATTAATATCCATATATCTATGAATATGTAATAGAGCTAATCCGGTCGTAGCATTAAAATAAAATGAGTATATTTAATTTTTTTTAACAATGAAAAATAAGTCGTTTTAATTTAAACAAAAATTTTATTTGAAACGATACCATTTTTAACTAAAACTACTTCGTCCCCAAAATGAGTCTTAGTTGTTCCTTCAAAACTAAATTAATTTTCATATAAGAATATTTATTAAACCTACAAAAGTTTTTAAACAACAAACAACATCGAATTGGCACTATTCAAATCAATTTTTCTCTTCATTTAAGAGGAATCTGTTTGTTCCAAGATAATTTTTAAGAATAAAAATAAATAATCATACGAAAAATTCTTAGGGGGAATTATCCAAGTACCCCTGAAACTGCCACTGAATGACCATTTTTTATAAAATTTTAAACTTAATTTTACATGTTACAAAAGGTGTAAAATAAAATATGAATAGTGACTTAAAGCAGAATTCAGTTATCTACAAGATTTGTTTGAAGTATTTTACTCTAAAATCATTCGGGAACGAAATATCGCTATATGAAATAAATAACATTGTATTTCTTATATTGCATAAATAAATTCACGCTATAACTATAATAAATAACACTGTTAAGTATTATTTGTTGGATGTAGAAATTCAGATCTTATTCAGTCTTGCTCAGTCAAAATTTAAAAAAATCTTCGGTTAACTCGAAATCCTGTCCACCACTTATCACAAAAACATTACGACCCCATTGAGACAAATTGTTACTTCCACAGTTAATAATCCCAAGTCGACAATTGATGAACCTTTTCCAAAGCACATAACCTTACTTCTCACACAAATCCCTTTACAAAAAAAACCTACAACCTTTTCTCAGCCACGTATTACAACAGTAACTCGTCTCCACCTGCATTTGCCGGCGTGCTGTGCATACATATCGCTCTTTGTGCCATGTGAAACGGGCTCTGAACTGAGCCAGGACATGAAATTGTGATGCGGGGTTTCACAGTCGTTGCGGATGATAAAAGGAGAATAGGAGAATTTATATGGGTTGCGTTAACATTGCATGTGTCTCAGATACCAAATGGGGATTATTATAAAAGTTTTTACATGGTTAGAGAGAATTAAGTGTCCGGACGTGGATATAGCCATGGAGGTATCTGATTTATATTTTAAGTTGAGATTTTTATTATACTTGAGGAAAGAGAACCTGGTCAATTTGTAACTTCGTTGGATAATTCTGTAATACATTTTTAATTACTAACGAGCAAGTACACAATGACGTTAATTTGCCATAACTCATTATTTTTGAAAATTATGGAAGTTATTTTTAAATTGCTGGTATTTCATTGTTGTAGAAATTTACGGTGCTAAAATAATTTTCTGTAACGTTTATTACGATTTCCAGAAATTTCTTAAAACTAACATGAATTATTTAAAAGTTAAATAAATTGAAAAAAAAAACTATTAAAGATAAACGAAACTATTTAACTTTATTTCGTAATTACAATAAACACTACTATAACACTTTGATATCCACTCAGTACTATGACTTTCCTATTGTCATTTTCAACAAATTATAATTAACAAATACATAATTGCTTTGTGGCTGTGTTACTTGCTAGTTTCTTTTTGTATATATTTTGCAAATATTTTTAAAAACAGAAATACTTCTTTCTCTTACACCCTACGGTACTTAATTTCTTATTTTTGTATATTTCGTTCAACATAATACAATATAAGTAAATGGCAGATACAACATGATATACCTTTATATATTTGAATGCAAATACTTTCGTTCGCCTGTTGCTATAACACTTATTTTACATTATTGAAAGTAGGAATAAACCACAATAGAATTAAGTAAAAGAAGAAAAAACTAAAACGCTGTTAGTTTTTCACAATATTTTTTATTAATTATTTATTTATTATTTAATTTATATTTCTACCGGTTGCGAATATTATTAATGGTTATCATTAGGCACTACAACACGAACAATAAAACAGTAGTATTCATAAAATTTATTTTTGTGAAATCGGACGCGAAATAAACATTTCGCAGTCGCAATACAGACCGCGAAATTTAATTTCGCGGCTGTTATTATGGTAACAGTCGCGAAATCCAAAATGATTGTTAAATAGGGTAAAAAACAATCATTTTGACACTTAAGAATTGACAGTAGTTTTTCAAAACTAATTGTTTTTTTTTATCAAATGTCAATCCAATAGCCACTTTATATTTACAATGAAACTGATTAAATTTGTAATTACATGTTTTACGGTTGCACAAAAAATAGAGCGACAATTTTTCTTTCGGTACGCTAAATAGAGATTTTGCTTCCTTGGTATACAAATAACTATTATTTGTAAGTATTTACACATGTAAAATAAACCAATAATTTATAAAAAGCCCTAGGGCATATTTAAGTGACGAAATGCCCCTTACGTATCCATGAATACCATTAATTACATTTTGTACTTTTATCCAATCAATAAAAGCACTGTAACTATGGCGATTTTAAACAAGGAAAGTAACAGATTACCCGCTAGTGAGTAGGTATAATTTTGAACAGTTTAACTAGTGAGTAATTTTTTATTTAAAATAATAACAATACACAACACCTTGGTAACTTCTGCGATCGGTTTTTTAATTTAAAAAATTTAAAGCATGTCACTTTCAAATAATATTTCTTTAATAATTTTGCATTTATTAAGAGATGTTTGATAAAACTTTATACTTCACACGTGAACAAAGTGGAATTACCCACTAGTAAAGTAAATAACTATTGTTTACAACTTGTATAATATTATAATAAATACAACGAAATATTTAAAAGATAATGCCAAAACATACAGTTGCGTAAAAAACACGAATTGGAACTTATTTTAGAAAATTCTGCGATGAAAAAAATATGATCTAAATGCTGATATACAAGTTAGTACACTAGCAAAAATTTAATTTCTGCGTACAGCATGAAAATTGATAATATTTTTGTGTTAGCTTTGCACGTATTTGTTCTCAAGATTGTTGTTTATAGGTAACATTCATCGGCAAATGTATTGACAAAATCCCACGCCTTCGGCTCGAGATTTTGTTCGTCATTTGTCTCGAAATATTACCAAGCAACTATCTTTATAAATACATACTTTTCCGGCAAAATAATATTCCCTTATATTATTACTGAAAATTTACTTCGCAATAACAATCTTTAAATCCAGTAAAATTGGCTACCGCAACTTCTGTCATCACAATATACATATTTTTTGATACAATCTACTAACGAAATGTTTCCATTTTATTAAAATATATTCATTTAGATTTCTCGGACAACAGATTAAACGCAGCGTCATAGCCTCTTTTAAACTGTCTTCCAGTATAGTAAAATCTTCTTGTTCCATATTTTCACAACTTGACAGCCAAATTAATTTTCTTGACAAATGCGACTGTTTATATTTAGGTACCGTCATTGTTGATTTATATTCCATAAATAACCATACAAAAAGTAGTAGCAGATATTATAAATTGCAATATTTTAAAAATTTTAATAGCAGGTGAAGAAACTAATTCACTCAATTTATGGCCGAAACCGAAACTGCTGCCGAAACCAACATTTTTAGCCCAAACTAGCTGAAACCGAAACCGAAACCTCGGACGGTCTTTACATTTTAGTGATTATTGGTAACTGCTTCATTCGCAATTTTTATCATCCGACTACCTCTAGGTAAGAGAGGTATTGTTTTTGGTCAAAAAATTGCGCAGTGGCTTTTCAATGAATAAGCACGTTTTAGGGTCACTACAATACAATTTTACTATTTGTGTGTGGGTGTAAAATCTGTGGCAATTTTTTCGTCTCGCGTAACTCAAATACTATAATTCCAAAAATACAATTTTATGAATTTTTGCTTCTTATATTTAAATGATGAGCTGATTAGATATTGGATAAAATTGGTCATCCGGAAGTAGCAGTTAACTTGAAGCCCTTAACAGTTTTTCGTGAAAACCACGGTTAAATTTCCTTTTTCAACAATTTATGTTATTTTGAAACTTGTAGAATGTTTAATTTTACATGTGCTTTGATTACACTAGTTTTATTAATTTTCATTAGATTTAGGGATAATAAAATATAAAGAAATTAGATTTCATAAATCTTGCACTCCTTGTACACCATGGAAACACTAAAAAATTTTCAATTTTTTACGAAATGGGACATTTGTTATTTTGATAGTGAAGCTGTTTTCTTATTTAAATATATGTCAAAAAATTAAGTAAAAATATGAAATATAATTAAATTTCTCAAATATAAAAAAAATAAACAATTAAGAAGGTATGTTTCTATTTATACTATTTTATATCGTTTAAGAGTTGTATTGGGCGGGAGGTTATGTGCTGTGCTGGCCACATCAGATTTTTTTACTTTACGATAGGTGCTATAAGCAAAGTTTGAAACTTTTATTTGTGTCTAACGCGGTCGTTTTGCGGCGGAGTTTACTTAACTATCGGTGAATAGTAATCTAATTTGTGGGGTATTGCTTGCAATGTTTAAGGTGTTTTTCAATTGAACATCCACAATTGTGATTTGGTAATGTGAGCTTGGCATGTAGAATAATAAATGGTATTGACATTCTTATCGATGTTTTATTTTTAAAAAAAGCTACATCTACAGTCCATAGATAACCATACACCAAGTAGTAGGAGATATAATTAATTTTAATATTTTTTAAATTTTATTAGGATTAAACAAACGCATTGGTGAATAAACTAATTTATTAAATTTTTAGCCAAAACCAAAACTGCCGCCGAAACTAGCAATTTTAGCACAAACTAGCTGAAACCGAAACCGAAACTTTGGTCGATCTTTACATTTTAGTAACTATTTGTACCTTACTTCATACTAATTTTTTTTTTACTTTATGATATAAAGTTTGAAACTTTTTTTTGTTTCTAACGCGGTCGCTCTGCGCCGGAGTTTACTTAGCTACCGCTGAATAGTAAGCAAATTTGAAGTTGTGGGGCAAAACTTGCAATGGCTAAAGTGTTTTCCAATTGAACATCCACAATTACTTGTGATTTGCTAATGTGAACTTGGCGTTTAGAATAATAAATGGTTATTACATTATCTCATCGATTTTCTTTTTAGAAAAGCTACATCTTAAAAGGTAAATGACACATTGTACAGAGAACAAAAATAAAAGAAATCTTTTAATTAAAATTTATGTCATTTATGTAGAACGAGTATTTCAATAAAATCTGGCAAGTAAACTTAAAATTAATTAATTTATGAAAAAAGTCATCGTTGTTTTGCTTTAATTAATTAAATATAATAAATTTACTTGACATTTCCTCAATAAAATATTATGTCACGTTATTTACAAGCCAATTAAATATTCCAGGAAAGCAATTCCTTTGTCGTCGGTTTGAGATGTCTCCGAACATTTCGCAAGTTGGTGATGCGCTCACCGTTCTCGCTAATTAGAAATATCTCCACGCGCGAACAGAAAAACAAATCGTGAATTAATTATCTTAACAGCTCGTTGTTTACACGCGAACAACATGGGGCCCAGGGGGAGAGGGAGGGGGTGGTAGTGAACAGCAAGGCGATGTAAGAAGCGCTGAATGCGGATTAGAGGTGGGCAAATGCTCATTCACAGGTACTAAGATATGCGAATCTGATCTCAGCGGAGATATCTCCACACGCACTTACAAGCTAATTAGATTGTTGCCATTTTAACTATTGCAACACACAAATAATTAAGCTATTTTTCAACTCTCCTGCATTATGCATTGTCATAAAAATGATTGTTACGATAAAAAATTTTATTGAACATTAGTAGTAAGGTACCCTATATTGCAAAACAGGTTATTTACTGCAAAATCTGGTAGTTTCTAAATCTTTCTAATAAAGAAATAATTGTTTTAACAGACTGTCAGTATTAGGCTGACCAGATTCTTTTTATAGAAATAGAGTATAGTGGTACCTTGAGTGAAACATTAAACCAGTATTTATTTTATTTTTGTAACTTTTACCAAATATTAATAGTCGATAATAAAATAACGGGTAACAACACATTTCCCGAAAATATAAACCACGAAAATACATTTCTCGAATGTAAAAATGTGGAAAATTGCGATTAGAGAGCGTCCATTTATCGAAAATACAAATGTCGATGTTGGAAAAGTTACAAATCTCGAAAACATATTTGTCAAATAGCTTGGATGTTACAAATCCCAAAAATACATTTCTAGAATATACAAATGTCGAAAATTAAGTTCAGAGTTTGTACATTTATCGAAAATACAGGACTCATTTTTAATGAAAATTTTTTGTAGGTATTATTTATCATTTATATATTTGAGATATGTACTTTCGAAATTTGCAATAATCCAGCGTTTCGACAGATATAATTTCGAGATTTGTAACATTCGACATTTTTAACATATTATAACATATGTATGAAAGAGTATATTGTGAGTTTTTTTTTTAATAAAAAGTAAGAGTGAAGAGTACGTCTGGTTAGGATGGTCGGTATTGTTAGTGGAATTATTTTTCTATAACACTGTTTTGGAAACTGGGCATTCCACTACTAAAATCTGTTATGGAAATACTAACATTCCATACGCGGCGTATGGAATATTTTCGACGAATCAGAACCGCTTATTAGCACGACATATGAAGTATCTTGATTCAGTTACTATGGTTACGTTTGTTTGTTTTAATTTGATTTATTTGAGTTTGACGTTTTCAACAGTTTTATATTTGTATTTTTGTATAATCCAAAACTTTTTTATAGAAAGTATAGTCTACAACATGTAACGGAATGGCATATCCCACACTCGCAAACCGTAGCCCTCGCCTTTGGCTCGGGCTACAAACTTTTTGCTCGCGTGGAATATGTGCCATTCCATTACTTGTTGTAGAATATACTATTATTGTGTCTCTGTTTAGACATTAAAAAAATGCACATTTTTTGTTTAAAACATTTTTCTCAATATGTCATATTTGAGAAAATATTTTATTACTTATTAAAGCGGTGTCAACTGTTTATGCCGCCTCGGTTTCTCGTTTTAGATGGTGTGACAACGGCGCGAAGAGTTCGCTGGTTTGGGTTTTCACAAAGCGATCACCCATCCATCTACTATCCGCGCACAGTATTGCTTAACTTGCGTTATCAAGTGAACCGGCATCTACGCATCCTGCCAAGCCGTTGCCACAAAGAAATTATTTGAAAAAAAAACTAAAAAAAATAGTTATTTGTGTATCAAGTGCGGATAGAGCATTGTTTGTTGCACGCGGCGAGAAATTGTTGATCGAGGCGAAGCCGAGATCATCAACTCGACAAGTGCACCGAACAAGCTCTATCCGACGAGATACACACAATATTTTTTCTACAATCGTTGACAAATGTCAAGCTGTAGAAAAAAATGAATTTTCATAATTATCTTTGGTCCCGCCTATAACAATTCAGTAAAATTGTAGTTACCCATGTCACCGTAATCATGACAACGTTTATGAACAAAATAAAAATTTTCAAAGAAATCATAATTTGACACATGGAGTACATTTGACATTTGGAGTACATTTGACATAAAGTCTACAGAGTGAATACGTTTATGGTGATTAAGTTGAAATGTATGTACGTATATGCCAACTGTATTTGCAATAGCAAGGTTATTACCAGAAAAATCCAATGCATCATTTACTTTTATCTAATTTATTTTTGTTTTATTTTTGTCGCACTAGTGCGACAATATGTCACTTTGTCGCCCTAGAGCGACAATTTTGAACATTTCCTAACTAAAAATGGAATAACAATGTCGATATTGTGCAACGATTGTAGAAAAAATAATATTTTTCACCCTTCGAACTAATTTTTTATAATGAAATTATTATTATTAAAATTATTAATACATTGATTATGGTTATAAAAGCATACATTACAAATTACATTTGAGTTCTGCATATTCTCTATAACTAATAAAAATAATTCAGCATTATATACAAAATTATATGTACTATAAGTCGTCTTGGTCTTATCTGAACTAAATCACCTTAAATCTCTAATAAAATGAGCAAATATACCAATATATTGCTACTTTACCCCACCAGAGTTGCTGTATTTCGGATCCTCTATTTCTTCCCTTCATCGGTCCCATTCCATTACCTATGGTGGGGGATACACTATCTTGTAGTCACATGACACGACGTGCGTGTCGGCCATTTCCGGCAGGAGTTCGTGCGTGGAATTCCGAATAGAGTAGAGCGCTTCTGAAGCGACCGGAAAACGGAATATTGTGGCTCCGTACGAAATAACGAGTTTTGTAAATAGAAGGTACGTTAACAATTCATTACCGGATGTACAGGGATAGTTCAAATGTGGACAGGATATGTTCTTGTTTGTGTTTTTATGGTAAAGCTGTTTCTTTTCGTTGTATGTGGTATGATTTTTTCCCTTTTTTTTTTGCCTCGTTATTTTAGAAATATGATGTTATCGTTAAGATGTAAAATATTAGAGAATGTTTTTCTTTAATATTTCGTTTGTAGATTTGAAGTAATATTAAACCAATCATGTTAAATTTCGTTAAAAATAATACATGATAACAAATCGGACTACTGAAATTATAGTGTAAAAATATTCAGCCAACAATTTTACTAAAAACAAATTTTAATGCTGTTATTTATCCCTCTCTAACATCTTTCAGGCCCCTAATTCAATATTTTGTGACTAAATTTGTAAGTCAATTATTTTTGTTTATTAATGTGATTCTCTTTTCAAAGTAGATTTCGGTATATGAAATTTATTGGGTTTGCAGTTCGAGTACTAGCTGTTAAAAGATGTTTGCCAAATATGTTTGCCAAATATGTTTGCCGAAGGGGAGCCTCATGGTGTATCTATTTATTTCGCAATTTATGCTGTGATGCTATTCTAAAATATATACCGAGTGTAACATTTAATTTAACAAATGGAAATAATTTTATACATACACGGTGGGCCATTTTAAATTGCGTTTAGGAATATCTCGAAAACGAAGCATCAGATTAAAAATCCAAAAAACACGAATAAAATGTTTTCGAGGGGGCCTCCAATGACACCAAATTCAACCCCCCCCCCACCCCAACCTTGGGCAACACTTACTTTTTCTCGAAGATTCGATTCAATTCTCGAGTCCCCTCGCCTCTCACCAACGGTGTGCACGGCACTTGCACGGGGGAGGGGGGCAGGGGCGCAAATTTTGATGTTACTGAATTTAGTTTTTCACGCAGAATGCGAATCTGCAAAAAAATTGGGGTTCCGATTTAAGATGTCATACTCACCCCCACCCCACCCCCCATGGCAGGGGTGAAAATTTTGATGGTACTGCATGTAGTTATTAACGTAGAATGCGAATCTTTGAGAAAAAATGTGTGTTCCCGTAACCAATTTCAAAGTTTTCCACCACCCAACTGGCCCGTGGAGAGGGGGGTGGGCGAATTCCGTTTTTCACGTAGAATGCGAATCTGCAAAAAAATTTCGGGTTCCTATTTAAAATTTCAAACTTACCCCCTCCCCACCTTCCCAGGGTTGGGGTGGGGGGGTTGAATTTGGTGTCATTGGATGTCCCCCTCGAAAATATTTTAGTCATTTTTTTTTTGATTTTTCATACGATGCTTCGTTTTCGAGATATTCCTAAACGCAACTTAAAATGCCCCATCCTGTATGTATGGTACGAAAAAATGTCCCCTATGAAAAGTTGCTGTCAGGGGGAGAGCTATTTTTTGCAAAAATCAATGGCCCTTTAAAAATATTAACTTTTCATCTGGCACATTTTTTTATAATAATATCTAAAAGTGGCTTTATGCAGCCAAAATTAAACTTACACTAAAATTAACATTAGCATCTCAACTAACTAAAGGGCCATTTATGCAGCCTTGTGCAGACTGGCGTTACGCATGCGCAATTCAACAGTTTTGAGTTTGACACATGCGACATGCGATAACAGATTAAACACTTTGGTTTTATTTTTGTGTTCTTGCAGTATGCATGTATATGGATATAAATACAGTACTTACTTATTCAAAATTATTGTTAGCAACTGACAATTGTAAACAATCAACAGTACATCTATACGCTTGCGCAGTATTGAAAAAATTAACATTAACTTCTTTAAGTTAGAAGTTGGTTATCTTTCTAGTTTAGTGTTAATGTTAGTGTAGTGTTAGTTGAGTGCGTAAAGCACTCCGTGTACTTATGTACATTTTAACTTAATGTTAAGCTAATGCAAGTGTTAATTTTGGCTGCATAAGGCCACTTTAAACTACATCATATTTAGAACAATGTTTCAAATGAAAATGGTGCGTAGTATATTCACTGTCTTACCCAGGTGTTTGTAACCTTTTTTAGCTGTAGGTCGAAAACAATCAAAATGTGAAAAATAAAAACTAAACTTGGAATTTATATGTTTATAAGTTTCATGAGTTGATTTTGGATGAAATTGAAAGAGATAGTTTACCGGTCACACAAAACAGTACGTTCTATTTTGTTCAAAAATAGAATCAGCTATAAAAAAATCAAGTGAAAGATGAAAGCAAAACTATTCGGAATATGAAATGTTATTTGCACCTTTCTTGTACATGCTTCTAATTTAGAGAAAAATTTAATTATATATTTAATAATATTTTTCAATAATCTTAGTTACAAGTTTAACATCATATTAAATAATAGTGAAGTGTCAAAAATATGTGTCGTTTGAAATATTATAAAAGCAATATTTTATTTTTAGTTAGAAGCAGAAGCTTTTAAAAACTATGTATTATTTAATATTTTAATATACAATTATAGTTATAATAAGAACAAAAAATTAAACAGGTTTAACAGCCATACATTATATAATTGTCAAAATAGTCATATACTAGGAACAAGTCTTACGTATTCATTCCGCTGGTTTTATATGTTTTAGAAAGTAGTGTGGTAACCACACTTGATTTCTTACTATTGGTTTCATTTAAAAAAATATACAAGTTTTCGATTATATACTACAGAAAAATATATTTTTTCCGAAACCGACACTAAAATATATGATATTACTACGCTATCCAAAATAGTAGCTTAAGTTAAACTTTACAGACTCTTATGTCAAAATTTTACTTCACAGACTCGTATGTCAAACTTGAATTACAATATAAAATAACATATAAATTATTCTATAATACTTTCGGTGAACTTATTTATTATTTACCTTTGATAATTATTTATCGGATATAATGCAGACCACATGCAGAACAATATATAAAAAAATAGTGAATATTATAACAAAATTTGATATTTTGACAGTACTTTTGTTATCACAGCCATCCCCATTTCAATAGCTTGCTGACGTTTTACAAATGCATAATATAAGGTTTGTTCCAAGTGGTCATTTCTGACAAGTTTGTGACATGTTCGTGACAAATTTCAGTGCGCCTGCGAAAAATGTAAACAAGTTAACTTTGAAACATTTCTTTTTTGTGGCGAAAAATGTATGAATTTCTTTATTTATATTCACATTTAAGGTTAGCTGTCAAACAAAATATGAGCATGCACATGCGCTTCATTCCATTCATCGTTCCGTCCATATTTCAAACTTAACTTGTTTACATTTTTCGCAGGCGCATTAAAATTTGTCACAAACATGTCACAAACTTGTCAGAAATGACCACTTGGAACAAACCTGTTATTTATTTATGTTTTGAATTAATAAATTCACGAGTTTGGTGCATTGATATACAAATAACAATGTGTACCTTTTTTATTTGAAACATTTTTCGAAAATCTGATAGATTAGTAATGGTTTAAAAATAACAAATTAACAAAAATAGATTTTTTTCTCCATATCTAGGGACTTAGTTATATATAAAGAGAATTTTATTATTTATGAACAAATCGCATGCAGTCGTGAAATTTAATATGTTGTGACTAATTTTTTTTTTGCTGAATTGTTAATGCATTTTTGTTAAACTGTAAAATGTTTCATGAAATAAAACTTTAGTTGTTTAAAATTTATTGCCAGTGCTAGCAAAAATTTACATGTTTCAAAACAATTTCCTACTTTGAATGTCATTAAATTAACTGAATTACGTATGAAGTTATACGAGTATTTCATCACATGAAACAAGAACATTGAATTCTCTCCATTTTATGCTCAAATAAAAATCAATATATCTTCGTTCATAAGTTATACCATTATAGTAAATAATAATATTTTGATTAATATAACTTCCTGTTGTATTGGATACCATTCAACAATACAAACTCAAATTTCTCTTAAACGCCTGGCAAGCAGCCAACGCGATATAATAAACGTATTTTTTCTTTTATTGAAATTTGCTTTTAGTCACATCACCCTTAAAAAAATTGATAGTGATATATGATGAATAAAGCATTGTACTCTACTACAATAATATATAAGGTATATTCTGAGTGTCGACTATATATTGAGAGCTCTTCCGATTGTTACACTTTTGGAAAATGAGAAATTGTCCTTTTCGTAATGAGTGCATTATTCATTCAGAATACTCAATTATACTTTGTAATTAATTTTCAGGGAAGCTGTATCTATTAATCAAGCTTAATTTCTTTATTAAATTAATTTTTGATTGCAAGAAATGCTGCGCTTAATTTTTTAATACTTTCAACTTTAAATTAAATGATTTATTTAATTTCTCATCTTCACTTTTATCTTATTTACAATTAAATTCTGTCTGGAATTTTCAAACAAAAAGAGATATAGAGACTAGAGGGTTTAATACGGAGGCTGATAACCCTGAAGAAGCCGGTGTTGTCTATGATTTAGGATTTAAATTAATTAGGCTTATTTATTAAATTTCCTAATTGAAAATAAATGTATGCATATAGAAGTCGGGATAGTTTTCTTAAATAAATATGTACAAATAAGTGGTTCTATTTAAAACGGCGGCATATCGATTTGTATTTTTTCCCCAAAAGTCATAAGATACTTATCGCGCTTAGGGATTGTAATACCGGTAAACCGGTTTACCGGTTTACCGGTAAATAGCCAAAAAATCCCATAATTTTTTACCGGTAATTCGCCAGTTTTCTACCGGTAATTCGGTAAATTACATAATAGTAAAATAACGCATTTATACGTTTACAAGTTGCGAAACACAAGTACAAAATGCTAGTTACACGGCAAGTGGTGGGGATTAGGAGATTAGGAGTTTAGATAAAATATGTTTTTTGCGAGTGTATTTTTTAAAATACGAGCATAAATAAAAAAAATATATTATTGTATTAAGATTTTTGTTACTGTTTTTGTGGTGAAATTTGTAGTCCATTATTTCATATGTATTGTTTAGTTTTATAATATATTTTGTGTTAAAAATATAAAGACAATAAAAATTGTCAACTGTTTCATAAAAGACAGTTTCATAATAATAACAAAGTTATTAATTCACAGAGACCGGACAAGCCAATCAATCGGTAACTACAGACGCGTTTTGCTCTTATTGGAGCTCATCAGTGTAGTGTAACCCGTCAACTGCTGTGAAGCAGTGACACCGATTGACTGGCTCAGCGAGATCTAAGATCTTAACAGCAGGGTTGGCAGATATATATCAAGTGATATATATATATCATGATATATATCTTGATATATATCCGATATTTATTGATTGATATATATCATGATATATATCACTTATTAATTTTTTACAAAATAAATACCCAGAGTGAAAAATTCTTGATATTATAAATCAAAATACCGATAAAAAAAGCCAAAAGCTTGGACTGGGTCTTCTCAAAAAGTGATGAAGTCGTGTTAAGTGAAGATAATGATGATGATGATGATATTCCTTTGGCCCGGTTGTGCGAAACTTAAAAACATGTCAAACGACAAGTTATTTTGATATTTATGTAATATAAATATTTAGGAAAATATTATTTTTTGTTACTTAAATAAAAATATGAATATTTTATATCATATGTCAAACTACAATAGTATTTACTCATTTAGGTATTTACTATTTATATAATATATTTAGGAAAAATGTTATTTCTTGTTACTTAAATAATAATAATTTTTGTCTTGTTTTTTGTTATTTTAAACTAAAGTTTTATTTTTGTTGTTTACCAAAATAAAGGTATTTTACGTTTTATGTTTTTTTTTGCATATAGCCTAAGAACGAAATTCCTGATATATATCGGATATATATCGGATATATATCCGATATATATATATATATATCCGATATTATGATATTTTGATATTTATATAAATATCATGATATTTGCCAACCCTGCTTAACAGATTTGTAAATGGTTCTGAGAAGAGAATAAATATTCCCAGAGCCATCTACCGCTCTTAAACTTCAACCGAAGTAAATGTTTTCAAAAATCGAAAACAGTCTATGAAACATTTGTATTAAAAATTTAAAAACAATAAAAATTGTCAACTGTTTCATAAGACAGTCTCAGAATAATAACAAAGTTATTAATGCCGGTCTCTGTGAATTAATTGACAATTTTTATTGTCTATATATTTTTAATATAAATGTTTCATAGACTGTTTTCGATTTTTGAAAATATTTTGTGTTATTTTATATACAGAATAGTTTTATTTGTTCCTATTTTTTGTAATGCTGGAGAAATAATAAATTTCAATAAAATGACCCTTTTTTTAATATTAATTCTTGTGTCCTATAACAATATTAGAAAAACGGTAAATTACCGGTAAACCGGTTTTGATTAAATATTTTACCGAATTACCGGTAATTGAAAAATTCGGTAAATTTACAATCCCTAATCGCGCTGGATATAAACTGATATGTTTGAAGACAGATGTTTGATAAAATTGTCAAAAATAAATATTCTTCAATAACTATTATTCTTCTAAAAAGTCAATAAAAGAAACCTGACGTATTTAGATAGATGAAAAGTATGTAACAAAGAATGAATGTTGTATTGATGGGAAATTATGTTCCAAATTCCATTGAAAATATTATAAGATGTTCAATATGTAATGGGCAGCTGGGAGATGTACAAATTAACCTTCTCTGTCACACTGTAAATTGTAATAATTAAAGACCGGATTTCATACAAATGCATATTTGCAAAATGTGCATTTGTGTATTTTAGCTGTGTTTACAGATTTAGCGTATTTTATTCAAAACCTTCTTATGGAGCGTATTTTCGCTATATTTACAGATAATATATAATTGTAACTAACCTAACTTAACACTGCTACTCATGGTTCGTAGGTATGAGAGATAATACCTTAAAAAGAAAGTTTGAAAACATTTATACAAAATCCTGGCTGGTTTATTAATGGTGCAGTTGTACTTTTGCCTGATATAATCAGCGCAAATATAGTACTTAAGTTCAAGTACTGCCCACCTCGGTGGACGTTGAACGTTCATTTACAAATTTATAATCATTTTAACAGATAGCAGGTAGTACATGATACTAAACATTTGTAAAGACAAACATAAAAAGAAATTACAATACTATTATGAGTATGTTATTGTTTTATTTTATATTGCATGTTTTCATACTTACCTTACCTTTCATATTTTTAAAAAATTTTCATTGATATTTCAGCTTTTTTATATTGCATATAATCCGGTCTTTAGTTGTAAGCAATAAAATAAATAAATCAAGTAGTTTGTTGTTTTATATTAATAATAATAATAATAATAACTACACATAAACGTACAATTTTGTTGAATCTCCAATTAAAAATTAAGTTGAATGCATGTTGAGCTCCGTACGTGACGTCATATTGGCTGAAGTAAATCACATAGGTCGTATTGTTTTGAAACGAACGTATCTTTGACACCCCGTGTTATATATTTTTTTAAATTTTAAATAAAACTATAGTTTCCAGGTTAAACAAATATTTATATAATGATTTATAATAATTTGTGAACGTTGATACTTACTTAGCTCTATAAATACACTAAATATAAAATTACAACAGATAATTTCTTCGTCTCTAACAATGTCTTTTTATGTCAAAATTACGTCACGTATCCCTACTCTTTATTTTTAATATTTTATTTCTCGTAAACTATAAATAAGTGAATCGATTTTAAAAATACGATTATTAAAGATTCTGGCCTGGAATAATATATAAAATAATCCAAATACTTATAACAGACCTCATTGCTTATAGAAATATTTTTAGAAATATGTCTTATATTAAGTGAAACGGTTTAAGGATGGAAGATAAACACATGTAGTGACGAATATTATTTGCCTACTAATTAATGCGGCAGACAGCTGTATTTTTAAAGACATTCTGAAACTTTTCTGATTTCAAAATTAAATTCTTTATGGACAGTCACCACATCATACATAGATAAGTGTTTTTAAAGCTATTATGTATCAAAACATGTATCATTATTTTTATAACAATGACATAAAAATTTCCGTTTTACTGTTTCAATATTTGACATTTATGAATAAAACAATTTGTCAACTGGTAACCGCGTTGCATAGAAAAGTGTCACCAATCCAGTCCAGGTATCATATATATTTCAAGACTTTTCAGTAGCTAGGTATTTCATGAAAAAGTGCAGGAGAAACGTAATACAGTGTGCTAAAAATAAAAGTGTAGGTCTATTTTCAGCGCCACATTTTATAGAAACTAATGGGAGACATTCCTCTAGTTCCACATATATCTTAACAACAATACTTTAAAGTTTAAGAGGCAAGATACAAGAGCGCAACTTTAAGTAGTTCTGCAACTACTAATCCCCGCAAGGGTATATGCTTACCTTAGTACCTTCCTTCTTACTTTCAACTCGAGTAACGAATATTTACTACGCGAGCATTATTTGTTAATTAACTCTTGAAGCATACGAACTAAGATACCTACCGAAGAACTAGGGGGTTGTATTATAAAATCCGTGCTCCAAAAGTGAACAATATCTACGAACGACTACGGAGCAATTAAAAGAGAAATTGCTTTTATATTTCTCATTTCGTAAAGTTTTCAAGTAATTGTGTGTACTAAATAGAGAATTGTCTCGTTGAGATGGTAGTAAGTTTTAAAGACAAATTAAAATGTTCTTTTTACTGGTAATGGTATCATTTGGTGAGTTTATTTCTTCACTTGCTAAAGGTAAATAAAATACATCATTAAACCTTTTCTTGTGCAGGTTATGTTAGTAATATTGCGTTTAGCCCGGTTACCAGCTGTCAAACCACAGTCCCCAATGATGTAGTAAGATTACAAAAGTAAAGTTAAGAATTTCAACCATCGGCTGTAGGAATCGAACTAAGAATCTCATGATCCACAGTCCAGTCCAGTGGGTTATTAAGGAGCTATTTATCTACATATAATCTACTCACAGAATATGAATTAAATCTTATGTATTTTTTATTTATTCATAAAACACTGTGATTAAAATTTTTTGATAGTTATCCTGTTCAGTGTATATATATATATATATATATATATATATATATATATATATATATATATATATCATTGCAGCATTAGTCCATTTGGGGGAATGGACTCTGTTTAAAACAAATCTCGGTATATGATAATTTTTTGCACTAGAAGTGCGGCTAATACTTACCAAACTATGATTCTCAAAATGATAGTGATAATATGACAGTTGCACGATTGACAATGTCAGAGTTTTGATCAGATCAATTCTTTATGTCGAAACGATGTTGCAGGCGTTGAATTATTTTAACAATTTATTTCCAAATCCGAAAACTTTATAACCAATATGTATTTTTTTTACAAACTAATTCCCTGCACCTAGCATCATCATGCATTACATTTTTCGGTTAATTAAAAATTAATGTCAAATTTTACCTAACATACGATAACACATTCCCAACTACGAATTTGTTTGTGACCCAAAAAAATCTGAGTTAAGTAGAATAGTAAAAAGAGGAAATAGTTTTTAATCTTTATTAGATATGTTTCAAATGCAATGAAATATTGGTTTACACATTTTCTTTTCACGAGTATATTCTAGGGTCGGCGGACTTAAGCACATAAGTCGAAAAAAATTTCTTTTATTAATTATGGGTTGTAATAAGTCCTTCTTCATGAACTCATATAAGTCAACTTTGTCTGTAGACTGGCGAAATGGATATGCGTTCCTTTTCAACATCAATTATTTTACACACTTATATATATATATATATATATATATATATATATATATATATATATATATATATATATATTGTGTGCTTTAGTTTGATTGTGAGTTGAGGAAAAAGGTTTTTTTTTTGCTTATGTACAAGGTCCGCCGACCCTTATGTATATATGAAGAGATGGAACGATCTAAAGAGTATAGATAATGAAATAAAAATTTGAAACATTTTCTCATTCAAGGCAAAAAGTAGTTGTCCCTAATCCCGACGAAGAAGCAATTTCGGCCCTACGTGATGTCTTCAAGTTTCAGTATCCGCGCGTTAGCGTTAACGGCAATTAAGGTCATCCCATAGCGCGTTCAGAAGTCTCACGCAGCTTACGAACTGTTCTACCCCGTCTGCTACGATAAACCATTCCCGTTGAAATGTTATTTGGGCTGCACAAACTCCTCAGCATTGAAGTTTACTTTAACCATTGCAGAAATTTCATTACATTTTATCTTAATGTTATTAGAAAATGGTTGTGATTATCTTGTCTATATATAAAATTTCATATATCTAATAATCGATTCATCAGGTCGAGTATTCAAATCCAATGAGTCATCTATATAATTGCTAAGCTTGGTATATTTTATATATAATGCAGTTACCAATCCATAATCTAAAAATAGTTATTTGTCAAACTAGAGAGGAAAGCGCTTCTTTTTCCCACTCGAGCTCATGAGGCAATTCGTACGAGAGTGGAAAAAGGGCTTTCCTCTTGTGTTAGATACAACATGTACAACGACATGTTTCGAAGAACGATTTGCTTGAACCTAAAATACACTTTGACAACACAACTGACACGTTAAAAGTTAGGTTATCAGATGCGAGGCGGGGTTTGCAAGTTTTGCCAATTTTAAATATAAATTAAAGTTGTCAAATTGTTATTTAATCTAGAAAGAGAAAAAATATGACTTAATTTTAAAACAATTTAAAGTATGTATATCACTAAAATAAGGATATTCAATAAAATTAGGCATTTATTTATATTTTTTACAATATATTTTTTGTAAAAAAAATTCATATTGGTAACACTTCTATATTTTTCTCACTAGCTAAGAAACACACCTTTTGCTTACTATTTCAGAAGAAGAACGGTGGGGTTTCCTGGCATGTCGTGAAAAATATATAATTTTTAGGCATCGAAATGATTTACCATTATTTAGTAACAGTATGTAATTCATCACTCTTAAATGCAATATTCAGTACTGAAAAAGTATCTTTTACACATATCACTAGCTATAATATCTCCGTAACATTACATAGTTGAATTTCTCCTCGTTTGACATAGTTGTTTTGTATATATTTTTAAATATTCTATATTTTGTTTAGTATGTTCCTTTGTTAATTAAAGTACATATACATATTGTAATATTAAAACTAACATATTTAATATCTGATATAGATTTGTGTTACGACTTTACAAAATTTTAAAATTCAATTTTAAATGCTCGAAAATTTAAACTTATTGAAATATATGTGATTACCATTGTGGAAATTAATATGGGAAAAACGAAATCTAGGGTATCATGATTGAATTCCGCACGTCTAATTTTGTATAATTTAGAATTGGTTATACTTCCAGTAAAAATTTGATAACGATCTTAATTTGATATTCAGATCTTTCGAATAAAGACATTTGCTGAATTTGGTCATAAATCTGGATCGTAAAATCAGTGCTTTAACTGCTGCACTCCAATAATTTTACTTCTAATTTATGTGTACACAAAGTACATAAATGCAATTTTAACAAACTAATAACTAAGGTTTCCATTTTAATTACTTTACAGGATTAATAAATGCGAACTGTAATTTACAATTTTGATGTAGAAGAACATCATAGTGTGCATGCAACTATAAATCAATTATCTAATGTCCAATATGCTTTTAGTCTCTCGGAGTGCACTGGATATCACATTCAAGGATTAGATATCAGTTGCATTCAATTAAGCGGTGTAATTACTAATTAAATCAATTAGCATTATAACCCACTGTCTGGAAATTTGCATCCACAGATATACACAAACACAGTTATCTTCTAGAAGCTTGTCAGAAGTTCACTCTTCTTAATCTTATTTGTTACGAATAACATATTAAAATTTTATAGTTTCTTTAGTGTCTCATACAATAAATTTTATTTACATTTGACCTACTTTATACTTACGTTTAAAAGTTTTGTTGGTCAGCCATTTTTAAACTTATATAATATCTGTTGACAGCTTTATTTATTTTGTCATAAATATACAATAACATGAAATGATGTAAATGTTTTGTGAATTATAAAATTTTGACAAGATTCATAATGTTTATTGTGAATATTCGGCTTTTATCATAATTCGCTCAACAATATTTTATACGGTTCATCTTTTGCATCTCTAATTAACAATTTTGAACCTAGTACTAAAATTTGCTAATTAAAATTTAAGTAGGAATAAGAGTGTACTACATAGGACATATCATGGGACTTTTATAAAACATTGTTTCTATTTTATAGTATTTTTCAATAAACTGTCAACTTACAAGAATTATTTTAAACATTCCACGTAAAAACCATAGCGATTGAGAATATAACAAGGGGAGGCCATACGAGGGAAGAGGGATCAAGCGTCAACCATATTGGTATAGGTTATTATTGAATTGAAATGCTGATATTTTCTTCAAATCATAATTAACTAATTACAGCATAAAATAAGCAAATGAACACAAATTATACCGTGGAACAATGATTCGAGTCACATAAGAATGCTGAAAAAATCCTTGATCGACTTCAATATCTCGCATTTGAGATCTCTCTATCTGTATTCTTACCACTATGACTATGAACTATGATAAGTAAGTACCTTTATACAATAAACAATATATTCTACTAGAGGAAGCACCAGTTACTATAACAGTTAGAACATTTGCCATAATAGCAAGAAATCAAGGATTAAAATCGTGTCCAATTCAACTTCTTCTTCAACTAACTAAATCTGCTATAAATACATTGGTATGAGTATTATTCGACTTCCTTATACATATGAAACTGAATGTTATTGTTTAATGTATTTGTATATTTAATATACAGAATAAGTGTCTCTGTTGTTTGTTTGTTCTCATAGCAGGTTTTTTTTATTGAAATACATTATTGAAAATATAATTCAGTTTGTATCAAAAAGATAAAACATATATGCGAATCCTATGTTTAATTCAAATAATATTGCTAACATCTTTCATTTAAAATTATTTTTTCTATGTACGTTATGCTTGAAATAATAGTATACTACGTTAGGAGAGTTGTAAGAAGCAAATTACATACGAAGGGAAAAACTTTCGCACGAGTCGCATAGCTGTGAGTGTGTAAGTTTTTCCACTTCTTGCGTAATTGCTTAACAACTCGGGTTATGTATTATACTTTTTCTACGACCACGCAGGATTTACTAAAAAAGACAAACAGATGTTCCTTGTACTGTCAGTTTCGTGATGCTGCAGCGATGCCAGAAGTGAATCTAGTTAAACTAAAACGAAAACGACAAAAAAATATTGTTAACCAAACGAAAACTTATTTTATAATTATTATAATTGCACTGTCTTTATTTTACTACTAATTATTTTTTACGTTGTCAACATAATATCGTTAAATTATAAATTCCCTAATCGTGCGATCGACGATTTTACGCACGGCTTGGATTATGTATCCATTATTATTTCCTATTTTGCAATTATGGCTAAAATAAATTCAATTTAATGCATTGTTATAAAGTTGAAAAATTATGAAATTTCGTCTTTGGTTCTTGTGTTTATTGAACATACGGACACACATTCAATCACTTAGACGTCAATGAGATTGAAGGTCAAAGCGGATTTAGTGATCCTTAAAACATGTAGGTACAACTTGAATATGTCTTCTTCAATTTTTTTTTTATATATATTCTCTTATTGTACACTACATAACATATAGGAAAGTAAATTAGTATAACGTACTCTGAATATAAATTACTTTCAACAATCAATAGGCCAAATATTTCAATCTGCGCGTACACTTCTGTATCGTCCACATCATAATTTGATTCGTACTTGCACGTCTATTACTCGCGCTCTGATTCAGGCGTTCTCGCAATAAACCGTTAATAATATCTAGCCGTTTATTCCTCGGACGATCATACAATGGCATTTCCTCCAATTAAACTTGATTCTCCGACCTTGGAAATAAGAAAGTTCAAAATTTCATTTGCAATATATTTACAAATTAAGTTCACCATTGTAGTAATCACAGGTATAAGCACAGCACTCAAGCCCTAATAAATCACCCTCTCCACTTGGTAACTGTGCTGTATCGTAACTCAACTGTAACTAGTTAATTTCCAATCCGCCGGATGTCGCCTCCAGTGCTCTTTACTCCTTATACCTCTCTATAATGATCGAAAGTATAGCTTGTTCAGAGATATAAGCACGTGGTATTACCTTATAATTAGCGGCCCAAACCTTCACACCAAGATATTTTGCCGGCGTATTGAACAAGCTGGAATCAGGGATTAAAATTTGCAAAGGAAAATATTATTTTCAAAATTCCAAATATGATTATAATAGACCACAATTAACATTAACTGTTTAATGTTATTTGTTATAGATATCGTGTGTCTGTTTTAAAAGTGTACATAGGATATTAACATGGGAAATGAGTTTTTTGCGTGTTATTACTCGGTGTTCTACCTGACAATAGAGATTGTGGTATCAATCGATAGATATCATTTTTCTGAATGAAACAATGTAAAATTCATTACAATTTAGTTGTAATTTGGTTCCGTAAATTAATTTTTAAACGTCAAATAAATAGCTTGAAAGAAATCAAAGCAAAACAATTATAGGTGACTACATTTATTTTCGATAAATCGGAGAATTTTCAAAACTTTAAAATTGAATTACTGACCCAAATAACTAATAAATTGTAATGTATGTTACATCGTTTGATTCAGAAAAAATATATTTTTCGATTGGTATTACAATCATTGTTGTCAGGTAGAACACCGAGCAACAGAACGCAAAAAATTTATTTCCCATGTTAACCCCCTATGTACACCTTTAAAACAGACACACGGTATGATTTGAAATCAGAATACAAATAAATAAGGAATCTAATTTTGTTTGTATAAAAATTGCAATGTATTAATTGTAGGCAGGCAATTTTATTTTTATATGTACTATAATAACAATAAATTCGTTATAAATACATAATAATATTTCTTATCAAACAAAAATTTTATATACAAATACAAAGAAAAAAAAATACGTTTCTGCACGTTTTACCTCTCTTATGTATCTGAACTACCTCGCATTGAGAAGGGCGCATGTAGACAAATGTGTTTATATCTCCGAACAAGCTATACTAGAGAACTACACTGGTCAATACAGCCACGGTAACTGCAACTGGCCATCGGGAGATTGGTTGTCGCCGATAATGGCCCAAGGTGATAACAAGCTGGTCAGTGTCTAGATTGGCCATTAGAGGGAACTGTGTAGAGGAATTGATGCGTGTTAGTTTAGGTGGGAGTAATTGTTTTGTGAGTGGAGCTGATTTTTTTTTATAGAACTTTGATTTCTTATAAATGAATGTTAAATTTTAAACATACCTAACTGTTAAAATTTTCAATGAATAAAATAAATATTAATTTAACCTGAGAAGTTCTATATATAGTAGATGTATTTATTGACTTGTTGAAGAGTGCAATATTCTGTAATAAATATATTTTCTACCTCTATTTCTAGAACTAGGCTTTTCTGCATCCATTTATGTATGAATAAGTTCACATTTTTTTACTTTTTTATATGAATGGATGAAGGATGATCCGCCCGTTGGTGATTCGGTCGCTCGTATAGGAAGCATGAAAAAGAAACAATTGGCCAGATTTTTATAAATGTTGTTGTTTTGAATCCGTTTAGACAATTTTCCCATTAACATGAACCTGGATGGATAGATAGATAAACTAAAGAAATTTGCATCTGCTCCAAATGATGAGAAATACATACTATGTTAAACAAGTTTCGAGTATAATTAATAAACATTCAAATATACATTAATGGGGCATGGGGTAAATAGCTCCTTGGTAACGCATCGGATCGTGTGATACTCAGTTCGAATACCTAAGTCGAAAGTTGCCAACTTATATTTTCCTCTGTGGTTTCCCTTCCACTAACATCTTTGGGGGTTGTGATATGACACCTGGTAACCGCACTTCATACGCAAAAATATATCACATACCCAGATCTGCGTAAGCAGAATAACACACCCATAATGGGTAAAAATTTATTTATTAAAATATATATTTTTACGTATTAGTAAGTCTTGTGGCAACCATACCAGATTTTTGCACTAGAATGGAATAAATAGATAATTGTGGAAAATGATACTTTACAAACAATTACATGCACCAGTTACTTGAAATTTCAGATAATGCATACTTTCAAAAATATTATTTTCGTACATATTACGTAATAATGCTTTACTAAATTAAAGAGTTCAAAAAAGATACTTTCTTCACATGTTAAGGGCGCGTTTGACCTAACTTGTAACAACCGCAATATTTAAATGACTTATTTTATCTCTTCCAGCAAAACCATGTAGTGCACTAAAATGTACTTTCGGAAGAAACTAGCGCTGTCGGCGGCAAAACGTTGAACTCAAATAATATTGCGCTTTTGAGGAAACGAAACTTCATAATTTTTGGACAAACTTCACTATTTACAAATTTCGCATTTTTCGTCTTAATATTTTTGTTAATTTTGCAAAGTAGATAATTTTTTAAAATTATTTTTTATTAGCTTAGAGCAATTTAGAAAGCCTAATAATTTCATTTTTGTATCATACATATAATGAAATTTGTCCCAAATTGCTTAAAATTATGAAGTTATAGAGGCATAAAAATAGTAGGTTTAGCGGCTTTCAAACGCGCCCTTAACGAGGGAGAATTCATGAAATTGATTTTTATATTTAAATCATATAGTCAAAAATTTGAGATACAAATATTGATATTGATGCTATTGAAACATGTTTCAAACTGGAACAAAAGAAACTTTTGCATTAATTATCTAAAATCAATGCGCGCTTGTCCTTTGATTACACAATCAGGAAACGAGAAAATTTCTTTCCATTCTCCTGATTTAAATCTACATTTAATTATTTACAGAGCTAATTGAAAACCATCCCTTTGACCTTGGTGTGAAAATGACTGGGGATTTTTAAAATGAGACCGGCTCGATAAAAATATACGAGAGTTTAATTACTGACAGGGAGGATTTGCATAGTGGATAAATTAAAAGAGAGAATATAAATCTTCCAAATATATAACCCTTCTCTTCGTTCACTGGCAGTTTTAATAAAATTAATTGATTTACTCTGCTCGGATGAATTTATTCTCTACGTGCTGCACTTGCAGTCGTTTCTTTGTCATTGAAACTTTTCTTAAATTGAACTAATTTCTTGTAGTCGAGGTAAATTTCAGGAATATTTTACTTCGTTATTGAATGTTATCTTTCCTCACTTCTTAAATGAGATTCGCTAATTTTTCAAAAGGCTGCTTTGTTCGTAATTTAGATCTTAATCTGACTTTTTAATAAGCAGACGTTTTCATAACTTATACTCATCATAAAATCTTTTTCTAAATTATGTCAGACTGAATACAATATTGATAGAATTTGTGTTGTTTCTTCAGTCTGAATTTAGCGTTTTCAGGATGCATGAGTTAATGGTAAAATAAGACTAGATTTGAAACTTCTTTAAGTCCTCAGTGTCAATCATTAGTAGATTTTTCTATCGTATTAAAATTTCTGGGAACTCTCTTTTAAATGAAATAATAGTTATTTTGGTAAAAGGTGTGGAAAGTCAGTGATTCAAAATGAATACTGTCAAATTAGTTACCGAAATAAGCTTATCGCATTAGTGCATTCACTCATTTGTTTTCCGTACATTCTAGTGATCAAATAAATAAACAAGTATCTATTTCAGAATCGCAACATAAATATGAAAATAAATAAACACATTCTCATGCCATTTAGATATTTTGAATGCTACGCTATACTTGAGCAGATCTCAGTAAGTGATATATTTATTTCTGTAGATAAAATGTGACTGTTCTTGTACGTTTGGGAATCGAATTGTTGGGGATTTATAATGCAGTAATGCAGTTTGAAGTAAAGTAACGCAAAAGATAAATATGCAGGACTGCATACAACTTTATAACAAATGCAACGCAGAGACGCTGAAGTTGTGAATGCAAAAATTGGGCAAAATCTATTTTTTTTTTTTGCTTTACTTTTCTACTTATGACCAATCAGGACACGCTACTTCCAATTACATTCTGGATATCTATATTACCGATATGTTTGTGTTCTTGTAACTGATTTAGAAGCATGACTTATTTTTTCTGATTTTGAGTTTGTTTGCGCTATTGGCAATTTTAGTTTCCAAGCGAGTCCTGAAAAATCCTGCATATTAATAAAATTTTATGCAACAATATTCTAAAAAAAAATTCAATACTGACCAACATTTTGATGGCTTATATACGGGCGGGCGATCTTATAACTACATGAACTTTGAATAATGCATAAAGTGATTTAATATCTATATTACTGTCTATAGTGTAAAGTCAAGCTTCTTGTGCAGTTCGGAAGCATGACCTATCAATCAATCTTAACAGGCAACATCTTAACTTTGCGCAAAAATTCTTAGTTTGTTTTATAATACTGCAGGAACTTTAGATATGCATATACATGAATCTGCATTCTAGTCCTTGTCTATGTAGAACTTTGCGCTCTACTTCGACGATGTAGATAATATCACAGAAGAACAAGAACTTTCGTAAAGATTGCAATATTGTAATATGGTGTTAAAAGAAAGTTGCATTTTCTACAGCGCAAAATGTTTCGAGAAAAAGTTAAATTTAGGAACAATGAAGTTTTACTCATACTTGCACCCAATTAATTTTAATCAGAAATTATTCGGGGCAAACTTGAGTGATAAATACGCAGATTAATTATGTCACAAAACCCGTAATAAACTTTTCATTTGACATAATGTTCTTCCAACCATAATTAATCTTATAACTTATTCTTTTGAAGTCATTTCGATGGAAGAGAATGTACGAGTATGTTATGAATAACTATCTGCCGATATAATATTCCACAGTTAGAAACATTTTCATTCTTAGGTATGTAATAATGCATACTATGAATTTGCAATAAATTTGTTTTCTTGAATGTACGGCACTATATTTAATCCGTAAGTTAGGAACATGGAACAGCTTGGTCAGTATATATTGGTTTATCTAGGATAAGCCAATAGACAAATTGTTCGTTGTAGGGTCTAGGCATATTTCAGTGTATCGTAGCCGTAAACATATTTACCTAAACCAGGATCTGTTCGTGATATCTGTGTCGAAATTTCAATTGGCAAATGAGATAAACTGTCCACCTCTGAGCGCAATAGAAATGTAACGCAATAAAACATTCGTCTGTCGTTGTCGCTCGTTACCAGCCTCCAGCCAACCCACAGCCCCTGGCCAACCACGATTTCACGAGTGGGAATTTATAGCCTGATTTTCGTTCCACATGTGGATAGAGAAAATTATTGTCACTGATCCAAATTCTGCTAGGTATAATAATTTATTTACAGCCATGGAAAATACCTACTTCATCTGAGTAAAAATTAATTTTTATATTCGGATGTTCAAGTTTCGAGTTGATTTTTTGGTATCAATCCATTTGCCGGAAGTCGTGGTTTACATGAAGGCCTATAAGAGTTTTGAAACATAGCTTCGTTAGGCTGACTAGATTATTTTTATAGAAATAGATTACGATTTTAGTAACTTTAACCCAATATTAGTAATTAATAATAAAATAACAGGTAATAAAATATTTCCCGGAAATATTTCCAAGAAAATGCATTTCTCGAATGTGAAAATGTTGAAAATTAAGATTAGAGAGACTATCTACATTTATCGAAAATACAAATGTCGAATATTGGAAAAGTTACAAATGTAAAACGTTACAGATCTCGAAAAGATGTTTTAAATGTCGAATGTTAGGTTAATGGAAATTATTTGTAGGTATGTGCGCTTCGCTCGCACTTTTAATAAACAAACCCTAAGCCTACACTCACATTCGACAAACTCGAATCACTGCACTCATTTTTAATGAAAATTTTCTGTATGTACTATTCAACATTTGTATATTTCAGATATGTACTTTCAAAATTTGTAAAAATCCAGCTTTCGACAAATTTAATTTAGAGATTTATATTTATATATTTATATATATTTATTATAATATACCTATAAAAGAGTATATTGTGAGTTTTTTTACAATAAGTAAAAGTAAAGAAGTTATATTTAGAAAAGAGTATAATACTCTAAAAAAAAAGTACGTCTGGTCAGTCTAACCTTCGTAATATAGTTATATTATATGTATATAAACAACATTTGCAAGTATCAGAATTTTCTGAGGTCTCTAAGTGCTACTGGATTTGTGTTTTGTGGAAAAACAAATTTTTGGGTTCATAAAATTTTATTTCTGTCATGTAAGGGTGTGTGTTTTAACTTATCGATATCAATCATTAATTTATGACTCAAGACGAGTCTTCAGGATTTATTTTCAGATTTTTCAGTCGTCTCTGGACTTAATAAACTTGATTTATTCGTATGTGCTCAAAAACCTTTTTTTGAGAAATTGATTTTTTATATCAGAGAAATATTTTTTGTTCTTTTCTATTTAAATCAAGTATGTGAAATCCGGTGACGACTGAAAAATCTGAAAAAAAAAATCCTAAAGACTCGTCTTGAGTCATAAATTAATTATTGATACCGATAAGCTAAAACACACGCACTTATATGACAGAAAAGAATAAAATTGAAGATCTTACCCAAAAAAAAAAAACATGTTTTTTTGCATAAAATCTAAATCCTGCAGCACTTAAGGACTTCAGAAAATTTTGATACTTTGCAAGAAATCATTTTTTTAACGATCACCCTAATATATATTATTTTAAGTACCTACAATTAAACAAAAAAAACCTGTTTATATATTCTGTACCGTTTAACATTAAATAAGTTAAGGCGAGAGGTTACGTGGTGCCACCTCAGATTTTTTTTTATTTGGGTCACTACACCATACCTACAAAAATCCTCCCCATGACACTTTCTAAACACGTTACATCTACTGAAAATACATTAACACTGATGACATTTTCATTAGTTTTCAATCACAAGAACTTATCATTTCTCATTCGGATTTCCACCCTACATTCAACCTTCAATAATTCTTCCATTCGACGAACACATGCTTGACACCATCTTATCCTAAACATTGCGCATTTCTCAGTCCTCCCATTGCACCTCTCGGAATCCTTTCTCATGGCACATGCAAGTACCAACCATTTTCGTCCCATCGGCTTCCGGGTTCCGTTGAGCCGACTCCGGACTCCGGTGTGCTATTGATCGCACGAGAGGACCTCCAGTGAGGGATCCGCTACACTTGCAGATCTCTTCTTGACCTGTCGCTGCTGCTTCTCGGCAGCGAAGCAAGCCTGGATTACATCCGATGCCGGCGACTAAACCGACTATCGCACTGCTCAGGTGAAAGTCGCTGGCTCAGCACTAATTAACCGGATAGAATAATTAGCGTTTAACGTGGTTTTTAGTGGATTGATTAGGATAGTTTGTAAGACGGTTTCTTGAAATGTATTTGGGTATTTTAAATTTATAATAAAATAAATTGCTTAACCTAATTTTAAAATACTTTAGTATTTAAAATTATGATACAGTTTGCCTATTTATTACAAAAGGAAAGAAATTCATTTTATAAATATTTATTGTGTATCTGTCCCGCATCATTGGAAAGAAAAAAACAGTAACATTTATGGTTATAGGCCTTATTTGGCTATGATATTAATTTAAAAAAATGAAAATTACCTAAGCCTTAAAGATGATTAACTGTAATTGAACCGATTTATAAAATATGTAGATCAAATTTTGAATTGTAGGACTTTCAAGGAAAAAGATTTAAATATTTTTATATTTCCGTTGTAATTAATCGTGAGATCCTCAGTTCGAATCCCACGGCCGACAGTTGCCAATTTAAATTTACCCCTGTGGTTCCCTCTCCACTAACAACTTTGGGGGATATTACTTGACGGCTGGTAACCGCATTTTATACGCAAAAATATATCACATACCGAGATCTGCGCAAGCAGAGAGCCACACCCATAATGGGTAAAAAGGCGTAATGATATATTTATTTGTTAAAAAATTATAAAATATAAAAATCTCTAGTATTTAATATTTGTCCAAATAAATCAAATTTTTAAAATGTAATGCGAAATCGGGACAAAATATTTTCATTTTATACATTTCAAAATCGTCCAGAAATTGCTTATTGCTGGCCAAGCCCGCCCAAAAACTAGGGATTTTTATAAAGTTAGGGTTGGCTTCAACTGGCTGGCGTTGGTTTTGTTCGCTGTTTGAGTGCTTGGAGGTCAGAGATTTAAATTTTAGAGCTAAATTATTAATTGTAAGCTCAAATTTAAGAAATTATAAATAAATTTTTAATTGCAGTGCACAACCAATAAATAAATATTACCGAATTTGTCAGAGAAAAAAAATTAATTGTTTATATTTATAAATCCCTCGTATCCCTGTTTACGAATGATCTGATGTTACCAACATAAAAAATCTTAGTATTTCATATTGTCAAATAAATCAGAATTTATCAGAATCTATTATAAAGTCGACACGAAAAATAATGTGTATCACATGTCCAGAAATTGTTTTGCGAATGTGACTATATTTTAACAGGCCGAGCCCAATATTATGTATTACGTCTTCGTCTAGTATCTGTTTTGCCAGTGATCTTATCTGTCAAAAAATACTCGCTCTCCTTAAAGTACAGTTTCTGCACTACTGATACAAACATTTATTACTGATGATGATACAAATCTCAATTAAACCATTATACATTAATGACATGAATATGTCTTACCGCTGGCCTACGAAAAAAAAAAATGCATGCTACGATCAGTGTGTAACGGAAGTGCGAGCGGGTAGTAACCATGCAAACGCATGTTCAGCGTGGACAGGAAATGCAAGAAGGATTAATTTTGGGGTTACTGATTACGAATTTGATGTCAAAATTGTAAAATTCAAAATGGCGTATCCAATATAGTGACCAAATTTACAAAAATCTTACATATATTACTATGGTATTTACACTATATGTAATAAGTTTTTTGAAGGGTCCATATAACATGTTATGTTTACTTGTAGTAAGGAATCCAAATAGAAGAATTATTATTATATTACATGACTTTATGCATAATGGACGTTTCGGGAGAATATCTTCCCATCTTCAGCATAACAAAATTTAAACGAGATTACATGGCTGTTAAAATTCCAAAGGAATCATTTTTCCTAAGAAGTCTAATATGATTAAAATGTAAGACGCAAATTAGAAAAAGTTAAAATGTGAAACTGTTTTCAACATTTTCAAAACAAAGAAGTCTTTCGCCAACCATTTTCAAATACAGTTTCACACTTTAACTTTTAACTCTTTAGGGTTCCAAAATATGTAAACGTTTCTGCGCAATACGCCCTCTCAGAAAGCAATAAAATTTCGGTTCAAACGACTGAGGTAGCATTTCCGTTTGGTTTACCTGTAAGACGATTACTTTACCAACTATCTCTCAAAGAACCATAAAATGAGAAAGAGAATTACAAGTCCACTAAGCTGCAAAACACACGTGCAATCCTCAAACAGATATCTAGTCAGCAAAACGTAATAAAATAAAACAATTAGAGCCAGAGCATCATGGGCAAACTCTGAAATCAAACGAGCAATCAGATTCAAAGCTCGCTGAGATTCGCTTTTGTAGGTGGACGTCAGCCTCGGGCATTCACCCAACCTCGCCGCTCGAAAGTAAACATTTAGCCTGCGTTTTCCGTTTTCGGGATTAATTAAATAACATTTCTGTTGTTAAAAGCGCCGAAGAACCGTGTAAAGTTCTGTAATTATGTTAACTGATACTCGTAGTTGTAAACTACTTCATTAAATCTGGGAGCGCTGAAGAAATTGACTTCGTTTCATCTGCTGCCAGGAAATTTAATATCGATAGAATTTTGAATTGTCTTATGTAGTACTAAATATTTTATTTAAATGTGCAATAAATTTACACAATATTATTTTACGATTATATTTGTAAAACATAACTAAAAATATCATTATGCCATTTATAAGGCGTTACACACATATATACCTTACCTAAACAAAAGAATTTAAGATACTGAGAGATATAGCTTCTCAGGCAGCTATTGTCGCCTGTGCTTTCAGTAACAAAGTTTAAATGGCGTTTTTTTGCATTCAATTAACTTGCCATTTACCATTTTATACATGGCTTTCATAAATCTCAGAAAGTGAAATATTTTTGCGCGTAAGTACTTCAGACGTCAAGTCACGACCCCAAAGATGTTAGTGGTGGAGAGAACGTAGGGGTAAAGTAACTGGTATAGTAATCTCATTTTTACGTTCTTATATATACATAGTATGAGAAAGTACAGGAGCCATGAACAAAATTAGAGAATAGAAAAAAAATTACGAGGAAATACACCTTTTGATCCCTGAATCCGATTTCTCATGAGCGTTGCTGGATATGTTCAATAACTCATAAAAGAGAAAAGTAACTAAACTTCATTATCATGAGTGAGAAGACGAGTGATTAATCAATTTAGCTTATTTGTGCGTTTCTTTTTCTTTTACGCCTGCTGCTATTTCCTTGTCTAATTCCGATTTATTTAAAGTAGGTAATTATTTTAAAATAATAGACATTCTTATCAGTCAAATTTCGTGTTCATGTATGTAATATCATGGTGCAAACAAAAGGGTTTATAACGTGTCATTTCGTGTATAATATTCTGTAACATCGTTTTGAATTCCGGGCTTAGTTGGTAAATTCCGCAGCGTTTTGTGTTTACAAGTACACATATTTGTAACTGTACCCATCTATAAATTGTTAATTTCGTTCCAAACAACAGCAAGTAATTATCAAATAGTATTGCTGAAACTAATTGTTCCTGTCATGTTAAATCATATAACGATCAGATAGAATATGTATACCACTTTAGATGTTTGCAATAGTTTCTATTCGAATTAATGTTAATATTTTTATCTCAGAATGTGTAATTTTACGTTCTTAGCTATGTAGATAGTTTCATTGGAATCTTGATACAAAGGCTTTGTAGATTCGTTTAATGTATTCCTCTTTGATACAACCTCAAGTCTGGAAATGGAACTATTTGATACAAGCAACAAGAACATTTTCCTAGTTCACAAAGCATTGGTACTATATGGCTAATTACGCCATTTTTTAAACTTTGTATGCTGAGGTCTCTTAAATCCGTATTGTCGATTATGTCAATGACTCCTGTGTGGATCAATGAATGTGTATTCATATGTTTAATAACTCATAAACAAGAAAAGATTAACTATCGAAATTCCAGAATTATTAGTTGCTTGACAAAGGTGGAAGCGTATGAGATTTAGATGAAAGTGAAAGTTTACTTGACACGGAAAACAAAAAATTTAATTAATTTAGAATATGGAATCAGCTGCGATAAAAATATTGAAGAAAAAAATGTTAGATATAATATTTTGAGTAAAAATATGTTCATTTGATGTAAAAGATCGTTTCCAATTTGAGATGTCATTTGCAATTTATAGTCGAAATTTGGAATAAGGAATCAAATAAATATCATTTTATTTAATTAACGTTTTGTGTAAATTTTACTCATCCTGAGAATCTGTAATCAAAATATTAAATTTATAATCATAAAATCCAAAAAGGTTCAAAAGAATTCGCTGAATTCTTATTTGATAAGTAAATCAATCACTTTCCAGTATTATTAAATATGAATAAATGTGAACGAAATCCCTCATTTCTATATAAATTTTTGAACTTTAAATACTAAATTATAATTTTATATAATATCAAAATAAAAAAAAAAAAACTTTCTGAATCAGTGAAGTGCACCTATTGATATAAGAAACTGGAGATATTTCCTGTTTCATAAAGCACTAGAAAAACTCGAAAATATAAAATTCTTTCTTTTCGAGACATTAATTTCTGTGTAGTCGTAGAGATTGATCCTTGAATAAATAAGAATATTCGCATTGCATTTACATTTTCTGAAAGAATTCATTTGGAAATGCTGGCAATAGCAAATGATTTCTTTGAAGGAGATATGCATCATAAAATCGAAATTCTTTGTATTCATCATCTTAGTCATTTATTCGCATCTTGAAGCATCGCACGTTTGATCCTCGCCATCCTCCATTTTACCGGAAGCCTTCAAACGACCGGAAACAGCGCGAATTGCCAGCATCGAGAGCACCTCCGCCATATCCGCTCCCCAGTGACACACATCTTCCGTTTTTGCGCCTGTTTGGTCTTAGTGAGGTGTCCAAACATTTGTCATTTTACTATGAACTTTCTCGCTGTAAAACAAAGAAAAATTGACCTTGTGCTTCATTTACTGCAAGGTAGAACTCTCGCTTTCTTCGCCGAAGGAATTTTTTCACGCTGTACGATTTATTTCTACAACTTGGATGATATATGAAGATAATTTCCACGCTTAATGGATAGAAGTCGTAAAAGAATGTTCTGCTTAGAGGAATATGTCATGTTGCAATTTATATACCAGAGAAATGAAGATTAATATAAAATATTACATTCATTACTTTCGCTTTTAGTTCATAAATCAGAAGGTGTATTGTGGAATATACTACTTGCATTGACTTTCAAATAGGTATACTCGTATGCATGATACACTCGTACATATAAACGAATTTATACGAACTTTATAGATTCAACTCAGTGACAAATTGTTAATACAAATATTTTCTGGATTCCTAGATACATAGGAACGTAGGATCGACTAATCAAAATTTTTCTTCTTTATAATCCGACGTTTCGGTAATACTATAACCATCCTCAGAGGAAATTTGTTGACATATGTAATATTATTTAAAATTTTTCATGTGTCAAATTTTGACTGCAGTCCGAATAATCTTTTATTTCATTACTTATCACAGTCGATCATCGTTAGTATCAACCAATATTTATTAATGTTACAATGAGTTCACAAATATGAGGTAAATATAGATAATAATGCATCTATCCAAAATTATCACCTATAAAAGTAGAGTTACAAGCAATGTATTTTTCAATTTGTAAAAAACGTTTTGAAATATATCGTTAGTCCCATTTTATTTTTCTTAAAGTAAAATATTGTAATCCGTGCATCCCATCAAGTTTATAAAGTGTCATTTACAAAATCACCTCATTTTTTCAGGATAATAATAAACTCCCTACTGTCAGAGTATTCGTCTGTTTCATTGTATATTTGGCCCGTTCGCCGACATTTCCGTTTTAATTTTTCTTCCTTGCCATGGAACCCTAAAACCCAAAACACAAACAAAGAAATGAAACATAACAACAAATTTATAATTAACCCCCACAAAATTCTTCCTAAATTTCCCAAATGCTGAAACTCCCTTGAATCCCTCGGGCACAACTCGTCAAAAACCTTGCGCGTAACATAAAAAATAATTTTAATAAAAGTTCCACGCACGAATCTCCATTCAACAGATGTTGTCATATTGCCACATTCACAGAGGAAAGTTTTGTCAAGGCTCCTTACAGTAGTGTACTAAGGAGAGAGAGGAGTACAGTAGGTTTTGAAATTACTGGTCCTTAGAAAAATTCGACGATTTTAGTAACATAGTAAAAAGAACTTGAGGAATCATAAAAATACCAATGATTATTTTTTGACGTTTCTTAAAACCAATAAAATGCTTCATGATGAGAATGAAGCTCTAGTGATTATTCCCGGGAATAATCTCTGTAGCTCTTGTGTCTTTGTTGACAAATGTCAGTTGCCAGATAGTTATCATCAACACAAGAAAAAAATTAGCAAAACAGACTGATTTAGTGCCGTGCGCGATGATGAAATAAATAAATGATCAAATTAAATATAACTCGAGAGTTCGATAAATTAGAAAATAATTCTCCAGTATCTTTCTAAAACTTGTTGCCATTTGGCAATATCCACGGAAGCCCTACGGGTTTTGCCTGAAAGATCTGCCAAATTCTTTTCAATTTATTCTCACTCTCTTTAATACTGACAAGATGTATGCGCAACTGCATGGTCCCCTGACTCCGTTTTGATGAAAGTGTGTGTTCATAAATATAAGTTTATACTAATGTGGAAAACTGAGTTGATTTTGGTCATAACTGCAGAATCGAAAAACAATAAATTCAATTTACATACCTATTTAAAATACGGAATCAGCTGCGAAAAAATAGTAAGGTATTATCAATAATATTTTAATTAAAAATTATATCATCATCTTCAAATTTTATGAAAAATTAAATTATAATTATGTTTAATAAATTCTTACGAATGAATATGTATTTAATGTAATTATTATACATCCAAAAACTGATTGAAATCATACAAAAATCGTCTGGTGATTACAACCGATGTTTTAAATCACCTCGCTTACTCACGAAACGGTGCATCACGTTCTAAAATTGCAAATCTCTTCGTAAATTTTACACCCTACCAATGGCTCTTAAAATACATTTCGCTTAAAATTTTGCAAGTTGCTTGAAATTTCACTCAATTTGCGTTCATAATCCAAAATTATATTATTAATTAAACTTAGGATTCGAATAAAAGTTTACTCTATGTGTCATATATCAGGTACGGCCCTGACTTCATGGTTGTAATATTTGTGATAACAATGGGCAACGCTCAACGTCTCGACGCACAGTACTGTGCGTTGAGCGGGCAGCGATGATGACGGTGATGGCGGTTGTAAATCCGGGCTGCAGCTCCTGGTAAACTGTGAACAACCGAAGCATGGAAACTCGTGACCCCGATACGCGAAGGAATATCCTGTGGCTGGCCTGTGACCCCTCAGAAAAGGCTTTAGGGGTGATGAAAGGATCAGTGTGATAATAATATATTGTAGCGTGAAGTCTGCGTGAATGCTGCATTTATTTAATCTGTAATCTAACATTACCATAATTTACATTCATATTGACTACGTTCTCGTTTGTATTGTAAAGTGTCAAATCAACAATGTGTCAGTGGCTTTCGCATCATTATAGTGTTTGATATTCATTAGTTGGACGGCTTCTTTAATAACATGTTTATTTCATGTTAATTTAAATACATGCAAATGTTTCTTCACTAGTTGATGAATATCGTTTTTGTCTAATTTTCTAATTATTTACATACCAACTAAGTGTGGGAACACTTAATAAGTTCACGAGGTTTGGACAGTATTTTTGTACGAAATGTATAAAGCAAATAATTGACACATTCACAGTCCATAAAAAGAAACAAGATTGTTCCAGTAGTCACTTTTCCTAATTGTCAATGTTGCAAATATAAACGTACATAAATATTTGTGTAATATTTTAGAAAACAGTTAGTTTTTTTTGCATATTTACCAAATTCCCATATTAATTTAAATATAATAAGCATATTTAATTGTTTATTTACGTTTTTACAACTTAGATTATGTTTGTTGGTTATGTATTTCACTTCTGCCGAAAGCTGTCATCTCGGACAGGAACTACAAAACACGAGTATAGTCAAATGTTTTTGTGAATACTTATTGGCTGAAATTTGGGTCGGATATTTGTCGTTAATGAAAATACGTACAAACCGTATGTGAATTTAAGCAATTATATGTAAATAATATGTATGAGAGATGAATATTGATGCAACTTTAGGTAAATATTTTTCAACAAATCATGAAGTAATCGAATATTTGTGCAACTTTTCTCATTATGGAAGTAGTTTTGTAAGCCCTTGTTAATGGAGCGATTTTTTATCTTTTTTATCATAGCTATAAATAAGTATATTTATATATCGTAACTAATGCGCACAACTTTAATTATGAAAATCATAAATTAGCAAAGCAAGAAATGCATTTCTAAAAATATTTAATTAGAAAATGATACTCTGTTGTCTCTTTCGATATTTAATTCAGATATTTATTTTATCTGCAATACAGATACTGTTGAAAACCCGGTTCGCATAGATAAGATTCTTCTACTGCAGAGAGTGATCATTAAATTCAACCCAAATTTCGAACAGTGGTATATTACCATATTGTTTTTATATTTTGTAACTAACCATGAAGATTTGAATACATTTTTAGTGTTTCAAAAACACCAAAAGGTTGATAAACTATTTATCATAAAATATTTGACTAAGGTTATTATTATTAATAGAGTGAGTGTTGAAGTTGAAGGTCGTTGGTAATGTTTTTTGATAGTTGCGAATTTTTAATAAGTTTATATGGTAAAATTATTAAAAAAATTGAAAACATTAGTGATAGTTTTCTGTAACATGTGGTGAATGTCATACAGTGGAGGTATGGTAAATTTTGGACTATTTCAGTTAATATTAACGTTTTTAAACAAAAGTTATTGTGTGAAAATAAACTGACTTAATTGACGCGCATACTTAATTACGCTTGTATTGACTCAAACTTAGTCAAGTGCGCATGGTACTGAGTGACCAGTGACCGTCAATCGGTGCGGCCATGGGTGATAAAAATAATGTTAGTTCTGAAATTAAAAACTGTACCAAATGTAAGATTGATTTTGACGGAGATAATATAATAGGGTGTGATGGTGATTGTCAGAACTGGTTTCATCTTAAATGCGTGGGAATAAAAGATAAACAATTTAAACTAATAGGAGAGTGTCCGGGAATTAAATGGTTTTGTGAAACGTGTCTTAATGAAATGGAAAAATCAGTATCCTTAAAAGATGTCAAAAAAATTGTTGATACTACTTTACAACAATATTCTCAAGAAATTATGGAAATCAAAAAATTAATTAATGATTTGGCAGCAAGTAAAAATGATTCCAACCTGGCAGGCAAACAGAGTTATTCACAAATATTAAATAAACCAGCAATCGTAATTAAACCCAAAGAGATCAATCAGAAATGCGATAAAACGAGAAAAGAGATAGAGGAAACTATCAAACCAGCGGAGATTTCAGTGGGTATTAAGTCTGTAATAAATGTTAAACAAGGTGGTGTTATAGTAAACTGTCAAAGAGAACAAGATGTAAAGAAGTTGCAAAATGAAGCAGTTAGTAAACTAGGAAGTAAATATGATGTTCAAGTTACTAAATTAAGAAATCCGACGGTGAAAGTTATTGGACTTGAAAAGAATTTAACAGCAGAAATAATTGAAAAAGATATTAAAACCCAATATAAAGACATATTGACAGAGAAATCAGTTATTAAGGTAAAAGGTACCTGGGAAAGAAATAATTATAGGATTGCTATTATGGAAGTAGATGGTGAATTATTTGGGAAAATAATAAAAGATGGCAAAATAAATATTAATTGGAAGAGATATCCGGTTTACGAAGACTTCAATATTCTGAGATGTTATAAATGTCTGGGGTTCAATCATAAAGCCAATGATTGTAAAAATGAAATAGCTTGTGGGAAATGTGCGGGAAAACATAAATTTAATCAATGTGATTCCGAAGAATTAAAATGCATTAACTGCGTTACCGCAAATAAGAAATTAAATCTTAAATTAGACCTTAAACATCTTGCTCTTGATAAAGATTGTCCAGTTTTGAAAAGAAAAATTGATGTTAAGAAAAATCAGATAAAATACATATAGCAATTACAGAATCAAAAGCAGTCGCCTTTCTTAACATACATGAATGCTCAGAGTTTTATAGCCCATAAAGAAGAAATAGAAGAATTCGTTGAAGAAGAAAAACCATTGATAATATGTTTATCGGAAACTAGAGTTACTGAAGATGTTGATAATAAAGAAATTAAATTAAAGAAATACAACGTAATAAGATGTGATTCTGATAATAGACATACTGGCGGGGTGATGATGTTCTTAAGGGAGGGTTTAACCTATAACATTGTAAATAATATTCATAAAGATAATTGTTATTGGTCAACAACTGTAAAAACTTAATATAAACGGAACAGCTGTTTACTAACATTGATATATCATTCACCTAGCTCTAGTCATGCTGAGTTCTTGCAATACATAAAGGAATTATTAGACTCTAATTGTGAAAATCCTATGACACAAATAATTGTGGGAGATTTTAATATTAACTGGATAGATAATAATTATTACAGTAACAAACTGAAAGATATAGTACAGCTACATGGATACAAACAACTTGTTCAAGATTATACTAGAGAAACTGCATCCAGTAAAACTTTGATTGATTTAGTACTGTCCAACAATTATAATCTGCAAAATGATGTACGAGTGAGAGCCACACCTAAAATTACGGACCATAATATTATTTTTGTGCATGATAATTTCCACAGTTCTTCATCTCATATTAAACATAAAGTTTATAAGCATATAAATAACGATCTGTGTGAAACCGAATTAATTCAATGTGATTGGAAATATGAATGTGTTAATATTGACAACTTGTACGATAATTTTGAAAAAAACATTATTGAATGCGTCGCTAACTGTACAATAGTTAAAAATGTGAAAACTCCTAAAGTTAAAAATAAACCTTGGTTTGACGATACTGTAAAGACAGCTACACATGAAAGAGATCTGGCATATAGCAGATTTCAAATAACGGGTGCATCTTGTGATTGGCAAAACTATAAAGTTAAACGAAACATTGTTAGTAAACTCATAAATTCAAAAAAGGAACAATACTATAATCTCACTGTGGACAATTGCAAATTTAATTCTAAATTAATGTGGAAGACTTTAAAAACTATAGTTAATACCAAAGATAAAGAAGAAGAGGTAAAGGAAGTAATAATTGAAAATAAAGTGTGCAGTGATACTGAAATTATTGTTAACACATTCAATAAATACTTTGTAGATAGTATTGTAGATGTTAGAGACTCTATACCAGACAGTAATCATATAGATGTCTTCAGTACTATAGAAAGAGTTCAACATTGTAAACTAACATCATTTGAAACTATATCTATAGATGAACTAAAGAATATTATTTTCTCAGAAAAAAGTAATTCCAATAATGAGGATATAAGTATAAAATTCTTAAAGGACTATTTTCATATTGTTGGTTATCCTCTTTTAAATATTGTAAATTGTTCGCTTCAATCCGGAGTATTTCCAGAGAAATTTAAAAAAGCTACAATTAGACCAATTCCAAAAGTAACAAATACAAAATTAGTAAATGAATTCCGGCCAATTAATATGCTACCTGCATGTGAAAAAATTTTAGAAACTATAGTCCATAAACAAGTTATGTCCTATTTAAATGAAAACAACATATTTGTCAAAGAACAATCTGGTTTTAGAGTAAATCACTCTTGTGAGTCGGTAATAAACTGTGTCATTAACAATTGGAAAGGTGCACTTGATAAAAATCAAACCATATGCGCTATTTTTTTGGATTTAAAAAGAGCATTTGAGACATTAGATCGCGAAATTTTAATTAAAAAATTAAGCAAGTATGGTTTTGATGGCACTGTATTGCAGTGGTTTCAAAGCTACCTAAATAATAGAATTCAAATTGTTAAATTAAATAATGTTTCATCTAATGTATTACATAATAACTTAGGAGTTCCACAAGGAAGTGTTCTTGGTCCATTGTTGTTTATAATTTATATCAATGATATACCTAATGTATTACAAAATTGTGAAATTCATCTTTTTGCCGACGATACATTGATATATTACAGTGGACAAAATATACGGGAAGTAATTAGTATAGTTAATAATGACCTTAATAATGTCGAACATTGGATGAATGGCAATAAGTTAAAATTAAATAATGAAAAATGTAAATGCATGTTTATGACAACAGAAAATATTTATACTAATATTATAAAAAGCAATAATTTAAGGATAGTAATTGGACATGTTGTTCTTGAAATAGTTGAAGAAATTAAATATCTAGGTGTAATTATTGACAGAAAGTTAAAATTTGATATTCATGTTAATTATATATGTAAAAAAATTTCAAAGAAAATTAGTTTTATGGTAAGATTAAGTAAATTTATTTCATCATGGACATTGCAGTTAATATATAAAACTATTGTACTTCCACATTTTACATACTGTAGTACGATCTTATATCTTTGTAATCAAGGTGATATTAACAAATTACAAATACTCCAGAATAGAGCAATGCGCGTCATATTGAAATGCCCAAGAATAACTAGAATAAAAGATATGAGAAATGTACTAGGCTGGCTTTATATTCAACAAATGTGTGAATATTATAGCATGGTATTTATTTTTAAAATTATTAATGGTTTATTACCTGAGTATTTGAAATTAAACATAAAGTATCAAAAAGATATGCACACGTATAATACAAGGAACGGGGAATGTTTCTATATAGAATCAAAAAATAAAAAGAAAACTTTTAATACTATTTTTCATAAAGGCTTAGATCACTTTAACAAGTTACCTACAAATATTAAAGAAATAGGTTCACTTAAATTATTTAAAGTTACATTAAAAAACTATTATCTGCAATGTAGTACCTGACTGTTATTGTTATTATAAATATTATTTATGTTATTATCTAATATCTTATTTGTTTGTTTATTTATTTAAAATTGTAATTATCATAAAATAATTTGTATTATATTAAATGTGCAATGTATTAGCAAAGTTGCTATTTAAATAAATATTATTATTATTAACTAAAATTTATAATGTGCTATTGAGATTTCGTTGGGCGGTGTACAATAAAAGAGAACAGATCGAATGAGACCACTAACCTCGGCTCTAAATCTGTTCTGAATCCATTCCTGCTAAAGCTACTTGACACTCACATCGCGTTCCCAAACATCGTCCCGACTCCAGTGCCTCTGTCCCGAGCACCCAACTACCCATGTCCTCTTTATTCACGAAGGACCAGTCACCTCTTCCGTTTCCGGTCGACTGTGAGCACAAGTGGCCCGTACAGAATCCCGCCAATATTTCTTAAATTGAACACACCTGATTCGGTTCCCGAGGGATCTCTCACACAGGTCGAACCCTCTTATCCTTTCTCGTCGAGTCGTGTAGTAGCAACCCTTGCTTTCCGAGAATTACATTACTTCCTTCTTGTGAAATGCTGATGGAATATTTGAAGGAATGTTGAATATTGAACATTAAGATACAAATATTTATGAATAGAAATAATGATGTATTAGTAAATTATTGTTCATAAGATGTTGAACTATTTGATATTAGGGTTCTGATTTTGGATTAGAATAGTTTTTGTGCTAAGGATTATACTTAGTTTCATTAAGTTTCTCGTAAAATACCTTGAAATAGAATTAGAGAGACAGTTGGCAGGAAGGTCGACAATAATGATAACGATCTTGGAGTTTATCTCTGACATAATAATGTTGTAATTACAACAACCATGTTGTATCATCATTACTTTTTATTTTGTTATCTGTAGTAGCATTTGCTTTATATTGAAAAATCTGTTCGAATCCAGTGCCTAACGCTTTGTCAAATAGTGCATTTTAATAATTATTCCCTATTTTATCAAATGTATAAATCAGGGATTCTGAACCTGGGGTTCATGGAATCCCAATGGGTACTAAAAATTTCTAGAAGATGTACATGAATCTTCAACTCGAGCTATATAAACAATTATTCATAATATTTGTATAATTTAAGGTACCAAGTTATGGTTATATATTTAATAAGGATATTCATAATTGACAAGGACTAGGATGTTGCCAAGCTACGAGGCGGAAGCCCAGTAGTTATTTGGCGACGACCGAGTCTATTGTGAATCGTAAATATCCTTGTTAAGTACAAAGCTTTATCAAAATACTATAGTCAGCATTAGTTATCGTCAAAACAAAATTGGTTTTTTATAAACAAATATAACTAAGTGTCAAATAACCTTGTGATGGAAAACATGGAAAATATTGTATATATTCCTGATGATATTTTGTTGGAACCGGAAAGAATAACTTCAAATTTATTAACAGAAAAATCTAGCTATTATGGCTTATTATATCATAGTTACGGACCTATATATATATATATATATATATATATATACAGGGTGTTCATTTTTAAGTGGCTACCATTGCGATCTCGAGAACTAGAAGAGATACGAAGTTGGTTAAATTAGCAAAGAATCTATATTTCACATAGGTATTTCAATGATAAACTGAAAAAAGAAATTCAACCAGTGGTTCTCAAAATATGGATACCAATTTTTCTATTTTAAATAGAAACATATATTTTTTATTTGTGCATTCAATAGAGCTCTTTATTCTGAATCCAACGATATAAAATTTTCATACCCTTACATAACAAAATTTTCGAAAAAAAATTAATAAAATTTTGAACTAATTTTTCCTAAATATGATATTAATTAGAGTGCCATGAATCAAAAAAGTGAATATTTTGTTTATTTTCTCATTTAACAGAAGCAATAAACAAAATATTCACTTTTTTCATTCATGGCACTCTAATTAATATCATGTTTAGTGTTGGGTTTTACTTTCTATTAATATACTTATTTTAGGCGTTATATTTGAAATAGTCAATCACATATTATGTTCCGCGTTAAGACTGTTTCTGTTCGACCCATCAAATAGAAATTGTCTACCGTTCAATTAAAATTTATCAATACCCTAGGTATTATGATACTTTTAATATCGTTGTTGAGTGGTGTTCCCATGTTTATAAAGTTGACCATAATAACGCAGTACTCTAACTATGATATATATATATATATATATATATATATATATATATATATATATATATAATCGTTCGTATATAATAACTGGAATATAAAATATTTGAAATTTTCTTGTGTCTAGTTTCAATTTTGAGAGAAACTAAATAATATATTTAATGTAATACATTTTCAAAAATAATCATTCAAATATAGATTCATGTACAAAAGAAACACATGTGGTAAATACATCAATGTGCATTTGATTGGCTTAAAATGTATTTTTGTTTAATCCTGCTACTGACACATGTTGTTTCTTACTTGGATACACAATTCAATTAGATTTTCATCAGTGCTGTATAGCGTTGTGTTTAATCCTGCTATTAAAATTTTTTAAAATATTAAAATTTGTAATATCTGCTAGTATGTATGAAGTGTATAAATAATGGCGGCAGGTTGCGTTGCTATGGTTCGAGTAAATGTAAACAATTGCATTTATCACGTATTGAAAATACTTATAAATTGTGAAAATATGGAACAAGTAGATGTTACTGTAGCAGAAGATATTTTAAAAGTGGCTATTTCCGCTTTCCGCTACTTTTAATATTTTTCCGGAGAAGTAAAAAGGAAGTATTTAGATGATATGGAATTTAGTACATTCGGTTACCAATGTTGGTAATATAATCTGACCGATATGACAGCTTTTTGTTTTCACATCTGTAAAATACATAACCTACAAACATAATGGTAGTTATCCCAACACAAATAAGAAAGTAAACCTGTTGTTATATTTAAATTCACAAGTGAATATGGCAAATATTAAAAATATATATTAATTCCTTTCACATATATGAGAAAAATTGTAACTTTGACAATTATCAATAGTTGCTCTTGGAACAACTTCGTTTATTTTTATAGATTGTTATTAGTTGCACAAAGGTCTTGGTTCCATTGGTATGTAGATAACTATATTTTACGACTACAATTTATAGTCTTGAATTAAGAAAATTTTGGCCACATACTTCCGATCAGATAAATAGTTCAATATATATTAAAATTTTCGAATAAATCTCTGAAAACAGAAATTTGAACAGTTGGACAAAATTTCAAAGAAGTTTTCTTAAATTTAAATCATTATATGTTTATAAAGACATTCATTCTAGCGACTTCGTCTTTTTAGATATATATCCTTGAAAATTTAATTAATTCTTATTTAAACATTAATGGTAATAAAACGAAACTTTTTGGAGAAACAGTCATTTTAATAAAATCTAATAAAACACCATCGTTTCGACTGCAATTCAGTCTTCATCAGGGTGAATTGCAGTCGAAACGTTGGTGTTTCATTGGATTTTATTAAATTGACTGATTCTCTAAAAATTTGCGTTTTATTTAACATCCAGTCGAGAAACAACTCTTCTATTAATGGCAATGATATAAATTGAATCTGATCGTACCTAAGTTTCTTTAGACATCCATTAATTTTAGAATATCTTCGACCACGTGCTATCGTCTCAAGTTAAATTGACTATCTACAATAATCCTCATCCCTCATAAAATACCGATGTAAATTTCTCTCTATTTAAACTCCAATAAAACTACGTTTAAATCACCAATAATCACTATCGCCAATAACAGTCATTACAAATAATCCAAGTAATGTATAAAACCCACTACGTCGATTCTGAGATTGCGACACGATTTTCTCCTCTCTTTTGCTATGATTGTTTGAATGGGCGTCTTGGCGTGTCGCTCAGCATCTTTCTGTTTCCGCAGCTCCACTACACTATCCGAGAAGTTACTATCAAACTACATATAATCGTCTTATGAGAACTACTGCGCACTTTAGTCTGCCGAAAATTCAACATTGAGCTCCAAAAATGAAATATGGTTCTGAGACTCTGGATCAGTGTTAGGAAGATTAGGGTGTTTGAATGCGGAGCATAATAGTAGTGAGATTGAAGAATACAATACAAAGATATTGAGTTTTATTGCTTATGGAATAACTGATGGTCAATTTGGTTCATAAAAAAATATATTTTAGTATGCAAATTTTCATATTTTACTTGATATCACACTCAGGCATATTTCAAAATAGAAATACTGTTGATATTGTTGTAATCTTTATTTTAAAATTATATATTTATGAAATGAGGTGATTAGAATGTGTTGGTGTATGACAAATAAAATAAATATATCATCACACCGTTAACCCATTTTGATGGTAACACTTTGTTTTTGTTGATTTCAGTAAGTTATATATTATTCCAAAGATATTAATGAAAAGGAAACCACAGGGGTAAATTAAATTGACAACTGTTTACTGTGGGATTCGAACTCAAGATGTATTTTCCGATACGTTACAATGGAGCTATTTACCAAAGTGTACGATATAAGTGAATATAATATTGATCTATAGCAAACTTAATATGTAATAAGAGTAAATACTTTAAAATAAATCATCTTTTTGCTTAAATGCAATAAATGGTTTATAAATACTGAACTGATTGTGGTTGATATATAGTTGGAAATATCGATAGAAGTTATTATTTTACTGAAAAATATAGTTTTATATTTTGCTTCTATAACCAAGCTGTTACGACACCCAAAGGAGTTTCGTAACAGCTCAATCAAGTGTCATAACAGAGTAGTGCAATTTATTTTTTCAAGGTTGGTAACCCTACTGAAATATCATACATATGTCAAAAAATACCAAATGTCACACTTCGCTAAATAAAAAATACAAATTGTAAGAATGTTATATTTGAATAATAGTGAGTAGTAAGAAGAAGAAGAGATAGGAAAGAGAGAGAAATGCCACCAATATTTGCTTACAAAAGTGGGGTTCATACGTCACATCAACTAATAACAAACTACCATGAATTTTGAAACTTGGATTTTATAATTAAAAGAGATCATAATAGAAACAAAATATAAAAAATAGTATAAAAAAACTCGTTTCATAATTGTCGTTTATTTTGTTCGAAGAGCTTGGTAACTGCTCTGCTTGTCGTGACCCAAACTTCCTTCTCACAAGATAAAATGCCAGTTATTAAATTTGTTCTTTAATATACTATTACCGATTATTGTTAAGTAAACTTTTACCTCGATTGTCAATGTAAAGCTTTCGTTACTAGTATGTATATGTAATAGACTCTTAAAAGAAAGAAATAAATTTCTAGCTAGTCGTGAGCGATATCAACTTTAATTAAAATTTCCAGTGTAAAGATTGAACGTGCATATTCGACGGAGCAAATAAGCAGTGCAGAATATTAAATATCATTTTACGAATATTTGCTTTTAAGTGGTGTAGTTCAAATGTTGCGTTGCGTTTCACTCATAAATATTTATCTACTGAGTCAAACGATATGCGGGTAATATACATCTATTTCGTAAATTTATTTTGGATTATATATATATATATATATATATATATATATATATATATATATATATAAAATATGTGTTCCTTTTCAATAAGGAAGGAAGGAGCTTTCTATCAAATGTCAATGACTGAAAAATGTGAACAGCTGTGCTGAACCCTATTTTCTTATATAAGCAACAGATGGAGTTTATTATATTTCTGAAGTTGACAGTTTTTATAAGTTTGAACTTTTTGTATACTTTCCTTTAACCTTTATCAGTTCAGTTCTATACATTAATCAAAAAGTTTATATAATTAAATGTCTTTTATTAATTGTAACGTAAAGAGAGATTAAAATATCTATAAGCTCATACGAATGTTTAAAATACAAATTATTCATATCCTAAAATGTAATATAAAATCTATTTGTTTTAATTAACTGTCTTGCGTATTGCACCTACTGTGTAAATTATACATTTTTAAACCGTAATTAAAATTGCGTGTTAAGTTTAATGAAACTCGTAATTAAAAGATCGTCCTCCCTATTCGCTTGTTTTATCTTCTAATTTAAAGAAGCGATATTTGAACTCTCCAAGTTGTAGCCAGTCCCAGTAGGTTGTGAATAAAAGAACGCCGACGCATTTATCTTGAACGCGATGTTGGTGAATTGTAAACCGCAGATTTTTTTCTCGTTGAGCAAACAAAAGTTTTGCTTACGCTGTCACCGCCTTCTTGTAATTGAAAATTTCATTAGATATTTAAGCTGGATTTATAGTTTGCATAGAGCACAGGAATAATTTAACATAGAATAACCTAAAATTTTGGTCATATAGATATAAATGTACTTCAATTTATACTTATTTAAAATTAAAAGCAATTAATTTCTTTTTATTTGCCGAGTAAATAGAGCAAGTAAAATGTTTTGTTTGTTTTGGTTTTTCGATTTTTGTTTAATTGTTGGTATTTGTTATTGTTTCGCATCAGACTTTCTTCGGTTAATTTTTATTGTGGCTGCTGATATTCTACACTTTATTTATATTTATACGATTTTCATGAGTGGTTAGTTAGTTTATTTATTCATGCTTTTCAGCCTAGAATCTACAAAAATACCATTACTGTTATACGAGCATTTATATTATATGAGTGAATAAAAAGCTATAATCGTCCCAATTCACTAACAAAGTTGTTATGTATCAACTTATTAATGGTGATAAAATCGCATCAAAACTTCAAGGTTAATGGGGGGTATTGCATTTTAACTGTCGATTGATAATTTTTGTCACAATTAGCAAGTTGTTACGGTAGCAACTTTTTAGATAAGAAGATCCAATACGCGTTTCCATTATTCAAAACTTTTGCTCATCTAGTATTTGCTTGTTCCTTGGACATTTAGTAAATAAAGGAAGAGGGTCCATAAGGTAGGTTTTAGGCTCAATTAGAAATACAATAAAAATGCATGAAATTAGGCCCAGACAAACAAAACTAAATTGATTTAGCCCAAACAAACACATTGGTCGACTTTATTCAAATTTTGCATCACATTTAAATAAGTTTCATTCTATTTAATAGAAATTTTGCTTCAAATTGTGATCGTAGCGTGAACTATATAGCGTATGATTTTCCTTAATTAAAATAATTTACGTGTTAGTGTTACAGTAATAATTGCCTTCGACTGTTCAATTCTTATGTCAAGAACAGATACAACAATTTACGATCTATTTCCCGCGACATAAACCAGCTAACATTACCTCCCAGTATCCAAAAGGAACATTTACATCTATTCCACCACTTAGGCGGAAATACGTCTGCTTGGTGCTTGCCCTCGTATCTTCTTCATTCTTCTCTCCATGATCTTCCCTCTCTTTTTTCTCTCTCCTGAATGGCGTTTCAATTTCCAAACCTTTGACACGTTTATTTACATAAATCTTCGATATGTATGCCGTTTAAAATCCTAACAATTCGACAGCGCGAACAGGAGAGCTCGAAGAGTTCGCCTTCTATCGCATACATCATCATAGGCAAGCGTTATATTTGCGTGAAAATATCTCAAAGCAAATTCTGAATATCGCCTTGATCGCTCTGATCCTGGGATGAATATTGTGTACTTGGCTTTTCCGGGTTTCATATGAGATAAGTGTACTTTGAAATGGGATGCTTTTATGGAGAGAATTTGTTCTGTATTTGGAATGTTTGATTTGCCTCGCTACATTGAAAATGAGATTTTTTTTTTTATTTTATTCTTATTTAAGAACACTTTTACTCTGATTTAATACTTCAAATCAAGTATCTACTGGATATAATATGTATTTCTAGTGCACTTATCAACTATTTCTAATCATCAGGCACATGCTTATTTTGGATTTTATTTTATCAATCAATTTGTTGTTACAACTCGTAATTTCTTACTACACTATAGGCTAAGATAAATACTCAGATATTAGGTTCTTACCTGTCAACTGTTCTTCCATTTTAAACATATAATATATAATAGAAAGGTCCATTATGAACATTTGTTTCCATATTTGTGTGCTTGAATTATGTTCTGGCGCGTGTTTGATTCAATTTCACTGGGGTAAATAGCTTCGTGGTAATGCATCGGACTGTGGATCATAAGCTTCTCGATTCGATCCTCACAACTGACGAATGTTCGAAAATTTTCACCACATTACAATATAACCCCTGTGTCTCCTCCATCATTACCATCCTTGAAGGCCGTGAATTCCCGGCTGGTAACCGCACTTCAATCGCAAAATTATGTTATAGTACAAAAATCTACCTTGAGCTGAGTGACCCGCCCAGAAATGGGTAAATGACTTATGATTGTGTAAAATTGGCTTCAGGCTTAAGTTTATTTATCACGTAAAAGGTTTATTAAACTACATTTTATGGCAATAATATTAATTTAATGAATTTATTTTGTTCGTTTATCGATATTCCTTAGAAAGAATAAAAACAACTTATGTAATATATTTAAAAACTGTTTCCCTGCGCAGTATTTCTGTCTAGTTATTTAATTTATTTCAACATCTTAAAATTTTCCTTCTCTTATTATCATATTTGAAATATAATATGAGGAATATAATAAGTAATGTAAATAGGTCTCTTTTTAAAATTCTTTTATACATATTGTTATTAGTGTTTAATTAATCACACTTTAATTATAATTTTCTGTTTCTTATAAAAAATATTTGTGCTTTCACGTTTCTTAACATATATATCACATATGTAGGTATCACTTACTGAAAATTTATAATTGGTTATTGTTGGACCTTTGGTTCTCTGTATCAATAAATAAATAAATATAAAACCTGATGTGTTCTCACAAGACTTTTTTATATATAGGAAACAGTGTTTGAAAGTTTAATAATTTGTTATACTGAATTCATCTTTGATGCAAGAAAAAAAAAATACTGAAACTATGATTAATGAAATATATTATTAAACATATAATTTAGTTTTCCCTAAATAGCGGATACAATAAAATTTCAAATAATTATTTTTCGCATTTTTTTTTTTATATGTATTTGAAATAAATTGAATATATTATTTTGTGTTTCAAGCGTACTTCCACTTTCGGATTTTTTATTTTATTTTAATTCAGTTCTTCTCGTTGTCATGAAACTTTTAATGATGCAGTTATCCATTTACCCATTTAAGTTATTATATATTTACTATTATCAATTAGCCCTATTATTTTATTTCTGTTTGCTAATAAAGTCTAATTTTTTTTATTATTATCAAGAAAATAGATTCAGAGGAAAAAATTGTATTTTCGTGAAAATATTTATTTTTTGCATTATTCCTACACTTTGTTACACCCCAATAATATTGTAAAGTTATAGAAATCGCTATCTAAAATAATATATAAACTTACACTAAAGTAATTGTATATTATGTGTAAATCATTGACTATAAAAATTATCTACTTCATTTTTAGAAATTTTATGGAATAGAAAAAGAAATTTGTTTCTTTTTGGTATTATCTAATTTGATTAAAGTGTATATACAAGGTGTTCCATTTAAGTGCTATATTGTTGCTATCTCGAGAAGTATAAGAGATAAGTTCGTTAAATTAGCAAACAATTTCTAAATTATATGACTATTAAAATGAACAATGGTTTTCAAAATATGGGACCTAACTTTTTTATTTTAAATTAGAACCTACCTTTTTATTAGCACACTTATTAGTCCTACATAATACAAATGAGAGTGCTGTGGCAGAAACAATTGTTGTTGTTAAACTGATCGAACAATAATAGCATAGTAAGTGTAAATGAACTACATTTTTACGTAGTTTTTTTCGTGTCATTTTTACTCTCTCTATTTCTTTGTATGTATTTATAAGAAAATGAAAATAAATAATTGAAAATTGTGTCACCTGAGTCTGCTTTACTGAAACAATTGCTTTTATTGCTAAAGTTGATAGTATATAACAGTACCCTCACAAAGCAATAAAAGCAAACGTAAGCTTCGGATAATATCCATGTTGAGGTTTCGAGCAAATTTTGGCGAGTAAAATACAATCGCGTTCTGTATTATAACGTAGCACGCAGAAAGTTAAAGGGACAATAATTTCCGGAGCACTTTCCCAGTTTCGAGTTTCATCCTGAGCCAGATGTGTCAGTAATTTGGCCGGGAAAGCGAACCAAGAGTTCGTCGTTTTCTCTGGCTGCTGCTGACGACATCGCACGCATGCCTACTTATACATTATGGCATGCGGCTGAATTAGTTAAACTTTTCTAAGTATTTAAGCTCATTACTTCTCAAACGCGCTGTGCAAAATTTCCGTTGAAATAATGAATCTAAAGAAAGTTTGTGTTTGTCGCTCGAAAACAAATTATAATGGAACACTTGCGAACTTTCTGCATTCGCTGTCTGGGATAAACATTTTCAAATGTTACACTTATCTTACCTTCGGCCATTCATTCGCTCCTGTCATTACATTTGCATAAATTTATTATCATTTTCTCCCGTTATTACTCGTATAATGTAATTGTGTATTTAGCGGTACTGTGCATAAATACCCACAATGTGTGTTGTATGTTTCGTGATTATTGAATAACGAAATACCTTTGCATACATAGTTTGCGGAAATAGTTCACTTGCGGTTGTAAACTATGCAGTTTGGTAGACTATGCATTAAGGTAAAGTTGTAATGTCAGATAATATACATGATTCAATACAGCTCTGTGGACGCATCGGATTGTGATATATGAGATCGTTAATTCGATTCCTACTGTACATAAATTTCGGAAAGAGTCATAAAAAACAGAAACTTATACTTATAGCTGCCCTTTCACTAATATCTTTGGTACGCGTAATTTAACGCCTGGTTATAGTGATTTTGGAGTAGAAGTATCAAAATGTAAGAATGAAGTTAATTTAGAACTAGTTACAATGTAAAACTGTATTTAACTTGTTTTAATTTATCTTTAAGAACCAGTTCTTAGCCAGCAATTTTTAAATATAGCTTCACATTGCAACCTGACTATTGAATTTGAACCGTACCTCTCACTCCCTGGGTCTGAAGTAGGGAGTAACTTAGCGTCGCTATAATTTTAATGATTCTACTTCAATCATTAGTTTTAACTTTTTGCCTTACCTACTACTTTTACTCTATCTCTTACCTTACTTCAATATTAATCGTGTTTTAGTGTTCTATTACCGGCCGTCAAATAACAATCAGTACACAACTTACAAAATGTTATGCTCAGATTATTAAGCAATAAAATTCCATAATTATTCTGAACAAGATCCGGAAGATATCTACAATAGTATTAGTATTAGGAATGTTACCATCAGCAAGTCAATGAGAACGTCTCCCTGGAATAGCTCAATGTTTCGCGAGTGTGATAAGAACAACAAGACAAGCCTGCTTAAAGTTTAAAATATTCGGCACGCATCGTCGGCCGATGCTCGTTGGGGTGGCTCCGGTGTTATGCTCACTTAACACTCCGAGCTCCGTGGCGGAGAGGGGAAGGAAGAGAATATCGATGTGAAGATGTTGATGAGAGAGGTGTCAATGACCTTGACCTAGCGATTAGTATTAGAATACTGAATACAATTTTTTCTCTTCGAATAAAATGATGTATTATTCATTTGTCACATAAATGTAAATACATGGAATGTTTCGTAATTTGTGCCGTTATTATGATACGATGATTCTGTATTCAACTTAAAATACAACAAATTTACCTTTGGCATAGCATACGAATGCAACAATTGTGTAGTGACTGATCTAGATCTTCCATTAATTTTTTTTTAAATAAATTTTGTAAAATTATAAACATATATATTCATTTCATAATGACAATGAAATAATTTTTTGTTGGCTTTGTAATGGGGTGGTTACAAAATAAATGTGGTTTAATATACAGAATGTTCAATATCGCTATTTCGAAATATATGAGCAACTTGGTTGGTTAAATTAGCAAACAATTCTGTTTTTACAAGGCTAGTAAATAAGTATTTTTTCTTCCAGTGTTTAAGGTAGAACTTTTTAGTTTTAAACGAGAATCTTATTTTAATTATTTATTTGTTCCAATCCGTACATGAAAAGAGTCGTATATAGTCTAACAAAGTACTAAAATATACTATTACTAATTAATATTAAATAAACTTGTACCGCGAATGTCAATGTTAAGCTTCCGTTACTTGCACACATGGACTCTTAGAAGAAAGAAAGAAATTTCTAACTCGTCGTGTGCAATATCATCTTTAATTAAAGTTTCCAGTTTAAAGGTTGAACGTGCATATTCGATGGAGCAAATACGCAGAGGAGAATATTAAATATCCATTTACGAATATTTGCTTTTGAGTGTTCTGGTTCAAATGTTGCGTTGCCTTTTTACTCACAAATATTTATCTGCTGGGTCAAACGGATGCGGATAATATACATCTCTTTTTCCTAAATTTATTTTGGACATTATATATACAGGGTGTTAATTAAAAAATGAGCCATAGGCGTTTAACATGTAAAATCAGTTTTTCCTTGCGCAAAAGTCTCCATATTATTTTAGGCAAAAAAGCTTCAAATAAAACTTTTAAAGAATTTAATTCTGCATCTGAGCTAATTAACAGATTTTATTTGTGACATTTTATAACCGAGAAAAACTATTTTAAAGTTATTGGAAAATTGTTTATTTATAGTGTTAGCCTTGGAACTCAAACAAAATTGCAAACAATTGTATGACATTTTAACTGTCAGAGAAAGGTTATATTTTTCAGTTTCACCGCAATAACACATATTTTTTGTATAATGGAAAATTTTGCTCACGAAGAAAAGTTACAAATTATAAAATGGTTTTATTCGGGACAAAGCTTGAGGAAAATTCGAGATTTAATAAGTGTAGCCTGGCCACACCGTCGAATACCGAGCAAATCTACAATAAAGAGATTTTTCTTCAAACGTCATAAAAGTACGTTGTTGTGTATTTGTATTCAACAAGCAAAAGTTCAATATTGTCGCCGCCGGCGTAAAAGTGTTTCCTTGGCAACACATTTACTCCGGGGGCGGACAAAGTAAAATATCATGCAAAATAGTAAGGTTGTAATTCAATAATTTGACAGTTAAGAATAAAACAAATAAACAAAAATAACATATTCTGTGGCAACTAGAAATACTGGATACGGTAGAATATTTGTTGAAGTTTTGGGCATTTTTTAATGTTTTAATGTCTATTTTCTATGTTTGAAGAAAAAATAGCATGTGTTATTCGGAGTAAATGTGACTTTGTATGCTTTGTATGTTTTCTTCCATACTTCCAAACTTTGTATAAGCATATTTAAATAAAAATGATACATTTTTAATTATGAATTTTTCTCAAATATTTTGTATTATTTGGTCATTACATGTGAATATCATTGAATTCAGAAAAAAATACTGAATCGAAAAGCAAATTAAAAAATAGGTTCCCATTTAAAATAAGAAAGTTGCACCCCGAATTTTGAGAACCACTGGTCTAAAAAAATTCTTGTTTCTCTCAATTTAATTGTCTTATAATCTAGAAATTGTTTACTAATTTAACCGACCTCGTAGCTCTTATAGTTCTCGAGATATCAATGGTGGCACACTTAAATTGAACATATATATATATATATATATATATATATATATATACCGTGTGTCCCACGTAAAGGTTGGCATAGGCAAATAACATGTAAAATCAGTTTTTTGTAAATAAAAAGTGTCCGGCAAAAAATTATGCATCCAAATTTTATATCACAATACTGCCAATTTCCCTACATCTTATTTAATACAGATTACTTTATTTTGATATAGCAATTTAATTTTCCGCCTACTCTTTTTATTGCTACTGACGTATAGTGCTTGCAATTTGTTTTAAATATTTTAATCTGTCACTGTCATCAAGAATACATTAAATGTCGAGAACCGTGTAAATATTATTAGAATGTATTATGGGGGCGCAGTGCAAGACAAATATCTGAATACACCACAGGAATGAAAGCTGAATGGTTTCCATCGCCAGAAATTGACAGTGACAGATTAAAATATTTAAAACAAATTGCAGGAACTATACGTCAGTTGCAATAAAAAGAGTAGGCGAAAATTAGGAATTATTATTATTAATTTCATTAAATTGCGGTATCAAAATAAAGTAATCTGTATTAAATAAGATGTAGGGATATTGGCAGTATTGTGATATAAAATTTGGATGCATAATTTTTTGCCGGACATTTTTTATTTACAAAAAACTGATTTTACATGTTAACTGCCTATGCCAACATTTACGTGGGACACACGGTATATATATATATATATAATATATTATAATTATTTGGGAACTTTTGCGCACGGAAAAACTGATTTCCCATGTTAAACGCCTATGGCCCGCTTTTTGATTTACAGCCTGTATATATATATATATATATATATATATATATATATATATATATATATATATATATATATAGGCTGGTCCATCAGTCTGTATTTTTTATTTTATTCGATTATTATAAATATTACCGAAATTTTTTTCAGACAAAGTTTATTGTACATTAAAATGCCCATGTATCTGCAGTGTAAGTTTTTCTACCGGGTGTTCCATTTTTTCAGAATAATATGAAACTTTATGATTTTAAATAGAACACTCTATATATTTTTGCAAAATTTGAAAGACCATTTGCTTCTCTTTAAAATAGTTCTTATTCATTTCAGTCCTAAAATAATCAGTACAGAAACTATTCACGTTTTTATTTATGAAGAATCACACACAGGAAGTATGCCATGAAATTAAAAACAATAAATAAATTTAACAAAAAGGTTCGAATTGAACATGAATTCAATAAACTAAATAAAATATAACAAAGAAAAAATTGTTAAACGGAGTGAAAATAGTAAATAATAATTATTAAAGATCTGGCAGCAGCAAATCTGATTGTTTAAACATTCACACAATTATATTATGGCATTTTTTCTGTGTGATTATTGAATTATAAAAACGTGAATAGTTTCTGTACTGATCACTTGAGTACTATAGTGAATAAGAACTTATTTAAAGAGAAACATAAGATATTTAAAATTTTGTAAAAATATATAGAGTGTTCCGTTTAAAAATACTACGTTACATACTATTGCGCGAAAATGGAGCACCCGGTAAAAAACTTATTGTGCAGATACATGGGCATTTTAACGTAAAATTAACTTTGTCTGAAAAAAATGTCGGTAATATTTATAATAATCGCATAAAATTAAAAATACAGACCGATGAACCAACCTGTATATAAAAGCTAAAGATATACTCATATTAGAAAATAAAATTGTTATAATGCCAACTGCATATTTCTTAATATATTTATCATCAAATATGAAATATTTACGAGATTAAATTCAGAAGAATATATTCATTTGATTAATATTACTTACGGAGTTCAATTAAAAATGTAATATATTTTTGTTTTATAAAATGTTTGTTTTCCAGTCATATTTAATCAAAATGTATATACATATTAAATTTTAATATCATTGAGCATTTTAACCGTGCTGTTCCTACTCGAGTTTGTATATAAAATCTATTTAAATTCCGAAGCTAATTATAAGAAAAGCTTAATACCAAAATAAACATCAAAATTTCTCCACTGTCTTTATTTTCTTTATCTCTCGCTTCGTAATAAACAAGGAAACTGTCGTCTTCACCTGGTGGGTATGCAAATCATGGGCTCGACGCAACCGATGCGCCAACGCCCGAGTTAAGTAAACGAAGTCAAGTCACAGTAAAGTGTCGCTCCCCGTTCACTGATAAATGGTTTCATTAAAAATAAGTAGTGAGCATCTTTCCACAACTCTGCGCCTGTTACCAGGCACGAGAACTTAACGATTTATGAGATCATTCGATTAAAACTGCATGTTAGTGTTACGAGGAATTTTACATAATTTGCTGAATTTAAAATACAAACAGTTTACAAACATTGGTGACCGGCTAAGGATGACTAACCCATTAAATACTATATTTATTAAATAATAGGTACTAAATACTCGTAAGTGTATTTATCTAGAATTGGTATCGTTAACTGTTTCATTCGGAGAAATAGATTATTAAAGTAAATAAAATATGTACGCCGCAATGAGCAAATAAATACGTAACGACATTTATGTAAATTATAACACAGCTCATGCATAAACAAACAACATAATTATGATAATGGGTAGAAAACTTTGATTTTATTATCTATACATATTCATTAGTAAATTCCGGAATGTACTTGAAACATTTCCACTAGACAAATTGTATTTTTAACTTTAGATCATTAGGTTAAATAGCATCGTATTATTAAGTTATAAAAGTAAAATTAAACTCAACCAATTAATTAATTTATATGCGAATATACAAGTATTTAAGCATGAAGGTTTTGTGTTCCTGTGTAGTTCCGTTTACTGTAGAGTTGAGAAAAACAGATGTTGTAGGGAAAAGAATTACAGGTCAAAATGTTATACTGGTGGTGAAACCGCAAAGATGAGAATGGAAACAAAAATGTTTGTTCTTTACAGGTGTTCAGGATGAAAATATGCGACCGGGAAAAATATGGTGAATTGTGTGATGAACTGACAGAGTGATGACTGTGCAGGCGATGGCCGGGGAGGGCCGTGAGCGAGCGCCTGCGCCCCTGGAGGCCGCTATGTCCTAGTCCCACCGCTCACGCTCACCTCACATTATCGCCACCGCCGCAATGGTTCCGTGCAACGAAGTAGCTGATCATTTCGTTTTCTTCCATCTCACACATATCGTTTCAAATGTGCTTTCATTAACAGACAAGTGACATATCATGACGCAGAGAAAAATGTTCTATTCATTGTTGACGCTTTCAGAGGTTTATTAATAGAAAAATGTGATGTGCGCGACTTGTGTGTAAGTGTTAGCAGGACCGAGAGACACGCCATGGATCCCGTTAAGAACAGCCAGACGTCTCTGGCGCCGAGCCTAGGCTTGGCGAACTCGCCGAACTATGACGCTAACATGGACTACGTGATCCAGGACTACATGGAACGTCTAGGTACACGTCTCAACATTCTCGAGACCGAACTGAAATATGCGTGGCGCGCACTCGATCTACTCTCGCAGGAGTACATTAAAATGTGGGAACGTCTGGAGAAACTAGAAGGTTTATTGTACGAGCAACAAAGTGTCATCTCCCAACTCCTGGACTTTTATACTTCCGGTGGTAGAGATGCCGCGTCGGGCTTGTCCATTACCGAGGATGGCTTGCGTACATCCATTGACAACAGGCTGGGCCAGTTGGAAGTGATTAGGGAAATTTTAGGTAATGGCACCGTCGAGGAAGGGTTAGAGGAGGGTATAGATGTAACGAGATCTGCGACTGCTGCAGCGTCCATGATCACCACCCTACAGCTGGAGATGGGCATGGATGAGATGCACGTACCTGATGAGGCGTTCTACAGGAGCCTCAACCAAGCCTACCGTGAAGACTTAGTTTGTGGAGAAGTGTCTTCCCGTCCGCCATCCCAGCTCGGCATGATCTGGGAGGAAGCCGAGGACGGCGATGATAATGGCATGAAGAAGGATGAAATCAAAGAGCTGGAAGCTGCAGCAATGTCTGACGAAACGCAAGAAGTGTTCAGTGCGTTGGACTACAAGGACTATCGCGGCAACTCGCCCTGCGTTAGTGAGCAGGACCTAGCACAGCTCTCGCGCATCAGCTCCATCGATCATATGGCGTTGGAAAAATTACACGAGTTAGATAGATTAACGTCCAAGCTTCAGCAAGACTCGTTGAATTTAAAAGAACTGCAGAGCAGGTTACAAGAAAATTCCAGTGAGATCGAAGCCAAAGCATTAGCGGAAGATACGAGCATAATCGATGAGCAGTTGAAACAGATGTACGCAGACCCCGACAACTGGAGCTTTTCAAGTGCTCCCCGGGGACTTGAGGAACTAATTCTCCTGTCCAATGTTAATGTGCCGACGTCCCTGTCCAACTCAACACTTTCCAAGCGATCGAATTCTCGCTTATCGATAGCAGATAGTTGTGCGGGAACGGATATAGAAGTAGCGGAGACTTTAGCAGCGGGTTTTCGCACGCCGACGTCACCGAGACGTAGGCATCATACAGAGATTACGACGTGCAGTGCGCCCTATACCACAGTCACTGGTCGTCTCGCGTATAGCGCTGCCGTTTTAAACGCTGAAGTGAACGAATCATCCGCTAATAAAAGTGGTAAAAGTCATACTCCTAAAAATGCGTTTGAAATGGATTCTTACAGTGGCAATTATTCGAGTAATGCGGAATTGAACCAGTTAATGGCTGCAACATATGATTCAATGCCCTGTGCGTCACCCGCCCTTTACAACGTGGAGGCGACGGCAAAGTCTCCCACGCCGTCCGCGTGCAGCGTACGGACGCGAAAAGACGGCTACATTGGTGTGAATGGACCCGAGGTGACCGAGATGCCCTCCAGTCCATCCCAGTCACCATCGCCACCGCCGCCTGCGCCACAGGACCACTGCGAGACCTTCCTCATGCCTGAGAGTAGTATAATTCCGGGCCCTCAGAGGGGCCCGAGTCCAGTCTTCCTCGGTGCGCCCGCACCTCAGTCAACGTCAATTAGTAGTCAAGAGCAATCTCAGCATGGCAGGTTGAGTCCCAGGACGCCGCATTCTCCTAAGTCGCCTAGAACCTCGCCCAAACACAAGTCCAACTCGTCCAACATCGTGGCAGCAAAGTCCGACTCGGGGCTGTCGTCGATGAGTGGCTGGTCGAGTCTAGAGAAGTCACCGGGTTCACCCAAGAACGGCATGGCGAACCAAAAAGCACAACAAGCAGCCTATATGAACGATATACACGCAGCAAAGAATCAGCAACATATGCTTGGCAGGCCTATTTCCCCCATGCCTCCCCAACAAGTGCACCCTACTCCTGTGTTTCCAATTGACACGAGACCTTTTATTGAATCAGACGTCGATTCATTCGTCCGTGGTCCTCTACAAGTTCCTGTTTGTAACGCGATACTTCCAGGTGGCCACCATCTCTCTGCTTTCACTACCGTAAAATCCCCTTGTAGTCTTCAATCTTCTGAAGGCTATGGTAACTTTGTTCCTGCTCCCGCGCCTGCTTCGGACATCAACGTGAGTCCGAGAAGACGTACAAAGCAGCAACACGAACCCAAACAGCAGCAACAACAACAACAACAACAACAGCAACAGCAGCAGCAGCCGAGAGAATACGCGTATCGATACGAGCAACCACCTGCGATTTATTCAGTAGCAGGCAGTAACCGTCAAGAAGCGTATACTTCGGTGTACACAAGTAACTCTGCAGATTACATTCCGCAAACTATAAATTATCCGGATTTAATAGAGCCTTACGAAAACAACGAAATGCACAACGCACCCCCCTCACCGCGGTACCCGCCTGAGCCGGAATACCACGCGCATACAACGATACACGGCACGACGCCCACGATCACGGCCGTGCAGACCAGCGGCAAAAAAACGCTCACTAGGGCGTTCTCCACCAGCTCCACAACGAGCGATGGACTCGCCAATCACGAAGGCTACAAGACAGCCATGTACAGAACTATGTTCCCGACAGGGAACATCACAGACGCTTTATCATATTACCCCACGTCTACTCGCTATGAGTCCGCTGTGTCTAACTTACCGCGGGGGGATTACAATGATCCTGCCACGTGGTTAAATTGTCCAACAGAAGTACCGAAATATCAAGAAGTTGAAGGAGCAGAAGGCGGCTATAATTCTGCTCAGTATATTGACCCTCGACGGTACCATCAACAAGAAATGCAGAAGCAGTTCCAAAATCAGCCAATCTACCAGAATCAACAACAGATTCAGATGCAGCAAATGCAACAGATGCAGCAGATGCAAAACTCGCAATCATTCCAGCATATGGAAGGTCCACCCAGGGATGATCAAATGTCCCGATCATGGAACCAGAGACCTGATATACCGTACTTAGAATTAGATTTACGAAATAGAAATGTTCCTGAATATATTATTCAGCAGCAACAACAAAGACCAGATCAGTTTTATGATCCAAGTGGAGTAATTGTTTCCCAATCTGGATACCTTTCAATCTCATCAGAATTAAAAGGAGAAGGGAAGATTGAAGAAAAAAGTAGCAAGAAAATGAAACGTGGAAATACGTTAAAATCCGCAATGAGCTCAATGAGTCATTGGTTACCTGACTTACATTTAACAAAACGACATCGATCACATTCCCTACCTACTGGAGTTCAAAGAGAAGATTTAGACGACAGTTCAAGTAGCAGAAGTGGAAGTTCTAAAGGAAAATTCTCAGTTGGTGCATTACGAAAGAAGAAGAAAAATGCGCTGGTGTCTACCGTTTCTGGAATAATTCAGAAAGCAAAACGAAGAAGCGGTCATCATCATCAGCACACAATATCGCTTTCAGATCCTGAACAATCTGAAAATGAGTGGTCAACCAGTGGAAGAGTCAGTGCACCTTTATCAGAAGACGACAGAAGTGAAGACAGTGTTTTCTCTGACACTCCTCCAGAAAATTTATTTGCTAAAGTAACATCAAGTAAGCCAAAATCAAGAAAAGCAAGTATGCAAGAAAATAACCAACATGCGATGTATGAGTACCAACAACAGCAGCAGCAGCAACAATATCCACCACAACCACAACAATATCCGCCGCAACCGCAACAATATCCGTCGCAACCGCAACAATATCCGCCACAACCGCACCAAATCCTACCGCAGCCGCCTCAATTTCCACCACAACCACAACAATACCCCCCACAACCGCCACAATTTCCACCACAGCCAACTCAGTTCCCTCCACCGCCACCGCAGCAAGCGCTCCAACAGTCTGTCTCCCCAGGACAACAAAGTCAATTACTCCCTGTTTCTGAAAACGGCTCAAAATCAGAACAAGACACCGACCTGTCTGATAATATGCCAGGTGATGAAGAAGTTTCTGGGCGAAGTACAGGCAGCGCATCAAGTGCACTGTTTGCCACCGTCGGAGAGATCAAACGCAACTCTGCTCCGTCAGAAAAAAGCGACGATTCAGCCACGAGCGAAACTAGCAGAACCTTTCCTCCGGTTGCTCTAGGTGGAGCCTCCATGGAGTTCGCTGTGTCAAGAGCGTTAGGAAAGTATCGCCAGCGGCAGTCTTCAACCGTATCTGATGATCAGACGGCTCCCGAAGACAATACGCAGAAGCCAGAGAATATTGTAGAATATGATGAAGTCGCTGAAGCTAAAGAAGCAATAGAGGAACCAAAACTACCTGTCATTCCAAACGGACAAACCAATGAGATTAACAATAAAATTGTCCATAGTCATAGTGAAGAACATCCTGTATCTGAGGGAAGTCCTTCTACTGCTAGTCTGAAGGGGCATGTCAGTAGATTTTTACCACGTCACCAGCAAAGTCTAGAAATACCTGGAAGAGATGATGATGATGTCAGAAGCACTCATTCCTGGCGAAGTGGCTCTAGAGTATCTTCACGTAGACAAAGTACTGAAGACAGCATAGATAGTGAAGATGAATGGTACTGCTACGAACTGAGAAAACTAGAAGAAATGGAAAGACAGTCACAACTTGAAGCTGAAATAGAAGAAATTTTAGAAGAAGAACCAGAAATTGAAGAACAATCTTTTGAACCAGATGAAGATGTCAAGGAACGAATGTCTTTCGTTTTAAGAGAATTAAGAATGAAAGCTAAAACTATGGAAGGAGTATTAACTGAAGAAGAAAACAAGAAACATGTCGTAGCCTCAGCAAAACGCCGAGAAAAAGAAAAAATGCGCTATAGAGATGAAAACGACCCAGCTGTAATATTCGAAAAGATATCCGAATACCACGCCTGGAAGGACATGTCACCTACTGAAGAACCTCCACCTCCAATCAAATTAGAAATCCGAGACGATGGCGGCTCATCTGGAGAGACTTCTGGACCAGACAGTCCAGGAAACCAAAGTATGGATGAATTCGACGAGGCTGAAATAGCAATCGAAGAACAAGAACGGTCCAGAAGAAGTTCTGGAAGAGAGGGATCTATGAGCGTCCAATCCAGTGAAGTCTCCGTACCTGTATCTGAAAGATGGGATAGTGAAGAAACTGCTACTATTCGTTCTGGCTCAACTGAAACTGCCACAACTGCAACGTTGCCAGCTCTACCCAAAATTAAAATCGACAATAGCAGTTGTGCATCAGCTGTTAAAGAAGATATAGGAAAAGATGCTGGTGGACCTCTAGGTAGCAAATGGAAACTGTTGAAAGCTTTAAAAGAAAGGAAAGCTGAGGAGAAAAGCAATCAAGAAAAGGAACCCGTAGCAAGTACAGAAAAAGAGAAAGTAAGTAGTAGCAGCATGATGTCTATGATGCAAAAGTTTTACGAAATTCACGTGAAAACCTAAGCGTCTGTCGCTAAGCAATTAGTTTCACCTGCAGTCAATATAGATGTGGTTTGACTCTGCACTGTTGCCGGCCGTAATTATAATCGAAGCCTATGTTACTCAAAATAATCCAAAAATACTAAAAAAAATCTTTATTGATAATGTTAAGCTCTAGTTGTACCAATACCATTCCAACTACATGTATTATTGAAGTGCAGTTACATACTTTGTATACCCAATTACGCTTCTCTGTTAGACTCAATCAAGACCATTCCTAACTGATGAACTGACTAGCGTTAAATCCAAAACCAACTAGATAATATTTACCGAGACACAGAGTATTACTTGCACAAGCCTATAATTAAATTTACATGTGTTTTGTAATTTGTTACTTTGCTAAAACAGATGATATATTTAAACGTCATTATTAGTAATTATGATGTCAATTAAATGATATACGATAACCCCTTTCAATGTTACAATAATACTACATCCAGTTCAATTTTCATAAGGGTTTGCTGCATGTCCGAATATTAAACGGACTCTACTCATTGTTGGACGTTCATAATATAACGTCCATATTTTAGCTAAAGCCGGACTTATTTTGTCCGCATTGTTTTAGATTATTTTAAAACTGAATATCAGAGAATATCTATAAAATTATAAATAAATTTTGTTTTATTACAGCCAAACAATAAAAGTTTTCTTCGCTCTTTAATAAGTTCCTCTAGTGGTTTTTTTTTTTATATAGAGAAATGTTTCATGTACAAAAATTTAATCAGAAATATTATTAGCTGTAACTGTTGTTTTCCGAAAGGCAAACGAGTATTACAAAATACTACTCCTAAAAGATACCACTGACGATCAAATTTACAATTTCTAATTTTTCCAGATTTCTGATCTAATCTTTGCTTAGATAAATAAAATAAATAAATATATCATCACGCCTTTTACCCATTACGGGTGTGGCACTCTGCTAACGCAGATCTCGGTAATTGATATATTTTTTCGTATGAAGTGCGGTTACCAGCCGTCAAATCATAGCCCCCAAGGATGTTAGTGGAGGAGGAACCACAGGGGTAAATTTAAATTTGTAACTGTCGGCAGTGGGATTCGAACTGAGGATCTCACGATCCACAGTCCGACACGTTACCTCGGAGCTATTTACCCCATAAGATAAAGTAACAATTAATTACATACGGTCCAATATTTCAGCACATATATGCATCATCTATATATAGAAATCCAAATCAGTAGGCAGTACAAGGCAGGTCTGCGGAGGCCGCTAGATTGCTTTTATATTTTTCGTTCAAAATATGTTTACATAAATTACAACTTATACAAATTTAAACAAAGCGAAAATCAAGAAAAATGTTTTATGTTTCGTAAATTATTGCTAAATAAAATTTACGATAATATTTTGTGTTTTAATACTGTATTTCAATTTGAAATATTCAATTTGAATTTGTACAATTAGACGTTAACGTCATGTGTTATGAGGGGCGGAGTTGATGGACATTCATGCAAGGGACGCATATCGGTCTGTGCATCTATAATAGTGAGCAGCGATTTGTTTTGAGATTTTGTTTTTAGAGTGAACATATATCTATACGTAAATCTGATCGTTTGTGGCAACTTTCAGAGATTACTAACGAAAATATTTTTATTGTCATTATTTATAACTTTGCAATTCTTAAAATAATTCTATCCCGAAATTATATTATATTATATAGTGGATAAAAAATGTCCGGCTTTCGAATTGTAAAAAATGGCAACCCTACTCTCATATCATGTGCTGTTATACTACAATGTACCTCGTTTCTCAACTGCACTTGTTTTGTGTGACATCTACTTGTAACCCTTATAGGATATATAAATGTAACATGTGTGTCATTTTGCTTTACTTTTGTCGATAAGGAAGTGAAGAAGACAGGTACAGTAGTCGCCTAATCTTAGCAATTAGTTAGCAGATATTTAAACAGTAAGTAGGTTCGCAGCGTCCAATCATTTTTCAATTGTGCGGTTTTTCACGTTATATGTGTTTTTTGAACCGGCGTTAGTCAAGCTTATCCAATAAATAACCAATATACCGTAATATTGCAATAATTTTGTATCTAATATTGACTCAATTGAAATATTTTTCTGCTTTTGCTGAAGGATATAGAGGTAAGATTCTAATTTTTAATCTGCAATAACAAAATCAAATAAATTTTTTTATACATATTTACATTGTCATATCATTTCACTGAAATCATATCACAGGTCATAGAGTATTTAATATATCCATAGTTTATTTATAAAAATATTTACGTACATAATATAAAATTAAATAACTTGAATCCGGTATACGGTATATGTGGAACCAGCCAAGTATGTTTGATTGATTTTTATTTGTGGAAACATTCATCATTAAGGCATCAACGGAATTTATTTTTCCTATTTTACATCTATAACATTTTAAAGTTTAGTGAATGCTGAAATATCAAATGTCAAACTCATTTTTACTTTGGATAAGTTAACAATTTCAAATTTAACCAATTGAATTTTCAAACATCACATCGTTGACGAACTCTTTAAAGGGAAACCCGGGCGAAATAGTAGATGCGTTTGAGACAGTTAAAGTTTGCAGGGCTAGATTTTGAACACTTCGATCGATTTCGTACTTGTAAATATACAATATTTGTTACCCGTTAGAAACACTAGTTTCAGAGATATTTTATACGCATTTTTACAAGGATAACACTTTATATAATAAATAGGGTTAGTTCTTTTTATATTTCCATAAGTTTTGCGTAAGTCACAATAAAATAATTGTAATACAATTGTTTATTATAATATAAATATCTAAATAATAGGAGCAACATAAAATGTAATTGTTAAAAACTATATTTACATTCAGTGGCGTATTTAGGAGGGGGGGGAGGTTGGGGGTTCAAACCCTCCGAACATTGATAAAACTATATAGTCCTATTATTTATAAAATAAAATAATTACTTTTTTAATTTTAAATAAATAAAATTTGCTGTAAAGGATTACAAATATGTAATGAAATATCCCAATATTTTCAATTATTTTATTATTTTGGCAACATTACTAAACGTTCGTTTTCTACTTTGCGTCGATTAAAATCTTATTTACGAAATGTCCGAAAAACCGCTTAAGTGGTTTGGTTTTACTAAATATAAATAGAAACTTAACACTATTAACGGACGAAATACTTGACGAATTGGCAAAAAGGAAACGACGTATTATTTTAATGTTATAATAATATATGTTTATTATTTTTAAGAATATTATTTTTAGTTTGTTATTACTATTATATTTATATTTTTTTTTTTCATTATTGGAGATTTGACATGATTCTATATTTTAGTTTAAAATATATGTGTACGAGTATGTTCATTTTTAATATTTTTAAAAAATAAGTCAATGCGTAACCCCCTCCATGATTGATTCCTGGATACGCCACTGTTTACATGATGTACCATTTCTTATATTTCTTTTTTGAACGGTAAAATTTCGCTGTACTTAGTTGGGTCGACTTGACGTGCAATCCTGTCTGGGACCCATCAGTTTGTCGAGGCTTATGAACATTCAAATTGATATTATCAGTCAAATTTTAAATTTGACTCTCCTCGAAGTGTCTTATTGTTCATTTTTAGTTTCAAAATCATAATTTTAAGTTAACGTTGCGTTTTTAAAACTATTTTTATTTTTTTACACTTAATTAATATTTTCTAAATATTACATTTATTTGACGGCTATATCATCATATTTTTTTATATTATATTAAATTTTGTTGCTAATATTACAAAATTTTTGTTTTTATAATTGTTTTTTATACTATTTGCAAAATGATTCAGGTAATGAATTCAAATACGAATTATTATTTTTTTATTCTATGTATAAATGGGATAATAAGTATTAATTATATATTTATCATATTAAAAATAAATAATTGATAATTTGGCCAAAACATCATTGTAAAATTAATAAAGCTTAAAATTGACCGGGAATTGTATTTATTTTTTACACTTTTATATTAGTTTAAATTTAAATTTCGGAATTATAATTTATTTACTATTTTGCCGGGAAGATATGCTTGTTGGAACCACATAGCTGCTATACTGGCATAAACGTAACGCATAGCGTTGTTATTTTAATCACATAAGGAAGTCAACGTTAGTGGTCATTTGTCACAAATTTCTGATCAATAACTAAATATATCGAATGAAAATTATACATATTTGTTATTTTTACAATCTAGTACATAGGTAACCTTAATATTTATAAATATTTAACTTTTAATATCATATTTAAAAAATATATTTTAACCTAGTATTAAGTTGTTAAACTTCAAGTATATATTAACTGATTTTATGAACATGTATTTTCAAATAACCAGTGTTAAATTTAAATGAAATGCTTACGTTTAATCAAATATTATTGTTAGCGCGTAGTTCCTATAAATATACATGAGTTGATAGTTTCTAACTCCGAAATCTTCCTTGAACAACATTCTCTTCTGAAATATTAGGCCTAAATAAACTAACGCCGGTTCGTTCAAGCCGTGTTCCTACACAAATAAGAATTATCACATTTGAATATGCACTAAACACGGTTGTATATCTTCCACACAAATGTATAGCTAAGAATGAATATTCAAATTTGATAAACAAAATAGCGGTCACAGTATTTTAACATTGATGCTCTTGTGTTTAGATCTGCAATTGTATTCATCCCAGTATTGTTACTGTTAGCAGCTTTAAGTAGTGGATAATAAAACATTGTACGAAAATTATGTATATTCATATTGTCACACTTTTGTTCATTTTGATTTGTGGTTTAAATATAAACTGTTATTGTCTTTAGTTTGGAAAACGGGCCCTTTTGGGCTCGTATTTGTTGGATTTCTATTTATGTTTTTTGTTTTATTTTTTTTTTCAGAACGGCGGTGGTATGGGCGGAGATTCTGCTGGGAGAGCCAATGGGTGAGTTATATTTTTATATTATTGTCAAAATAAGAACCAACATATTCTATAAGTACTATTTATATTAAGAGTTTTTATTTATCAGCGAAGTCATGGATTGGTATCACATTACTAACCCAACGTCAGAAAATAATTAAAATATAAATAAATTTTATTACCAATGATACAGAAAATTATTCGAAAAGTTTCAATTTTGAAAAAAAATCACTCCCAATTTTTATGTTAATAGATGTATAATTATAAAATTTTAATTCATAGGTTGCAAAAGTATACGTACAAACTATATTTCATTTTCAATATATTTCTTATTTTGAAAACTCACTCGATACTTTGATGTAATTCTATCACTTATTGCCTATGAATTTCATAGCGTTTGCTTCACGGAAGTCAGGGTTGCCAATTACACTATACTGGCTCAATTAACTATACTTATCTCGAAATATAAGTACGACTCTTACCTTATAAATTCTTAAAAAAGGATTCTTGCCATAAAAATTTAGAACTATAAAAATATAACATATGAGATTGTTTTTCACTACTAGCCTAGCAACATGCCATTATTGTGTTCGTTTTGAGTCGTGAAAATGTTTTTTTCTATACCGCTTTTGTAGTAATGGTCAATAATTATTTGTGTTCGAGATTTTAGAATGTCAATAAAGAAAATATAGTTCGTAACCCTAAAGTACCAGATTTCACTTAGCAATTCTCGAAAGCCGATTTTAATAACATTTTATTAAAAATGTATAAATAACGAACTAACTAATAATTCTTATTATCAATTGGACAAGACAAACAAAAAGCGATTCACTCAGAAATGGACAAAAATTTAATCATTTGAAAAAGTTATTGCCTTACACTGTATTCACTTAAATAGTATATTGAACAACTAGTGTTATAATGACCTTTTTTGTAATACAAGTATTACAATTAGGTATTGTAACACGAGTTATTCATACTACTTTACTTATTTCACGTTCATAAATTCAATAAAAATAAAAATAAAATTGTACGGCATGTTTAATATACCACTGGGCCCTGTTTCACGAAAGTTACAAGTTACATATTCACAAGTAAATTTTCACAAATATGTGAAAAACAGGAGATACAAGTGTTTCACAAACCAAAGTTACAACACTTGTAATAATTAGTGAATTTTCACAAATTCACAGGTAATATTTTCACAATTCTACACTTGTAATAATATGCGTTTTTACAAGTTACAAGTTTTCACTGGTGAAAATAAACAATAATTTTCACCCGTCTCACGAGGTATGTAATTTTCTTATTCTGGCAAATTAAATTACAATTTCGTGTAAACTTGTGTTGTTTATTAATAAAACTTGGTATGTGGGACTCTTCCTCTGACGATGAGTTATACATACGACATTTAAGATAAGAACAAATTTAGATTTTGTTACCATTTACGAATTCAATGAGATATTTCGAATGTCATTTGTGAATATAGAATTACACATAGGGCACATACTTCGACGTGTAACAAGAAGTGAGGCACTTTCAGAAAGAGTTCAATTATTTGTATGAAGAGCATTATATAGATATGGAGATAACTGTCTGTGGACCTAACTGCAAGTTCTACTTTTTACTTTATTCTCTTGTCTGAGAGAGCCACAAACAAGATGCTAAATCATCTTCCCTTCCTTCTTTCATGACATCATATCATCACATACACTCTTACAAATACAATCTTTAACTGACAATATAAATTTATATGTACCCTAACCTAATTTGTATACTTGTAACTTTTTACAGTTGTAACTATTTTTTACAGACGTTAAAATTTTTCATGAAACACCTATACTTGTGAAATTGTTATTACAAGTACCTGTAAATGTGAAATTGTGAATTTGTAAATTGTAACTTTCGTGAAACAGGGCCCTGGTCACCAAGGGGCTTTAACCGCGGGGCCTATCGGGTCCCAGGCCGCAACCCCGACGCAGGGGCTCCGATTCAATCATTTTACGTAAGCAATGACAGCCCCAAGTTTGATAGACTGTTAATTTTACAAATAATAAATTCCCCAAAAACAGTTGCGAAAATTCTACTTTGTAGCATTGTTTTTGAGAAAAACAGTGTCACAAAATTGCCTTTTTGTATGTACGTGAAATAGGTAAACACTTTTACCTGTTTGAATTTAAAAGAAATTGTCAAGTTTACATTTTCGTTTTTATATAGTTGTATCTGCAAGTAATTTAAAATTACATAATAACATCTTTCTTAACTTAAATGACTTTATTTCTCTTTCATTTCTGAAGATATTGATGTGTTAGTAACAAAACTCACCCTGTTTACTGAACATAATTTTTAAGACATTAATTTTATCTTATCGATAGTAGGTACCTTACCTATATTATATGTCGTCAGTATTTTATTGGTGAGCAGTCCATAAAATTTATTTATTTGAAATTTTACATGTACGACTATATGGTTATTACTTCTTATACTATTCGTATGTTTCATGAAATCCATTTAACAGTTTCTGCTACCGATCACGTAGCACTAATATTTAATATTACTGCATTTGCTGAATACAATTTTATGTGTATTCGCAATAGTTTTCGTTTAGTACAAAAGCAATAATTTACATTAAATTCTCAAGTACTTTAGATAGGTACGCAATCATTATTTACACATTCCACTTATAAAATATGCATGTTATAAACTGAAAAATCGAACACTCAATCCATAAATTTTACCGCGATATAATATTATGATATGACACATTACAGATATCATTGTCCCTTGGGGATACATATTTTCTTATATCGATATTCAAATTTTATGGGGATTAGGTGAAATAATTTTGACATGCTAGAATTAAAAGTATGTATCAAAGGGATATATTATATTCTACAACAAGTAATGGAATGACATATATTCCACGTGAGCAAAAAGTTTGTAGTCTGAGCCGAAGGCGAGGGCTACGATTTGCGAGTGTGGGATATGCCATTCCGTTACATGTAATATACTTTCTATAACAAGATTTTAGAAATTATACAAAAAATATAGACATAAAACTGTTGAAAACGTCAAACTAAAAAATTAAATTAAAACAAACAGACGTAACCATAGTAACTGAATCAAGATGCTTCATATATCGCGGCTTTGATTCGTCGAAAATATTTCATACGCGGCATATGGAATGTTAGTGATTCCATAACAATCTTTCGTTGTAGAATGCGTAGTTTCCAAAACAGTGTTATAGAAAATACTTTTTTACAATGAGATTATAATTTTTGACACTCAAAATCTAATGAATACATTCTATTTCTACTCATGTATAATTTAGTGATTGAATTCTGATAATATAGTACGCGAAAAGATATAAGGGGTTTGGCTTTTAGACGCCCCTCGCAGCATGTAATAGGGTTATCCCAGGATTAAATAAGTAGAAATGTGAAAAGAGCCGTAATATTATAATAATTTTATTTCTGTTAACATAATACAGATGTTTTATTATTTATTTATGTATTTATTTACATTTTTGATTAAAATATAGTTCAATAATAATATAATAATACGGGATTGGCTTTGTGACAATATATAAATCTAATTGATTCACCCTTTATTAGATGCAGCTATACTCCCTGTTGCGGCCGGGGCTGGTTAAACCCCACCTATTAAGAAGTCAACTGAAACCCTTATATCTTTGCGTCTACTTTATTTTGTAGCCTATGATAGTTCGATCATTGTTTCCACATAAAATTTAAATTATTATGACAGCATGGTGTAAATACATATAAATACACTATGAGTGGTAGTAAATTATCATTCATTGCTTTCATTTTGGTTTACATAAAACAATTAAATTTATTTGTATTTATTGCCCTGATATTAAACTGAGTAGAGCGGAAAGTTATGTGCCGTCCACATTAAATTTAAGTTATAACAACACACGAAAATCGGTCCAATTTCTTACAAAGTTGTTACGTAGCACCTTGTTATAATGGCGACAAAATGGCATCATAATATCATGTTTAAAGGGGAATATTTCTTAAGCTGCCAGAAAACGATTCCTTATTGTCACAATTTGCAAGTTGTAATGTTATGCTGCGCACATAAATATTTGAAGAATTTTTTGAATTGTAGTCTTATACGGTGAAGTAGTAGAAGGTACATGGCAAAGTTGACAGATACTTGTTATATAGGGTTTTCCAATAAGGGCGGGTCGATTTTCAAATGGAACAAAACAAGCTGTGGGTGCGGTATTAACGAAATTCTTTTTTTATTTGAAAGGCCCATGTATGCCATTTTGTAGGGAATATAACAGTGTTAAAATTTCCGCCGCGGTTCCTCACGGTGGCACGGATCCGAATGGTCCAATTTTTAAAGACTTTCCGCATAGATCCGGCTGAATTTGAGCGATGGCCTCGGTGATATTGACTTTAAGGGTATCGGTCGTCTACCGCTTATTGGTATTGACTTGCGACTTCAGGAAACCCCACTAAAAAATGTCTGCGGGGGTCAAATCGTATGATTTTGGTGGCCAATTAACTTCACCTCTGTGAGAGATAACTGTAGAGTTCGCCGTTGACGGTGATGGTCTCACCAACACCGTTTTCTGAAAAGTACGGACCAATGACGCCGCCAGCCTAAAATCCGCACCAAACAGTACCTTTTTGTGAATGCATTGCCACTTGGTAAACCTCATGTGGGCTGTTGTCGTCCCATATATAGCAATTTTGCTTGTTAACATAGCCATTCATCAAAAAATGCGCCTCATCCCTGAATATGTTTTTTGGCCAAACTAACGAACACTCATTTTGATAATAAAATTTTATCATTTGGACGTGCTGCTCAGTCGTGTAACTTGCCATGGTGATTTGGCATCAGTGACAGAATAATGTACAACAGATTAGATAGACGCCACCAAAACAACATGGCAACCACAGGCTGCCAACATCGACCCGCTCTTATTGGAAAACCCTATATAATACCTGTATACTGTTTCAATATGTTTCCTGCCTACAATGATGCATATGGCGCTCTAAATTAAATCATATACTATCTATACTGCACCCCTTAAACCATAATTTTATTGAAAGAAAATATCGTCATTATAATGAAAAAATAAATATAATTTCTGGATTGCAGTCAGTATGGTCAAAATTTATTTCAACCTCAACCGGTTTCTAACTCACATGGGTCTTCATCAGGAGGTGAAAACCAAAAATTAAAATTTGTCATATTTCTAAACATTTTAAAATAATAAATAATTAACAAGTAATTAAAAACGAACACTCGTATTTAACATACATAAAATGGAGCTCCTGTGCACTGTCATGAAACTTTTAAAGATTTCGTACTCTATCTTTTTAGTTTGTGATTCATCAGTGGTAAGCATTTATAAAAAAATAAATATATCATACTATTCCAGTTGTCTACTGTCTTATAGAACATAGAGCATAAAATGTAAAAATTTTCATTAGGCGATAGTTCTTTCCTGAATTGTAGAACAAAAGTGTAAATACTGTAACGTTCGTGGGTTTTAAACGTTTTTATTTAAATAATAAAACTATTATTAATAACAAATAATTATAATAAAGAGTAAATAGTTAATTAACACTAGGAATATAACACTAAAATAACGAATACATAAACTTATACACTAACACTTATCACTACTATAATCAAACACTATTATTTATATTAACTAGCCGGGCGATATTTATTTAAGACGATATATTTATATTCAGACCGCGCGATATATTTATGTGCACAAGCTCTTCATAGTAGCTTCGGAGTCGACTAAGTCATCTGACTTACTGAGTCTGAGTCAACTAACTGACTGGCCGACTCAACTCGACTAATTGAGTCCGAGTCATTTAAACGACTGACTGACTCAACTCGACTAACTGAGTCCATGTCAACTAACTGACTGACTGTTCGGGAGTCTTCTAAAAGACTGCCTGACGGCTGCCGGCGATTCCTTTTATATACCACGTTCCTTGTTTCTGGAAGGTTCTGGAATATTCCCTATTGTGGAGCAAACGACTTGTTCGAACCTGCAAGCGTTGCGTCATTCACTCGGCAGCGCGGCGTGGCGGCGCGGCGTGGCAGCGTAGGCCGGCAAGCTTCAACTTGTCGCTGCCGCGTTCGTTAAAATACAAAAAATATTTAGATACAAAAACTGTACCAAATGAGCTTAAATTTAAAGATGTAACACATTTTTGCATGCAAAGAGTAGTATATTGTTTGGATTTGACAAATAACATTTGGTCTAGTTTTAATGTGTATTGATCTGATTAAATTACTTTTCAGTAATCATGGACACATTTACCGTCAAATACAACAAAATACAATTTTAACAACAATTTAAAACCTTGACAAAAACATCTGTCAAACTCAAACAACATGACTGTATGAATTATATGGTTTGTTTACTATGGCACTGTGGAAATAGCTAAAAATTATAAATTTTATTTCAGTCTATCTCATGACAGAAATATGCTGCATCAATAAGTTTAGGATCATTTGATACAGTTTTTATTTCTGAAAATTTTTTGTATTTACACTTTTGTTGTACCTAATATTCATAGGGAGCAAAAACTTATTTGTAATAGAATTAATTTTTATGAACAATTAAATCAATAAACAAGTAGCAAAAATTGATGTACTTATAAGTTTTTTTTTTCTTTAATAAATTCAATAGTTCACTGTCTTTTATGTATGAGACGCAGTAATTGAAAGTGCTTCCTATATATACTACACTACTCTCCGACGCTTATTTGTAGAATAACTAAACATGATAATTGAAATTATTAATACGAGTTGTCATATTTTTAAAAGTTATTTCAATAAATATTTTCCAAATAGCATTAAAAATTATATCTTAATTTTATTTTAATTTAACTGTACAAAATATTTATTTGCATCATAATATCTAATTAAATTTCATAAAAGAAGCTTAAATATACTTTGCTTCTTTATTCCAATTGAAATTTGTGATCTTATATTGCTGTAAAAGCGTAAATATAAGTACAAAAATCATACATATAAAACCTGTAGACGCACCAAGCGAATGTGCTTCCAAAATCACTTTGAACGCGCATTATAGCTTGGCTAAAATACTCAACGAAGAAGTACGGAAATGGCCGAACACTTGTAATTTTTAACATGCGAGACGCACATATTGGATGTGCTTCCAAGTTGAACCTCGGAGTTTGTATTATTTCTAATCCGCTTTACACTTGCGTAATGTATGGTGCGTGTAATACGGAAATTATATTTTGATAATTTTTTAATATGATCGGAAATTATTAAATATTAATATAATTATAAATATTATGTTAAAAATAAATAAATGTCAAGAGAAGCTTCCACGCTCCCGTGGACGCCACGCCACTGTGATTAATAGAAAATACGGACACATACATCCATCCAACCACACAGACGTCAATGAGATAATGATCTTAACGTATTTTTATCACATATAAGACTGTAACAAACTGCTCCAAGATTTTTACAAATAGAAGCAATTGAATTGTACACTGCTTCTATAGACCAATTACAAAAAAAAGTAATTATATATTTGACTGTCTAGGTCAAAATGAAACTGTGAGTAACTTTGTCAAAACGAGAGTTGCCGCCTGTGCGAATCTTAATATTAGCGAATATATTCTTGCGTGGAAGCTGCCAAGATGATTATTACTTTATATACTAAATAAAAGAAATCTTAGAAAATACTAAAGAGTCTCAGAAACCAGAAATTAGGGCACGCAGGGTAAACGAAATTCTCCGTATTACTGCAAACATGAAAAGAATAATCTTATCGTAAGACATCCTTTTACGAGTGAAAAAAAAAAGAAATCTTCATAATACGAATGAACACGCTCTTGTTAGAAATGAAGAAGATTCATAAATCATTTTCAGAGTTAAATGTGTCGTACAGGGTTACTAACCATCAACATTCTACTTCTTCACTTTAATTTTTCGTCACGTTTTCTTTTTTTGGCAGAGTGAAAGAGAAAGGGAGAGGGAAAGGAAGAACAGTTTTTCTTGCGGTATTTAAAACATTCTTGCTTTTCGAACATCGGATAAAGCTTTTAAGTTTACTGTATACGTATGGGCCTGTTTAAATCGCATTATAATTTTAAAATAGATGCAGATACCCTTAAACTTTTTACCAAATACATAAATTTTTTTAAGATTTTCATATGCTAAACATTTTTCTTGGAATTGAAGTGTGACTTGAACTGAGAATACACAAACATTTATGTTTTTCAATTGAAGGGGGAATACCATCGAATATACTGAAAATATTTCGAAAAATCATATCATAAATATCTTTTTCATGGCATAAGCCTTTAGCCTGTTCCAAATCAAATTGTCCGTAGTTTCTTCGGTCATCCTATTCAAATATTTATGTGGAATAAGTTGGAATTTTTGCTTTTATCGGAATCTGTATTTGTATTGTTAAGTAAATTCTCAGCTAATGTAGAGAAATAATTATTAAAAACATCAGTATTCTCTTTAGAATCGTCAGTGACATTGGTGTTTTAAATTATTTTATTCGTTGTTGATTTTTGCCACTTACTGTCAATGTTTTAATTTATAATTTCCCAAGCAAATTTAGTTGTTTTTAGATTTTATAATGATACTATCATTAACTTTTTTTTGCCATTTTAACCTAATTCATATAACTACGTATTGTATTCATTATGTGAGGTAGAAATTGCGCCAGGATTACGTTATATCTTATATAAGAAGTTAACCATTTTCTATTCACATAATTTTTTTTAATACTATTGTAGCAAATGCGGAGGTTGCTATATGGATCGGGATAATAAAAAGGAAGGAAACTTTATTGAAGGATAGGGAACAAACCAGTCGTGATTAAATTGGGAGCGGATGAATTGGGAGCTGATAAAACATGACACTCTTCACTTAAAATAATGTAAAAATTGGCGTTTTATTTAAATGCAGAACTTCTTATAACTAACTTAACGTTGCACTAACTTATGTAATAAATGAAACTACTTAAATAACTTAAATCTACGTTTGTAGTCAACACGGATTCCCAAATTCATAAACTTCTAAAAAAAATTATTCTATATTTCCAGTGTCCATTGCGACACCAGAGAGAGCCTTTTCAACCTTAGAACGTATGAAAAATTATTTAAGATATATAGTACAGCGTCAATTATTCGAAAGTCGATTAACCGAACGACCTCTGAACCGTACTGCAAGTTCTCGCTTTTACACATTAATTTTATAGGCATACTGTATGTATAATATTGATTATACAACATGATTTATTTACTAAGCTATCTGCATTTCATATATTCTTACTTATCACAGTAATAACCGAGATTCATATTATAAATGTTTTTTATTGGTATATAAAAGTAAACAGTTCGATTATCCGAATAAACCGGTTTTCCAAACATATGTCCCCCAATTAGTCGGATATTGAAACTTAATTGACTAGCTATACTCCACTGGCACAAACTGGGATTCCGACTGATAAAAATCTGTAATCACATGTTACCGGCAAAATATGTAATATTTTCATTTTCATTTGCGTTATTTATGGCTACGTCTTCAATATTGTTTTACGCTAATCTTTTTATAAATAAATTGTTGAATGGAGTAGGTATATCTGAGTAGCATATTTCATCTGAATACTTCAAATACGTAGTAGGAAATATGTGTCCTTATTCCGTTTGACTCATATCAGCTCTCGGTTTTTAGTTATAAAATAGGGGCCGACATCTTAACAGTCTTAACTGAACTTTCGTCCATTATTCATATTTCATTCACATCATCCAAACTTCCCTTTCCTCTCATTAACTCCATCCGGCCATCGTTCAATCCTTGGATCAGACATCACTGCACACTAAATCTCTCAGCGCCTCAACCCCTTTTTCATGGGTTGGAATCAATAGAAAATATCTTGCGCGTAGTGGCGGGACTTTGATGAATCTAGCAGCAGATTCAGCCAATAGATTGATCGGTGGTCAGTGGCTTGCACTGGGTCAGCCTCAACCATCAAGGGTTCGACGGATATGACTTGGGGTGTAGACCAGCGGAAGTAATGTGGTCATCCTTCATGGATGGATGAAATGCAGAACTGTAAACTATGTATGATTAGTAGGAAGGAATGAAATCGGCAATGAAGGATTTGGGCTGAATAAAAATTAGGGTATTTTACATACTTCAAATTAATTCATAATCTGATAATCTAACTTTACACAAACAAACTGATTCTAATAATTTCCTCAAATATGCAGTTAGTTATATAATATCATATATTAAAAATTATATACTGAGAATTACTTCAAATGCTTCCTTGGCAGAAAACAGTATATTTATTTAAAAATCCGACCATAAATGTGTAATAAGTCGAATTTTCAAAATCCCACATACAAATTGTATTCGCCTTGTTTTAAAGTATAATTTACGCCATTTTTACATTGCTATACGTAGTAAGTATAGGATTTATATTTTATTCGATGACCGGATTTTCATGGGAAAAATAGAGCAATGAAATTTCACAAGTTTCATGGTAAGTGCGTAGAACTGAGTGTGTTCCTAATTACAGAACTTGAAGTGGTAGTTAATTTCAATGTATTTCAAACAAATATAAATTTATTGTATTCACTTGTTGCGAGAAAGTGAATTATATATATTTAATAATATATTTCAATAGTCATATATGTTTAACATAATAAAAAATCACCAGACCTGGCTTTCAAAATATATTTATTTTTATATAAAATGCCGGTGTTTGCAAATCTTCTCCTACTATACAAACAGCTTGACCGATTTTGGTGAATATTTATTGTACTTATGGGGTCACCTGGATGGTCAAATGCATAAGTCATAAATATAAGTCAGGAAAATTTTTAAAAAATCTGGATCTCGACAACAGCGCCGCCTACTGTGTGCAACTATAGCTAAGAACAATCCAGGTGAACCCATAAGTTTTTAAAAAAATTATTAAAATCGGTCAAGCGGTTTAGGACAAGAAGAACACACGCACCCCGGAATTTTATATATAAAGATATATTGTAACGAATACAGACCTGTTGAAACCTGTCGAAGTAACACCACGCCCGACAAGTACACAGTATCGTTTCTCGTAGCATCGAGAGAATGCGAGAACATTCTAGAAGACGCAATACAGGAGTATATAAGGATATACTGGATTAACGTCTGGCAGTCTTTTATTAGCCATTGGTGAGTGTGGAGATAAATAAAGAGGTTTAAATAAATAGCTGTTATGTAAATAAATGTAATTTTTAGGGTTTTTGAGATCATCGGATCGAATCCCCTACCCTACAGTTGCTAGTCCAACTATACTTTTATGGTTTCCTTTTCAATGATATCTTTGGGAAAGTAACTTGACAGCTAGTACCAACACTTTCTACAGAACGCAAAAACGCATCTTTTTGTTCGTGTCAAACACCAAAAAATAAAAGTTCTGCACAGTCTTTAACTTAATAAACCTCTTCGCATTGTTATTGAAGAAATTCAGTTATTCTTACTATATTATCGATTATTATTTTGTTCGTGCAATTGAACAATTTATTATAATCTTCCATAATTTTTTAATTATTGTTTACACTTCGAGGAGTATTTATGATTTTTTTTAATTTTCCAAAGCTGTTTCGATAATAAATAATTTAATTATTTATAAAAAAATCTTTAAATAAAGATTTTGTCATAAACAAGTTGCTATTTAATAAGGTTTTTATAAGTTTTCTGGGTCTGACTACTTATCAAATATAGTCTATTATGTGACCTGATACACTTTGGATCCTTAAATTATCTTTTTTCGTTTGGCCGGCAACATGATTTAACGGAAGCTACATTTTGGAAATATTTATATTATTTATTTTATTATGGACTCTCCAGCCTTAGTCCCTTTCCAACATTCAATCATTTATATAATTATTTATGAATTCCATATTCGTGGTGCCTAGGTATTATTTTTGAAATAAAACATTATAATAATTTAATTTAACTCGATCTTTTAATAATAGTCCATTTGAATGCTCTCCGCGAAGTAATAAAAAACTAGAAATAACAGGCATCCACAATCAACCATATCACTAAATGTAAATCACACATTTTCTATTACTAATCAGGATTATGAAGTTATATCGTTTTGTTTTTTTATTTATATGAAAGCACAGGAAATATAGAACAGGTACGAGTATATTTCGATTTCAATGTAGGGTACCTGCATCAAAAACATATTCATCAGTATGGTTGAAAAATAAAACTTATCAACTATTAAAATTTATTTGCATGTTTATCATCCATAAAATAACTAACAAAAAGTCAAATTGATTCGAAATTATTTGTGTTCATATTCACAATTTACATTAATGCATAATTTATCATTTTACGTCAATAGATTGTGAATAAAATATGACACCTATTCAATAAAAATATTTCATAGTACAATGGGACAATACACACATTACTGTTTGCTTTGTACAAAACCAAATAAAATACAACAATTTTCGTGATAATAACAATAACGGAATATAACAAAATTACACTATAATATTTTAATTTCAAAATAATAGGTAATACAGGAAGAAATAATTTTAATGAAAAATACAAATGAAAAAGCCTTAAGGTCAGTTTCATGAAGCATTTTTATCGTGTTAAAAGTAAATGAATAACTAATATGTCTGCCGCTACATTTTATTTTTGGAAAATTTTTACCTTCATATCCTGAATATGAATAAGTAGATTGATATTATAATCAAGTTCCTTTATAATTTTTATGTAGTTTTCTCCGTAAGGGTATAATGTAAGTTTAGTCGTTGCGCTCACACAGTTATTAAAACTGTTTATGGCGCTAGAAAACGCGAGAACGAACCCAGTTATTAAGAATCAAAACAAAATTACACTATCTACTTACGTATTCATGTTTATAACAAATAGCTAGCAAACAAAACTTAAAATTGTGCACTGCATTGCTGCGTATTTGAACATAACCAACAAAATAATCTCCTATTATAAAATATTTATTGCCTATTATACGTATAAAACAGCTGCGTCCACAGTGTCATCTGTATAGGAACCGGAAGCGGTGACTTCCCTAGATTTTATTGTATAATCCATGTTTTACTAAAGTTTGAAAATTGGTATGAATCATAATGCATATTTTAGAGGGTTCAGAGATTTGGTCAGATAAGTTAAGAGATATTGAACTATAACTATTTGATCTTGATTTGATTTATATGAACCCAATATTTTGCTGTAGTTTTCATTCGGAATGGAGTTAGTAAACTGCACGATAATTTCTTAATTCCCGGAAGAGTAACATCACTCAATTTTCTACAAAGTTTTCTGCCTAAGTCGAACAGAACGCCACCGACGTAAGAGCATCCCTAATCACATTTATTATCAGCGAATACACTTTTCTTATATCGTATCAAATAACGGCAGCTCTCAGGTAATCAAAGGAAACTATTCGCTGCTTATGTGGCGAGGAAGCTTTAAGAGGCTTGCTGCGCTTCTGAAGATTGGACCCGCGGTAAAAAGTCGTTAATGCCTCCCGAAGACGTTATTACTACAGTAATAATGCAACTTTATTGCGTCGTTAAACGCTAACGTTAAAAATTTACTATTTATTAACAAAATTTAATAACATTTGGAAATATGAAACTGCGTGTCGATGTCGATAATTTCAAAGATAAGATTTAATTGTTTCGTAGGAAATTTTATGTGAGGAGTTGAAATCATAAAGCTTAATCTTAATTTAATTTTTAATAGTTTTCACAAAAACAATAATATAATTCTAGCTACAAAAAAGTAAAGTAGAAGAACACGTTTTAATTATTGAATTTTTCTTATTCAATGAGTATGTAATGTATGCTTTAATAATGAGAATGAAGTTAAATGAATTGTAAATCATTCGAATAAACAATAGCCATTACATGCGAGTAGAATACTACACTTTGGCCCGGTTGCACCAACATATGCTTTAATTTTTATTAACTAATGGATACTTAAAATTTAATGAAATGTTAAACTAATGAGCGTTGCACCAAAAATATTTTTAATTTTTAACGTGTCATTAGCAGATGGAGCATTAAGTATAGGTTGGTATGGTTTTCTAGTGATGTACCTAGGTTCACTATTGTTTTGACAGGACTTGACAAACGTCAGGATTTCATACCGATACAAATATTGCTGTTTACTTTCAAGTAACATGCTATAAAGTACTGCAGTGGCAACAATTAATTCTAATATTTTATTCATTTAAAATTTCAATCGTACTGCGAGATAAGAAAATCTTCCTTTCCATATTCCGAACGTTCTTTTTATTGTAGTTCTAGTTGTGATGTAGACATTATTGTATCTCTGTTCAACTCGTGTGCCTGGAATTAGTAATGGTGTTAACAAATAGCTTTTATACGTATTTCTGCTATCGCTCAAAAGATAACAGTTAGGATACATTCCACTTCAAAATTGGCTTTCAAAAGCGAATAAAGATGGTACTGGTACTGTCCTTTCATGGACAGATATCGTCCAACTCGCCTTTATTTCCATAAATTTGCACTTTGCACACTAACTGAACCCTAAACGTTAATAGTACACCAGCCTTTACAGTTTCTAAATAGTTCATGATTATTCCTTCCTGCCAATTGGATTTTTATATGGCTGCAATTAACAGAATCCAACACAAGGGAATCTACGAATTCTATGAAAAATTTGTTTGTGTTTCTCTAATTTTTAGTTCTGTTTTAATTTACTGATTCGGAATAGAAACTATTATTTGTGGATTGTGGTATTACCCGTGATATAATACGATAAACAGTAGATTTGTGTATATAAGATGATCACTTAATACAGTTTGCAAAACTACAGTGGGATAATACCTTAACGTGATGGACAGTTGGTCCATCGAACTAACAGGAATGTTTTTGTTGGTAATATCATGCAGTAATTCTAATATAAATCACAAATGTGTCTTTTGACAGTCTATAGTGCATTTTAAAGTTCAGTTCGTCATACATTTCGAAGGAATTATTTCTATTTCAGAAAATTCTTGGTAGTGGTAAAATTTCTAGACCATAAATTTCATCTTCAGATATTATATTTGAAAAATATCACCTCATAAATAGCAATAATTTTATGTTTATTTGCATTTCATCGTGAAATATATAGATACAAAAATATTCACAAAACAGAACATGTCAAATATTAATGCTACATTAAAAATTTAAGTACAGAAAAACGGGTACTTAATTTAATGGTAATGTGACATTACCGTTAATGTGGATTGGTGCAACAAAATTGTCACTTTTAATTTTTCAATAATTTAATCCGACATTAATATTTTAAGTATCATTGGTGCAACCGGGCCTTTATCTACAAAATTTCGTTTTGTTTTATATTGACAAAAAAAAAATTGTTTGTGTATAGACATAGACAAATGTAGGTATCGTTATTGTGACTAGGCTAGGTATTGTTGTAAAATATTTCTAAGTGATTTATTTTTATTTACTTAGCAGAAATTCTTAAAACCGATTATTCAGCTACAGCTTAAACTTAAAAAGAAATCAAAAGTATTGCAAATGCTTTTTATGTGGAAAAAATTACTCAAAGTATTTATGTTTTTATTCTTTTGACATGCAAGTTATAAATTTGATATAACGATAGAATAATATTATTCCATCGACCTATAAATGTTATTTAATTAGCAACAGTAACGAAGGGCATTAATTGATGGATATATTATTTGATATTTGTGTGTATAATAGTATATTATGGTAGGTACTAGGAGTTGAAATAGATCTTTTTGCGTTGACCTCATATTTGCGGCCGAGGCTGTACAAATTGAGCGAAACACAAAAAGAATGTTCAACTCCGAGTGACAAATACTACTTTTTTATTCAAGCAAAGAATAAAATATGAAATCTGACAGGCAATACAACTGTCACTCGTCAGAGCTGTCCTTGTAGGTGCTGCCATCAGTTGTATATGAAACAAATAACATATTATTGTACGCCGTACAATTATATTTATATGACTTATTAGTAACTAAATGATTAACTTCTATATCGTATCAAATATTTACAAATTACAATTAAATGCTACGACAATATATGAATATATTTAAGATATAAGTTCGCTTGTAAAAGTATGCTATACTTTGTAGCGCACAGAACACGTGCAGAGACGCTTTGTCTATTCATATGCAGAACTACCACTATCTTCTAAGTTGGTCAAATGCACCCAACTATCCGATATCTTCAAGGATAAACTCAAAGGTAACTAAAAACTTAGGCTTAAACAAGGGCTGCATCCATAATCATGTTAATACAGACCGTGTCGCAAGACGAAATTTTAGAATATTAGCCGCTTTAAGTCTCAAATGACTTCGTTCTTATGAAAACTAAAAATCTGACAAAATTATCACAAAAATGTGGCATGAAATTGAAACTTTAAAAACCCCATCAGCTCAACTTTCAACCGCTAACACATTTTAGTAAACACGCATCGGCATCTTTCGATGTCGTTTTGATAGTAAAACCATACATCGTACTCATTGTTTCAAATATACACAGCCGTTAGTGAACGCCCATTTAGAGCAACCAACTGTCTATTTTCCAATCGTTTTTTACTTACACAACGCTCGACGTTCCCAAATTATTTTTTAGCAAACTGTATTAAGAAGATTAGTCAGATGGTAAAGAATAATTATTACTAAAAATAATTACATTAGACTCACTCGGCGTTATTACAAAGTAACTTTGAAAACCAACATTAGGAAGACTCATGTGTATGCATTTTGCAGGAAACTCTTAGCTAGTTTTTGTAGAACGTGTAATGTGTTCAGGTAATGTCAAAGTGTCCAGAAGATCGATTATAGCTATCAATTTATGTACTTCGTTTCTTTTACGTAAATTACCTGCTTTGTAATATTTCCATTGAGTATAAACACCAAAGATAAACTATATATACTTAATTATATCTACATAAAGTGCACACTATAAAATTCACATTATTATTAATAGATTGAATAAATATCATCACGCCATGTTATCATTCCAGAAAATAGCACTGTGTTACTATACCTATATTGTTTTAAAAGTTATGATTATTTTAAATTTAGTAGTTGGACGAATACAAACTACATTATCATACATAGCTGCTTAGAAATAGGTTCTTAATTCAGTCCTAAATATTAAATATAAAACATGTACATACACACAAAATATCATTGTTATAACGACTGAAACTATCGGAGTTACTTGGGCGCAGGAGAATTAAAATAAATAAAAGCACACCAACTAAACTGCTATATAAATCATTATTGCTTATGAACACACACAAAATTTTACTTCTTGCACGAATTGATTCCGATTTTATGTAAGTTATTAATCTGTTCTGTATTTCAGAGTAATATTCAATGCGAATAAACAAATTTTCTTCGTAGTTTTTTATTTTTTACAAAAGTAACTAGCACAAACTAAATGGCCACCTAATACGTATTCAATAATGGTTTCAATGTCATTTTGTAATAGTTGAATTTTATCATTATGTGATATGTCTTCATTCTTCCGAAAATTAATCTCACATTTTCTAGCTCGTCGTAATTAAAGTATTCTGTCATTCAAATATTTTCATAAATTTAGCGGAAATCTGTACAACTAGTTTTCATTTTGTTATAGAAATTCTGTAATATGTGATTTCTACATCCGCCATAACTTTCTTGTCTTGTAATCCATGCGTAGGTACTCATACTATTTAAAAATCCTTCAACTAAAATTGACGCTTCCATACTTGTCGACGAACCTTCGAAATTCTTATTACAAATATGATTAGGGGTACTATATTATATCTCGCAAAATTACCAACAACCATATACAACAACTGTTCCAAGAATTCCATCTTTATCTGTATTACCATTTTCAATTACATACGGTGCTTCCTTTACTCCAGCTTCCTTCGTTTTTTAAATGCAACATTTTCCCATCCATCGGACATAATTTTTTCATACTTTTTTATGTAACTTTATTCCTTCCACGGCCGTAGATTTTATTGTTGTACGTCTCAATGGAATAGGTTCTATTATCGATTTCATATGTAGAAATAGTAAATTTAATTTTGTACATATTTCACGTATACTGCAATAAAGAATTCAACCCTTACTGGTTGGAAATTTTTTTAATGATGTTAGAAAATGAGAGAAATTTACTTTTCGACGGCCTTTTATCTCTTTTACTTGCACTAGTTTAGGGATCTCATCCACAATATAAAATTAACGAATTTTTTGTATTACATAGATAATAAATAAAATTAACAAAATGTGCTGGTCAAATATCAATACAAAATACAATGAAGCAAGATTGTTTGAACATTGAACAAATGAATTGAATACAAGAATGATAAGTAAATGTCTCTTAACAGAACATGCTTATAATTATTATCATCACACCTTCAACTTTGAAGAGACTGAAATCCTTAACAAACAACAAAATCTGCATATAATGATAACCCTAGAGCTTTTGCACATCAAAGAAGATAAACACAGTGCAAACAGGAGGACAGATGGCGAAAAACTGAGTAAAATTTACAACTTGATAAAAAGTAAACTTTAATATTACTATAAAACGATGCGCTCTGCTCCACTGAATGTGCCCTTTGGCGCTTATCATTTATTCTAATAACCCTATATTTTCGGGTCCCAGTGTTGCTGCGCTAGCTACGAGGATTCTCATACGTTCAACTCTTTTATGTATAAGAGGGCATTTTAACTCGGGGTTTTTTGAGAGGGGGTTTATATCTAGAGGAGTATTTGTCCAAGTTTATGTCGGGGGGATTTTTGTCCAGAGGATAATTGTTCTGTAACGGTTAATACATATACAAATCAAAGCTGATAATAAGATTGAGTAAAAAAAACTTTGTTCGCAGATCTGAAAATATGACTGCTAGTGAACCAAGAAAATACTGGGATTTTATTAACAAAAATAAGAATTGCTCGCGAATTCCTGGAAATATGAATTGGGGTTGATTTAAACTGTAACTGTACTATCCAAGGTTTTGTTGATTAATTCTCCACTATCTATTCGCCTACTAATGTCACAGTAACAACCAGTAACTTCAAATAACTTTTTACATATAAAAGATAATATATCTGCATCTATTAAATCCATAAAAGTGTCATATACTCTTGGTCTTCATTTCCTTCTTTCTTATATTTTAAAACGTTGCTGTGAAATATTTGTAAAACCACTCTTCATTCTATTTAATTAAATTTAAAAAACCAATAAATTTCCTGACTTAAAGAAATTTTATACAATTCCTAAATCTTACGACACGGCTGATATTTATAATTATAGACCCATTTCTGTATTGCTAATATTTCTAAATGTTTTGAAAAAAACCTGTTTAAGAATGTATATTAGTCTGTTAGTAATAAGTTACAACTGCACAACATGGCTTTATTAAGGGTAAATCTACTACAACAAACCTTAATCAATTTACTGAATTCACAATTAATGCTTTCAGTGAAAACTCATAAGTTGATGTTATTTATACAGATTATGCCAAGGCTTTTGACACGATAAATCATTATGTATGTACTACTGTTTAAACTGGAGCATCAATTTGATTACTCTCCAGATTTGCTTCGGTTAAAATGTTCCGATATCACTGATCGTAAACAAATAGTTCAGTACAATAACCACAAATCTCATTTTTAAAAGTAGCTTTTTAAAATAATTTGTTCGTGCCTCCTCTTTTTCTTCACTATATCTGTGCCTCCATTTTTCTAATCCATAACATAAAATTCTAACTATAATTGACTAAAAGAACAGCTACATCAATCTACAGGATTGTCTTACATGCGTTTATTAAATTAGAGCAATATTTTTCTTTTTATAATCAGTCGTGATTAAAATTTTAAAAAGAGTAAATACAATGCGAAAATAATTAGTTGAAAAGACCCAGAGAAATATTCCATGAAAGTCGATGTTACGATAGTTTAACGACGTAGCTACGTGAACACTACGACACTAGAAAGTAATCGTAATTTTAAAGTTCTAATGAGGTACCAGTGTCTGATGATAGGATATTTAAAATATCTTACTATAGCTGCCGTTACGTTTCGTCGACTAATTGTGCTATTTGGGAATACATATACCAGGAGTAGAATTGAAATATGTAATATATGCTGTACAATATTATTTTGTTAATTACGCGAATGTTTTCACCTAATGAAATTAGAGCGAACATGAAAATAGATATCACACGTTATACGTTTACATATTTAGTCAATATATATTTCCTAAATAAATTTTAATATTTAACATTTCTTATCTTCGACGTCATCAACCATGCTTAAAATGTGCGTGAAATTAAATATGATAACATGTTTCCGCTTCTCATGCGAACATTAATTCGTTTCCGTTTCTTGTAAAACCATTAGCAGCCAATAACACCCCCAGAGTCGTATATTTCATTTCGTGGGTCAGACAGAACCTCGTTATGTGTTATTTTGTGCGTCCACAACATGATAGGTATCGACAAACTCATCGTAAAAAAAAAGAACCAGTGCCGCCATTTTGTCTCGTCTCAAGGATAATGACAATTGTGAATCGTAGCAGCACCAGAAGACGGCGCTGGCCAGAATTTCATATGGTTGGTTTTACATAAAATGTTTTTATTTGTTTGTCGTGATCCGTTGATTTAATATGATGTTATTCTTTTTTTATTTTGTGTTTTGTTTTTCTCTCGTTCGGTTTTTGTTGTACGATTATGCAAAAGTGGAGCAAGGTTAAAAGAGAGTTTGATTTTTCTTGTATGATTTTTATTTTTGTTTAGATTATTTACTCTGGACTAGTTCATATCGAATTAACATTTTAATGCATGTAACTGAAGTGGAAAAACAATCTATTCTATAATCATTTTAATATTTGGGAAAAGTTATTCCTATTGACACAAATTTTTTGGTTCATAAAATTTTTCTTCATATTTACCTTTATTCAAATGTCACTTTCCTGGAAACAAAAATTAGTCCTGCAGTTCACTCTTCATTATTATCTTATTTCGACGAACATAGATTTTATTATATATTTTGTGAAACAATTAGCAACGCCACAAATCATATTTTCAAAATAACGGATGAATATTAACATGTGCAGAAAAATTTAGTAAGCTTATCCGAAAGAATTTGCGGAAAGTGATTTCTTGTAGCTGCCCTTTTGATTCAGTATAGCGGACTCAGTTATTTTTTAAACGTAATTCTTGTGATATCTGAGTTTCAAATAAAAGTGGTAGATAATATATTTTATCCAACACCTCTCTATAAATGCTATATTACTATGGCGATTTTAAACAAGCAAAGTAACAGATTATCCACTAGTGGGTATAATTTTGAGGAAAGCCACTAGTGAGTATTTTTTTATTTATAACAATAGTAATAACACAACACCTTGGTAACTACTTTGATTGGCATTTTAATTTAAAGCATATGCCACTGTCAAATAATATTTCTTTAATAAATTTTTCATTTATTAAGAGGTGTTGGATAAAAAGTTATACTTCACACGTGGGCAAAGTGGAATTACCCACTCGATAAAATTATCACACTCAGCCTTCGGCTTCGGGTGCTAAAATTTCTCTCGTGGGTAATTCCTTACTTTGCCCACTTGTAAAGTAAATAACTATTTTCTTCAAACGTCATAAAAGTACATTGTTATATATTTGTATTCAACAAGCAGAAGTTAAATTTGTTCGCCGCCGGCATAAATGTGTCTCCTTGGCAACAATTTACTTGGGTGGCGAACAAAGTAAACATTATGTAAAACAGTAAGGATTTAATTAAATAATTTGGCAGATAAAAATCAGCAAAAATAATAAAAAAAAAAAAAGAAAAAAGAAAAATAACAAAGCAACATATTCTAAAGCATGTTATTGCCCGACTCGCTTCGCTCGTCCTCCAAACTTGCATGCTCAGCATATGAAGTATTACATATACTCCTAATAACACAATATGTTAACTTTGTAACTTATATTTAATACATTTTTTTATAACAGTATATTATGATACAAGTGTATAAGTAAGCTTTTAAAGCACGTACGATGAGTTTAAGAGCACGACGCGAAGCGGAGTGCTTTTAACGTCGCTACAGCTTTAAAAACACTTATACACGTGTGTCATTCGCAATTTTTTATTATATCTGCATCATATTCTGAAAAAACTGGAAAGCAAAATTTTGATTTTGATATTTTGATTTATTCCATAATTTTGAGCGTGTGACGTTTGACGTATATCATTTACATGGAGATTGGTTAGTATTTATTGTATACGTTACTATGTAGATTAGTTTTTTTTGACAATTTGTCATGACAGTTTTGACAGATATTAATAGTAATTATTTTGGTTGATGTTTAGCAACCTTTAAAGCACGGCGTGTTTTAATCTTGCGTTTACGCATGCTGTAGCGTGTTTTAAACATGGATTATGATGCAGGTATAATAAAAAACAACTTTAGAGCATTGTACAGCGCTAAAACCGAGGCTAAAACACTTTTCTTAGAACACCCAAAAACAGAGCAAGTGATACCAGTAATTGTATTTTCTACATAATAAATCTATCGTAGACACCAAGTCGTGGCTTTATTATACAAATATTTCTATATTTGACTTTTGTAATACGAGTCTCGATAACAAAATGTTACATTATTCATAATTATAATAAGAAATTATTAAGAAAATACTACCTGCAGAGTTAAACAAAGGACGCACCATTAAGTCCCATTTTGTTTTCTCTTTATATGCCGGATATTGAAGCTCATTGCGGTATTGTAATAGGCAGAAAATTTTTTTGGAAAATATCATACGCCGACACTATGGCATTAGTTGCGAAAATGAAACAAGGAATGAATTATTTAATGAAGAGACTTGAGGAATACCTAAAGGAAAAGGACATGGTGCTAAATGCTGAAAAAAAAAACAAGATTATTGTTTTCAACGAAGAAAGAGGAAGGGAAACAAAAGAAACAAGGTTTGAGAAGTAAGAGAAATAAAAAAAGTAAAAGCGTTTAAATATTTGAGTTACACCTTTCACAGAAATGGAGAAGAGAATGAACATATAAAGAAAAAAACGAAGAAAGCTAAAATAGCTCTCCCACAAATATGAGGTATAGGGCAAAAAAAAATTTAAGAGCAACTTTAAATTTAGAATGGGGCAACGACATGGCAGAGAGGGTTGATTCCGGTTCATTCGATAACGCAAGTTAAACAATGCTGCCGACGGTTAGTAGCTGGATGGGTTACCGCTTTGCGTAAACCTATAGCAGCGAACACTGCGAGTCGTTGTCACAACCACCGAAAACGATGAACAGAGGCGGCATATAGCCATGCAGTTGAGACCGCTTTACAAAAAAAAAAATAACAATGTTACATTTCGATTAATTGATTACGAGCATTATGATGCATGGAGACGAAATTTGGGGTTGGAGATAATAAGGCAAAATAGAAAGATTCCAATCAAAATATATTAGATGGGTAGTTGGGTTAGACAAACACCGATATACGTATTACAAAACGGTACAAAATAAAAACAAAAATAAGTAAGAGAGCAATGAAGTATAAAGAGAAACTAAGAAGAACACCATGGAAAAGCCCCGCATATGATTGTTGGGTAGAAATATCAAGAAAAGAAGAAAGAAAGCAGGAAAAGAACTAATGAGAAGTAAAGAGAACAAAATTTTATATAAGAAAAAACGAGTATTCAACGACCGATATAGAACGACGAAGAAATCTAGCTCAAAATATGCTGGACGAAATTATACGGATAGATCTAGCTATTCAGACTCAGTTGAGAAGTATAAATCAACTTATAATCCATGATATAATTTCTTATTGACTACAAGCTGACCACTATACAAGGTAAAAGAAAATTAAAATCTGCAAATAATAGCAATAGGTAGTAGAAAAAAGAAACAATTACTGGACAAGAGACGATAACAGACAATGCAAAATATGTATATGTATGAGAAACTTTGAAATAATAAATAACCCTTGGCCCTTCTACCTCTTACCCCCTTATCCTCCTGGTCACGTGAATCCGTGATGAAGACTGTCGATACCAGCATTATTACAGGGGTCTGTAATAACAGTGGTAAGTTAGTTTATCTATCGGCCGTTCGTAATGCTGAAGTAATATTTGTCGTTTTAACATGCGTCTTCGCAACGCATGCGGACGAGCACAGATAATCTCCAACTTCGAACGCAGTCTTAAAAAGAAACAATACAGACAACCTAAGAAACGATAAACTACACAAAACATACTACACAACGATACCCCAGACACTTATTTGATGAAAAGAGTTTATCGAAAGAGACCAAATATTTGTACATAGTTTTCATTATAAATAAATGAAATACCACAATGATAATGTAAATATATATTATAATGTAGAAATTTTAAACCGCAAGGTAACAAATAAAATATTTACTTACTAACTTACGTACTACTACTACTAAATAAAAATTTTTATCGGTTTTAAATTTGACAAATTTTATGCATTTTAAAAATATTCTTGGTGAATAAATAAACAAATAGAACAAACCGCAAATTGTAAATGTGCCGCAAAACAATTCTAGTAACTTATTTTTTGTGTTTTTCTGTAATTATGACTGTAGCATTTGATACAGAAAGTTTAAAAATAGGCTATGGTGTCGCCTGAACGTTTAGTGAAAGAACTTAAAAGGCGGTTTATTTAAATGATTGATTCTATATAATATGATGAATTGCGAATTATTAATGAAACATAAATGTTTATTACAACCTAAAACTACATACACTATACAAATCATGTATTTATACAAAAGCTGTACTTACATTTTTTATTTGTTATCATTTTATCCCCCACTATACTCTAAAAAATACGAATGTTGAAAAAAGAGGTTATTTTCAACTGTAATTACACAAGAGCTTTTTATTTTGACGGAGCTAATTAGATTTTGGATAAAATTGGTCAACCGGAAATAGCAGTTTACTTGAAGCCCTTCACAGTTTTTCATGAAAAACAGGGTAAAATTTCCTTTTTCAACAACTTATGTTATTTTGAAAGTTGTAGAATATTTAATTTTACATTTGTTTTGATTACACTAATTATATTAATTTTCATTAGTTTTAGAGATAATAAAATATAAAAAATTAGATTTCATAAATCTTGCATTTGCACCATGGAAACAATTTTTTTTACGAAATGTGACACATGTCATTTTGATTGTGAAGCTGTTTTCTTAGTTAAATATGTCAAAAAATTAAATAAATTTACGAAATAAAATAAAATTTCTAAAATATAAATAGAAAATAAGCAAATAAGAAGATATGTTTCTGTATCATTAAATACTATTTTGTAACAAAGAAGTGATGCTGGAAAATCGAGAATTTTGAATGATTTTCAAAAAGATATTATTCGTCGGAAAATATATTCGCTTTACAATGAAAATATATATCCTTCACTAAGATTATTGCATCAAAAATTAAAAGATGAATGTGATATTACTTGTGCAGGTAGTAGTCTTCACAGTGTTCTCCTAAGCATGAAATTCAAGTTTAAAAAAATTGATAAACGTCAAGTTTTGCTGGAAAGTAGGAGAATATGTCAATGGCAGCATCAATACTTCACAGATTTAAAAAAGTTTCGTGAGGAGAAACGCTCAATTATATACCTAGATGAAACATGGTATGATACACACAACACTAAATCTAAAAGTTGGACTGATGGTAGTGAGAATTGTGTTGCGAATATTCCAGTTTCACGGGGTAAACCAATAATTATTCTTCACGCGGGGAGTGAGCAAGGATGGGTGAATGGTGCTGAATTGTTGTCCACAACATGGGAAACGCTTGTCTGGATTACCATGATAATATGACGTCTAATATTTTGGAGTGGTTTGGCGGTCCATTATTACCAAATATTCCAGCAAATAGTGTAATAGTTATGGATAACGCAAGTTACCATTCCAGGCAATTAATTAAAATACTCACTAAATCTAGTAATAAAATAGAAATTAAAGAATATTTGTATCATCATGATATATTTTTTGAAGAATCGTACAGTAAAAGTGAACTATTGGCAGTAGCACAAACAAAACATGTTAAAAGAATGTACGTGTGCGATACAATGGCACCAAAAATTTGGTCATGCTGCCTCCGTATTACTGTATATTAAATCCTATAGAACTAATTTGAGGACAATTAAAAACAAGTATTAGAAGAAAAAATGTTACACCAACCGAGTGCGCTAATGTTGTGGAATTAATTAAAAGTGAAATAAATAATATTAGTGACTTAAATTGAGTTAGCAGTGTTCGGCATGTGATAGACATAGAAAACAGTTACTTAAATTTCAATAATATTATTGATGAATTTATTATAAATGTTGGACAGTCAAGTGACGACACTGATGATGATATTGTTATCGATTAATCACCTAAGTAAAACAACATAGATGTAAAATGAAAAATAAGTTTTTTTTATCAATATATGTTTATATTTACTGAACGACAAAGACAATACTGTATTCATATTTAATTTTATTAAAATTTTTCATATTTTGATATTACTTGTGTCTGTTTGTGTAAAACTCATTTGAAAATATTATCCAGTATGTCCCTCATAAATTTCTTTAATCCTCTTATGGAATACATGCTGAGAAACACTAATGGAATCAATCGCTAGGCAAATTTGAACAAGCTATAGTCTAGTCTCTAGCGCATTTATATATTTGCTACGTTGGTGGTCTAGACTTTTCTCATTATTTCTATCATGCGAAACTTGCTAGAACGATGAGTCACCGCGCGCGAGTCGATGTATCGATGTATCGATATACCAATATATCGACGTACCGATGTATCGATATATCAATATATCGATATATCAATATATCGATGTATTGTTATATCGATATATCGATGTATTGATGTATTTTGTGAAAAAGAACTAAAATTTACCTATAATGGCATCTAAGGAAAGGGGTTGTGCTCGATTTATTGATAGCATTGCATGCTGATATTTATTTTTACTTTCACTCTGGAATCGGGATTAAGGGGAGAATTAATAATTGGGACGATGTATAGGTACAATTTCCAGCAGAATTTTTCATAAAACTACCTTCCACAATTATGATTTCCGCTCTAAAACCCATCGTATACCTTTTATTTACGAAATATTTACAACAATTTTAAATCTTAGTACTTATGTATATTAGGATTAAATTTGCGGCAAACTTAAGCAGCAAAGAACTTGTTACCGTTAGTTTTACCTGTTTCGTCTGTTGTCTGTGTTCATTGGTGGATATTTTATTTACAAACTGTTTCACACCGTTCAATTAGCTACTCGCACATGTTTCTCGAGAAATGTTTTTAAAAATTGAAAAATTTTGACAACATATTATTTGTGTTTGATATATCAATATATCGATATTTTTCTAATATCGAACATCGATATTCAAAACAAGATATCGAACAACCCTAACAATCATTATAAATAAAAATAAATAATATATTTAATAATATATTTCAACAACCATAGTTGCTTTGAGAAACAAACAATCAACTAAAACATCTATGCCGATCTTGGTAGCGTAGTGGCTATGTCACTTGCCTAGCACGCTAGAGGTCGTGGGTTCGAATCCCACTGAAGGGCATGGTCGTTTGTGTTGTTCTCATAAACTCATAATCATCCACACATGAGGCGGCATATGACCAAAGTAGTTAGTCCGCTTCTCATCTTCGTAATTAAAAAAAAAAAAAACATCTATTCTTTACAAAGTCGTTTTATTATTAGACATGGCACACCATATTTGTTGTGATACGGGGAAGGGAGATGTACTTGACGAAAATAAATAAATAAATATTTCATCACGCCTTTTAACCATTTCATCGAAATATCGATATATCGATGCATCGATATTTTTTGTGCTGAATATCATTATTCGATATATCGATACAATGTCGACACAGCCCTAATGACAAGTAATTCATCGTTGAAAAGAGAACAAAAATGGCGGTTTTTATTTTAGTAAAACAATTTTAGGTTCTCATTTGCAAAATAAAAGTTTATAGTCGTATCATGTAAACCAGACTTTATAAAAAAAATTCTGTACCTGTATTTTTCCCAGATTCACCCTATCACCCTGATATATTCGTGTAAACATTTAAATTCAGATATGCATAAGTAAGAATAATATCCCCAAAATTATATTACAATTTATTACACTAGCCCTAAATGACACTATATTTATTAGATTTTTTATTATTGTTATATAGTTAACTGCAAGGTTAATAATTTCGCGATGTATGAATTAATTTTGTTTATACGAAGCGGTTAACGTATGTACCGCTCCATCTAAACACTTATTCTCATTATCAGCTACCCAACTAAGTTTCATTTGCTAAACAAACAGTAGTAATGGCCGCGTCCCCGTAACCAGAACATTAAATGAATTTGCTGCTGAAAATAAGTAGGGCTGGTCTAATTGTAGTTGTTGACCGCAGTTGATTGTCTCACGTTCCACTATAACCCAGTTATGTTGTTGCAGGCATCCGAGCGACAACCCGTTCTACAGCAACATCGACAGCATGCCGGATATCCGGCCGCGCAGGAAGTCTATTCCCTTGGTGTCCGAACTGGTAAGTCGTATCCCAGAGATCAGAGATCATCACCACTCAATAGAAAGACTAGCAGAGCCTATGTGACAGCTGGAGACAGGCCAGAAAAATGCTGCATTTCAGGGGTTTAGTTGATGGAGTTGGTCCTATATATCTTTTCCTTAATACTCACTTTTCTTATCAAAAAAAGTTGGAGTATTACCTACTGGTATTGAAATTGAGACGAGTCTAATGTGTAATACTTGAAAAACTCAAATACAGAAAATATTCATAATCTTAATACATATTTAAATTATGGTATCAATCTGAATTAAACTATGTAAAATACATTACAATTTAGTTGTAATTTGGTTCCGTAAATTAATTTTTAAACGTCAAATAAATAGCTTGAAAGAAATCATAGGTTACTATATTTATTTTTGATGGAAATTGAAAAAATCGGAGATATTTCAAAATTTTACTAGTAAATTATAATGTATGTTACATCGTTTAATTCAGAAAAATGATATTTTTCAATTGGTACTACAATCATTGTTGTCCGATATAACACCGAGTAACAGCACGCAAAAAACTGATTTCCCATATTAATCTCCTATGTATGTACTACATCTTTAAGACACACATACGGCATATGACGGCGTCATAATGACGCATACAGTAATCAGTCGTCAAGTCAAAATTGCACAAATAATAGTGCGGATGGTCCATAGCTAAAATTTGTGACGTTGTAAACTGTAGTAATTGAATTGTGATCTTCTGATACACGGTCAAACATGGTAACTTGACCATATTTTATTGTAGATGTTAAACGAAACTACATTATGTAATTTTTGAATAATGTAGTTAAACTAAAATTTGGATATGCTTAACCAAAACAATAATGAATATAAAAGTGACGAATAAGTAACGTTTCCGCTTTGTTTTCCAAGGGTTCCGAGTTAGAATCCCTACAAGTTTATAGATGTTTCTGACTGTCCTTATAATTCATGGAGTACAGCTTCTAAATCGAAGTCCATATACAATAGTGCCTACAATCAAAATTTTGTATTTTAATTTAAAATTTGAATTTGTACACATTTTGAACTCTCAATTTCAATACTCCCACTAATCCCAATTCCATCCTCATTTTAACCTTTCCCAATATTTCCTCTTAGCAATCAAGGTCTGCTCCCATCAGCTGTGTAAGGCATCCTTGATTAATCCCGGCAATTACGGATCGCTGGTCTGCAGGGAAATGGCATCACAGGCTAGGGCGAGAGCGAGAGCCGGACCAATACCGTCAAGCTATCACACTCCCACAGTGCTGACCGCTCTCTGCTCTCCTCAACCGGTCTAACCCAAGCGACGGACAGGTGCTCCGTACTCATTTGTCAGATTACGAGGAGTTTCGGACGATTTGAGTCACCGGATGTGTGGTTTAATCGCCCTGGGGATTTTGATAATGGGTGCAAAGTTTCTGCTAATTCGTAATTATTTCTTTTACGATCTTCCGGAAAATTTCGATTCAATCTATTATTTTTTGTTTTATAATTGCCCTGTTTCTATTATTTGATAATAATCCGAATAATGAAATCAAATATGAGACGTGGTATACAAGAATCAAGGATTGCTGTTTGACAAGGCGTTTTTCACAAAACAGCAACAACATTCATATATACCGGTGTTTACTTTTGTATGAACCGTAGGAAATATTATGGTACATTTTACATATGACTATAATTTTTGCCCTTATAAATGTAGAACAATAGTATACATACAAAAAATATTGAAAAACTGCATCATGTGTGGCCTATATTTAATGATATAATATTTCATTGCCGTGAGATGGTCAAACTAAAATGCCTGTTTTGAGCTGTTTACAGTGTGCCAAGTAAACGAAACATAATTCAAACAATCGTATTAACTATATGTTTAAATTAAAAATGGCTACTTTAAATTTTAAATATTGCTTGTTTTTTTCATAACTAACAAAAATAATTACTAATTCTCAAAAATATCGCTGCATTTGTTATAGATCTCTCAATGAACAACACTATTACTTTTAGTTGTCAAATTCAAACAATAATTCCATGGTGTATGACATACACCATGGAATTATTGTAAACATAACATATACTGTATGTTATGTTTACCATTATGTCATTCAGTAAACAGCATAAGGAAAAATCTTTGTAAGTCTATATCATGACAAGAATGTACATATCAAATCAAATATTTAGGTTCAAATGGTGCAGTATTTTTTTTTTAATTTTACAATTAAAATAACGTAGTTTGTCGTATAGAAAATTACAAAATTTTCCCCGGTGATAAGAAATAATGAATTGTTAAATATGCTATTTCCCTGTGGATGAGAAACTTAATAATAATTATTTTCCAGGTTGCCAAAGGGTAATTTTTTTTTTGTAGTAAACAAAGAAAATACGAACGATAAAATATTCACTACTGTATTTTTAATACAATTCTTGTAATTGATATACAGTTCTGAATACTTTTGATTATTTTTCAAATATTTTGAATCAGCATTAGCAGTTCTCCATATTTTTCTTCATAATCATGGCTTTCTCTCTTCATTAACAAAATACATCATCATCATCATCATTACTAAAACTTCTTTTATGATGATATATCATGTCATTAGTTAATACTGTGGTGTGGTATCGTTATAATTAATAACTGTGATTGTTTTTGCCAAATCAATGTTTTTTTAATGTGTTATCGTCTAAAATATTATCTATTGTTATTTGTTTGATGTACGTATTGATAATTTCATGTCTCCCAGTAAAACCTGATTGTTTTCCCGTTTTATTTTGTAATTTTATTTCTTTTTGCCCTCATTTTATATGCATCGTATTTAAAGCTTATTGGAGGAATAAAATTATGTATATTTGTTGTTTTAAAGGTACTTTTCACAAATAGGGAGATTGAAACAGCTTTGATGATATTTTTTTTATTAATGTTATGAATCCAATAAGTTTTATTGTTTCAGAAAATCGTTTCTGGATATTTCCTTTCCTTTGGTGGGCGAATAATGAAACTTATTTCGAGTTTATTTGTGTTTGTTTTGTGTGAATTTTCCTTTTCTTTTCGCCCGTGGTGTTGGTAACTCAAACTCTCAATTTATATTGCCAAAGTCCAAGTATCCATTATTTTATTCTTCTGAATTTAGATTTATAAAAATTCTGTGCATTTCATAATCTTGCTGGAAACATTGAGGCAAGGATTCAGACATTTGCATTTACTAATATGGCCATGTTATTTTAAATTTTGCTTTTAGTATAAAGAAATACATTGAAACACAAGAGGGATGCAAGTTGAAAAATCAACCTTTGCACATAAGTTATATAATTTCAAAAACAGGTTTTGCTATTTACGTGTAGTTATTCTACGGTCAATAAAACCACACATTTACAGCACAATCGCTTAAGAAATCATACTTCCTGTTCAATAATACACCCCTTCTGGAGAATTTAATTTGCTCTACAGGTGATTCTTGATTCAGTTTTCAATAAGTTTCCATACGAATGTGTGAGACGCCTATCGAATCAAACGTGGGATTTTCGTTTTGTTATGCGATGATTTGTTAACAGAATCCCAATTGTTTAACCTCGCATGTAAATTTACTTGTAAATTATTTCCTATTTAGCCTTTGGATTTGTAAACTGATCTTTCGTTGTATACAGTCATATTAGTTGTAATATAATTTCATTATTGAGAAGTCGTTTCCATATTTTTATGGTTGCAGTATGTTTTAATGAATTTTGATTTAGCCTCAATTAGTTTGTTTTTTTATTGCGATCGAAAATAGATTAAAACATTATGGACCTGCAAGATCTCAGCGGAGGGCGTACCACTATCACCATCGGGTTAAGTTAAAATGGCAATTGTAATAATAAATAAATAGAAAATTTAATTCATTATTTTCCATTGGAATTCTTACTGCTTAATATTTTAAGTAAACATTCGAAATAATATTCATAATTAGAACATGATTTTAGCGCTTTTCATTTCGTTCTGATAATGAAAGAAATCACTATGCCTATGTAGTACATATATCTAATCAAATATCTAACCATGTATAAGATTTGTTTGGAAGTTAGTAGATAAAACACTGTAATTCTTAATGTGACTTTATACGTCATCGTCGTAATGGTGAATAAATGAAATAGTTTCTTATGTTTACTTTTGAAGCAATTTACTAGTTGTTTGAGTTATCAACATTACTACGAGGACTCTGCCAACCCTGTATCGTTCCATTGTCCTCACTTACCTCCATGTGATAATCTGCAAGGTGTTATTAACTCGTGTGTGTTATTTGTTCTCTGTTTGATGGTTTGATCCGCGCGGCTTCACCTCTCGGTCCATCAGGTGCTCAAGGTACTGATCTATAACTTCCTTCCGTTGTCAAGTGGCATCGCAGTCAGCTGTCTGTTATGCACTTCTGCCACTTGCTTGCTGCTTGTTCAGTTGTTAACTGTTTGCACAAAAGCATGTTGTGTTTGATGTTGAAGATGAAGTTAATGTTGCTTGAATTGCAGCGCTGTTCTTAAAATATTATCTGTAGAGTACGGTGCATTAACTGCCATAAATTTAGGTTATATTAAAAAAAAAAAAGTGTTATATTAAGATTGTCTTGACAAAACGCCAATGTCCATTAACTTATATTTGGGTGGTATGATCGTCATTCATTTAATGTATACTAACGTTACTTGAATTTATTTAAAATTTTAGTAGGCTTAAGGAATCCGAATGATGATAAAATAATATCATTACCTTTTGCATTCCTTAAGCTTTCTAATATTTTAAATAAACTATTTGGATCCTACAAAACTTTTACATTACTTGAATTTAGTCAAACGTTTTGCCGAAAATTATGAAGTACTAAAATAATTTAAATATATGATTCTTTCATTATAATTGAATATTATAAATAATTTATGTAAATTATCCCTTTGTTTACTTTTAAAAATAAGCTTTAATACATTGCTGTCAATCATATTAACTGCAACTATGGTGAACAATGACACATCCCTATGTATATTAATAAAAAAAAAAAAACCAGTATAAATATTATTCATAATACTGAAAGTTATATTTTATTAACAGTAACAATTGACAAATAATAATAATTAATATTGTTATTAGTTTGTTGCAAATTGATCAGGCATTATACGACAGGATATACAAGAGTCTTGAATTTAAAATAGACTGCAATGTTAGCATAATAAATAGTATCCTGTGATAAGACCACACGTTATTCAAAATCGCCATTTGATTTAATTATGTATTGAAGTCGGGTGATGAAAGTAAATGAAAATGCAATTTCAAAGTAACAGTGGTATCGTCTAGAATCTAAATAACAACTAAGCTATTTGTATATTCATTCTACACAAAAAAAAGGTGGACAGTTGATTAATTTTATAAAACAAAATAGTCTCATGCATTTTACGACATTGGTGACAAATGTGTAGATTAGATGATAGAAACAACAAATTTTGTGTTATATCTGTAGTAATTATATCCATACAAACGATTAAATTTAATAATATAATGTTCCAAATGATAGAGTAATATTCAAGACTAAATATGATAATTATATTAAGGTATTATAATTGTTAAAAATTATATAATCGAAAAACCAAAATGACTACCAGATTTCGGAGTATGTAGGTACCTTTTATTTTATATGAGCCATAAGTTTACTGTGTTATATTATTATTTAAAATGAACTATACGCTATATAGAAAGGTACACTTCCCTTCGACCATAATTTATTGAAATACATATACATATTTTGTAATAAGGATGAGAGTTTCATAATAATAAAACCATTTTAATAAGATTATAACTCGTTTGGATTGTATTAATTAAAACATGTATATATATATAAAGTAAAAATGCTATATACTTGACAATATCTACAAATATGAATTTTCATACTTTTCAAAACATGGCACCTTTTGAATTAAAAAGGGTATAATAAATATTTGTGGAAAATATAATCACCCATTGAGCACTTTTTTTTTAAATACAGCTCAGGAAAATAATCATTTCCAAGAATAGAAATCAATATGAATTATTTTATTTAGGTAAGTTGAATAAGTTAAATTTTTATGGTAATGAATGCATAATTATAAAACACTGATCCTTTGATTATAAAAACGTACATAGTATACAAGTCTGATTACATTTAATTTTCGATATTTTTTTGTTCTGAAAATTCACTATGTTCCTTGCCCTGGTATTTTGGAGCGTTTATTATTACCTTTTTCCTTGGAACTTCTTAACGTATGTTGCATCTTAAACGTATAAAATAACTAAATAAATTTTTACGTTACTGAAATTCCGGGGAGTGCGACTACTGCTTATACTCGTAGCATTTATACTGTGGTTGAAGCATCGAATGCTCAAGGTCTATTGTACACAAATAATGTTGGTATAGGTTTAGAGGACGTAACTTTAGCATGATGATGATGAGAATCGAAGTTGTCGTCTATGAGATTCTTATTTTGTAATATAATAACTCATTCGTTTTATTTCTTATTCAGAATGCACAATTATAGTACAGATTCACTTTTATTCATGTTGAGCATGGATAATAAATCATTTTTACCTTTGACACAATTTACAATAATTGTCACTAAAACTCATTAATTTGCCTAAAAACTTAAATAATACTTTATAAATCTCGTTTGGGAATACATTCACATTTGCTGGACACTTAATTATCATCGGGAATTGCAGTAATTGTAACTACTATCTGCCGTCAACAAAACTGCATCTGCTTCGTACAGTTGACCACCAGAGCCCTCTCGGGAGGCCCGCTGGAAGTATTCTCCCAGCGACAAAACCTTCGCTCGATTCTCAAAGGAATCAGTCAGTAGGAAAACCAAATAACACTTATCGTTATTTGATATTACTCGGTTACAAAACACAGTTACGGATACCGTCGATGTGGATTACCATGGAAATAAATAAATGTTGAAAAACTTCAAACGGCTGAAGTTCAATTACATATGATGTTGCTGTCAACATGCCAGATAAAAAACTATTAAAATTGATTAGTAAATTTAACATTTTTGTGAAAGATACACTGGAGACGACATTTTAAGGTAAACAAATATAGGAAAGCGAAATGAAGATTTTGTTCGAAATTTGTGGCAGTTAATCCTAAGAAAAATAAACTTTTAAAAAATGCAGTTTTTTAAGAACTTCTGTTGCTAACTATTGTTTTCTTCATCCTTTTATTTTTTAATGTCAAATTCGATACGATAATCAGTTTTCTTAAGTATTATAAGAAAACTGATTATAATTATTCATAGAATCAATCGTTTTTTAAACATGTTATGACGGATATCCTTTTCATGTTTTTACCTGGTTATAATTGTTTTGTAGCTAAAAATTTTTAGTGTTGCTAAGAGCTACATAATTGCTTGAATGTTTTATATTATAAAAAATATTGTCAATTCCAGGTTATCTAGTGAAAATGGGTAGTAAAATTTGAATATGCTTGTAACACACAATACATTTTCAATTAATATTTTGACAGATTCATAAAACATCTTAATAACTAGTATATATGGACAATTTTACTTTCTAGTGAATTAACTTGACTTCTTAGTAAATATTTCACCCGCAGTGGTCACTTATAGCGACTAATATGGTATTGAATATGTACGTATTTAGGTTAATAAAGTTCAACTAACAAAAAAAAATTATTATATTACAGCATACCTATGTATCGTATTATATATATGGATATATTCTTGAAACTAGAAATTATTTCAAAATTTATATCTTGAAATTATAATTTCAAAACAATGAAAATATACTGTTTTCAATGAATTTCTGCTCATTTAGGCAATTTGTTCTTAAAATAAATTTCCGACAGCCTTCTGTGATTACTTACTCAAAAAGGAATTCTCTGGAAAAAAATACTACCCACACATCTGATTTCAAAAACACAGCGTTGTCAAATGTTTCAACATTATTTGTGCTGAAAATTTGCTTCATGTATAAAATACTGACAAATAAATCACTATTTTGAGGCAATTTTCAAAAATAATTTTGACATGTTTCAAAGCTTCAAATAAATGTATTGAAAACTACAAACTGTAGTGATCGTAGAATTAAATCATTGTTGCATATTATTATAAATCTCAAATTTTTCTTATGGATTGTTTTCATCTATTTAATTGTAGAACCAAGCAGAAAACTCTGAACTAATTTATATGATTATAAAACATATATATGTTTATCAATACTTCAGGAAATAAACGATTTTTACATAAAGGAACCGAAGATGTAAAAACAATTGTGGACTATCTATTTGAAATTTCAAAGCAACATTCTTTTATCTGCTAGTTTATTTTCATCCTGAATTATTGTACCTATATATTTAAATATAATATCCTAAAATTAGGTATATTAAAATATCAAAATATTTTCAACTCGATGAACCAATAATATAGATGACGAGGTATCGATTCTGGTTGGTTTTACAATATTACATTTTTTTCTCTCTTCTTTACCGACTACTTTAGCATAAGCCTTGATATAAGTTTGCCATCATCATGCTATGAGTTCAACTTCTCCTTAATCTTCTCAAATATTAATTAGTCTTCATGGAACACAGTAAATACTTCTCAAAAATTCTTCCAACTATTAATTACAAATAATGAAGTGTACCGAGCGGCAAAATTAATAGCTGGATTTTATAAATCGAAACTTCAATTCATCTTCCAAGTGTTTAGAAAATTAATCATTCATTCTAAATTAATTTTGTCGCTTGAGATATTCTTGAATAGCATGGAGTTTTCAACAGCGATTCTGCGCATGCTCACAAAGCTTACTAATTATTCTCTCTTCGTTATTTTTCAGATTATTAAAATTAGTTCAGATAAAGCGTAAAATTGCTTGCTTTCGAATAATTTTCATGTTTTCAGGAGGTTCTACAAAGTTCTGTCATTGTTAGGTTTTGACAGATTTTACTCATAAAACAACGTTTCATTCGAACCGATAATTATTGTTCCTTTGGCATTAACAATTATTGAATTACTTGCTGTTATTTCTTCTTTAAAATTCATCTTGTTTGCTCTATAAATTTCTTAATTTCCTGAAATGTATAAACTTTGTCTATACCATCGTATTTCCGACTTTCAAATAGTTGTTTAAAACTTTACTTCGTGCATTAGTTGTGGCTTTTCTAATTGGAGTTTAAACAGAAGTTTAGTTGATCGATAAACCGCATTCCTTTTTTATAGTTTGTCATCCTCTGGAAAGTTCTCAACTGTAATGAGGAAAAAATAATTAATGTATTAATTAAATTAACCTTCAGGAAGTTTATACTATATTTCATATATTTTATAAGCTTTTAGTAAATTTTTGAAATAGCAGCTATTAATCTAGAAAAGTTTAAAATTTTATTGGAAAATTTATGAAAAGTATACCGTTATTTTATTTCACGAATACATATAACCGAGTATTGTTTTAAGTTCTTAAAAATTTCTGCAAGAAAAACCAAAGGGAAGTTAAATTTTTTATTTGAGCGCCATTTATATATATATATATATATATATATATATATAAATAAATATGTTTTATTTTCGATATGTTGAATTTAAAATTTAAGAAAGTCGAATTTTCTTTCTATTACATTTCATTTGTTCGACGCCAATAGCAGCAAACCCGATTTTTGGGTACTTTGAGGATTTTTTCTTCGCCTTTAGGAAAAGGTAAACCCCAAGGTCTGTTATATTGACTTATTTGGTATTGATCTGGGAATGCCAGAAAAAAAATTCAGCCAATTTGAAGCAAATTGAAAAAAGTTATTGGCCAGAATCTAAAAAAAGTGCAAAAACGGGGTTTTGAGGTGCTCGGTGCTGCCTGGGTATTCATCAGAAAAATGTTTCAGCACATCTCCACAACTTTTAGGATGGAACTCTTTCAGTTTAGACCCTAGAGAACGAAATCTATTTTTTTCGACCCACCCTAATATATATATATATATATATATATATATATATATATATATATATATATATATATATATATATATATAAATGGCGCTCAAATAAAAAATTTAACTTCCCGTTGGTTTTTCTTGAAGAAATTTTTAAGAACTTAAAACAATACTCGGTTATATGTATGTATATGTTATATATATATACGAATGTTTGTTAAATCAGGTACATAACGAACTTAAATTGTAATTTCCGAGTAAAATGGTTACCTATTATTTTAACAAAATAAAAAATAATTCTCGCGTGCAATATTGATGTTTCACATATCTTTGAAAAAATTTCATAAAATAGTAGTGAAATTCTCTATTACTCCTACTCTTCCAATTTTATGTGGAAATATTTTTATGTGATTCAGTAAAATAGGTACCTATATATGAAGATGAAAACCTATCTCTAGGTGAATAAAAATGTAATAAAATAATGGTATATTATTATCTGGAGAAACATAATTCTCCAAGTATTTCTTCATTATACATTCTTGCTTGCGAACGGCTATTAGCTTTGTACAAATTAGCGTCGGCATTGTACCATACCATGCACCAATCAGCTACGCGTTTAAGTATACATTAATTAACCTCTTTGCATTTGTTCTGCGCAGACAATGGCGGCGACCAAAAGGAACGCGGGCCTGACTTCTGCAGTCCCGAGAGCTACACTCAACGATGAGGAACTGGTAAGATGGACATATGCAGTCTTTGAGTACCCTTACAATTTGTCTGGATTTGACGTTTCTCTTCAAGAATTGGTTTTTCGTATTTTCGTCTGTTATGATTGACTTTGTCGTATGTGATTTATTGCTTTATTCTTTTTTCCTATTTACTGTTTTGATCGTAGATGTTGCTTCTTTTTGTTCTGATACTGCCAACACTTTTACACTTTTTACATTTTCTCTAATTATACATACTTCTTTACTGGTTTGTACTCGTTTCTCCAGTGATACTCCACACATTTTTGTATGTTATGTTCTTGTTTTGTATTGAACTTGTTCTATTTTTAATCACTTTAAATGTGCAAATGTAATAATATCTATTCAAACAGATAGATATTTTAGAAGACCATAGGCAAATTTCTTTACTAAGAAATCGAAAAATTATCTCATAAGAATATTATTTGAACTCCAAATTTAATAGCAATTTTATTTTGTAAATAGTTTACAAATACGAAATTTTAAATAATTTAGTAACTTCTAATTTACTTATTCCGCCAATTACATTGTCATGTTGATTTTTCCAATTCTTGAATTCAACAAAAATTATATAAATTACCATTTTGATAAATCGGTTTAACAATTTCGGGTTGGTCTATATTTTATGAAAAAGCTAACCTAATCTTCAATATGGTTTCATTTGTAAATTCTAATGATTTAGTAATGAAAAAAAAATATATTAAATAACATTTATAGCCCGGATATTAAATTTCATAATTCGTCTTATTCATGTTTTGTTTTTTTTTTGCTCTGTCACTTGTTTTGTTAATGAGTTGTTACAACACGTTTCCTCATTCTGTTTTAGCAGACTGTCCAAATTTTATAGGCAACTAAAATAACATCGTATTAAAAAAATATATATATCTTAATATGATTTTCATAATCACGAGCACTTAAAAGACTAAAATCCATATCTCCCAACGATAGCCGAAAGAATGAAACGCATTGCGAAAACTCAGTTTTTTGATAGTGGCAGTGCTTGAAAACCTACCAAGAAGAATAAAAACAATCAGTTCATAATCAAATAAAATAATATAAATAAAAATTTTATGTTATAATTTAAAGGTAAATATTTATTTCGCGCTCGATGTAGTGTATATAATTTTTAATGAGAATTTTATTTGGTATCAAACAAACATTTTTTTTCTTTGAAGATAAATATTTATAATCTTCTGCACATTTATTTCATAGTTTTGAAAGGGTTTTGTTATTTAGTTTATTTTGACATTTTTGAATAGTTTGGTTAGATGTTTAATGGATTATTTCCCACAAATGACAACCAAAGGGACATCAACAGGGCCACAAACAGAAAAGGATTTTTTATACAAAACAGCTACAGGGAGACTCCGTTCCACCCGAAATTCTCTACTCACTCAAGCAAGAACACGAAATATAAATCCACTTAACAAATGACAAGTTACATCAAAGTACACACGCAAAGAGAATTTAGATAATTATTATTTATTTATTCACTGTTAGACAAAATATTTATATTTTATCCACGCGCTGAAACAATAACAAATATTACAATTCTAAATTATATCTTAAAAACGAAATGTGAAATTCTAGTAAAGGTATTTACTTGTATAAAAATATGCGAAGTCGAGAGAAAAGAAAATTTGACCTTTAACATTAATTAAAAAGCAATATAACACGAATGCAAAGACTAGAATAATAAATTTGCCTTTATTATTTAAGTAAAATTGAAATTCTGAACATAAAAAATTAATGAATATATAATTAATTTTAATGTTTCATATTTTATAATAATTAATATTCAAAGTACACTGTAAATACAATACTATCTAAATTTATTAGAGTGTAGCAAAAATCGGAAATCAATTATTTTTGTAAAAATTTTATTCTTACCAAATTTAATTACTTTAAGAAAAAAAAATAAGATGTAATAGTTTTAAAATATTAATTTTAAATTTACGATACAAGCACGTAATGCTAATCTTTAGTCAAAAATGGGTAAATTTAAGACCCCTGATTGACTAAAGATGCTTTATGTATGTGTAACGTAGGTACAATATTTTATCTATAATATAATGAAAAAAAAAAACTAATAAATATGAAAAAAACTTTTATTTATGAATTAGAATCACAATATTAAATGAGAACTTTGTCTTGATAACAATATCTTTTCAAATTTGACGCATTTAAAAATTTGAATAATTCGGTGCTCGGCAACCTGTGATTAATACGAGATCGTGTTACTAAAAAACCGTTTTACAAACTTAAAAATAAATTAATTATGCATTTTATCTAAATAATAGGTAGTTGCAGGGTAACGTAATTAATAGAAGTGCATAATATTATTGTGAAGAAAATCTGTATTTGATGTAAAATTAAGCACGATCGTAAATAATGTACCAGAGTCAATAATACATTTGTGGATTTCATTTCATAGTCCGTTCGTTTTATATTTTTAGTTGCATAAATATGTATAATTGAATAAATTGCGAAATTTAAAAAAATTGTCGTAAATAATTAAATCAGAAACAAATAAGTTTATCACTGAATTAACTTGGCGTGATATTCTTGCATTCTCTCGCACTCGGCGTTTATTTAAGATTAATATTATTTTACAGACATGTTTAAATATCTTTTTGAAATAATTCATTTATATTTTAGCAAAGAATTGGAATTTAAGAAACTATACTGACGCCTACTCTTACAATTAGCGATTAGTGACGCGGTAGGATGCTCCCTGTGTATGAAATTTTATTTCAAAGGAGATTTCATCCATTGGAAGTATCATACAACATTGCTAGCAACTAGTTGTGATTGCGATAGTCTGCGTTCAATAATATGAAGTTAATTCTGAACTATATTTACGATTTTGAATAATTAATAACAGTGAATAAATACATGTGAATTTTTATTTTTCGTACACAGCGAATACTCTCTAGAATAGTAGTGCCGATTTTATTTCGTGTCTAACCTTTTTTGAGTTAAAATTTCGGGGACACTTCTCTCAAACAGATTAATTTTCCGTATTTTACACACATTCGGGCATCTTTATTCCATCTACTTTTGCAGTCCGTTTTTAAACGCGCTTAGAACAAAATTGCTTAGAACGTTATTTATTTCATTTTAAATTTGATTCGATTCTGTTCTTTTTAAAAGCACCCTTTCAGCGAAGTAGATGGGAATATTGATGTAAGTATGTTAGAATAACTATTATTTGCTGCCGATTTGATTTAGTGGTTTATTTCATCACCGTTAATTAGCTTCTGTAGATGTAGACGGATTTTTTCAGTCAACAGAGCTCGACAACTAGTGCAGAAAGACCACGCAGGACTTTTATTTTGCTACCATAGATAGAAGTTTGACAAATGTGTGTATATAATTCTATTTTCAGCTACGTAAATTGTTTCAAACCATAGAGGAACCAAGGGCCAAAAAATTACATTTAAATATTTTCAAACCTACTCTAGACTCATGAAATTACCCAATACAAAATCTCTTCTATATAAAGCAAATTTAATAAACAGATCCCTAAAGCATATTAGTCATTAACCTTATTTCGTGAACCAAGGAAGTTGTCACCTAGCCTGTTGTTCGTCATGAGCACTACATAAAATTTTTGGTAGTCCACTTATTGGAAATTCATGCAGATGTTAAAATGTTAAATATTATTAATTAAAAACAAACTTATAATTTATCGCAAAAAAAAAAACATAATTGGAAATGTCAACTTAGTTAAATTTTTATTGTATGATTTGACATTTTGAGGGTCCCTTTAAAATATATGATAAATGAAAGAACTGTTACTTTGAATGAACAAATAAATTTGTTATTATGTAATGTTACTTTACAATTAGGTTCATCAACTTTTACAACAACATTCGCTGCATATAGATGTTACACGATCTCGCAGGCCCAATTTTAAGATCTTAATGCGGTTGTTGTGGGTTCCAATTTTTTTATTTGTCAGTTTTCACAGTACATATATTTTTGTCTATATTTAAACAAAAATGTATTTTCTATTTGAGTTTTTTAAGCGGCCTTTTCTAAATATTCGGATGGGGTGGGGGTCATGGCCCAGCTGACCCTCATCCCCAACTCTGTACGCATTTCATTGTGTGTGTGACATTATCCTTGTTCGCGCCGTATTAAGGTACATCATATATTACGAATTTAGGAATAGTTTAAAATTTAAATTTTTAAACTAATATATTAATTGTATATTAAATATTTTAGTAGCCAAAAAGCTCATTCCCATTGGTTTTTATAGTTATATTTTTTGGCGTATGTTGCTGACTTATTCGTAAACATAAGCATACCGTTTCTAGCTTACTATAAATTTGTGGCAGTACTAGACAGTTTGGCATATATTTAAAACGTCGCTAAATATGAATGATATTTGTTCTAATGAAGAGTAAATTGTTTAATTAGTAGAAAAAACGGATTGGAACAAAAGATAATAATTATATGAATTTTAATTAAGTAAAGAAGAAATATTTTAATTATATTTGTTATTTATATTATGTTTACCTTGTTATATTTTTTCTACAACAATTTATAATATATTATCATCATCTATTTGACAACAAAATTGAAAAATATCGGTTGATAGGTACATATAGTATATTGCTATCTTATAAAATAAAAACTATGATAATGACAAAAGATTGGAGCATGCAAACCTTGTGATTGGGTTTGTGATTAGATTACGGTTAGAAACTAAAACAAGTACTGAGAAAATAATTCGGTGTACCAAACAGTCTGACTATCACAAGCAGCAAAAATTATGACTGATAAATACTGGGAATGAGCTTTTGAGTGAAAGTTTTCTTAAAATAAAATCATTATCATAAAGATGAAGCTTTATTTTTAAAGATGCAAAATTTTACAAGTGATTTTCCCAAAATTATATCATTTTTAGTATTTAGAGAAATATGTATATTTAAAAATGTTCCTTGTTTGAATAATTTTTCAGTTAATTTTAATTTCATATTTTAAATTAAAATAAAATCAATTTTGGGAAAACTATTTCGGAACGTCTCTGTTAGTTTTTCAATACTAAGTTGTAAGCATATATTTCACCTCAACTTGTTTGAACTTGTATTAGAAATGTTTTATTTATAAATGGGAACGGAGGTAATGAAATTTTATTCATTACCTATGTTGTCAAAATCTGATTTTGAAAAAAAAACCTTATACAATCATTGTACTTAAATGAATTGAAGTATATTTTCTAAGAATAATCTGTTTTGTTCTGAATATATCAATTATAGCTTCATCGATCAGAGTTTAAGCCAAAGTCTCTTGGATCCTTAATATCTTTAGAATATGAATACAATTATTTTACGGTAACTGTTTATAAATCTAAATCTTGAAAATATTTCTAAATTTTTATGAGATGTGGAAACTCAAAATAAGTTTACTATTTCTTTACGGGTACAGCTTACGAAACAATATTAGTAAAATAAAGTGTACGTAAAATAATTTTCGTATTTTGCTGAGCAGTTGGAACAATTTACAAAATATTGCCAATTTTTTAAATTAAATATGCAATAACTTTGTTTTATGTCATCATCATACAATCGGAAAATTTATTTTATTAATTAAAAAAAAATTATAGATTTTTATTGTATTAATATATTTCGCTAGATAAATAATATATTAATTAAAATTTAGTTTGCATTTGGCCAATATTTTTTCGCAACATTATAATCTATTTGATTTTCTATCGCAAACAAAACAATTTCTCTATTTTATTATTGATGATGACATAATTGGTGTAGCAAGCATTAATAGCAATATCAACTTATAATAACAGTGAGTTCTAATTTGAATTTCCCTGTAATAAATTTAGTGGTTCAACAAATTCTGTATCCGGGCAAATGTTTAAATTTATATACGAATTATGCGTGCTCTAAAACCCATAACTTCGATAATTTATGTATAAATGTACGTAATTTTAACTTCGTTAGGTTAATGGATGCGATGGGATGAAGGTGAGCATTTCACCACATGCTATCACTATCGGATTTGCATATTTATCTCATACTTTTGTTACTGAAATCATAAAACAAACATAAATTTTATTGGTAGATCTGTAAGTTAATTATAACATTGTATGCATAATTCATATTAGAGAATTTGCGCATCAAACAATACAATAAATTTGTAATTATTTGATTCTTCAATTATACCGTATATTTAACCAAATTTAAGGGAAAATAATTTTGAAACGAATTCTGAAAATATAAACAATTTGGTAACAATATAAAAGATAAAAAAAGTTGTTTTAGTTCAAAGATTTAAAATATTACAATTGAAATATAAATATAATAATTAAATGATAATAAAAAATAAAAGCGGGAGTAATAATAGTATATTATACACTAAGGGAGAGAATGTATGATTTTTTCCCGCGGAGTAAAATGAAGTACGAGTCGTAGACGAGGGTTACAATACGACATGGGAAAAATACACTTCTCTCATGCGGTGTATGTACTATTTTTTTCACGACTCCAATATTTATGACGGTTTTCATGTATTTCAAAATTATTTCAATTGTAATACAATTTATGATAGTTACCTTTGATTTGTTTAATTTTTATCATTTTTACTTTATTTGAGCACTTTCCTTCACGAGGGGGGAGAAGGTGCACCAATCTTTCTTAAATATGAAATTGGCTGTTTCTTTAATGATTTTGGTATCAAAGAAATCTAGAAAAAATATTTAATGTTGCGATGTTGCTGTATCGATTGAACTAGTCTCTATAATTTTAAATTTAATTGTTATATTTATGATAAAAATTATTGTTTCTAGAAGACAAAAATACAACGAAAACGATATAATCAATTTATACAATCCAAATTATTTTTAAACAAAATAAATTTACATAACTAAAAGTTTTCTCTTTGGTGTTTGATAATAATCTTGACCAACTAAAAGTTTTCAGTTTCTCCATTTGATATTAATCTTGACCGCACTATACATTTACAAATTCAACGGTTTCAATTTCCTAAGCTTCCGTACCTTAACTTTTGAAAGAGTGCTGTGCTTAATTTAATTCAACTCTTTTTTGAAATGTAAACTATTTATTTCATGCAATTAAAATCAAATTATGCTTCAATCTGAAACTGATGAAATAAATTTATGAGATTAATCTAGAGTTTAATGTATAATGTAATTCTCCCAAAGAAGTATGTTTCTTTCTACTCAAAGTAAACTAAGAGTATAATAGCTATATGTATATTTAGACCGCAAAATTATGTTTTGTCACTCGAACACGAATGTCATTGAAACATGAGCGGTTCAATCGTGTGAAAGCAACATGAATACTTTGCTTTGAATGATTATAACAGAAAAATATTGAACTATTTTCATAAAAATATACTTATGTAATACATTCCTGTTATAGATTGTTGGAGCTGTTCTTTTACTTAGTATTCATAGTGATGAATTAGTAAAAAAAGCAACCAACTTTTATTACTTGTTACTATTGGAGAAGAGCTACCAAAATATTACCGCTTGTTGTTTTTATTCAAAGTAAATTTTCTAAAAAACATCAACTTTACGTTGAAAAATTCAAGCGCAAAAGTGTTCTTTCTATAGCAGTCATCGAAAAATAAATAAATATATCATTATACCAAGTGATGTATTTCACGCTTGAAGTACTGTTATCTACTCAAGTCGACTTATTTACAAATTCAAATTTATTGCCCTAATTCAAATAAATTAAAATTCTTTGAATTGATGCATACAATTTTTGCTGAAATATTGTTATTTTGTATCTTTTCAATATAAATGTTACTTTTGCACGGTAAAACATGCGTATTCAAGTCATAAGAGTTTGACTTTAACAAATAGTGATGCAGTTGTGGTAATAACTAAAAACCAAATGGAAATAACAATTATCGGCTGATCGAAACCATCACACAATATTTAAATGCATTATTGTATATTCGCGAGTGCCACTTTTAGCGTTCCTGGAGTGAGCTGGAGCACCATGTGTTTTTTAATTAAGCAGCACATAAAATCCGTGTACCTAACTTTGTTCTTTGTGTTTTGTTTCCTTTGTGATCAATTTTTTTCTGAAAGTTACGTTTGTAAAGCAAAACCCTTTCAAAACTAATAAATATTTATCTATTGTCGTTCCGGCACTAATAATAAATTTGGTATTAAATCTACCGTCGACTAAATGTAATACGAGAGTTGTGAAATTCCAGAAAGCATTTGAATATTATTACAGTATTTTGCAAAGTGTCACCAAAGATTAAACCAATATTTAATATCCAAAGTCAGGAGAGAACAGACAGAGAAATCGAGTTAGTTAAAAAGACTCAAAAAAATTCAGAAAAAAAAGTTGTTCAGATACTGTTACAGTATGATTTAATAAATTTAACTTAAAAATTGAGTTATATACTGAACCTAGAACACCAGCGCGCTGATTACTCAGTTGAATTAACTGAACAACATTAGTTTTTATCAAGGTCTATTTAAAGTTAATATTTATAATTATTTAGTACTTGATTTTATCTAACATTAACAACATGAATTTAATGTTAATGCATAAATTTGGGATTTTTGTTGACGAATTTTTTGTGCATCATTTTGGTGACACTCTGTATATTTATCGACTTTTTCATTCGATAGTAGCACGTTTGAGCGCCATAAGCTATGCTTTCCACAAAATTGTAGAGTTCAAAGATTTTTAGAAAAAAAAAATTTTTGTTTTTAAATATTATACATCAATCAGTAATATGAAAAGTAAACTTTTATGATAATCTTCATTTTTGTCTAGTATCTCAGTTCAGATAGTCGTTCAACTGTTTGGTACAAATCCCTTTCGGGTTTGTAGATATTTCACAGGTTTTCTACTGTTTATTGTTCTTCGTTATTGCATGTTTCATTATTAAAGTCTCTGTATTTTCTGCATGGGTTTGTGTACTTATACATTGTTCTGAATTTTCTCTTGCACTTTTAGGAAACATTCTACTATTGATTAATAAATGTACAAATATATAATTTTTGTATATTGCACAGCATATATATGTCCATGATAATCGAACTCCAACTGCCTCCCTAGAAATTTAATAAAATAACTGATCAATGAAACGCAATTGAGTAACAGGTATTCAGTGGTCAATTTTTCTTTGTCCAATTATTTTAATTTTTGTCTCCCTATTACCAGAAAAATCAAGGGTAGATAACATTTAACTCGTCCAAGTGCTGATAGTGAAATACCTTTTCAAAAATGTTATACATTTGTCTGATATAAATAATTATTTGTGTACCTGTATACTAAAATTTTCTTTTCTCTATCACGATTGTGGAATTTATTTCCATACTTATATGATGCATAAAAAGCTTAAAAAACGCAAAAAGTATATTGTTTTCAAATCGATAATAATTGATGTCTTTTTTTTATTAATATTCATTATATTAATTTATTTATGATTTTTAAATAAGTAAAATAAATATGTCATCACGTCGTTTATCTATTTTGTGTGACATTCTGTTTTCGAAGAACTGAATGTTGTCACATCACGGTACCTAGAGTTTTTAGTACCATTAATTGATTGCACTCATTAAGAACTTGTTAACTTTGTTGTCGATGATTATGCTGTGGATTATATCGTTCAACAATTAAGAACTTTAACATGGATTTTAAAATGTATATGTATATTCCGAGACAAGAGTTTAGTACTATTTACCCTTGATTTTGCTAGAAACAGGTAACGCCTATAATATACTATGCAAAATACTAAAATGGCAATTATTCTGTATATTTATTAATCAATTATTCTGCTTTCTACCAGACGTTCTTCTGATTAAAAAAAAGTGTTTATCCTTTGACAATCACAAAACTGCATCGAAATTGCGATTCTAAGATACCACCGTAGACGTTAGAATAAAAATATTACAAATTGCAGCAAAATTTTTTTGTGATTTTTGATTATTCCATTTATTAACTTTTTCAATTTCCGAAATATTTGTAGTGTAAATAAATATAAACTTCTTTTATTTTTCTCGTTTTTAAACTTAGATCTCGCAAAATATGTTACCTGAATTTGAACTTAAGAGCTTGAAAATAACGTCTCGATGTTGATTACAGGCTGTGAAGAAGTCTGCTGCTGGGGAGAAACAGCGTCTTAATTTTATTTAATTCCGCAATTTATATTTGAGTGTTATAATGCTAATTTGGTTAGGTCGTAAAGCGAGAGACAACTCACTTGCGTATTACCTTCTGCAGAGTCATAAGATCATATAATATGCCTGCCTACTCGTACTCCAATATTGTATATAAATTTGCGATAAATATATTAAATGTTTGAAATAATATCTTGCTCAGAAAAGAAAGAAAACGTTATCCTGCAATTATGTATGTGACTTGTATATTCAAATATCCAAATAATGAATTTTTTGTACATCTTTTTGTTCCAATTCATATTATCCTTATAATTGATATTGTACGATTAAATATATGAAAATGGAAAATTTTTTGGTATGATTACCATACTCATTTGAATATATATGCAAAAAAAATATTTGTTTCAAAATTAACATATGCTTTGATATTCAAAGTAATGAATGCATTTTCAAATAAATACTTTACATAGGTTAACAACGATTTACAGTCATGGTAGAAATGTTTCTTGACCTTTTTCAACCAACTACCTATATATGGCGGTAGGTATAAATCGACAAACTGAAGACCACTTGGATCGCTGTAAATTCGGTGATAAAAGTAAAATTAAATAAAGAATTTTATTTGAGTAATCAATTGTGCAGATTCGATAAAAACTTTAAAAAAAGGAAGTAATATACTAGAATTTGGTATGCTCTTATTTTACAGTTAAATATTGTGGTGTTATCTACAACAAGAGCTAAATAATAACATCAAACATTTATTTACACCAAATTAATATTTCTTTAATGAACTGTACATTTGACTTAAGGAGTAAGGTAAAATTATACAATTCGCACTTGGTACTTAAGTTAACGCGCATTTCTGAAAGGGACTCATTAGTTTGTCGAGGTTGTTTTTCTTATCTGACATTTTTATATTGGTAAACAATGTTCCAAATTCATTATTAATAGTTTCATTGAGTTTAATGAAATAAATAATACAGAAACTTGAATTTCTTAAAAAAGTGACATTTTGTAGGTCAATAATAATCCACTATAACCTCTTTTGATATTAACAATTAAGCGGTAGAGAAAAAAGAATCATGACTTAATATTATGTTGTTAGGAAAAATTTTTTAGTTATATTCTATCGCGTTTTTACGGCGAATAACGTGGAATTCATGTAAGTATGACATTTTCTCAGACAACACAGGATAGATATCGTTTAGTCAAGAGCTAGTGTCATCTATTTACATAACATAAATTTAATTAATTTCTCGATTTGTATCTTTAGAAATGAAATCATCGAACACAAAATTTATTAAAAAATTTATTTTCTCATGGACGAGATCAATATGTAAAACTGCACTGATAATTATAATTCTTTTCTGCTAAGGCGTATTTTTCGTAATGTGCAATCTATATTTGTCACTTAATATGTTCACCTAAAAAAATTAACTTTTTGAACATTAATATTTATCGCAAATTTTATGATACCTAAATATAGTATTTCAAAATACTTTTACAAATTGTAAAATCATGTTATGATTTAACCACTTTACGTAATCCCATCTTGCGTGAGGAAATGTTATTGAAGAACTTATATTTGAAATATAATTTATGACATAACCTCAAACCATATTATTTCCAAATAATAAATAAATCTATTTTTATTTGTAGAAATGTCCTTAAATTATTGCATGAATTACGATTCTTTTAATCTACTTCACTAATCATTAACTTGAATTATTTATGACATACCCTTAACCACAGTAATCCCCATCCCACTAATCGCAATTTCGATGCATCCACCTTGCCTGTCACTTTGTCACAACTTCCACTAACACATCTCTGGCCTGTGTAACCTGTAGAAGATGCACGTGTACAAGAAGACACTGCAGGCGCTGATCTATCCCATCTCAAGTACTACGCCGCACAACTTCGTGCTGTGGACGGCAACGTCTCCCACGTACTGCTATGAGTGCGAGGGGCTCCTCTGGGGCATCGCGCGCCAAGGAGTGAGATGTACAGAGTGCGGGGTGAAGTGCCACGAGAAGTGCAAGGATTTGCTCAATGCGGATTGTTTACAAAGTAAGTCATTTCTTTATTTTTAGTTATTCTTATGTAGCTTCGATGAGTCTCACTAAATGTTTGTTTTTTAACCATGAGCAATACACAGTTCCGTGAAGTTGGCCCTACATATATGCGTTTTACTAAAAAAATATATTTGTAAATAATGTACATTTTATGTACATTTTTGTACCATAAAAATTAATTTTTGTACATCTTATAATTTCTTGTAATTAATAAAAGTAATTCATGTAGGGTCAACCTCACGTTGCCCTACATTTATTTCATAAACAAATAAACTATAACTAATAATAATGTACACATTATGTACAATTTTGTACATCAAATATAAATTTTTGTACGCGCTCAGTTTCTGATTTATTTTCATAATAACTTGCGTAGGGCTAACTTCACGTAGCCCTACATTTAGGGATTTATAAAATTAAATTTAGCTTATAATATTGTACACATTATGTACATTTTTGTACAACAAAATTTAATTTTTGTACAGCCTTAGTTTTAGTGTAATTTAAATAATAATGAATGAAGTACTCGCTTCTTTCAACCGTAACTCTATATATTTAAAAATAACTAAACATACCAGCACATTTATTTGCATAATATATAATCTATAAATAAATATATCATCACGTCTTTTACCCTTTATGGGTGTGGCACTCTGCTTACGCAGATCTCGGTAAGTGATATATTTTTTCGTATGAAGTGCGGTTACCAGCCGTCAAGTCATAGCCCCCAAAGATGTTAGTGGAGGAGGAACCACAGGGGTAAATTTAAATTGGCAACTATCAGCTGTAGGATTCGAACTGAGGATGCAATTAAACCAATAGTAGAGTAGAGACCAGGAGGGAAAAGAAGACAAGGCAGACTCAAATCAACATAGCTAAAAGAAGTAGATAAAGACTTAAAAGCAGCAGGAATTAAACAGCAAAGTAAAACAAACAATAGGAAGAAAACTATAAGTAGGATGTGTTAATCCACTATTTATATTATTACTCGTACGAAAAGATTGTTTATGCTAGTACTAAAGACCAATAAAATATTATATATTGTTTGTTGTTGGCTGCTGGAAATTTTGCGCTGCACGCCACTGCCGTGACATTGTCCAGTGTTTTGAATTTCACTCTACAGTTGCGTAGCAAAAGTAGAAAAGCTGCATTTCATCCAATCCAGGGATTATGATTTTTTGGAATGAAGCTATAACCGATTTGTAAATTTTCTATAGATTTTACAACGTTGAAGGTAGAAACTGTCCTTTATCTGTTTCCTTTTCGGTGCTTTATTTCGGTTCTCATCACCTGCCGAAATCCAAACCTAGAATATAATAGTATATTTGAGAAGAGAATAATAAAATATTGTAAATGTTTACTATTAAAAAGGGATACTGTAATCTGAATTTACTTGAAAAATATAATGAGGAGAAGGAAAGATTTTCGGTGTAAATACATCGTAAATAATTTCTTCTTGGCTAAATTATCTAAATGTATTTGCTTTGGGTATTTAGATATTTAGGGCTGTGATTTCCTATCTAGGGAAGTGTAAAGTTACAGTTATTTTGCAAATATGATTGTTTTGGGTTTTGGGGTGAAAAGGAGACGACTGAGCCGATTCGTTGGTATTAAATTTAGTGGAAATTCGAGCTGAAGACATTGAGAGTTGGGGTGACTTACATATAGGTTGAGTTCCTGATTTGGTGTGCATTTTATTTTCAAGGTGCACATTGTTGCTCAGTTTTTGTGACCAGGTGTTCACAGTTTTTCTGATTCTCAACGCACTGTGAACTGTGTGTGTGTGTGTGGCTTTATCTTTTATATCTTGAAATATAAATACATTTCAACACAATTTGAGCTCTACATTTAAGAAACTTGCAAAATGGTTTTGTTCACAAAACTGAAAAATTAAAACATAATTGGTATTGGTATTGGGATCTAACATGTAGCGATATACCATCTAGCGGATTATTTTCGAACACAAAGTAGAGTGAAGATTCCGTTAGAAATACATTACGTCAATGGGAATAACGATTTTTGAGATAAAGAATGACCGAAATTGTAGTTAAATACCGCTAAAAATCGAAAATAAAGTGTATTGTGCAGTAAAAGGGTGTAATAATAAGTCCCGTAAAAATCTGGACGTTACATTCCATTATTTTCCGAAGTTGAACAAACGTTATATTTATAAAGTAAATCAATTTGGAGTGCAAAAAAACCTTGGAAAAAACTAACAAAAGTAACATGAATGCGTCTACAATAAATAATATGTTGTGTATATTTTGTACCAAACGGTTATGTACATCTAAGTAAAATTTTAGGTTATAATACGAATTTGCTCCGAATTCTATTCACTTTGTTCATAAATTAAATTAAATCTGTATTCAACTTAATGTTCCTTATATTTGTTCATTTTTAGTTATTTGTTTATTTAGTTGATTTAGATCAAGAAATGTACAACTAACATATAACAGTACAACAACGTAGCAATGCAGTTTTTCCATTTTTCACCCAAAACCAGGCATGCAGGAACAAACAACACTTAGCACTTGTTCGTCTCCTACAATTTTCCTATTAATTTGATGGGGATCATCTCACAAATTCGACGTTGATACACAGAAAGCTACTACGCCCACAGCCACTGTCATTTTCATTTTATTTTTTCCCGCAGTTAATCAATTGTCAAGTATATAAAATGCGTTCAGCTTGTTTAAAATTTAGTTTGCAGGATCTGTTGTAGCGCATTCGCAAATATTATTAATCGTGAGACTCATTTTTTATATTTTATACGCGAACAGTGCTAATATCACATCCGAATCTTCACCCTAATTGACGCCATCTTGAATAGGCCACGCCCCATGTCAGATCCCAATAGGTTATCAAACAGTTATGATAAACAAATTATTAGCACACTTCACTTACAAAATAACAATTATTTATTAAAGAAAAAAGTTAAATAGTATTTTTTTTCATGCTAGTATCATTATAAATTACTTCAGCATTGAATACTTATAATAATGAATTAATTTAATAATTTCAAACGAAGACCATTGTTTTAGAATCAACGATCTGACATTATTTTTGTTTGAGTTTGACAGTTCGAGATTGAAGTGGTTCAAGGTAACAATAATATAGTACTTTTATGTTTACGATACTGTATGTATCTTCTTATTGCATACGTTTCTTTTTTTAACATTTAATTATTATTAATATTTATTCTTATTACTATTAAATATGAAACTGTAGTTATAACCTAAAATTAATACTGAAATGACACATTGAAGTTTGACATTTCCGTCTGTGAAGTGATCATCTATGCTTTTTCTTTTCAAGTAGTAGCAAAGAGATAGGTATATTAGACATACGTTAAAATAACCATCGATTTAACAAGCGTGTATATAACAAAGACAGACAGATCATATAATCTAAAAAAATTCAGTTTTGTATACGTTCAGATCATCATTATAGTAATAATAGTATATGGTGCAACAAGTGCAGAAAGTTATATATTTTACTAGAGTTGTAGGAGTTTTATCACGAGACGAAGTCGAATGCTGAAATCACACGAGCGTGAAATAGATACTGAATAGTAAATGTATTCATTTTAGAACTATTAGGAAACAATTGCGAAAGGTTAAACGCTGAAATTCCAACTAAATAGAATTAACAGCTACTTCAATTGAATTTATTACTAATTATTAAACAAATAAGAAAAATTAGAGTTACGGCGATATATGCCTCTGGATTAAAAATTATTTAAGTATAAATTAAATTACACTTATGGTTTTAGAAAAATTAAATTTCACTGTAATAATACACAAAATTGCGTTTCTGCATTTAATTCATTCTTACATTTAATATTTATTTATGTATTGAACAAATAGATTATATATTATGCAAATAAATGTGCTGGTGTGTGTAGTTATTTTTAAATATATAGAGTTACGGCAGTCAGAAGCGAGTATTTCATTCATTATTATTTAAATTACGCGAAAACTAACGCTGTACAAAAATTTTTACCTATTCACTTTACAGCAAAATTATCAATACAACAGTTGTTCAGAATTTCAAAATGCATGCAATAATGTCTATTTGGTTACCTAAATGTTAGTATTTCACGATATATGCGCGAGTTTGTGTGCCGACTTTTTTACCACGTTAACTTAAATCTAATGACAATATCATTTTCAAATTTCATATTTAGTATTTTCAAGATTTTGAAATAAAATAAAATAAATGTCATCACGTCTTTTACCCGTTTTGAATGTGGTAATGCTTTCGCAGTCCTTGGCAAGTGAAATATTTTTGCGCATGAAGTGAAAGCAGTCCATAAACTGGAAGTGGTTTAAAGGCTTAAGGGTTTTTAAAACATATATCAGTAAATAATTGACATTTAATAAAATTTATTATAATAAAGAAAGATATAAAATAATTTTAGCCATAGTTTTTATTTACCTTTTTTTTCTCTTTTCGAATAGTATATTTTAATAAATAAGTTAATATTAATTTCACGATAATTTTTGTTCTTCCTAAAAACTATTTGCATTTCACTAAACTCTAGCCAATATATTTCCTTTTAACTCAACAGCATAATTACCAAAACAGTTCCCAATTACAAAGTACACAGCAAAGAAGTTAATAAAAACGCAAACATTTACTTGAAGCTAATAGCGTGCTCTAACTCGAACCTATTAAGCGATCGATATATTGACTGTCTGACAAAACTAACAAGGCGCGACATTATTCACATGACTTGTACCTAGTAAATAATAAAGGAGTAGATTTGGCTGGCATGTTGGCGACGTAGTGTCGAAGCACAGCGACATATCGCAAGCGGCTTCTTTAATATTATTGACGATAGTTGTTAGTTGAGTATTGCCAAGGAAATATTTACCGTTGACGAACAAAGTTTGTATTCTCTGTCCTGTTGTATTTATTTGTATTTATTGAATTTGTGGAAGAAGTTGTTTCCCGTTAAACTGAATCGTAAGCTTTCTCTAATGGCAAATAAAATGTTTTTGGCAAAATGTTTGGTAACAAATTAATATTTGAGTAAAATTCATTTGTTTATGGGTGTCGTATTACGCATTTTTGTAGTCCCAAGGCTTATAAATAAGTTACGAGCTTATAGCAATAAATGTATGTATGTGAAAATGACGGGACGTCCAAGAACAGAATAATATTGATATTTGCGTTACAAATAAGTCAAAGCAATATAAAAGTATTACATAAAGTAAAGTAAATTTCTGTTCCAAGAAAATAAAAAAACTGTTTCTAAAAAGTAAATTACGGTTTGAGAGGTCTGGGGAAAATAATGAAACAAAATTATTTTTATTATAAACTTTAACAGTTACGTATGTGTTTCCGGCATAGGCGGCATAATACCATTTTATAAATAAAATTTCATCGTTCTTCGAAAATATTTTCATATTTAAAAGAGTTAACTCGTTAACCAAAGCTATATTTCCGTAACTATCGAAGTTTATAATGCAAATTATTTTATGTCATTGTTTTTTAAAGAAACCTTAATCCATAATTTTCTTCATAAAAAATTAGTTTTTCGTTTGCTTCTTACTCTTGTATGATAAAGAACTAAGCAATAAGTAGATAATTATTGGATGTAGTTTTAAATTATGAACAGTTTTTGTAATTATACATTTGGTCTAAATTAATTAAGGAAGCAACTCCGTTTTAAGAAAAAAGCATTATATTCCCCATGTTACATATTTCAATTCAACACCCGTATAATTTTAGCGTGACACTCTGCTTTGGCAGATCTCAATAATTCATATATTTTTAGTTCGCGAGAAATACGCTTATCAGTCGCCAATTTAAAGTTAAAATGGGTGACACTGTCAGTTCTAGGGTTTGAACTAGATGTCATATTCCACGACAGAGCTACATGTTTCCGCATAAAGTAAGAAAATAGGTCAATGAAAAAAAAGAGTTTTGTATGCATAAAAATGACGTATTATAAATTCCCAATCCTCATAAATACACTGACCGGCAAAAAAAACCAGCCACTTTGAAATATTTTATAAAGATCCCCTTAACCGGATATTTTACAACTAAATATGAAACTGAGCTGATTGTTTGTAGTCATCAATGCTTTAAGAAGTTTATTTCATTATAAATTATTTTTAGTTTTAATTTTAACAGGGTAAATTCTCTTCTCAATAACATTAACATGTTACCGAAAATTACGCAGCAATAGACTACGCATCTTTTTTTATCATTTATTTATGATAAAATCCAAGTAAATTTAGGTTCCTTGTTTGAGGAATTGTTTTTGACAGTTAAGAATAATTTTAACGCAATAACAATGCCATTAACTGTTGCGCATGTTGCTCAAATTGTAGCTTTGATTGAGGATGGTCGTAGTCAGCGCTATGTGTCTCGTACGTTGGGAATACCTCGCAGTACTGTTCAGGATGTCTGGAATCGTTTTCTGGAGACTAGCAGATTTTCAAGGCGTACAGGATCCGGAAGAAGAAGATCTGCAACTGCGATTGATGATCGTTTCATTGTGAAAACACATTAAGAGATCGCAGAACGGCAGTGGTTCAAATTCAACATCGCATCCAAACAGTGCATTAATATTAAAATATTAACTGTTACATAGTTTTGTTACTTGGAAGTATGATGCATAAGTTAGAATGGGCAGTGATGATGAAATGACTGTTTAAATAGTATATTTTTGAAAATTGACGAAAAAATATAATTTATGAATGAAAGTTGTCAATCTAAACACAACTTAACATATCAGCAATAAAGATTTCTGCAATATAGTTTAAGATAGTTGAGTTGAGCATCATTATATACAGATAAATATGTATGCTGTCCCGTATATATTTACCCCTTACGTTACTTTACTGCACTGCAGTCGCGTTACTTGTTACGTTACTTCTTACTTCACTGCTAATCCTGGTAATTCCTGGTACCATATTGCTATTAGCCACAATAAAAATACTATAAACAGCAGTCACACACCATGTCAGCGCCTTTGATGTTTTGTTATGTCAGATTTTCTTGCACATCTTAGCTCCGTTCCAGTGTGGTAAAGCTGTGAAATACAACAATGTCAGGTGCAAATCGTAGATAAAAAATACTAACATGGTATAAATTTTAAAACATAAACACTGGGTTATTTGAAAAGAAAATTTTTGTATGCGTAAGGACAATCAGAAATGCTAGACTGCTTGATTGTATTCCCGCTTGCAGAAACGTTAACCAAAGTTATTAATCATTGATGATCCGTTAACGGTTAATCATTCAAATAGATTAATTGTTAACGGACAATCAATCTATAATCAAATATTGATGAATGTTAACGTTAATCAACCGTTAACAAACCATTGAGTATACATTTGAGTTACACAAATTGATCAACCATTAACAAAACATTAAGTATATATTTTAGTTGCACAAATATTGATTAAGCGTTAACTGTCCGTTAACGAATGATTATTTTAACTGAAGTCGTATGAATCTATTTATAGGGTATATTTGTTAATTGTGCTGTTTTATGTTTATTCTGTTTCTTATTAATTCGCCATTCTTCATTTTAATTTTAATTGTAAAATATATTTGGATTTCGTATTTATTTGGATAAATAGCAATAATGATGAAATAAATTGAGTTTAATGAAACCTCATTTTCCAAATTCATATTTTGATACTAATCTGTCATCCGGAAGTGAATGTTTACTTTTAGGCCTATTAGGTGTTTTGAGCATATCTTAGTAAATAATCTGAAAAGATGATAGAAAATATGTAGAAATATACATGGTTTATAAAGGTGAAATTTAACGAAGGTTGCATGAAGTAATAAAAAGAAATGAAATTTCTTTTCCCCCGAACTCGGTAAATTCGAGTTTTATAAGCGTATTTTTAGGTTGTTTGTTGCTTGAGATTACAATATTTGTGTTATTGTAATCAGTGCATTATTGCAATCAGTACATTTTTGTAATCAGTGCATTGTTGAAATCTGTAATATATCATCAATACACTGTTATAATATGTTAATTATTGTAAACAGTCATTTTTCTTACAATTATTGTTATGAATGTAAAAATATGTACAGAGATGGTAGTGTTCATATTTTGTTGGAAATAATTAAATTTGTACAATGCTTTACATTTACCACATTAAACTAGTTACTATCCACGCAAATTATCTATAGTAAAAATTCCAGATTCTATTAAATTACCCGCATATATATTCTTGAATATAAGTGAGTGCATTTACAACAGTTAGAATTACCTTAATTATTAAAACCGCACTGAAATCATGAAACGAATAACGAGTCGTTAAATTTATTTCACTCCGCTTGTCACTTCTGCCAATTGAAACAAATAAATTAACCTATTAAACGCCGTAAATATCATCCACAGTTTGTACCAGTGATGTTTAGTGTCGCATTGTTGGCTGCCTGCCGGCAATGTTGGCGCGTGGGTAGAGGACACTGTCACAGCAAAGAAAGGTTTGAACCTGGTTGCTGGTTTCGAGCTTTAAAGGGGTGGAACGAGAGAGCGAGAAGGGCTGTTATTGTATTAGTCAGGGTAATTGAATTAGTAGCCGATGCGAAAGACCATTACCACAAGCGATGCGGGATTCTACAAAAGGCGTTGGTCAAATATTATCATTATCATTACGAATGCTAAGTTGTAGAAAATTATGATGTAATAATATTTTCTTAAAATTATTTATAAGTCCATTCTTCTATAAATAAAAATGTCTATGGTAAAATATTTATCGAACATACTTATTCGTGTAAAACAAATAATTTTAGTTTCGTTAATGAAATTAATTAATAAGAAACCGGGAAAATCTATTGAGAAAATTGTCCAAATCACATTTTGAAAATGAAGTAACACGCTAATCCATTCTAGACTCGTTAGAAACTAAACCTTAAAATCTGGCCTTAAGAAACTCGTTACACTTATCTTAAACTTGTTTGAAAGTGATGTAAATGGCTACCATTTTAGATCACGATGTCAGATAAAAACGATCCATTATTAACTTGGTTAGGGTGTCATATGAAGAAATTATTTCCACGTTCCTAGCACTAGTAGTCTGTTAAAGTTACAACAAACTGACAATCAAAGAATATAAAACAGTATCACTACGAAATGTGAAGGACAAACCTATATTGTCATTCACAATAACTTTATGTATTTGAACGCTTGTTTTAACGTATTTTTATAATTGGATTTAACAAAGAGTAAAAAAGAGCATTGGTCAAGATGCGGAAAATTGGAAAAATTAAAAACAACGGACTAGCAGTCAATTATTTATTACAAAACTTTTCCGGCGTTGCGACTCTGTAAATGTGACAAGTGAGCTTAGTAATAAAAACATACAAATGAACGACTGTTACTTACAAGTTAAGGTCATAAAACAATTATATAACATGGACACATACAAATATTATAAAACATGTAGAAAATTCTGAGTTAAGATGTTAAAATATACAGAATTGTGGTCAATATAATAAAATAATAAATAAATGTAATTAAAATTAATAAGATCTACGTTAAATAAAATCTGAAGCTGAACTGAAGGGACGGCGTAAAAGAAACAAGAAGGTCTGAACATGTAAAAATTGATCTTGGAGTTTAGTACTTGCAATTTTCATCTGAATATTCCAATTCCTTAATGTAGACAACTCTTCCTCAGTAACTAATAAGCGTAGTAAATACTTTTTATTAAGTTATTGTAAATAGAGCAGAGGTTCTCGATGTCGGTTTGGGAGTTAATGTTGATTTTATCAGCTTTTATATGTAGAATTTCCAACATTAGTCTCTTATGTAAAGAGTCAAGAATTGTAGTATTTTCAAAATCGAACTCATGTTGATTTTGTTTTACATGGGCATCCAGTGCACATTTAATATTTTTGTCAGTTTTGCTTGAGTTTCTAGTATGTTCTTTCAGTCTCGTTTTAAGGTATCTTTTAGTTTGCCCAGTGTATTTTTTATTACAATTTTTAAGGTATTTTATATATCACATTAGATCTTAAGTTTTTATCAGTTTTATCTTTAATTTTACTAAATAAATTGTGTACAGTTAGCAAAATCTATATCTAATTTTTGATTGATAACCTTTTTTAATTTTCGTGATAATTTTATGTACGGTAGGGATATATATATATATATATATATATATATATATATATATATATATATATATATATACATATATATTACTCGCATTTTTGTTGTCGTTGACAGTTGGGCGTAGATGATTATATTTATTTTTTATTAAGAGGATGATATATATATATATATATTACTCGCATTTTTGTTGTCGTTGACAGTTGGGCGTAGATGATTATATTTATTTTTTATTAAGAGGATGATACGATTTGAAGATCAAACATCTTGTATTGTTATTATGAATTAACAGTATATCAAGAAAAGCAATTTGTTGATTCTTATCTCCATGGTGAATTGAATTTTTTGGTAAAAATTATTGATCATCTCTAAAACAGGTTGTACATATGTGTTCAGATGAAATTATCGTGATAATATCAACATATTTTTTTATGAAAGGTAATTCACATGAAAGTTGTGGAAGGACAGAATACAAATTATGCTCTATAACTAAATAAGCAATAACCGTTGATAAGGGTTTACCCATCATTGTTTCAGATATTTGTTTGTAGATTTGGTTGTAAAATATCTGCTGCTATACAAACAAACAATAAGATCAAGAAATTGTATTAATTGTACTCATATATCAGTTCTATTTTTAAGAATTTCCCATATCTCTCTAATCGAAGTTTTAATAATTTAAAGGGATATTGGTGAATAAAGACACAACATCTGAAGAAACTAGGGTATGGTCTTCAGGAATATTCATATTATTTATCATTTCAATAAATTCAAATGAATTTTTGACTGAAAATCTGTCATCGTTTAGATAATTTAACTTCTTATTTAAAAATTTTGCTAGCTTGTAAGTGGAAGAATTAATTCCAGAAACAATTGGGCGTCGTGAATAGATTTATTTGTGGTCCTTAATTAGGCCATATATTTTAGGAGGTATTGCATTTTCAATGGTTAATAGTTTTTTTGTTCCATCATCGATGTGCTTATCTTTGTGTATTATCATTGAATACACAATATATGTATACTCACTGGTATTATTAGTGTCATAATTGGTATTATTAGTGTTATAATAATAACCTGTTAGTAAGTTTAATTCCTAATTATGCACTGTCTTCATGCCAGTTAATATTAAAACCCTTAGTTGGTGCACAAGAAGTCTGTTTTACAGTCAAATTTTTAAAAACACAATTCAGATGTCGCTGCGATTTGAACCAGAAACTTAGTTTACACCCTACATCATTCTAATTTTACTGTCTAATTATGTCTAAGCTTCGATACTATGACGTCTTATTAAGTATGAAGACTCTTCTGCGATAACACTATTATTTAAAGTGTTTTGAACGAATGTTAAAATTTAATAGTTTATTATGTAAATGAAGTACCTAACATATTATTCACAACTAAATCAGCTAATTAAATTAATAGAATAGTTTCTATCTTTTTATATTATCTCCTACAATTTTATACTGTACTGTCCAAATGAGAATACAATTCATATGTCACGTGACATATTTTCAGCAACATTGAGAATCTCCTTAGTTACATGTGTATCACAGCGATTATATTATGCAAATGAAATTATCACGTTGTTTTGGTCGGTTCTGAGGAAAATTTTTTGACAGCTACAAGTAATTTTGTAATTTAAAGTATAAAAATGTGTTATAATCGTACACAGGTAACTAAATTCCGTTTTATTAAATAAAATTGTGCTTCAAATTCTGTCAGTAGTTATAACAATCAATTTTAAAAATACAAAACTTAGGTTAGTACACCCGATATGTTGCGTTCAGTACATTTAGGGTACGTTCTCGTTCTCAATCCACTTTACAACAAATAATTATTCATTATATTCACTGATTAAATATAAGCACGTGATATGATTAATAATTGAAGATATTGCTCGTAAAATCGAAGCTGCACATTTCACTCGTCCTGCAGACTCGAAAAAAATCTGCAGCGTCGGTACCACTCGAAAATATTATCGATAATAATCATATCACTTGTTATATTACCTGCGAAAATATATTCTATATTGCACGTGCCCAATAAATATAGCCACCTTCTTAAATTTTAACTTTTTTGTTTTTCTTATAATAATTTCAAATAAATTTTATAGGTATCACCGTCCTGAACTGTTCTGTTTCCAGGAACTGATGATGATAACAAATTTCGTGTACTCATTGAGCATTCAATAATGCAGTGGATTTAATAAATATTTGTATTATTTTATTTCAAAGTGTTCCATTTACTTGATTTCATCATATTTTATTTAAGTTTTAGTTATTAAATAACAAATTTCATTGTCGCCATCTACACAGAATATGTGACATGGATTTTAACTTACCAAAATTAACTAATAAGTAGGTAATCAAATAAAATTTTGGTTTAAAATACCCACACAATTAAGTAGCATATTAAATATAGTAGCATGTTATATAATCAGCTATTTAACTAGCGTTTATAATACCGGGCCTAAATGAATAAATTCTTTTGTAATACACATATATCTATATAAATATGTAACTAAGTCAATGTTGTGTTGTTTGCAGGAGCCGCAGAGAAAAGCTCGAAGCACGGGGCTGAAGACAAAGCCAACAGCATCATCACCGCCATGAAGGAACGAATGAAACAACGCGAGCGGGAAAAACCAGAAATCTTCGAACTCATCAGGTAATGAGTCCTTCTGCATTTCTTCACATTTATAATCACTATATCTTCTCTAGTCTGTCTTTCTTTCTCTATGGGATGTACTACTTTCCAGTGAAACAGTTCATTATAATATATTTTTCATTCGATCACATAACATTTTAAAAAAAGTACTACTACCGTACCTATTTTAAATGTAATACCATCACATTTTGCGCTCCAAGTGTGGCAATATTTAAATAATGTATTTCCTGGCAGGTGGATAGGTCGGGGTGGTGCAGTTGCTTGGCGCCCCATGTCGCCCGGTTTAAATCCCCTTAATTTTTATTTATGTGGACATCTGAAAAGTTTAGTTTATGAGAGGGAAGTTAACACCGTGAAAGAGTTGCGACATCGCATAAGTGTTGCCGCCGAGACAATTCGGTAACCAGCTGGCCTAGGCCGTGCGTGTGGTGCATGGCTCCGTCGCGCAGAAATGTGCATTGAAAATGGATGGAATATCTTCAAACAGTTGCTATGATGCTAATGCACATAACCTTTGATAATTAATTTTTTATTACTTTATTGTTACTCTATCAGTAAAAATAATTTCAAATTTTATTCGTTAACTCCGTAATTAAAATACTTTTACTAATTATTATTTTTTCATTTTCTTTCATTACCTATCAGCTAACATAAAATACCATTTCTCACATTTATGCGTATAGGTTAAGAAACCTCCTGTATATAAAAATATCTGAAATCATGTCACTAGACATATGCTACTCACGATCAGATTTTTGGTACTATGTCCTAATATTTGACCAGACCTGTGTATATAATTCGATTTACAAATGGTATAGTACATAATTATAAAGTGTAAAAGAGTTGTTGAAATCAACAGGTCTATCAGTGTTTACCTCTGGCATTCCTGCGATTTTTGTTTGGTTTAGAGATTCATTTGGCACTATTTTGACTTCGGGAATTGATAAGTAAACTGTTTCATTAATTTGTCTCAATCGAAATATGAAAAAATAAATATATCATCACGCCATTTACCAATTTCTAAGTCTGGCACCCTGCTCAAAACAGATCTCGGTATTATGATATATTTTTCACGAGAATTGCGGTTACTAACCGTCAATTCACGGCGTACAAGAAATTATTAGCTGTGATTAATTATTATTTCATATTTATTAAACAAAATTTTAAAAATGTGTAAAACTTGCCAATTATATGTTAGGTTAAATTTATTTTTAATTTTTTAATATATTATATAGTATATTTGTTTTAAAGACAACTATGTATGGTAAATATTGACAGGAACCTGTTATAATGTTCTAGTGTCCGAAGATATAATTTTCAAGTAAATAACCCAGGAACACACTGGGGTCAGAGAAAACCTACGATTCTTATCAAATTTCCCACATGCGCAACATTCCCACAAGTTCGATGCTAAATTCAGTTTCTATAATTCTAAACAAATATTCGATATGTAAAATCCCTATGTGTTTGTTCTCATAGTCCAAAATAAAATAGTCAAGGTTTGGAAAAATGCTGTGTTTTGATTAAAATACGTGGTTCGAGAAGGTTTTTAACTGTTGAATATCTTTCTATAAAAAACAAATATTCCATGGGTAAAATTCCTAGAAAAATTACATCCGGTTATGGGAAAATAGTTTTTCTTTTCTTGAGGTTCTCCAGACCACAGTGTAATGTTTGTGTAACTATGAAAGTAGCATGATTGTCCATTGTTAAGGTATTTTAATGAATATTTACTCCATTATGTATTCACTCTTCATAACAAATATAAGTAAAAAAGAAGCTTATTAGTTAAAATATTCAAAATTATGTAGCAAATTTTGAGTAAGTATGTATGTCATAAATTGGACGAAATTGAATAAACTACTACTTAAGTTTAACATTTTCCGAAAAAAAAAAACATCTATAATGTGCATTTATTGTAAGGATTTGAATTTACGGATTAAACAAAAAATTAAGCATAGATAGATATGACAACATGATTAATAAAATTTATGTATTTATTCATTATTTTGCTTCATCCATATTAATATCTAATGAATATAATTCAATATAAGATACCTATAAATACCTTAATGAAAAAACGTAGTTTATTATAAACATAATTTGTTTTCACTTTATTATTATATCTTGATGAAAGTACTTATTCATTTTATGTAATTTTCGTTGCTATCTTCGTTATTTACAGCTTCAAATATTTTTGATAGAAATTTGGCGGCTCCAACGATTTCAGCTACGTAAATATTGGGCATGGGATAAATAATAGAGCAACGCAAATATATGGGAACAACATCTTACAGTACGTAATCCATTAGCACAATACACATAACGTTTGACTCCAATCGTATTTGATTCGTAATTATTAAACATATCACACATAGCATTTGTATATATTTTTATTAATATCACGAGATCTTATTTCGCATTTTAGTTGGATGGATTAAGAATCAATGCAAAAGTTAGTTTTTATAATTTTAGGCACTAAAAATTAATAATTGCAGAAAAAACTTTTTCACTTATTTTGATATTTTGGGAAGTGAAATCAATGAAACAGCTTGAAACTTTGGAAACTTGTAAATGAGATATAAGACTTCAAAATATACACAGGCGTTTTCCAGAGATACAGTAGAATCTGAGATATGATTCAAAATACGTTTTTCCGATTTTTTAAGCTCAATTATTAATTATCGAATTCAAAACCACAGATTATCTTTACAACCTAGCAAATATTGCACGATTGACAGAAGTCAGTAGGCCTGTTGCGATTAAAAAAAAATTATAACCGCACTGGGATGATAAAAAATTGAGAACCCCTTAACCAGCTACACTCTTTTTCAGAACAAAATTTAAAGTTTATATTCTTATAAATTTAATAATTTGTCATTAATTTAAAATCTATATAAAGCACCCACAACAAACATTTTTTAATCTGGCCAATAAATTTGATGTTCACGTAAGAAATAAAAATTAAATTAATATGTCGCTATTATGGGGTAAATAGCTCCGTGGTAAAGTGTCGTACTGTGGATCGTGAGATCCTCAGTTCGAATCCCACTGCCGACAGTTACAAATTTAAATTTACCCCTGTGGTTCCCCCTCCACTAACAACTTTGGGGGCTATAACTTGACGGCTGGTAACCGCATTTCATACGCAAAAATATATCACCTACCGAGATCTGCGTAAGCAGAGTGCCACACCCTTAATGGGTAAAAGGCGTGATGATATATTTATTTTATTTATTTATGTCGCTATGGTTGTCGCAGCTAATAGATTTCAAACCCTGGCCCCAAAAACGTACGAGAATATTCCGGCTATAGGAAATGATCTGATTTTCATGATTCATAGTTCTATGCGTTATCTCGGATCTATTTACCCCAGTCCTGTAAACTGATCTCTAAGCCAGGGTTAGGCAACCATATATGGGTAAAAGGTAATTATTTTTTTTCATTTTAAAAGATTTGGAACACTAAAAGAGCCACACTTCTTACTTGTAAGATTTTTTAAAGTAATGTGGATTGATAAATGTTATTAAAACGTGCATTTGTTATAGAATAAAACACTTTTATTTATACTCTAACAGCTTTTGTTACAATTTTTGTGACACAACCAAATAAATTAATGTAAAATCGGACCTTGCATTTCGTTATATACCTGAGTGATATCTGGTTCGTACTTCCTAATTTGTAATTTACCTACTTGTAACTTAGCCTTATAATTTCTCAATTCCTCAAATTATTTTTGATATGATTCACTTGATTGTTTGATTATTTAGGGTCCAAACTAAATCTGATCGTGAGTGACACATGTGTACTAAAAAAAAAAAAACTATTTAATAAATAGTCTTTAAACTTTATTCTTTTTATGAGCAACACTTTGCCAATGATATTAATTCAAATAGAACACGAGAGAATTTTTAAATGCAAATTGTTCCCAAATTCTCTTTGACTTCCGAATGAAAAGTAGTTCCTAATTTACTTTGCAAAATGATTATCATCTTCTTCATCATTATGGTTTATTCAATTTCCCTCCATGTCAATACAAAATTCGCCGCGTCACTGCAGTCGTTCCGAAAGTGTGTGAATGGTACACGTGGGGATCACTTTGTCCGAGAATGGACTGTTTCACGTTTCAGGGATGATTATTAAGCATTTTTTTCCCTGTGTTCATCAACGTCACGTAGGTTTAAATTCTCATTTGCATATCACTATCTGAATTGCAAATGGAGACGCAGTTTTTCCAACAAATCGACGTTCGACGAGATATGGATCCATAATGGCAGATGCTGCTAGCTAATGTAGAGTTTTCTTTTTCAGATGCGAGGCACGTTTTGAACATTGCGTTTGATTGTTTGATGCTCATATTTTCTTCATGTTTGTGTAGTTACTTACAGGATTTTGCTGATTGAAAATGTCAGATTATGTCCAAAGTTTTTTAATCGTTTTGGTTGTAATTTTCTCGCTCTGGTACTTGCTCCATTCGAAGGATTGCGATTAGAAATTGTTCGCAATCTATTTCAATAACATTCCAGTAAATAAACTTTCACATTGCTTTTCATTTAGTTGTATTAAACTTAATACAGTTCATTATAATAGCTTTTGCGATCTACAACTGTTGAAAATATTTATCGAATATTAAATTTAGTTTTAAGAAAATTATGTTCATACAAAAACTATTATAAAAATATGTAAATTATGAACGTTTCGTTAACATTTTCTCTTTTTTTTTCGCTAATTGTCTCAATTTTAAAACAAATAAGATAAAAATTTATGATGACTTTTAGCATCTAAAAAACGAAATACAATGAAAATTTTCGATATAACATCATTCTATATCTGTTGACGTCCAATAAAATTTAACTATACCATTACAAATTACTCTTTACTTGGATTCATTACGCCCAAACAATTAAAAATATTTTCACACTCTATAAATATCGTATTTAAAGAGGTACCTACCTATTGATACTTCATATATAAAGACAATTTAATATGAAATTTAAAAAGAATTAGTGAAATAATATTTAAATATTTATATAGTTTTATGAAAATTTTATACGTTCAATTTCATTAGTAAAATGTAAAATTACCCAGAAAATTCAATGACCGCCACTAAATATTAATTTAATGGATACGAAGTGAAAATTTGTATAATAGAACTATTATTCTTTTAAAAGCGCAGAGAAAAGAATTGCCAGTTTATGACGCAATGGTAATTTATAGTTTTTTTATTTCCAATAAAAAAAATGTATGAGTACGAAAAAAGGTATCATTTAATATAATTTTTTGTTACATTTCGATTAGAAATTTAATTGTTATATCCTAGTGTTATTCGATAATATTTTTCGTTAGCGAGATTGGGAAATTTGTACAAGAGAAAGATGAATTTTTAAAAGGAAATAAAATTTTGAATAAAATTGTTGATGATATGGAAAATGAAGCAAGTATTGGAGCGAGCAGTATTAGACATTGCTGACACTACACAGGGCCGTATTCGGGGTGGAGGATAAGAGCCATGCAGGGCACATGAAAGCCGTGAAGCAGTCTGTGCTGGACGGAACGTCCAAGTGGTCGGCAAAGATTGCCATCACAGGTTTGTTTGTCCGCTCTGCTGCGAGATGGTCTGATCTGATGTCTGGTTGTGCTGATGTGTATACTTATACCTCTAACTTATATGTACATGTACAAAAATGTTTGACGTTCGGCTCTCTAGAGTTCAACTTACCTTACATCCTGGTACATGTCATGTGCGAAGGAATGCCAATAGTTAGTCCAGTACTGTTAATGTTACGATTGAAATACACCTGCTCCCAAACTTACACACAATTTTTATAAATTTCTTCTTGAATATTGAAAATTTTGTGCAACTGTTGTTCCATATGAGTGAAAAATATCGACTCATATTGTTGGCAGCAATGCATAACAACTCATTTTAAGTGATTCGATTTTAAATTAAATTATATATCGTTTTCATGTATTAATTATTAGTTATTGTAATGTTTTTGTTGTTTATATTATTTATGAAATAGATATGTGTTCCACATTTTTGATAAAATTTTTTTTTTGTAAATCATAATTATGAAAAAGTTATTGAAAAAATTATTTTCGAGAACGTGATGAGGTAAAATTATAGAAGTTTAAACATCAAAACTAGAACATACTCCATTTCATCTAAAGAAATAGCGTTACATAAGATAATGGATAATGATGTGATAAACAAATTTATCGAAATATGAAGTAGATTTTCTTATAAATTAGACTATAGCTATCTTTTCTTGTAGCTTTTCGATACATATAACATTATCTATAAATAAACTATTGTGGATACCACAACACCTCCCGCCGTGGATTTCTTATCAAACAATGCAGGGCCACAAATATCAACAAACGCTCATCCCCTCAAAAAAATTTAGTTTCTCAATTATGACACACATGTCAAAAATAGTTATTTGCTTAACTAGGCACTAAAATGCCAGATTTACAGCAGAGTTCGCCGTTTCATTGATAAGGCGAAGCCGAGGCAATTAATGCTGCAGACGCTGTAAATCTGTATTTCGTTCCGAGTTGAACACATAATTATTTTTCCGATTTGGAATTAATATTAATTTAGTGATTATTTATAAAACATTTTTTATGGTTATTTTAAAAATAATCACTAAATTAATATTAATTCCAAATCGGAAAAATAATTATGTGTTCAACTCGGAACGAAATACAGATTTACAGCGTCTGCAGCATTAATTGCCATTTTTTAATGGTTATTACCATCAAATTACGTGCGTTTGTTGAACGGTTGCTATACATTTGTTGATGGTTACTACACGTTTGTTTAACAATTGCTATGTTAAAAATTTTTACTGCCTAGGTACTAAAAGTGACACTTTACAGACTGTTAGCTGTCTATAAAGTGTCAATCGGCAAAAAATTATATCTTTGCAAGCGTTGTATTTTTTTCAAAAAGAACAGATTTAAACGAAAATATCAAAATATTAATTTTCTATAACGTTTTATAATTTGTAAATGACAGTAAAATTAATTTTCAAACAACAATTGTAGATAATAATATTCAAAATATTATTTTGATAAAAAAATTGTCATTAAAACATAATTTAGTGACATTTCAAAATTACTTGATATATAAGATATCAGAATTTTTAGTTGAGTAGTTTTTTAGAAAACGAACCTTCAGGGATACACACAAATACAATCCAGACTGACACACGTACACAACCTACCTAACAAAACTATTAAAATCGTATTCTAGGAACTTTAAAACGTACTTATCCATTTAAAACTCACTATCGAATTTTTAACATGATATGTGGCGGGAATGTACAATTACATAATTCTATTTTGATTTAACAATTCATATTTTCAACTTTATTTATTGCATATTATTTAAATATTAGTATTCATGCGTGAAAACGGTGTACGTACATAGTTCTATCTGATATTTTTTAGGTGAAATGAAGTAAAGTTTTCCCACGGTTTATGGATTATATAAAAAAAAATATTTACCTGTGATAATTAGTTGTTTGTCAGCCGTTATTTTATTTGGAGCTATAAAAACCTACCGTCAATACTAGAATAAAAAATTAAAACAACTTTTATTAATTCTATATTTTTATTAATTAATTCAAAGAAATTAAGCTTTGTTATTATAATGAAATCAATTTAATGTAGAATAAATCCAAAAGAATTAAGCTGTCTGTGTGAAGTTTGTGAGCGTGTGGCAAAGGCTTTGCTGTTGTGGATATCTGGCGTGCACATGCTTACTTTAGCGACTTGCACTGCATTGAAATGGGTTACAGGTGATGTTCGAAATAATCGCCCGATGTATCATTGTACTCACGCTGGGTTTGTAAATTCTATTTAATTATTTTGCTACATTATATTTTTCTTTAAAAGAAATCGATGATCTTTGCTTGATTCGTGTATGTTTACTTTAGTGAAGAATTATATTTAGATTCCCCATTTCATACCGGTAGGCTAAAATAGTGGTCTTAAATATTTTTTTATTAAACTAAAATTAAATTTTATAAACCCAGTCTGGGTTTAACATCGCTTACTATGAATATATATATATAAATATATATATATATATATATATATATATATATATATATATATATATCCATATATATCGTCTGTCTTAAAGATGTACATACAAAGGAGATTAACATGGGAAACAGGTTTTGCGTGCTGTTACTCGGTTCTATCGGACAAACAATGATTGTAATATCGTTCGAAAGATATCATTTTTCTGAATTAAAATTAATTTACGGATGCAAATTACAACTAAATTGTAATGTATTTTACATCGTTTCATTCAGAAAAATGATATCTTTCGAATGGTACCACAATCTCTATTGTTCGGTGGAACACAGAGTAACAGCACGCAAAATACTGAATTCCCATGTTAATCTCCTATGTATACCCTTAAGACAGACACACGGTAAATATATGCACAAATTATTTTTTTTAGATTCAAAATAAGATGGTAAATTTTTGTAGGAAACAAATTATTAGATGCTTAGTATTTCTAGCACCATAGAATTGATGTAATTTTTGTTTATTATTTTTCTTTAGTAATATAATGTTCAACGTATTTTTATTTAAAAATTTAAAATTTTATACTCACAAATTTTATATCTTCTCTAAATATTTATTAATATTTTTATGCTTTCATAAATCACTGGAGATATAATTTAATCTAATGTTTGATATAAGATATTATTGAATGATTTTTATAAATTATTATTGATATACAGTTGTTCAATTTAAGTGCGCCACTGTTACTATTTCGAGAACTATATAACAGCTACAAGGTTGGTTAAGCTAGCAAACAATTTATATTTCATATAAAACTGTTACAACAATAATTTTTTTCTGCCAGTGGTTCAAGTACGTCATACAAATCCTTATTATAAATTGGAACCTATTGGTTTTATTTTAATTATTCGATTCGGTATTGTTTTCAGAGTACAAACATATATTCTAATATACCAAAATAACTTGGAAAAAGTCCAAGTTAAATTTAACACATTTGCGAACTCCAGCAATTTTTTTGGGTGTACCGTGGGTCACTTAATTTTTTTGCGAAATATATTTTCTCAAAAATGTCGGCTGTTTGAGGGACATTTCCGAGTGAATAAAATTGATATACTAGGACACAAACGTTCATACTACATGTAAAACATATGAAAACCTATATCGTCTTTAAAAGTGTACATGTCCCTGCAGATGTGTCTGCAATTGCAGTCTTGTCCGCGAATGTGTTAATTGTGCTTTATTTATGGCTGGATGAAATAAAAATCGATTTAATATATTATTCTGAATAACTTACTTTCATTTTTTATGTGCTTACATTGTCACTCGATAACGCAAGTTAAGCACACTGTCCGCAGTCAGTAGTTGGGTGGGTGACCGCCTTGGGAAAACCGTACTAGTGAACATTGCGTGCCGTTATCACAACACCGAAATCGAGGGACTGAGGCGGCATATAATCTAAGCAGTAGAGACCGCATTACAAAAAAAATACTGTTTGATTCCTTTATTTTTCAGACGTTTTATTTCCATGCACTCTAATTTCAGCCAGATATAAACTTATAGTTTTCTCAGTTTTTTTTGTAATACTAAGATATGATATTTTTAAATAGGTGTATTCGCAATTAAAAAATAATGTAAAAAAGTGAATATAGATAATAGATTCTTGTTTAAGATAATAAAGTTATTTGCCGGATTTTGCGAACTATTGGTAGAAAAACGGTTTCTTTTGCACATTAGGGGAGAGTGGGTTAATATCGATCAGTGGAATAAATTCGGCCACCCATTTATTTCAAAATTGGAGCTATATTTTGAAAAGGTAACACTCGATACCTTCTGATTACAAGTATCTATAATACATATATACGACGGTTTCAGTAGTAGATTAGTTGTTTGAGCGTTGTGGGAATAAATACTTTTCCTATAATTTTCGTATAATTTTTCGAGGTTTTTGGAAGAGATATGTTAATTATGAAATTGTATTATTTTAAAATCTGAGGTCTCCAAATGATAGGTAAAATTTGTGCGTTGTTATGTAGTTCTTTACATTATTGAAAAATAAATTTGTTCTTGTATAAGGTTACAATTTTTGCTATATAGTGAATTCGAGTAATATCGATCAGTGATTATGTAAAACGCCATGAAAATTCTATTAGGATCAAGTCATTCTTGATAATGATGAACGAACAACAGTAAAGATCTAAATTATTATTGACATGAATACCAGAAAAAGAATATTTAGAAACGAAAGAAAAAATAAAGACTAATTTAACAAAATACAACAAATTCGAAGACAAACGTACTTACAATATGCAACGACTATGATAAATAATTAGTTATGGTGACGTTGTCGATCTTGTGGGCAGACTACCTAGTTTGAGGACGCAAAAGATTATAGATGCTCTAAGTATAATGTAATTAATGTTTGTTTTATTCATAATAAGAAATTAATATATTTTTAATTTTGAAATTAGTTTTCTTTTTGTTATGTAGTAATTTATATTCAATACAGTTTAATTCAAGATTATTTCTTTATGGTTCATATTACATCAACATGTGATCGATTTTACCCGACTGTAGAGGGCAAATTTGACTTTTTTATATTTATAAATTAAAGTTATCACTATGAATTATGATATATAAAGTTAAATGATGCTCTTCTTTATATTATAAGAAGGAAAACAAACTGATATTGTAATTAGTTTCTGTATAATAATTATTTTCCCTTATGTGGTCGATATTCACCCACTCTGCCCTATTATTACATAATTAATATTAGTCTCTTTAAATAAAAATTATTTGCTAATTAAACTTATATCGTAGCTCTTGCAGTTTTCGAAATAGCTCATGGCGCACTAAAATCAAAGAACACAACATTCATATATAAACTATATACTATACAGAATGTTGCAATAAATAAATTTCAACCAATGATAACTGAATGAAAATGAAAAATTCATTTGGCACATGTATTGATATTGGTTAAAAGTTTTTACAGGCCGTTAAAAATTAAGTTACAGAATAGGCCCCATTACATGGTATACTGATCACCGATGAAAAGAAATATTCAAAATTACATGAAATATACATATCTAGTACTATTGGTGTCAAATTAATATATTCATTGTACAAATTTTATTAAAACTTATGTAATGTACCATTTAGATAATTAGATAAGTGATTATTTGAAAGTTAATAATATTTTGTCATATTAAAAAGAAGCAGTGGCAGAAAAATATTTACCTACTTCATTTAAAGTTCAATTAAAATTATGACTTTTTTTAAATTCTTAGATCCGTGATGGGTAAACGAGTAGCATGCAGTTTTCCATTTTATGTTTCTCCTGAAGTATCGAAACAAATTCAATTTTTTGTAATAAATATTCTAACTTAATACCTACCCCGTCATTCTACCACAAATAACAGCTTGTTGTTATTGTAATCAAACTTCAATTGACCTTGATACATACAACAAGCTCATCAAAAATGGAACATTAAAAAATCCGCTAGGTGAATATCAAGACAAATTTTTTATTTTCTAGTTTCGATCACTATGTGTTGTTTCAATCACTATTGTGAACCAATAAAATGATTTACGAATTGCACTGTTTTCTTTTTGTAGAAAACACAGCTGGAAATACATTATTAGTGTTCGAAACATTCGTAAAATAACACCCTATATAATGACATCACTCTCAACAATGATACATCCTGCATTCGAACATTACCATCGCCCAGAATTAGTTAACGTACACTCGTATCTCGTCCCGTATGCCTATGATGAGATATTCTCTTCCTACCGCATCGTAACAACATGCAGTCCGCAGTGCCATCTTTTAACTTAGCGTTGAACATTCCTTCAAACACACATGGCCATGTCTCCTCTCTGGATGTTGGATGTTTCCGCCTCCGCCGCTGATGCTGTATTTCCTGTCCTCTATATCCGGCTCTACATATATCTCTCACTATCTTGATATCTATCTGTGTCGCTCTGCAAAGTGATGTTTATTTATCATATTAGACACTTCTCGTTTGTTATCAAACACAACATTCTGACAATTGCCTAAATTGTCGGAGGATTATCTGATGCATATTTTTCCGACATTATTAAGGAACGATAAAAATTGGTACATTTATTAAAAAATATGAAAGTTTTTTTTATAAAACATAAATTCTATTATTGGAAATATGCGTAATTACTAATTACAGTATTGTAATTATTAAATTAGAATGAGCATAAAGCTAAGAGAATTTGAAATGCGAGGGTACCTACGGCTTACTAATTGGAATCGGAGTTGATTACTATTAAAAAAGATTTATTCAATGTTACTCATAGTTAAACTTGATAAACAAGTGTTTGCTAGTAAGCAAGTAATATCAAATTATGTACTGTATAAGTCTGAGAAAATGAAAAATATTAATAAATATCCCAGTTAATTACTTAATATACATATAGCAGAAAAACAATTACAAAATTCGATAACATTAAAATGAAAAAAAAATTATCTAATGTCCAACCGTTACGTTATTGATACCATAACTGCCCGGTTGTATATACCAAATTATGCCCTAGGGCGTTATTAATTTTATGTTGTTGTTATTGGACACAGATACGCAAATACTTACTTCTATTGGCATATAGAAACAAACTCTGACCTCTGTTGGCCAGGTAGAAATTGTGAAGGAATAAGAATATTGCGTTACCTAGTTACTGTGTTTGCAAGCAAATATATTAAACTCTCTAACAAAACACAATGATAAAATAAAAATCGATAAAATTCTTTTATAAAATAATATACCAGGCAGGCATTAAACGTTGAACGCATCACAGGCGTTAAACGGACAATAATGCCTTCGGTCAACCGTACACACCTCGGGCCGGAGGCTCTCGGCAGCACACTTTTGACCTCACTTATAACGCCCTTGATACGTAAATTACTATAATACTTAGTATTTATTTTGTTTCCATATTCCACGAAATACACTGTAATGTACTGCCAACATATCAATAATTTCAGAAACAGTTAATTCAACTACACATTAGTATCATATACGTAAATTCGTTCAATGGTTTCGTCAATTTTTTATGTCAATGAAAAAATAGAAATGGCTCTATTTGCTTCAATGTTTTTGTACATAAAATGCGCAGAGAAATGCGCACAGACACAAAACGCAAAACGTCATTTGTGCAGCTGAAAATACAATTATTTGAGGTTGGCAGTAGTTCGTAATTAAAGCCAAAGTAAAATGATCTTCGTTGTTCATAATAAAATATAAGTATAATAATATTATGCAGCAACTGACGTTACCCTGTTGGTTAAGTACAAATAACACAAACTGTAGATTCAATTTCTGGACTAAAATGCGCATGTGTATCTAACAAAAAATTGAACGAATCATACGGGCTTTCGAGTTACGCGCATGAAGTTTATGAAATAATTGTACCCTTGTTGAATGGCATTTGTAAAGCAATTTGGATAATCTCTTTGTAGTTGTATCACTTGTATCTGGAAATAAACTTGATAAATTACGAGAAGTTCACGTCACTTTGGGTGGCATAGATGGGCCCCCATGATCCGCTGTCCTCTGTCGTATCTATCTCCAGCCTGGCCACGGCCAGCCAATCCGAATCCGCTGTGCTGTCGATGTGGTGTTTGTTGTATTCGGTGTGTCTTGTTGTTTCCGGTGGCTGACGCGACGCGCAGAACGACATTTTCAGTGGACCCAGATACACACATTGATTCAATAGAACAGGCCGAGGATATCAATATAGAGGGCACTTCCAAGTGGTCATGCAAGATTGCGATCACAGGTATTGCAAGCTGCATTCTATCGGGAACAAGTGTTCTTGAGCCTAAACCAATGAACAACGAACTGTCTTCTAACACGCCACTATGCTGTCACTTCGAATGACACGGCACTCTGCCCCTAAGACATCCATTTGCCCTGTTCTTGCACTTTTTCACGCACATTATTGTAATCAACAACAATTCAAAAATTGTAGTTATACTGATCGTTATATGGAGTATGGATATACAATATTGGACACATAAGATATATGGTATAACGTCAAGTAACTGCTAACATTTGGTACCCTGCTCAATATTTTATTTAAAACCTACGACACATATGGGGTATAAAATTTAAAATTTAATTCAATTATGTGAAGTAGTATTTTAAATCCCTTTATGCAAATCAACCCTGGATTGCGTGATCGAGCATGTATTAATCTAAATTTTCTTTAAAATTGGTTTTTAAGGCGATATAGGGCAATATAGCCTGTCATTGATTATGAGAAAATTATCACTCATTTCTACTTATTATTATTTAACATTTTTACGATTTTTTAGCTAGAAATGTTTGCTCTGTAATTAATTTCATATGAGAGTATTTTACTATTGGCAATACCTTTCCCTTCAATTTATTCCTTATTATTCTCCGTCGAAGTAAACATTTTGCTGAAAATGTATTATTCTGTTACTTTCTTTCTATTACAACTAACCTTGACTTAACGTAAAATTAGAAGTGAAATTGCTGGTTGATGAAATTACGGAAAATTATAATATCTACATGCTTATCCCCATGGAAGCAAAATGACATCTCAATTAATTTAGAATATAAAAATTACTGAAAGTTCAATTTTTAATCTTCAATAGTTGAAAGTAGTTGTGATTACATGGGAAAAAGTGCGCAGAACAAAGTCCCAGAAACCATCATATTTTATTTTAGTTGAGCACCTTTCTGATCTAACTTCACTTCATGAATTTTTTATAGAATGTGCAACACTCGTACTTCAATATTATATTCACTCTTCTCGTGTTCGTGAATCGATCCTTGCTCGCCGAATTTGTACTTCACGGTCCGTTCCGATACAGAACTGGGAACGGAATCTCCCTCTGCTCGACATTGCGTCTTGTCGTCTCTGTCTTTCTCTCACTCTAGTCTTTCTCGCGCTCTCTAACTCTCTCTTGCATCACTCAGCATGGGAACTCAAAACGTTCTAGCTGCTATTACTACTGGTTTGTTCGAGAAATCAACCGAAAACTGGAAGTAGTGAATGCGGATTTGTAAAGTGTTCCAAACTTTCCTGATGGGCTCGCCAAGAGAAGTTTCAAACTATTAATCTGATTTTACGAACAAACCTGTAATTTGGTTGTGGTTATTTCGCATCTTTTAATCACTTTTTATTGTTTTTATTATCTCGTTATTTATAATTTTGTATTTAACGCTATTTATTTTGTAAAGAATTCTGTGTATTTTCGCTGAATTTTATTATAATTACATGTACGAAATTTTGTACATTTTGTATTAGCAATTACCCAAATTACTGAACTGAAATTTTGTGTAATTAATTAATCGGTTCAAATAATTTCAACGCCTCACTGAGTTCACAATAAAATATAAAAGTATCCATAAATTATTTACTCCATTGCAAGCATAATAAATTCGTAATTTGAAAACAATCATGTAATGTTTCGGAAATTAATGAAAATACCAATTCCAACTTTACAATTTCGAACACATCGTTCAATTAGCGCTTTTTCGCCTTATTGTAAGTACATTGCCAAATAGCGCTACTTCAAAATTGGGTTGGAAATCGTAAAATGCGAATACTGGTATAATATGAGAGTCAATTCCACGAGACCTTTCTTTAAACAAATGGACACAAATTCACGTGGTTTCCTGTGCTTTGATTGGTCCTCGAACACGTGCTAAACGCTATATGAAATACGAACATGTATACACTGTAAAAATGTCACATTACACTTTACTGTTTTGAGTTATATGTAGGTATAGCATTGCCCACTGCATTTTTATTTTATCTTGCTGTTTCTATATTGAGTTTATTAGAAATATTTATACTTAAATTTATATTTTTTAAATCTGTATGTTTGTATAAGGATGTGCAATAAACCAATACGACCGAGCAATTTATTCATTCGTTTCTTAATAATAGTGTACGAACTGGGGAGAGGGGATTACTGTTGTGCATATAAATTAGTTTCTCAATTCCGAGCGTATATCGCCAAATGCTTGTAGTGGCACACTGTATTTTTTTAACCAATCACAGAACTATATTTTTCCCCTAAGGTCTCGTGGAATGGACTGTAAAATCCTTATTGCGGGCTTCTAACTAACTGAACAATGTAAACCTTTATGTCACTGATATTTTCGTATGTCCTAAACAATTACTTTTAGCGGTTTATCACAGTTTTAAATTTTTTATTCATTTACAAAATTTTACTGTAGATATTAAATTATTGGCAGAACAGATTTCTTAATTATTTTTTTTTTATCTGTTTCCATGTATGTTAACAATAGGTGAAAAAACAAACAATTTTCTACTAAAAGTGTATATTAAAGATATATTAATAAATGTCAGCAGTATCCAAATACAAAACTTTTTTTATTAATAATTTAGTAGGTAGGTACATATCTGTAATAATTTTATGTTTTTTTTTGTATATTTTTACTTTTAATTAAATTAAATTCCATCAACCACAACTTCTATTATGAACCACAACTTATTGGGCCCATAGATTCTTTAGCTTTAAGGTTTCTATTTACAAAAAGCAGATATTATTTAAGTAAGTCATGGACAATTGGACATGGACAGTTTTCATTATCAATTGCAGAAAACTTTTGTACGATAGCTTCTAAAATCACGAATTCATTCGGCTTGTCATGGGGGTAAATAATTTATGGACAATTGTGTTTAATTTTGGTTTGTTGCTTTATAAGACTGCAGTTTTATCTTGGAGAAAATAAGAGGATAAAAAGTGAAAAGGGAGTAAAATTTGATAATTAAGTGTATAATACTTTGGTGAGATAACTATAACCATTTAAAAGCACGATGTTTTGGAATGAACTTTTTAATGAACGGCATTATGAAGTAGCACTTCAGGACTCTTCAGACTTCTTTAGCATTCATTGAAGCATGGAATCTATTCTATTTTATAAAAAGTGATGTCTTTTTAAATAATAACAAAGTATAAACTCTCTAGTTTATTGCCTAACTAACTTGTACTTTTAAAAATATAAAAACTGGTTTATAATTATACTATGATATCTTTCTTAGTAAATTTGAAATTAGGTAGTAAGAGTGTTTATGGCTCACTTTCGTTGTTCTCCGGAACTTTCTGCAGTTGAACGCTTACCCATAGAATGTAGCTAACAGACCTGCTTAAATTTATACTAAAAACCAACAAAGTAGTTGTTTTGCACGCAGGTAAGTTTGTTCCTTCCCCCGCTCAACTACCTGGTTGGTTTTTCGATCGGCCCACGAATTCTATCAATTACAGTTCTACAGTTTTCATACACCTTCACTTCACATATTCTTCAACAAAGATTTCTCGCTACATTGATTTATATATATCAAAAATTTTACCTGCAATTACCTATATTGCAGTTCAGTACAGTATATTCTATTTTTAATTTGTATTTTTTTCATAAGAATAAGTTGGTAGTTGCTATTTTGTTCCCGAACTTATCTAGGTCGAAAATTGATAGATCAAGATATAAAGTTACAAAAACCTAATTTTGAATAACCAATAAAATTTTGTAACCTTCTATTTACTAATACATGTCAATTTTGCGAAATAAAATACATACCTATTGACAAATATGTTTTATAATAAGCTACAAATCTTTTATAACAAACAACTGGTAAACAATTGACTACATCGTATTTATGAAAAAAATGCTAATAATTTTAATTTACAGTTTGATATTTATCCAGATATTTGGTTAAATATTTTTTTAACTATGGACCAAATACCACATGCAGTTCAATATTTGATCTATACTGCACAATAGGCACAAATTTTAAGTTTTTGTTAATTCAATTTGTGTACCTACATATTATTTGAATGAATTCATTAATTACAAAATTTTTCGAATATATTTCACATCGATTTTATCCTACACCAGGTTATATATATATATATATATATATATATATATATATATATATATATATATATCGCAAAATTTTTTTTCCATTAACGATCCAATTTCTCTGTTCAGATATTAAATCAGCGATGTGAAAAGATATCTCACTGTAAATATGATTGTAAGTGACACTTTTATTATATTAAACTTAAGCTCAAATTAACTATACCTCTCGGTCATTATCATCATAAGAATATTGATTTATCTTAACACAAGCTCATATCCAATGTCACTAATACCAATCAATGTAGTGAAAAATCTGTCACACCACATTGCACGATTTTAACAATAGCTACATCAGCAGCTAAAAACTACGATTTTTGCACAAAACAGGTTATAATCCTGTAGCACTATACTCTATCCAACTTACTAGCTATACAAGCACAACAATTTAAATACCTTGTATACACTAATTATATTTGACAGAAAGAATTTATACACTTTACAGCACACATTCAACACTTACATTTCTTTCTGTCATCTTGGACTACTTCTATCACGACTACTTTACATTGTACTACTTATAACAAACCAACAGACGGTTTTTGACGTTTTACTGACGATTTTACGTGCTTCCTTATCTTTTGAACTAAGTAGTGTTCAAGTAGAAAATTCGTCGTTTAGTTTTGGAGCATTATCGTAAAATGACTGCTATGAATGAATAATTTTATAAATAAATGCATGGTAATATTCATAATTATACACTTACTAATACGTACAGAATTCGAAATTAAAATACCTCATTCTTTATGCGGAAAGCAGAATTAAAGTAATTATCTTTGCTATTGGCAATCATGAACAAAAATATTATATATCCTAACAATATAATTACATAATTGCATTTAAACTAAAACTGCAATCTGCTTCTGCCTTTTCTCTTTCTGAACTAATATGTTTTCAAATATATGTTCTACTATAGCTTTAATGCAATCAATTGCAAAAGTGAATCATCTTTTCATAAATCTGCTTTATTAAATTTCTTTTGGAGCTGTCTCATCTGCTGTTATAAATATGTAAATAAATTGTTTTCATGACGACAGACAAAACAAGTGACAAGCTCTTGTAATTTGCTGCCGCTCTGCTCTTCTAGTGTGCAATTTTTAAACGATGTGTAACATATGAGTGTTGGCAAATTTGTATTTAACCGCTTTTTGCATGCATACTCATCGTTAGTTCTAGTTATCTATCCTCTTTATTTTCCTCCAATAGTTGAAACAATTTTAGACTTTTTATTTTACAATCAATGAAAACATTATTTGTTATTTTTTGAGTAAAATTGTAGATTATTTTTAAATTTATATAGTTTTATCCCTAATATTTTTTTAAAGTAAGGGTGGAATGTGATTTCTTTGGGAAATTTTTAGTGAAATGCGCACAAGGGTTAATCGCAAAGGATAAAAGCGGAACTTCTGATCCCTACGTCACTGTACAAGTCGGCAAAGTGAAGAAAAGGACGCGAACATTTCCTCAAGAACTCAATCCTGTTTGGGACGAAAAGTTCTACTTGTAAGTGAATGCTAAAATTTATTTTAAAAAAACTGATAATTAATGAGATTTACTTTACAGTGAATGTCACAATTCATCTGATCGTATTAAAGTAAGAGTATGGGATGAAGATAACGATCTAAAAAGTAAATTACGTCAAAAGTTAACGCGGGAGTCTGATGATTTCCTTGGGCAGACCATCATTGAGGTGAGATCCGAAATTTTGTACTTTTCACAAACTTTTCTTGAACTTCGATTCTAGACTATCTACAGGGGTGGGCAACCTCCGGCCCGCGTAAAGTTCCAATCCGGCCCGCGGGATCTTTAGAAGAAATAATAAATAAATATTTTCAAAAACAAAAATTTTAAATTAGGCCAGTACCCAACATAAAGAAAAAGGGGAGATTTACAGTTTAATTTTCGATACAATTCGTCTAGTTCAAATTAAGAAATAAATGTAGTACTTAGTTAATTTTGTTTTATTATTGTTTTTTATATTTTCAGAAAAAAATTATAAGTAACAAAAATGTGTCAATTAACAACTTCGGCTTGCGTACGGAACTTAAATCTTATTCTGGCCCCTGTTATACAAAAGGTTGCCCACCCCTGAATCTATATTATACTCTTGCATAATATTAGTGAGCTTTTTTTAATTCTCCTTCTGCGTAAGTACTCCTCACATTCCATGTTGCTATGCACCATATTTTTCTCTTATTTCTAAGTTTTTCTTTTTCATTTAAGTGTCCTTTATTTCTGTAGTTTTCGTTCTGATTTGTTTTAGCAGTTTTTTAATATATTCTCTTTTCTTCCTTTGGTTTGCAAGGCCTCTTACAGTTCCTATTCCACCTTATTCCATTACTAATCTTCTCCTTCCATTTCCATTAATTTGCGGTATCCTATTTTAACGTTCCTACAATTTTTTTCCAGTGGCTCTTCTTCTTATATATTCTTGAATTTCTCTTTTTTTATGATCGTTTATTTAGATTATCTTGTTCTTAGAGTTCCTTAGTTTTGATTTATTTTGCATAATCTTCAGATTTTCTTTTGCATTTTCCATTTTCAGTAACCATGTCTTTGGTCCTAACTTACATGCTGTGTTTATTTTCAATTTTTAATTCTTCGAAATGGTCTATTCTGTTCTGCAATAATCGAATTTCGTTTTAACTTGTTTGATTTCTTCTTTGATATTTTCGCACTGTTTTTTAATGACATCATTTTCTTGGTGCAATTTTTTTTTATTTTCCTGTTTATAATTTTGTATTCCTTCCTTATTTCTTTTACTTTCTCAATATGTTTTGCATCATACATTTTTGAATATCGGATCCTTATATTCTTCATCTTCGTCGCTATCCGTGGTAGACATATTTGATCTAACAATAATAATTTTCTATTACGTGAGTAATTTTGCCCGAATCGACTTCTCGGAGGCTAGATTCCTATTAGTATAATTATCTTTTCAACCCATTTTGCACTGGGCCTCTGTAGCTCCAAATACGCATGCGCATGACATGTCTCTAAGACAACGTGATCTGAAACCGCAAATTCTAAGATAACCTCTGAAAGTTAGTTTTTTTAAAATGAATAAAGTATCTCAAACCAAATCATTGCACAGTCTGAATGTATTTCGTAACAACACATACATATTTAAATCAAACAACCACAGAGACATTCCACAACCCTTTTTCACATCAACATTTATGCAAAACCAACCAATCACTCAATCTACCATCCACTCTCTCCGCAGCCTCACTTCCTTCATACAACGCTTGAATCACTTCCAACAAATTACCATCCACATAAAGTACATCCCACGTAGTCTCTCGAAGAACACTGTAATTTCTTTAAATCGAGAAGCCACAGAAAACCTTTTTGCTCTTATCAAGTGACTTCTCAACAATCATACGAAGAGAAAACAGTTAATCCAGACAACCTCTCTCATGCAAAAAACTTCCTTGTATATCATTTAGAAATTGTTAAGGCTTGCACCTTATGAATTACGAGTTTTCCGATTTTCCACACTCAACAAGCTCATCGCTCGAAAATTTGTACATTCAATCGAACTTTCTTTGCCTAAAGGGTAAATGACAACCCTTTTTTAATCCTCAGGATAACCTTTGATAAATTAATAATTAGTCTATTTTGATAACCACAAGACTTTCATATGCATATGAATCTGCTTTATAATGTTTAATATTTGCACTTGATATATGTTTTCTATACTATAAAATGTATATTTCAATTATTTGTTTGTTTTCATAGCAACTATTATTTAAAAATATTTTTTAAACAATTTAAATACAAAAAAAATATAAATAATATTTTGTGTTTCATATACAATTTTTACATCTCTTGTTAAATTTTTTTTTACAATTGATTCCACAGTTGAAATAAGTTTAATTCGTTGTCTGGTGTGTCAAGTTAATCTCCATTTTTGGTTCTGCAATTAAGACCAAAATTAACACAGTTATTCGCATTTTCATGAAATTTGTAATTATGAAGTTTTGTTACTCTGTATGTTGTTCATTCGTGATATATGGACACATTCATCCATCCAGATAGACGTCATTGATAAAACTGTCAGAAATTCAGTGGAATTTGGTCATTAATTTTCACAAGATTTCTATACTTTCTTATATTACTTATAAGAAAGTATAATGAAACAATATTTTTATTCACTTTAATTTCTATTTGTTAGGTGCGAACCCTGTCCGGCGAGATGGACGTCTGGTACAACCTAGAGAAACGTACCGACAAATCTGCCGTATCGGGCGCCATCCGGCTCCATATCTCAGTGGAGATCAAGGGTGAAGAGAAAGTGGCACCTTATCACGTGCAATACACGTGTCTACACGAGAACCTGTTTCATTACCTCTGCGAGGCCAACAGCGGCATTGTCAGCTTACCTCAGGCAAAGGGCGACGATGCCTGGAAGGTTTACTTCGACGAGGCTGCCGAGGAGATTGTGGATGAATTCGCGATGAGATATGGAATTGAGAGTATCTACCAAGCTATGACGTAAGAGAAAGGAAACTATATTTTTATTTTCAATACTTAATTGATATTGTAGTGTACAACAATGATTCGCATATTTCAACTTTGATCAGTCTAGATTCACTATAGTCATGTTTTAAATCCTAAAATGTTAGTACACAAAATTAACTGGATAATGAAACACTTAATGGCATTAGCGAGATGTTAACTTAGACGACAACTGTATTTGTAATACCTACACGACAGTTGACAACTTTTATTAATCTCTTTTTATGTATTCAAAGTTTTCTTAAAACCAGTTTGATTTTTTTGTATTTATTTAGATCCTCGATTAGTTCGATTTCAAACAATCCGATGTAGGGAAAATAGACGTTGGAAAACTTCAAAAAATAAATTTTAACACTTTTCGGTGTACACGATTTTTTTGTATTTTAACATAATTTATTAAATAAAAATAAATTTCTACGTTTGAATTAATTAATTAGTAAATAAATGTACGATCAATCCATTTAACCGTTTTGAGAGTATTAATAGTTAACGATTTTGTTGAGTAAAGGGTTTAAGACATTATAACTTTTGAAATAATTAAATTAATTTCTAGCGTGACTTAATTGATAAAAATCGCATCAATTTTGTTCCGCTCGTTCCTAAAAGAAAAACTCAATACTAAAGAGATGTTTATAAAATTTGTTTTAAATTTTCTACTCTTTAGTTATTGTAGCAAATGGGGAGGTGGCTATAGGGATAAGGATGATAAAAGAAAGCAAACTTTATTTAAGGAAGGGGAGAAACCAGTCGTAGTTAAATTGGGAGCGGATGAATTGGGAGCTGTTCAATCATGATACTCGAACACTCAAAACATGTAACAATTGAATTTATTTAAACTAAACACTTATGAAAAGTAACTTGACGTTTCACTAAACTTATATGATACATTAAAATACTCAATTAACTTAAATCAACGCCGCAAAAATACATATTTTACGTAGCACAACTACATTTTTAAACTTTTCCTCTTCACGGCCAACGCAGAACTTTCTTTTGAACTGACGTTGGAATCTATTATATCGGATGGATAGGGATGCAGGGTTTATTGGTCATAACAAATATTCTAATCAAAACGGACCTATGACCGATGATCCATGTCGCAGGGAAAACTAAACAATTTGTTTACATAAAACAAACTCCGATAATTTCAATATCCAAAATCAAACTAATTATTTCATCATTGTTTAGTTTTCCAGTCCAAATCTCATGTTGTTACATTATTTACGTTACAAGTACGTAAAGCTAGTCTTTAGTGATGTTTTAGATGTATATCTTACAATATTATATCTACGATATAATGAAAAAACCTAAAAATACTTTTATTTATAAATTAGGGTCACAATATTTAATAAGAAATTGGCCAAGATTACAAAATATTCACCCTGGTTTGACGTATTTAAATACATATTTTTTTCACGACCGGGAGAGAAACTCGGTTTTTTTGAAACCAAAATCATGACAGAAACCGACAATTTCATATCTACGGGAGATTTGTGCACTTTCTCTCTTGTCGTGAGGGAAAGTGCTCAAATAATGTAAAAAATGAGCAGAATTAAACATATAACAAATCAAATGTAACTATCATAAATTATATTATTTTTGAAATACATTGAAACCATCATAAATATTGGGGTCGTAAAAAAATAGTATATACACCACAGGAGAGAAGTATATTTTTCCCTTGTTGTATTCTAGCCCTCGCCTACGCTCGCGTGCTTCTATTTATCATACACTTCTCTCCCTTGATGTATATAATATAATCAGTCGTTGCTGGGCAACCCGTGACTAATGAAATCTTGTTACTAAACAACCGTTTTACAAACTTAAATCTAGCAACTAAACATCAATTTTACATACTATCATGTTATTTAATATACTGGTTTCCATGGCGCTAAATAACATTTTAATATTTAATCACACCTTGACAAGCTTTTGGCTGGTTATTACTGGAATTAATTTACAAATTTATATTTAGAAATTCAATTTTAAAAATATAAAATACATAAAATTGCCTTTATTGGTTTATGCTGGATTTAAAAATTGAAAGGTTTTTTTTTATTTTTTAATCTAAATTTCCAACCAAACAATTGTAATGGCTGGTTTATACTGCATTTAATTTAGAAATATTGATTTAGACAATTAATTTCAAAAATATATAAAAATTGGTTTATGCTAGGTTTACAAATTTAAAGATTTATAATTTACACTTAAAATATCACCATATTTTATATTCTAAATCTAAATTTCCAAATCTAATCAATCAATTTAACTGGGAAATAAAAATAACAGTAAAATGTGTCAAGATTATCAGTTGAACTGATTTATTTGTGATCATCATAAAATATTGTTATAACATGGATGCGGACAGTGTTAAATATGATATTAATTTAATATCTTTGATTGAAGAACATGGCATATGTCAAGTTAAGGTTGTTTTGTTGTTGTTTAATAGATATTTTTATCTGAAGCCTAATCTGGATTGGCAGATTTCAAATTTTATAAATTCAGTAAGAACCAGAAGGTAAATTGCAAATCTAAATTCTAAATTACTAAATCTAAATTTAAAAAATATGAAATACATAGAAATACCTTTATTGGTATATGCTGGATTTACAAGTTTATAGGTTTATAATTTACATTTAAAATATCACCTTATTTTATATTTTAAATCTAAATTTTCAAATCCAAACAATCAACTTGACTGGGAAACAAAAAATAATTTTGACAACAGTAAAATATGTCAAGATTGTGAATCAAAATAATTTATTTGTAATTATCGTAAAATATTGTTGTAACGTAGATGCAGTATGATATTAATTTAATATATATGATTGGAGAACATCACATATGATAAGTTATTTTGTTGTTGTTTAAAACATATGTCAAAAAGCTGAAGCCTAATCTGGATTGGCAGATTTCAAATTTAATAAATTCAGTATGAACCAGGAGGTAAATCGCAAATTTCAAATCTAAATTTCTAAATCTAAATCTGTAAATTATATCCAGAAATTTAACGCGGCAACGATGAAAACCCTAAAATTCACTACGTTGTATAAAATAATATAACCCAAGTCGTTAGATACAGAGTAACTGTTGATAGGGAAGTCCAGGTTTGATAGAATGAGACAACAATAAATTCTCTCCAAAAGATATAAAAATACCTTGTGCATTTATTTGAACACATGGGTAAACATACATGACATTTATATCATGTTTAATTCATATCATTAAAGACAATAATAAAAATTATATGTCAGTCTTGTGGACGTTCGCCAAGTGAATCCTCAGCACCACCACTCTCCTGGGGAGTAGAGCGGTGCAACCTCTAACAGTAAATGGTAACACTTCTCACCTGTAAAACGATGATTTTAATATTTTGAAATTCATTAGTGATGATCGTTAATGGCTCTATGACATTACTTGTCGGGCCATGGCCTGAACAGGCTTAAACATTTGTAAACAAATGTATTCCCAACTCGTGGGTTAAAACGTAGACTTTCAGACTGTCTTGTTACAAAGTAACAGCCTGTCTGTGAAGACGGTGTCTATGTATCTGTTTGCGGACTAGCCAGTTACCGAAGTAATAGCCTGTGCCATGTAGAAGGCGTCTAGGTATGTCTATTTGTTTGTGGACTAGCCAGTTACCGAAGTAATAGCCTGTGCCATGTAGAAAGGGTCTAGGTATCCCTACTTATTTGTGGACTAGCCAGTTACCGAAGTAATAGCCTGTGCCATGTTGAAGGTGTTTAGGTATCTCTGTGTGTTATTAGATTTATACATTGTATTCTTACTCCATATGTTGAAACGAAAAGATCAACTTCTTGCGTCAAAGTTCAAATTAACTTCACGTCACGATGGTCAACGTATTTCTCTCCAGTTACCGTCTTCCGTCTGCCTTAAATACCAAATATTCCCTCCACAAAGACTGGTGTTATCTTTGTTTCTCTAATGGGTCTCTCCCTTCTTGCGAATACGCAGTACTGCACGTGGAGTCTACGACACGTGGCGTGTCCGAGACTAGCCACTCCTAGGTTTTAATTCGGCAGCACAAACAAACTCACAAATCAAAAGAGACCACACACATCCCTTTGTGGTCAAGGGGCAAGACCTGACGTCATGCGAACACGTGCAAGGACCGTGTGTCATCGCTTCTCTAAGTAAATACATATTTTTATCGTATACTCATTATACATTTCACTAAAATATAAAATAAATGAAAAGAAAATATCTCGTCCTCTGTCCGGATTGTTACATTATAAACCAGCCATAACAGTAAATTAAACTGAATTATTCGTAATCATCATAAAGTATTATACTAACGTGGATGCAGAGAGTGTGAAATATGATATTAATTCAATATCTCTGATTGAAGAGCATCGCGTATGTGTAACAGGTACCTCGCACTTGGTACCAAGAGGTAATTGACATACGAAAGGGTTTTACTTGATTAAATGAATAACCAAGGGTAGCGTAGTCGCTGGCCACCACGGAATATTTTAACTCGATTCCGAAGAGTATTTAGAAAAAATGACTTCTGATCAAAAGGCGGGAAATATGCGCGCAGGCGTGAATCAAACACGTATTCAACAATAACAAAATAATAATAATAATAATAATAATAAAATTTATTGTTTGAGAAAAAAAATACATCTCGTACAATGAGGGTTGGTATGTAGTTGAATATACAATATACCCTGAATATATAGCATCAAATAAATATGTAGTATGACAATAACCTAAATACAAAGAAGTTAGTTATAATAACAAAAACAAATTAACAAATTAGAAGCGTACCTACTTAAAGATAATAAATAATAAAGCTATAATTTTTATGGATAACTTAACAGCATATACATACCTATTCTAACAAATGCAAATTACGAGAGTAATAGAATTATAGTATACGATCAGTATAATCAATGTCAGCGGCTGGATGCATACATGCACACATACGGGCAAACATATACATACGTATGTGTGCATGTGTTCCTCGTGTACTAATCATTATAGCAAAAACTTCTTAGTTGAAAAGAATTCATAGTGAAATAGTAAATATTGTTGACCTTCTGAATGTCCAAGTTTTCAAAAAGTTTGTACATTTCTGAGTTCTTGTTGATGCCGGTAATATAGTTCTTTAAGTATTGAGTTCTAAATTCTGTGTAAATTGGACAGGAACAGAAAAAGTGGTACATATTTTCTATTTCATAGCAATTACAAATTGTGCAAATATTTTTGCCGTCTAACTCATATCTAATGTTCTTAAATGTGATTTTCAAATTACTTGTATTAGAAAATCTTAATTGGCATATGATTCTTTGTTTTAAAATTGACAAATCAAAAGAGAGATATTCGTTGTTAATATTCTGAAGATTGAAGTTTTTATATAGTTCGCTATAACTTGAGTTAATTACAGCATTAAAATCTTTTTCCAGTAAAATAATATTATAAGAAGAAATAATCTCCGTAATTTTTGTTTTTGTAATTTGTTGTTCAGTCCAAATTTCTGAGTATCCCAGATCAGTTAAAAAGGATTTAATTTGAGAGGCCCAATTGAGTGTGTAATTATTCGTGGGGAGATGAGTTAAGGCTACAATCGGTTGTATAGTAATTTTGGGAGTCTGTCAGAGTCCATATTTATAATTTTCTTTTGCAGGCCATTTATTAGATTTACCCCGAATCAAAATATTTTTGGTTGTTTGAGTTGCAATTGCTGCTTTGCGTAAACTTTCTTTTGCTGCCAGGTTGTATTTTCCTGAAGACGAGAACATTACTCCTAGATAGTTGAATTTATTAGTTGTTTGAATTGCGATATTATTATATGTAAACTGACTTATTGGGGCTCTGCCTCTATGAAATAGTAAGATTTTTGTTTTATTTTCATTAACTGAAAGGTTGTTTATGTCTGAATATTTTTTTAAAATGTTCAGTTTCTTCTGAACGTCTTTTGGGCTGTCGCATAAGATGACTATGTCATCGGCATATGGAAGGAGAAGTAAGTCGTTATAGTTATCTATATTTATCCCTCTTACACCCGAGGCTTCGAAAAAAAATTTAATATCGTTGATGAAGAGAGTAAAAAGTAATGGTGAGAGAATTTCTCCCTGCAATACACCACGGGTTATTTTTATTTTTTGTGCAAAAAATTGTTTGTCTTTGATTTGTAAGAAAGCATTATTGTATTGATTATACAATATCCTAATAAATTTAGTGGAAATCCCGGTATTATATAGTTTTTCCCACACAATAGTATGATCTACTGTATCGAATGTTCTACGATAATCTACAAAAATTGCATTCATTTTAGCTTTTTTTAGTCTGAGCTGGATACCAATAATAGATGAGAGACAAAATATACTGTCTGTGGTGCCTCTATGTTTCCTAAAACCCATTTGTATTTCATTTAAAATTAGATTTTCCTCAGTCCATATTTGCAGACTATTATACAGTATTTGTGTAAATAGTTTGCATATAGTATTAAATAGAGCTATTGGTCTATAGTTTAAAGGGTCTTTATTGTTGCCTTTTTTGTAAAATAAAACTGTTTGGACATTACACCAAGCTTCTGGGATACATTCGGAGTGTAAAATTAGATTGAAAAAATTTAAAAGATAGTGTAACCATGCTGGGGTTAGATGTTTGTAAAACTCATAGCAAATTTCATCATTGCCAGGTGCTTTATTATTTTTACCGCTATTAACACTTACTATAATTTCATCTATTGTTATGTCGCTGTCTAGAACGGGGTGCAAACAGTCTTTGTAAGATAGTGCTGAGGAGTTTGTTTCGGAGTACATGTTTTTAAAATATATTTCCCAATCTTTCAAACGTATTTCATTAATATAGATTTTATTGCACTTTAGAATTTTGACTGTATCCCAGAATTCTTGAGGATTGTTGTCCTTATTGAGGGAATCAGATAGTTGTTTAATATAGTTGGATTTACAAAGCTTTATGTATTTTAAATAGGTTTTTTTAGAATTAACATATGTAGTTAAGTCACTTTCGGAGCGATGTTTTTGAAAGTTATGTAAATTACGTATAGCCTGTTTTCGTAATTCATTACAATTAGTGTCATACCAGGGCTTTGAAAATTTTGTAGTTGTTTGTGTATTAGAGGTATTTTTAGAGACTTTTAACATTCCCGTTTTCGCAGCGGAATTTTTAATCGCTGTTGTTAAATTTTGGTTTGTCATCACTATTACAACTATTAAAATAGAGTTCTGTGGAATTATTCATGTATTTCTGATAAAGTATTATATTGTCTGTTTTAAAATTAAATTTGATCGAGACAATATTATATAATATTTAATAACGAACAAGCAAAATAAATTATATAAATCAAATACTTTTACGAGCTAAATAATTCGACGCTATATAATCCAAAGTATCGCTTACTCACTAACTTTTACAATAACTTTCAAAGATCGAAACTGAGATAACATTCGCTATTTACAATACTCATACATAAAACTCAAATCTACTTAACATAAACTCACAAAATAAACTTCACAAAAACTATGCATACAATCGAGAGAGGAGCCCTTAAAACTGTGTATAAATTCTTTCAACATTTCAGAAGAAAAGCCAAAATGCAAGTGTCTGCTCACTGCCCAAGGTTCACAATTTATTACTTAAAGGATGGGACAGTGGCACTCAAAATAACTCTAACTGGGCACTACTCTCCTATAAGACTCTGGTTAAATATTTCCTACAACGTATTGACTTCCGCTGATTAGGCGGGAACTGAACTGAAATACTACAGAAGTGGTTTTTTCCACGAACAACTAACAATGAACCATTTACTTAGTTTGAAATCTCTAAATATCGTTTGCAATCTTTAATCGTAATAAACGCAAATACCGTTTATTACATATGACAAGTTAAGGGTATTTTTTTTTGTTTAATGCATATGTCGAAAATCTAAAGCCCAATCTTGATTTTCATATTTCAAATTTAATAATTTCAGAATGACCTAGGAAGTAAATCGCAAATATAAATTCTAAATTTCTAAATCTAAAACTGTAAAAAATTAAATCCAGTATAAACCAGTTATATGGCTTTGAACCGCGCCTAGGTAACGCCGTATCTGAGTACGTGTAGTAAAAATGTCCCATTTCTAGTACCCTGTTCACAAAGAGAGAGACAGCATATAATAGCAGGGCTGGTTGTCACTGTAGTATTATTACACGTAGTTATATGGCAAGAATTGTGCGTTTTACATTGAAGTATTAATTTTCTCGGTCCGCCTCTGTATTGCAGCCAATTACTATTGCATCATTTGATACTTGCTTGACTTTTGATACCCCTACGGCAATCTCCTCCGGAGATACATTTTCTGTAATATCTTTTTTTGTTGCAGTAGATGTTTGTTTTTAACTGGTTTTACTATTATTATTGATTATTAACTTTTATTTTATCCGCGTAAGAATTTTGTTCCACTTGTTGATTATTTTTTAATACTATTTCGCCTTTAATTTCTTCAATTAATTCATTTAATTCCTTTTTGTTTACAACGACAATATCTTTACATTCACCACAAACCCATTTTAAAGAATCACTATTAATTAAAACACCGTACTGTTTTTTTGATAGTCCACTACATTTAATATGGAACCAGCCTTGACATTGACCTTCACAACCAACAACATCATTACCGTTAAAGTCTATTTCACATTTATTACACTTTTCATGCTCTTTAGAGTTCGACATTATTTAAAATCCACTGTCTGACAGTCACTGGAATCGACAATTACTTAAACTACCTGTCACCGCGCATCATGCGCTGAGCGCTACTCACACTACTGTACTTAACCACTTTTTCACTGACAAGTACTTTTATAACAGTTTAATATCAATGTATACGATAATTTAGGTATATCAAACAATCGTTATTTTAAACTCATATCACTAAAAAGGATAGTACACTTGATACATTTTAATTTTTATATTTTCACTGAGAAAAAAAAAAATAAAAAGTAGAGCTAATACAAACACGTGCTCATCTGCCAAAATCTACTCACTTATACCATGTCTTGATCGTTTATATCTGCAAAAGACCATGTAGGCATGTAGGTATGTGAAAAACATTTTTAAATGAGGATATTGTAAAAGAATTGTCAAGTAATTTAAGTAAAGTAAATATTATATAATGTTCCTTTCCTTGAGGAATATAGGGTCTTCACGAAGCTTTGCTATCGTATGCGGTTCCTGGTTAAATATTTTTATTTCATTCCACGTTTTTTTCTTGTTTCTCGACTTCCTTTAATATTGATCTCCCCCAAATTATGTTTGGCGTATCTTGTTATGTCAGTTGGTGGTTTACGAAGTGAGTGGCCAATCCACTTCCGCATAGCGATTTCATGTTTAACTTCTATTTGATTTGTTCTCCTCTGTAGTTCTTCATTAGACAATAATTTGTCTTGCCATCTAATTTGTGCTAAATGTCTCAGGCGCTTATTGACAAAGGCTTGCAGTTGGTGAGTTATTTTATTATTGATTATCTAGGTTTCACATCTACACAGATTTTACATTGATGTTAAATAGGCGTAGTTTCGTTCTTCTTCTAATATTTTAAGGCCGCCATATGTTCTGGAGAAGTTCCAAGGCTTGGCGTGCCTTTCTTATTTTATAAGCTATATCTTCCTCCGTGCCACCAGTTTTCGTGATGATACATTCTTGGTAACAATAATCTTGGACTTGCTCTATGTCTTGTTCTGTGACTGTTATTGTTGTTAGTGCCTATTCGCATATCTTTAGTTTTTCCTATGTTGCTGTGAATTAGAATCTTTTCAGCTTTTACTTTTAGTTTGGTGAGTTTGTTACTCATATTTAGGAATGTGTGTGACATAAGACATAGATCATCCGTGTATTCCAGATTTTCGAGGCGTGGTTATTTGGTCATGTCCCAGATAATACTGCTACGCTCAATTGTTTCTTTTTCTAAGACCGAGTCTAACAAAATGTTAAATAACGAGGGTGATAATATACAACCTAGCTTAATGCCTGCTTGAGTCATAATGCTGTTGGTTTGCAATTCCACAATGTAGCGCTCGACTTATATAACATCTTACTAAGGTTTACAATTTTTTTTTGTAACCCTTTAACATATAGACCTTTCCGTAATTGATTTTGGTCAGTACTGTCGAACACTTGTTTAAAGTCAACGGACAGTAAGTATAGAGCGGAGCGCCATGCAACTGATTGCTCAATTATCAGTTTTAACGTATTTACCTGATCGATGTACGATCGTCCTCTTAGGAAACCAGTTTTCTCTTGGCGCAAGTAAGGGTTAATTATAGTATATATTTGCGTACATATTATTCGAGCAATTATTTTATTTATATTATTTAGCAGTGTTATTCCTCGCTAATTTTTACACGTTCTTTGATCTCCATTGAGATGTTGGTGGAATTGACCAATGTGAGAATTGCCAAGTAATAACATCTGACAGTAATTGCTGTAGTAAATTTATTTACAAAAGTAGTTGCACAAAAGCCGTTACAGAAAAGCACCTTTAAAATAGGTACTAATATAATTTGCAGCCTATTATTTGTTTACACACAATAGTTTTTACTTGACATTTACAATAATTCTGCCTCTGATGTCCAAAATATTCGTCGATTACAATATTTGTGTTTTGTACTTGTAATCGCACACGTCGGTTTACAGTCATGAACGGAAATACCTTTTTAATTCACATATCGTACTCAGTAAATAAAAATCCAAAACAAAAAATAATTCTAATTTCTAATAATAATCTGATTACCGGTTTGATAAGGCAGGAAAACTTAAATGGGAGAAAGTGATTAAATCTCAACAATCTCCTTTCTTTAGCAATTTTATTATTAGCCTTCGTTCGTATTGTCTGAAATTTCTTCGGAACTCCATATTTCACATAAAATATGGCGCAAATTTCTGCTGATTGATTGGTATCAACTTTTAAAATTTTGGCTTCAGTTCCACATGGCTCTGGAGATTTGTGTTTTTAAGACTTTTTATCGCATTGATTATCACAGCTTTTCTTCATTATAAATATTTCGTTTTTGTTGATGTCTATGTTGCTGAGTCAATAATTACTTAAAATGCTCTTCCCACCTATTCAGTTGGTCCAGTTTCGTAGTTATAAGCGCCAAGCTGACCATCTTTAGTTTCTAACCCTTTCGATACGGTTCCGGGACAATAGTCGCACGTTGTCAAAAAGGCCTCGGGACAAATCGGTGCCGAGAGCTCAGCGCCAGAAAATGCTACAGTTTTAGAAAGGCTGATATGTTGATATTAGGTCACGTATCGGTTGTATATCGCAGGGCGGCTCCGAACTTGTAAAGAAATATGTATGTCGTAACTGTTTTATAAAATCTGAAAATTAGTTCGTGGATAGTAAGACAACAAACAAACAATGGGGACATGTGCAGACTTCGTAATATTGGGGCATTAATCGTCAGCAGCGCTACACACATCAAACAAATTTGCTTGACGAAATTGTTTAATTGAAATTTTGCGTACAAGTAGTTCATAGTACTTAAAACAAAAAAAAAAACATGTTCAGTCAGAATTTGGATGGAACCTACATCGTCAGCAGTGAATAGAAGGGCGCGCTGCGCGTTTAATTTATACAGCGCCTTGACCACAAAATGGTTTTATGTAATTCAGAAATATTCGTAATTCAATAGTTTATTTAAAATACTAAGCAGTCTGCTATATTGTGTGACAGAAGTATATTATAATGAATCAGGTAATAAATAAATGCCAGAAAATTTGTCAGCCCTTTTTTCATGAATAAACTAATGCCTATGTCACATCTGTATGATTCTGTACGATGTACGATGAATCCTAGCGGCGTGCAATAAAAAACCGTTCAGTAGGTGTCACATTGGTATAACAAAGTCATATGAAAATGTTCTCTTCTTTAGATTATTCTCTATATACGTCACTTGTTTTGACATATAGATAACCTATATTTTAATGGAAATAACAATTAAACATGTTTGTAATGATTTATAGTTATTGTAATTTGGCCCAAGTAAAACACTTCTTTACGTATATAATAATTATTATTGGGCATTAAAATGAGTTGAAGCAGTAGAAGTTCAGAAGAAATATTTATTTTAACATCAGGCTGTGTATATTATATACACAATAAAATTTGAACGAAACATAAAAACAAAGATCAGTAAGGTCTAAGAACTTTTAAGGAAATAAATGAAACTATAGAGCTAGAATTTTATTGTAAACGAATTCAGATTACAAGATAAAGAAGCGTATAATTTTTTTAAGACGACATTTATTTTAATTAGTTGTTTAATATCGTGTCTTCCGTGACCAGTTGATTTACCCCATTTTTTTGACATCTGCTAAACAACAAAACAAAATTTAATATATCATATTTCAGTTAATAAAATGAACAACTTACATTCAGAATGCTTAATGCTTTACAATTTCACACTCACCCCCTTTACACAAAAAATAACAAACAAAACATTACACACAAAAACTAAAAAGATTGTTATTCTATAATTATCTATTATAAAAATGTAACTAAAAATTAACCCCAAAAATATATAAACAAACAATTAAATTGTACACTTAAAACACCACACTAAAAGAAAATTAACTAAATAATGTAAAACTATATTGACGAACTAAATATAACACCCTTGTAGAATATTACGTAAAATAATAATATTAATAAAATAAAAGATAAAAACGAAAACAAATGACAGAAACTGTCAAGGGGAGTGAATATAGATGCAACAAAATTCATCGTAGTGAAACCAGAAGCGAACGTTCATCGTACTTTGTACGAAGGAAATAGAGGCGTTTCTATTTTTCATCTCGAACCGCCTGGTTTCATCGTACATCGTACAGAATCATACAGATGTGACACCGGCATAAGTAAACGCATTATACGTTTACTAATTTGCAGATTTTAAGTTCGACGATATTGAAGAAAATTACGATGAGTCTAATTATAGCAGCGAAACAAAGTAGAAGATTTGTTTTTTTTTAAATATTAATTCAAAAATTATACTGAAAGAAAATAGTTTTCAAAAAAGTTACGGTGTCTTTCTTTTTAATCTCATAAACTACTCGTTTTATAATATATTTTTTATTATACCTGCATCATAATCCGTGTTTAAAACACGCTACAGCATTCATAAACGCAAGATTAAAACACGCCGTGTTTTAAAGGTTACTAAGCAACAACACAAATATTTACTATTAAAATCTATCAAAATTGTAAACGTAAACAACAAATGCTAACCAGTCTCCATGTAAACGATATACGTCAAACGTCACACGCGCAAAATTATGAATTGAATGAAAATCAAAATGTTGCTTTCCAGTTTTTTCCAGAGTATGATGCAGGTATAATAAAAAATAGCGTATGACACACGTGTATAAGTGCTTTTAAAGCACTAGCGACGTTAAAAGCACTCCGCTTTGCGTCGTGTCTTAAACTCGTCGTACGTGCTTTAAAAGCTTACTTATACACTTGTATCATAATATACTATTTACAAATCACATTTTTCCGGTGTGTTATTGAAATATGTTTCATTTTAAGAAAATTATAGATAATAGATATTTCGTATTAAAATTATTTTAATAATAAATATAATCAGTATTAAATAGTTATGTATGATATAACTGTTAAAATTGGCATTTTATGAATAATTAGGGAGGTTTGTGAAGCGGGGCGAAGCTGAGTGGAAGAATTCTACGGAAGGGTGTGAGCAACGTTTTAAAATAGCTGAATTAGCAGAGATACGAATAAAATTCTTTTTAAGTGGCTTTTTCTAAACAAATCCTAAGCCCGCAAAACTCGCCCGACAAACTCGAATCACAGTACGCATTTTTAATGGAATCTTTTCATAAATATTAACTCATTTTGGTTCATATCTGTGCTAAGTCGGCCATTTTAGATCGTTGCACATTTGACAAATAAACATTAGTTTCGAGAGATTGGGAATTGGATAAGCACTCATTGAATTTTAGGCAGATGCATGCGCTCCCCAACTCCACAAACAAAATAAAACCCTTTTAACATTAAGAATGTTTTCTACGATCTTTCTATAAATAAATACAAAAAACATAGAATGATATTTTAGCAGGTAGGTAGTGTTACATTTGTTGATTTATTGATACAAATCGTTAGCAACGTATTTATAAGTTCTAAAAGATTTTTCATCGTTGATTCTATTTTATTTGTGCATATCATGACAACAGAAACCTAAAAGTAGACGGAAAATAGTACAAGTAGGTACCTACAATAAGTTGTTTTCATTTATAATATATATTTTCTACCACTCTTCTTAAGAAATAAAATCCAGAACATTACTGCCTATTATATTAATTTGAAACAGTGTTCAAATTCTTATTTTTATATTTATTCTATTTATTCTGAAAAAAAAATATTTTGTCGGCTCGGGTCTAAAATCGAAGTTTTTCGTAAAAAATACCAGGGGGAGGGGGGCTTGAAATGTTTTACCTGTGATTACCCAGGTAGCACTAAGCTCTCAAAAACGTCATTTTTGGCACCTTTTTTACCTCCCGCACTTCTAGGTAAGGGAGGTATTGTTTTTGTCAAAAAATGAATAAGTACGTTTTAGGGTCCCTATTCCTACAATACAATTTTACTATATTCGCCATGATGTCTGGACGTATGTATGTGTGCGTATGTGTACACACATACACGCACGCACGCCCACGTCAATATTATTTCGACTATCAATATTGGTTTTGAAGTGGTGCTGCCACCTGTGCGTATATTTGTATGATCAAATAAACTTCTTTTTATCATGAAACTGACAAATCTATCGTTTCGAATGTAAAGTTATGATTATGATTATAATGGACTAATCGGTGTTCATCTGGGAAAAAATATGTGGTAAATAAGTGGAGCCAATTTGGAGTAATACAAGAAAAAACTATTGATGAAAAAACCGCCTCGGTATTGCCTCAGTAATAACCGGGAAAATGTTTCAGTGCCACCTGGCACTTTTTAAACGAAAAGCTAGGATTAGGCTGCATCGGTTATTGTGTTATTATAAATTTACCGAAAAAGGTTGTTTTTTGCGTATAAACTCACTTCGCTCATTCCTAAAAAAAAAACTTTTATCTAAAAGAGATGTTTATGAAACTTATTACATAATATACTATTATTCCTAGACCATACCTTTCGGGACGCATATCGATATCGAAGAATATTAATTTAGGTCCATAAAATGGCGACATAAATTATTTAAATTTATATATCGGTTCTTTCTATGGTTCCATGTATCAATTATCCTAGTTATTTTTGAATAACGAGATATGGACGTGTTTCTTTTCTCGCGAACAAAATGAATTAGTAGTATACAATTAATTGTATGGTTACTTGCAGACACTTCCACTGCCTTTCCACTAAGTACCTGTGCCCAGGTGTGCCTGCCGTCATGAGCATGCTGCTAGCGAACATCAACGCTTACTACGCACACACAACAGCGTCATCGGCTGTGTCAGCCAGTGATCGCTTCGCGGCTTCCAACTTCGGAGTAAGTAATGCACACGTACCCTTAACGTTACCTTACTAACACTTGTCATCTTCATTTTTACAGAAAGAAAAGTTCGTTAAACTGTTAGATCAGTTGCACAATTCCTTACGAATAGACTTATCAATGTATCGCAACAACTTCCCAGCCTCAAGCCATGAAAAACTCATGGATTTGAAGTCCACTGTAGACTTGCTTACCAGTATTACCTTCTTCCGAATGAAGGTCCAGGAGTTGTCGAGTCCACCACGGGCCTCCACTGTTGTCAAGGATTGCGTCAAGGCTTGTTTGCGCTCCACGTATCAGTTTCTATTTGAGAACACTTACGAGCTCTATAACCGAGAGTTCCAAAGTGATCCGAATGAACCTAAAAGAGATCCGGAGGATAATGGACCCCGATTAGATTCTGTTGATTTCTGGCACAAATTAATCGCGCTTATTGTTTCTGTGATCGAAGAAGACAAGAACAGTTATGGACCTGTCCTGAACCAGTTTCCTCAGGAGCTCAACATTGGACAGGTTAGTTTTTTCAGTCGTTAGTAAAAAAATTGAAAGTTATAAGTCAGGAAACGAACATTTTTTATAATACATGTACTATGTAAGCTTCTTTTACCCCCAACTGTTTGTAAAATCATACATTCGCACAGTTAGGGAATTTATGATTTATCGATATTATGTCGGCAACGTGTATGAGAAAAAGGAATTAGTAAAGAGCACGTATTATATAGGAGATATAAGGAAATCTACCTAAACACTAATAATTGTGGCCAACCCCTCACAGCATGCGGTCCGAGCGCCGATAGGAAAGGGTCAGAATGAAGGAAAAATGAATTTTACTGTCATTTTTTGTAATACTGTAATTAAAATTAAAAATATCTATCCGCTTTTCAAATTAAGATATTACTATATTCAACCCGCACCGTAATGACGTCACGACAGGGATAAAATTCGCTTGTGTCGTATTTGTATTGCAGTCACAAGCGTTTACTTAGTTACAATAATAGGTTATCTTGGCAAAACTAATAATTATATGTATTTATTTTAACAATAGCTATTTTCCAGGTAAGCTAATTACATTTATTTTTCCGAAAAATAAATTCGTTTAGTTAGAAAATTGGTTCAATAGGTTGTATATGAGACTACAATTTATATAATTCTTCATATATTTATGTCACGTAAACAACAATCATAGACTACAAGATATAAAGTGCTTCAAGTAAACTTCCACTTCCCGTTGGCAAATATTCACCATAATTGCCTGAGTTTATCCTTAGGATATACAAATGTTCAGTAGTACTTGAGAAAATGCTTCTGAACGAAATTGGTCACAAGTTCTAAAGTATTCACGACATGTCGAAATCAGCAGATTCCTAGTTCAAAGTTTTGCCGCTTGGTGCGTATTGCTTAGCTTGAATCGCGAATACTTGACGGGAAATCGATCATTAGCTTATACCAAGAATAATGTTTAAACAACGATAGGTTTTGTTTAGGATCATACCGCTATATAGATAATCTCTTTTGTAACTTATTCCTGTATTATAAGGATAATTAATAAATATGAGTTCAGTTGAATAGAATTTATTTTTGAAACAATTACTTGTTCTAAATTAAAGGAACAAAATGTTGAAACTATGGGATGTTGTCCATCCCATAGAACAAAAACTTCGTTTCTGAAAATCAACAAATTACCTCGGAAAATACATTTTTAATTATTTTAAATCCATCTTGAGTTTTACTCACTCCAGGGATTTAATGGAATCAGTTTTCTTATATCTCTGAATAAAAAGTGCGCTTGAAATATTCTACAATAGTATATTACGTAACGAGAGTTGTAAGAAGTATATTACTCAAGAGCCGCATAGCGTACGTATATGTACAGGAAATTTGATAAAATGTTTAGTAAACAACGTAACTAGTCTTGAATGTCGTTTATTGTGGTTGTTTCTTCTCCGCTCACTGTTCATTCCTTTAAGGGCGTGTTTGAAAGCCTAAACGTGTTGTAACAACCGCAGTAGGTATATAAATTATTTTATTCACAATCATTATAGTAATATGTCAATTCCAAACCTTTTAGAGGTTTGGAAACACGTCATTCCTTATGATTATGACAACCTCTTGGGTGGGAAGTGACAGATTTATCCCATGGATGGGAAGTGTTTATGTAGAATTGCCTTGCAATACAGTCATAAATCTCTGAAAGTAAATTGAACAATGATGTCAAATATATTGAAAAAACCTTATTATTACAATAAAACATGAATAATTACAATCATACAATCTTAATATTGAACAGGAGCATTTTTATTATAAAGTACCAATTAAAATTCTAATGTAATACGGTTTTATTGATATTGATTATTGAAATAAATTTAAACATTTGTTTTCATGGATTACTACCATACATCATCTTTGTTTATGGATGTACGAGTAGAATGAAAAGTTAATTTGGATAATTAAGGATGATTGTGAATAAAATAGTGCGGTGCGGTGCGCTATATCTGAGCCTCGAGGCTTCGCCTCTCAGTCATATAATAAGCTATTGACTGAAATGAAACATTTCCCAACTTCATGTAATATACTATTATCTCTTCCAGCAAAATCATGTAGTGCGCAAAAATGTACTTTCGAAAGAAAATTTTTCTCACTTCTTGAAATACTAGCGCAAAACTTTGAACTCAAATAACATTGCTCTTATGAGGAAAAGAAACCACAATGTCCGTGAAGTTAGAGGTACCACTTTTGAATATCGGTATAAAAAATATGCTATAATTTTTTGCTAATTTATTGCTAATTAAGGAAAAAGAAAAATATTTAACTCGAGTCTTTTACACACTGTTCTTTATTTTATTTACACAATTACGACCGGTTTCGACCATTTAATGGTCATCATCAGGTAACCGGTGAGACTAAAATATAAGAAACGAAAAAATAAAATATAACAAAACAGGACAAATTTATATAAAAAGAGATTACTTACACTAAGATCTACAGGTGGACATAAATGCAGAAAAGGAATAAAACCATATTATTGAAAAAAGGATTTAAATATAAAAATATAAAATATAAAATGATATGACAGATGTAAAAAACTGACGGGTCAATGACTATGTGATAAGATAATAATTTAAAAATAAATAAATTGAAAAACAAAAAATAAAAAATCAAAAAAGTAGTAGGTCAAAAAGTGGGCCAGATTTTAAATTAACTTGATCATTTAAACACAGATTTTTATTTTTAATAAAAGACTTTTTAATTTCTAAATTTTCTAAAAAGTCAAGAACTCTACTGTTTTCTCTAATATGTAAAATATTAAAATCTTTATAAAAATCAAAAGAGTGTCCAGAATCAATAAGATGTTCAGCAAAACTAGAAGATTTATTGTAAAATTTAAGACAGCGAGCATGTTCTTTAAACCGCGTATTAAATTTCCTGCCTGTTTTCCCTACATAATTTGACCCACAATCATTACATTTCAACATGTAAACCCCAGATTTTTCTGTAAGTTGAGGTTTATCAACTTTTAAGCAAATTTCGTTTTTTAGTGAAGTTATTGATTTAAAAACTATATCAATGTTATATTGTTTTAAGATTTCTTTAATTCTGTAGCTTATGTTCCCCAAGAAATGTAAGCTCGTTCTAAAATTAGAATTTTTGTCATTTTGGAAAGAGTTATTAAAAGCTTGTTTAAGTTGAAGTTTATATTTCTTCTTATTTATAATTTTATCAATTATATTAGGGTTAAAATTATTCGCGAACGCTATTTGCTTGAGAATTTTAGTTTCGTTTATAATATCATTATTATTCAAATTGTAAATAAACATTCTATGGACATGTGCGTTGAAAATGGCAAGTTTATGTTGAATGCAATGGTTAGAATCATTGTTAATTGAGTCTATCGTTTGGGTAGGTTTCCTAAAAATTTTAAAACTAAAAGTTTTTTCAAATCTAGAAATATTAAGGTCAAGGAAATTTATTGCTTGGTTTTCTTCTACTTCTAATGTGAATTTAATTTTAGCATGTAAGGTATTAAGTTTAAAGTGAAAATCTTTTAATTCGTCCAAAGAGCCAGTCCAAAAACAGAGGATATCATCAACGTAACGATACCAAAAACCGATTTGATTAGAAAATTCTGAAAGTTCATTAAAAATTCTGTGTTCAAAGTGTTTCATAAAAATCTCTGCCATAGTTCCTGACAGAGGTGAACCCATGGCTAAACCGTCTACTTGTTTATAAATTTTCTTGTTAAACATAAAAAAGTTTTGCTCAAGGCATATATTAAGTAAATTGAAAAAACTGACACACATATCATCTGACCACAAAGAATCGTTCAAAATATTCTTAATTAAATCCCTTGTTTCAATAACTGGGACGTTAGTAAAAAGGTTTACAACGTCAAATGAAATCAATATTCCCTTTTCTGTATCCTTAATTTGTCTAAGTTTATCAATAAGATCAGTAGAGTTCAAAAGTGAATATTCCGAATTAATATTAAAGTTTTTCGTTAATATGTAGTTCATATGTTTAGAAAGTAAATAAGTCGGAGAATTGACGAAAGAAACCACCGGTCTTATAGGATGTCCATTTTTATGTAGTTTGGGTAGTCCATAGAGTATGGGGGTTGATGGATTCATAGGTATGAGATTTTTAGAGTGATAAAAATAAATATCTTGACAGACAAGATGCATTTCATTGAACTTAATGAATTTCTACAAGATTGCTATGAAATGGTTTTACATACAAGTAGAAGTAAACACATTAAACTTAAAAATAAAATTGCACGTCTACTAAAACTTAAAAAACGTCTGGACCTACAAAGACAGAATTCACAACCTTCAGTTGAAAATGTACATAATTTTCATAATGTTGTGTTAAATTTAACAAATGTACAATTTAATATTGATGAAATCAATCTACTTGAAAAAGGTCTGAAATTCAACCCTTTTCACAAACCTAATGTTAAACAATTTGAAACTTTTGTTGCTGAGTTAGATAATATTCTAAATTTTATAAATGATAAAAATGTCTTAAACAATTTAACTCATATTTTAAATAAATATAAAAGAAACGTTGTAAGTGGGAAGGGTAGTCCAGAAGAATTACATATGATAAAAACATTAAAATCGATTAAACTTAAAATCAGAACTAACAATTTAATTATTACTAAAGCAGATAAAGGTAACTGTCTAACAATATTATTTAAAAACGAATATATAAATAAGGTTGAAACTTTCTTAGATTGTGACACTTTTAAACAATTAAAAAATAACCCCATTAACCAATTCTTACTAAAAACAAAAAATGTAATCAAAAACAATAACGAGTTTTTAGATTTTTATCACTCTAAAAATCTCATACCTATGAATCCATCAACCCCCATACTCTATGGACTACCCAAACTACATAAAAATGGACATCCTATAAGACCGGTAGTTTCTTTCGTCAATTCTCCGACTTATTTACTTTCTAAACATATGAACTACATATTAACGAAGAACTTTAATATTAATTCGGAATATTCACTTTTGAACTCTACTGATCTTATTGATAAACTTAGACAAATTAAGGATACAGAAAAGGGAATATTGATTTCATTTGACGTTGTAAACCTTTTTACTAACGTCCCAGTTATTGAAACAAAGGATTTAATTAAGAATATTTTGAACGATTCTTTGTGGTCAGATGATATGTGTGTTAGTTTTTTCAATTTACTTAATATATGCCTTGAGCAAAACTTTTTTATGTTTAACAAGAAAATTTATAAACAAGTAGACGGTTTAGCCATGGGTTCACCTCTGTCAGGAACTATGGCAGAGATTTTTATGAAACACTTTGAACACAGAATTTTTAATGAACTTTCAGAATTTTCTAATCAAATCGGTTTTTGGTATCGTTACGTTGATGATATCCTCTGTTTTTGGACTGGCTCTTTGGACGAATTAAAAGATTTTCACTTTAAACTTAATACCTTACATGCTAAAATTAAATTCACATTAGAAGTAGAAGAAAACCAAGCAATAAATTTCCTTGACCTTAATATTTCTAGATTTGAAAAAACTTTTAGTTTTAAAATTTTTAGGAAACCTACCCAAACGATAGACTCAATTAACAATGATTCTAACCATTGCATTCAACATAAACTTGCCATTTTCAACGCACATGTCCATAGAATGTTTATTTACAATTTGAATAATAATGATATTATAAACGAAACTAAAATTCTCAAGCAAATAGCGTTCGCGAATAATTTTAACCCTAATATAATTGATAAAATTATAAATAAGAAGAAATATAAACTTCAACTTAAACAAGCTTTTAATAACTCTTTCCAAATTGACAAAAATTCTAATTTTAGAACGAGCTTACATTTCTTGGGGAACATAAGCTACAGAATTAAAGAAATCTTAAAACAATATAACATTGATATAGTTTTTAAATCAATAACTTCACTAAAAAAACGAAATTTGCTTAAAAGTTGATAAACCTCAACTTACAGAAAAATCTGGGGTTTACATGTTGAAATGTAATGATTGTGGGTCAAATTATGTAGGGAAAACAGGCAGGAAATTTATTACGCGGTTTAAAGAACATGCTCGCTGTCTTAAATTTTACAATAAATCTTCTAGTTTTGCTGAACATCTTATTGATTCTGGACACTCTTTTGATTTTTATAAAGATTTTAATATTTTACATATTAGAGAAAACAGTAGAGTTCTTGACTTTTTAGAAAATTTAGAAATTAAAAAGTCTTTTATTAAAAATAAAAATCTGTGTTTAAATGATCAAGTTAATTTAAAATCTGGCCCACTTTTTGACCTACTACTTTTTTGATTTTTTATTTTTTGTTTTTCAATTTATTTATTTTTTAATTATTATCTTATCACATAGTCATTGACCCGTCAGTTTTTTACATCTGTCATATCATTTTATATTTTATATTTTTATATTTAAATCCTTTTTTCAATAATATGGTTTTATTCCTTTTCTGCATTTATGTCCACCTGTAGATCTTAGTGTAAGTATTCTCTTTTTATATAAATTTGTCCTGTTTTCTTATATTTTATTTTTTCGTTTCTTATATTTTAGTCTCACCGGTTACCTGATGATGACCATTAAATGGTCGAAACCGGTCGTAATTGTGTAAATAAAATAAAGAACAGTGTGTAAAAGACTCGAGTTAAATATTTTTCTTTTTCCTTTATTTAACTACACACTTGGGTGATTATTATTCTAAAAAAAAAAAATTATTGCTAATTATTGCCGTATAATACAAATTTATTGCTATTTTTGTAACAGAGATAAAGAATAATTTGTAGAGGTACTTCTAAGTTTACACTAACAGTTCCACATCACAAAAAAATTACATAATAATTTAGTGGTTATTTATTGCTAATAATTGCCGTATTGCAAAAATTTATTGCTATTGTTGTAATACAGAAAATTAATAATTTATTAGTGTAGCTTAGGCCGGAGCGAAAAAGGGTTCATCTCCCCGATTTCGACGGCCCTTAAAAATTGAATAGAACTGATGAAGATAAAACGTGCTACAGCCTTAGTAGACTATTCTAAGTCCGTTTTACCCTTCCGCAAGAGCCATGAAAATGGCCATTTTTAATCTGTAATGTGGAAACATTTTTATAGAATTTTTTATAACATCAATTTTTGGCATTTTTTACACTATTTTATGTTTTTCGATCTTGTTTCAAAGTTTTAATGACTCTACGCTACCAGATATTATTTGAAACTTGTATTTAGTATCTATTAAAGCAAAAACATTACTTCGTGTAAGGTAATGTTATGAAATTCAAAAATTCTCGACTGTTTAAATCAGAAAATGGCCATTTTCATGGCTCTTGCGGAAGGGTAAAACGGACTTAGAAAAGTCTACTAAGGTTGTAGCACGTTTTATTTTCATCAGATCTATTCAATTTTTAAGGGCCGTCGAAATCGGGGAGATGAACCCTTTTTCGCTCCGGCATAGTGTAGCTACTTCGAAATTCGCGTTGGAGTGTAATATAGATAAATAATTTATTATTTTACCTTACTCTGGATGAAGTTAGTATAATTATTCAATGTTACTCATACCTATATTAACAAAAAATTATTTACCATTTTCTGATCGATTTCAGTGCTGTGCCGCACATTATTCGTTTTACATATTATTAGTATTATTATTTTTAATATATTGTGTAAATTTGAAGAATATTTATCCACACTTTTTTTACATGTCCAGGTTTTATATATTTATGTTAAATATATATTTTTTTTTTATCAAGTAGTATACAAAATATGACAATCTAATAGTATTTTATGTATCTAGAACGAAAAGTGAATCTTTAAGGTATGAGCAAGTTGTTTACGGCCGAGGCCGTAATTATTTGCGAGGACCTTAAAGTCACTTTTCGTTCGCGGTACATACAAAATTTTATTTCATACTGGTTACTAAAGTTGTTAAATTATAGAATTAATAAACAGAAATTATCAAAAATTCATAGAAATATGAGTTGATGTAAGTAGGCTAAATAACAATTTCTATAGGAACAAGTATTTGTTTATAAATAATGATCCAATTAAAAGTCAAATTTTACTTTAAAGTCCTAGCACTTTAAAGTTTTACTTTTCGTACCATAAATAGTCCGAAAAATGTAACATAAGTAACCAGTGTGAAATTAAAATATTTATCCAACACCTCTCAATAAATGCTTTATAACTATGGCGATTTTAAACAAGGAAAGTAACAGATTACCCACTAGTGGATGTAATTTTGAGAAAATCTACTAGTGAGTATTTTTTTATTTATAACAATAATAATAACACACAACACCTTGGTAACTACTTGGATTGACATCACATTTTAATATCAAAAATTTAAAGCTTATGTCACTGTCAAATAATATTTCTTTAATAAATTTTGCATTTATTGATGAAATTATCACACTCAGCCTTCGGCTTCTTGTGCTAAAATTTATCTCGTGGGTAATTCCTTACTTTGCCCACTTGTAAAGTAAATAACTATTATTCCCAAAAGTGTAGCTTAAAATTTATTTTTATTTACTTTATTAAAAAACTTGAGACCGTAATATAACTTCATTAATAGTATATTATGATACAAGTGTATAAGTAAGTTTTTAAAGCACGTACGACGAGTTTAAAAGCACTTATACACGTGTGTCATACGCTATTTTTTATTATACCTGCATCATACTCTGGAAAAAACGGCAAAGCAACATTTTGATTTTGATTCATTTCATAATTTTGCGCGTGTGACGTTTGACGTATATCGTTTACATGGAGACTGGTTAGCATTTGTTGTTTACGTTTACAGTTTTGACAGATATTAATAGTAAATATTTTTGTTGTTGTTTAGTAACCTTTAAAGCAAGGCGTGTTTTAATCTTACGTTTACGAACGCTGTAGCGTGTTTTAAACACGGATTATGATGCAGGTATAATAAAAAATGTTATAAATAAATTTTTTGGCTTCCAAATACCATGTGTTTCATTAGAATTGGTTAGCTATTAAAAAATTAATTTCCCGACATTTTGTTATAAGTAAATATTAATAAATTTGAAATGCCACTCATTTTATAAACAAAAGCATAATATATATATATATATATTATATATATATATATATATATATATATATATATATATATATATATATATATACCGTGTGTCCCACGTAAATGTTGGCATAGGCAGTTAACATGTAAAATCAGTTTTTTGTAAATAAAAAGTGTCCGGCAAAAAATTATGCATCCAAATTTTATATCACAATACTGCCAATATTCCTACATCTTATTTAATACAGATTACTTTATTTTGATACCGCAATTTAATGAAATTAATAATACTAATTCCTTATTTTCGCCTACTCTTATTATTGCTACTGACGTATAGTGCTTGCAATTTGTTTTAAATATTTTAATCTGTCACTGTCAATTTCTGGCGATGGAAACCATTCAGCTTTCATTCCTGTGGTGTATTCAGATATTTGTCTTGCACTGCGCCCCCATAATACATTCTAATAATATTTACACGGTTCTCGACATTTAATGTATTCTTGATGACAGTGACAGATTAAAATATTTAAAACAAATTGCAAGCACTATACGTCAGTAGCAATAAAAAGAGTAGGCGGAAAATTAGGAATTATTATTATTAATTTCATTAAATTGCGGTATCAAAATAAAGTAATCTGTATTAAATAAGATGTAGGCATATTGGCAGTATTGTGATATAAAATTTGGATGCATAATTTTTTGCCGGACACTTTTTATTTACAAAAAACTGATTTTACATGTTATTTGCCTATGCCAACCTTTACGTGGGACACACGGTATATATATATATATATATTTGCAGTTGAAAGATTATGCCGAAAATTTTATTTATTTCATAACGATTCTGAATCATCTGATAACAAATTTATAACAGAAGTTCACGAAAATAGAAGCATAGCTTCCCTCAGATTACACATAGATAGAGATACGCAAAGAATACATGAATTCCACGTATTGGCTACTCACGCATGTGTCCATTTGAAACTGGCACTTGACACAGTGGTTAAATTACATAATTTACGAAATAATAAACATGCACGGCACATTAGTTAATTAATTGTTAATGATATCTACTTAAATATTTATTTTTATGCAATCATAGTTAAATCTATTTTTTTACGACTTTCCTTACTGCTTTTACTTAAATTTTTAATTAGAAAAATAATTAAAAATAAAACATAATTAATAGTACGTTATTGCTTATTTATTTTTCAAGTTTGACTATTCAATAGTACATTACATAATCAGTATAGAAATGTTTTACTGAGCGAAGCTGGTTGTTTGAGGACGAACATAACGAGTATTTAAAGCCGACTATTTTTGTGCATTTTGCTCGAAAAAGTTTAAAAATTCACTTGACATTTTTCAATAAAAGTGAAATTTTTTAAAAATAAATAAACACTAGGTGGCTTTCCTAGCAATAAGAAATTTTCCTTATATTTTTCTACTCCCATTATGTTGAGAAAACTACAAGCAAAAATTGCAGTCTTGAATAATTTTAAAGTGAAATTTACAATAAATTTGTATACTATTGGACAATATTTTTTTCCTTTCAATTTTTTGCTTCATATTCAAATTTTTTTTTCTAATTTTTATAATCAATAATTCATTATTTGTTTAAAGATTTCTGGTTGACAAGTGATACTAAAGCTAAAGTTTACCAAATAAATAAAGTGTTTTGATTGAGAATGATGACTTCGTGATTCCTTCGTATAATGATATACTAACTTCATCCAGAGTAAGGTAAAATAAAGAATTATTTATCTATATTACACACCAACGCGAAATTCGAAGTAGCTACACTAATAAATTATTAATTTTCTGTATTACAACAATAGCAATAATTTTTTTCAATACGGCAATTATTAGCAATAAATAAGCACTAAATTATTATGTAATATATTTTTTTGTGATGTGGAACCGCTAGCGTAAACTTATAAGTACCTCTACAAATTATTTTTTATCTCTGTTACAAAAATAGCAATAAATTTGTATTATACGGCTATAATTAGCAATAAATTAGCAACAAATACTGTGTAATAGTTTTTTTGGTTTGATGATGTTGTACCGCCAGCGTGAACTTGGAGGTATCACTACAAATGATTAATTATCTCTGTTACAACAATAGCAATATATTTGCGCTATACGGCAAAAATTAGCAAAAAATTGTAGCATATTTTTTATACCGATATTCAAAAGTGGTACCTCTAACTTCACGGACCTGAGACCTCAGTATATATCACAGAACAAATATACTATAGAAGAAGCGACACGGACAGGTTATTTTCAACTTAGCACATTGATACTGGCGCCATCTATTAGCGACACCTTAAACTATTATTGTAGAGAAGCGAAAAGCGGGCTTAGCAAAACATCTATATTTTTAAATATTAAAATGTATACAAAAATAAAAACTATTGAATTATATAAACATATATATTTTATTGTATTAACAAATAGGTTACATACTATATTAGATATTGCAATAACTTATGTTATAAGTTATCTATATATTAAAATGAATCAATTATTTTGAATTATCTCTCTCTGAATGAAAATTCATATTTACATTCTATTCCCAAAAATACTGAACATGAAAATTTGTTTACAACTAATTATCGTCATGAAATAATAAAAATAATCTAATTTAAAAATTGCCAAATTAGTGCAAAATTTATCATTTGATTAATATAAACATAAGGAAATAAATAATTACAGAACAAAAATTTTTTTGTAATTTTTAGTAGACAGAGTTCACAGTTAACGAAAATTTGAAGAGTAGGAGAAAGAGAATTAAATTTATGAAGATTTCCTAATATTTATATCTGCTTTTTATTGATTCGTCCAGCCTTCATCACTCTTAACAGAAGTTCATTTCTCTTAATTTGTTGATACATTTGTTGTTCTCTGCTGGTCAACTTAGTCTTCCGAGAAACTCCCAATTTTCTCAGCGTAACATTTTCATTAGCTACAATATAAATATGTAACATATAAAATATAACTTAAACTGTTTTTATAGCCAAAAAATATTAACACATACCTTGAAATGGAACAATTTCTGGGGTATCCAGTCGTTGAATTTTATTTAAAATTCCGTCAGCCACAAACAAACGACGTTTTCTTGAGTAGGTTCTAAAAGTAGTCTTTAAAATGTCTTCGCTGCATTTGCCCGGAGAGGTTAGTGAAGCACTTAAACTTAACTATTTTCAATAACATCATCTTCTATTATTGATGAAAATTTTGATGGCTCCACAACCCGGAACAATATTTGTGTTTAATTTTTGGCTCCCCTTGAAGCTATACATTTCACAGCCACAAACGGTGCAACGGTACTACAAAAAATATGAAATAAATGTTTATGTTCTATGTATTACATCTTATAATTTATCTTAGTGCTGTAGCTACTATTATTATTACTTACCATTATAACGAATGATTCAAATATTTTCGCAAGCAGCACAAAATTTAAACTTGAGATGCGCTGTCACAGAACAAATATACGCAAGTGACAATAAGAAACAAATGCGTATGTCATTTGATGAAAGTGATAGCCACCTTAATATCTATGTAGTTAGTAGTTTTACGGGGGCGCGTATAGATGGCAAGAGTGTCATTTAATAAATAACAATTCCTATCTCGTGTCTGTAGCCTGGTATATATGCTGTAAGCAGTAATCGCACTCTCTGTCGGCACCTTTGATTTTTTGTAACCTGTCAGATTTTTTGCGCGTCCTATGCTTGTTGTAAATAAAAAATGAATAAAGACTCTAACTACGATGTTTTAAATAAATAATAATGTAATTGTTTTATTATAAATAAACATGTCAAAAGTGTATTACTGTTTATAAAAATTGTTAAAATAAAACTGAAAAGATTCCCAAATAATTACAATAGGTTATGGGCCCAGGCCCCCTCATTGTATAGAAGAAACAGTAAAATATATAAATTAAAAAATAAAAATCATGACTAGTAATATGAACTACAGAATAGAACCATTGAAGAAAAATAATTATGACACGTGGCAAATACAGGCACAAGCTATTCTAATAAGAAATGGTCTTTGGGGATATGTCTCAGGTAACATTGCACAATCAAAAGAAGATAGTAAAAAAATATCCGATTGGTACAAAGAAGACCTGAATGCGAGATCTGATTTGATGCTGATTATATCGCCATCGGAACTGAAGCAAATTAAAAACTATGAAACTTCAAAAGAGGTTTGGGACACACTCAAAAACACTTACCAAAGTAAAGGTCCCGCGCGTAAAGCTACTTTATTAAAAAGGCTTATCTTACATAAAATGAAAGATCATGAAGATATTCGTGAACATCTAAATGAATTCATGGATGTTGTAGATAAATTAGATCAAATGGATATAAAAATAAATGCTGAACTCCTGAGTGTTATGATGCTATATAGTTTATGTCCATCTTTCGAAAATTTCAGAATAGCAATAGAATCGAGAGATCAACTGCCTAAACCCGATGAACTAAAAGTTAAAATTATTGAAGAATGGGAAGCCTGATCGAAAAATGACACAAAATTGTCAGAAGATGCATTTATTGGAAAGAATTTCAAAAAATCAAATAAAAATGCATTGAATTCATCAAATAATAGAAAGTTCGAAAAATCATCATTCAATTTCAAATGTCACATTTGTAACAAACTAGGTCATAAAGCAATTAACTGTTGGTAAAAAATAAAAATAAGAATGAATCAACATTTAAAGTGATTGAACAAAGTCTGTCAGGTTCATCAATTCCATATACAAAAAATAAATCTTCAGCATGGTGTTTAGATAGTGGGTGTACATCCCACATGTACTCCAGCAAAGAAAATTTTGAAAATTTAATTGAAGATTCAAATCATGGTACTTAAAAATTAGCTTCAGAAAATCATTCAGTTAGTATAAATGGAAGTGGAACAATCAATTTTAAATCGTCCAAAACCAATACCATCAAATTAACAGATACATTATTTGTTCTAAGTCTAAGTACCAATCTAATGTCAGTTGGCAAAGTAACTGATAAAAGAAATAAAATAATATTTTTAAAAGAAAAAGCTTTAATTAAAGATAAAAATGGAAAAATAATTTTGACAGCAAAAAGAATTAATGGTTTATATTACATTGACAGTCAAAAATCAAATTTTGAAGAAACTTCAAACCTGTCAGAAGAAACAAAAATTAACAAATGGCATAAAAAGCTAGGACATCTCAACGAAAATGATTTAAAACTAGCAATGAGAAACGAAATTCTAAATGGAATGGAATTTAAATCGACAGATAAATTGAATACATGTATTACATGTTTAAAAGGTAAATTAACAAGACTTCCATTTCCTACCAGAGAGTCTCCTAAAAATGTGGATACGTTAGAAATTATACATTCGGATGTTTGTGGTCCGATGCGTGTACGTTCTCCTGGTGGTGCCCGATACTTTGTAACATTTATCGATGAAAATACAAGGTACACATACGTAAAATTTAATAAACACAAAAATGAAGTTTTTGCTGCTTTTAAAGAATACAAAAACGAAGTAGAAACATTCACTGGAAAGAAAATAAAATTTTTTCAAACAGATAATGGTACTGAGTATGATAACAATGAATTTAACAATTTTCTAAAGGATAAAGGTATTCAAAGAAGATTTTCAACAACATATACGCCACAACAAAATGGTATGGCAGAAAGAAAAAACAGAACTTTGGAAGATATGGCAAGATGTCTTCTTATTGAATCAAATTCTCCAATCTATTTCTGGGCTGAAACTATTAACACTGCAAATTATCTCAGAAATCGATGTCCATCAAGAACCATTCAAAATCAAACTCCTTACCAGAAGTGGACAAGAAAAATACCTTCAACAAGACACCTTCAGATTTTTGGCTCAAAAGCATTTGTTCTAAACAAGAATCCTAAAAAAGGAAAATTTGAATCGAGAGCTGAAGAAGGAATATTTGTTGGATATTCTGCAAATTCAAAAACATATAGAATATGGATGCCTAAAGAAAGAAGAATATTGGTAATTCATGATGTAAAAGTAATTTCAAAATTATTTTACAATGAAAAGTTAAATGAAGATTACCAATTATACGAAAAAGAACAAGAAGAAGAAAATTGTGTTGATACATATATTGAAGTCAATCAAGAAAATCAAGTAAACACAGAAGAAAAAACACAGATGATTAATCAAGCACAAAGGAAGAAAATGAAAATATTGAAAAAGAATTAAGAAGATCAAGACGACATACAAAAGCACCAACATGGACTTCCGACTACAGAATGAAAACGAATACTGCAACTTTATGTGAAGAAAAAGATTTAGAAGAATTTTTCTCAGCATACAACGAAATAGAAAAATGTCTAGAAGGGGAAGATGGTAAAGAATGGTACAACGCCATGAAAAATGAAATAAGATCCCATATAAAGAATGAAACTTGGACAATAGTCGAAAAAGAAAATGGTGCAAATATAGTGGGATGCAAAATGATTTTAAAGAAAAAATTTAAAGCAAATGGGTAACTTGAGAGAAGAAAAGCTAGACTAGTTGCTCAAGGTTTTTCCCAACGCACTGGTATTGATTTTAATGAAACATTTGCTCCAGTAGCAAAATTAAGCTCAATAAGACTTTTATTAGCTATGGCAATGGAAAAGGATAGGAAAATTAATCAGCTTGATGTCTCAACGCCATTCTTAAATGGAGATATCGAAGAAAAAATTTACATGAAGATCCCTGAATATCTTGAAGAAATTTTAACTGAAATATTACAAGAAGAAAGTTCAAATAAAAATTTGATAATATATTCAAGAGAAAAAAGAATGTTGGAAGAATTAAGGAATAAGAAAAAAGAAAAAGTGTGTCTGTTAAACAAAGCTTTATATGGATTAAAGCAGGCTGGAAGACAATGGTACAAAAAATTAGATACCAAACTTAAAACACTTGGTTTTAAATCGTCTACAGCAGATCCTTGTATTTACTCTTTATTTCATGGAGGAGTTAGTACAATACTTGCTATTTACGTTGATGATATTATTGCTGCATCGACAAGTCAAGAATATTTAAATGAACTCAAAACCAAGTTGATGGAAACTTTTGAAATGAGAGATCTTGGATCGTTGAAATATTGTTTGGGCATAGAATTTTCACAAGGCAAAGGACAAATATCTTTATGTCAAAAGAAATATATTGAAGACATATTAGAAAAGTATAATAAGAATAATTGCAAGGCCGTTTCAACATCAATGGAACCTGGATTAAAATTATCAAAAAATTTATCACCGGAAAAATCACAATACCCTTATCAAAATGTGATCGGAGCACTTATGTATCTTTCTGTTGCAACACGACCGGATATAACACATACAGTAAGCTATTTAAGTTTAATAACTGTCATGGAAAGGAACACTGGAATGCTATAAAACGGGTACTCCGATGTCTGCAGGGAACAAAGGAATTATGTTTAATCTACAAGAAGACTGAAAAACCCTTGATTGGATTGACAGATGTTGATTGGGCTTCTTGTACACTTGATCGAAAATCATACACTGGATTTTGTTTCAAGTTTGCAGGGGCAGTAATTAGCTGGGAATCCAAGAAACAGAAAACTGTGGCACTCTCTTCTGCTGAAGCAGAATACATGGCACTAACAGAAGCTGCGAAAGAAGCAATTCATCTCAAACAGCTGATAAATGATATGGGAATTAAATACGAAACAATAGAACTTCTAAATGATAATCAGGCAGCACAACATTTATCAGTCAACCCAAAAATTAGCTCTAAATCGAAACATATAAATATAAAAAAAACACTTTATACGAGAAGTAATTCAACAAGGTGACGTTTTCGTAACATATCGACCTTCTGAAGACATGGACGCAGATATTTTAACAAAAGGATTAGGTCCTCAAAAACATTTGAAGTTCAGAGAACAGTTGGGACTGACATCCAACATCTTCGTTCGTGAGGAGGAGTGTTGTAAATAAAAAATGAATAAAGACACTAACTACGATGTTTTAAATAAATAATAATGTAATTGTTTTATTATAAATATACATGTCAAAAGTGTATTACTGTTTATAAAAATTGTTAAAATAAAACTGAAAAGATTCCCAATTAATTACAATAATGCTCCTCCCTGAGGACTGTGCCGGTGCAGCGGTTACTTTAAATAAACGTCAAATTTAAATTGAAAAGGTATTTAACACAAATTTTAAGTTTTTAACAATTAATTGTGCTAATCATAACATATACAGGGTGGTGACTTGGACGACGCAGCATAGGGATTACAATGGTAAATTCTTAGTGTGCAATTATTTGCTCCCCTAATTATTTTAGAGCAAAACTTTATTAAGATTTTATTTAGAGAAAAAAATTCTGGTTCTATTGATACCATTGTTTACAAATTTCCATTGTCCGGAAGAGGCAAAATCGAAAAAAATAAAATTAACTTTTTTGCTAAAATCAATGGTGCCATGGAACAATTTAAACAATAAATAAAAAAGAAGCGCGTAAACATTTGCCCTTGGTTTTTGACGTTTAAACTAATTATTAAATACAGCTTTTATAATGTATGCACTCAATTCAACGAAAAGAAATGATTAAATGAATTTATTCCGGAAATTAAAACAAACTAAAAGCTGATTACAACAATGTCATTTGGCAACAGTATAATTTAGGGTTATATTAAGTAACGACCCTAAACTTATTATAAATTAATTGAAAAACCATAAAAAGAGTATTGGGAAACAGGATTTTATTTTAACAACATATAAACACAAAATTATAACAAATCATAGCAAATGTTCAAACAAACCACCATTTACCATAAAAATGGCCCAACGTCTGACATTTGCTAATTGTCTTTGTGATATTTTAACACACTCAACTTGAATAGAATTTTTTAATTCTTCTAAATTTTGAAATTCTTTCGCCTCATTTCATTTTTCCATCATTTGGAAGCAAAATGTATTTCTTCTCGCCAAATCATGTTCTCGGAACTCTTGGTGAAAATGGTACTTATATGATTGGTATTTGTTTTTTTTTTTAATTCGCAGTACTCGGGAATGATGTATATCAAAACATTAAAGGTGTTCTTATTTTCCTCGTTCTGAATTAAATTCTGAACGTCATTATTACACTTGTAACTATTTATTACAGTGCCTGTAGTCTCAAACTTCAAAATTATCCTGTGGATAGTACTTGCTCGAATTGGCCGTTTCGGATATTTAACACCAAACATGGCACTTACTTCGCGTTCACTACTTCCGGAATAAAACCATTTAATCATTTCTACTTTTTCTTGTATTGAATACATTATAACAACGATATTTAATAATTTAAACGTCAAATGTTAGGCCGCTTGTTTTTATTTATTGTTTTATTTGTTCCATGGCATCAATGATTTTTGTAAAAAAGTTAATCTTAATTTCTTCGATTTTTTCTCTTCCGAACAATGGAAATTTATAAACAATGGTATCAATAGATGCAGAATTTTTTTCTCTTGATAAAATCTAAATAAGCTATTGCTCTAAAATAATTAGGGGAGCAAATAAGTCCACACTAAGAATTTACCATTGTAATCCCTATGCTGCGTTGTCCAAGTCACCACCCTGTATATTATCATTATTATTCAAACATGAACTTAAAAATTAAAACACAGACATTTATAGTCTTTATAAAATAAGTGGTGGTAAATTAAAACAAACGTAATATAATTGATGTAGCAAAGAGTATTGTTAATAATTTTTACAAAAAAAACTATAAAATTGATGAAGAAAGAATTAAATGCATAGATGAATTAAAACCAAATGAAAACATATATTTCCAAATGTAAAACATTACGAGATTTTTGACAGTTCTGCACTCCTAAAAAAATTCTATTTATATGAATTTTAATGAATATTATATTCTTATCCTAATAATGTTATAATTATTCTTTTGGGAACTGTGGGCATGGACTTTTTAATACGCTTTGTAATTTAAATCCGATATTATCCGTGCAGAATATTTTAAAATATGCTCCATTATTTTGACATACGAAATTGTTGAAATTTCAGTGGTAGCCGCCGGGACTCAATATTTATGAATTTCTTGATGTTTAGTACAAATAACTTGGTTCTTGTATAGAATTTTTATTTATTTTCACTTTGACATTTCTATCAATAATACATGACAACATTAACAAAAGATATATTACAAAAATAGCCAACTCATAATAATTAATTCTTAACACTCCCCCTTAATTATTTGACTTCTGAGCTCCTGGAAAATCTTGCGATTTAGTGATTTCGTCAAAATGTCAGCAAGTTGAATTGAACTGGCAACGTGTTGTAAGGTAACAGTGATATCAATATGTTGCTGAATGAACTTTCGGGGAATTTCGATGTGTTTCTTGCCTTTTGTAATTTTACCCTCGTGAGTATTCTTTAACATGTGAATGGCTGATTTATTGTCAACAAACAGTAACGTTGGCTTGCTTAGATCCAGAATTCCAAGTTCATTTGCTAGACGACGTATACAGCAAATATCGTCAATCGACGAGACTGCTGCTCGGTACTCCGCTTCGGCTGTTGAAGTTGCGATCAATCGTTGCTTCTGAGAGTACCACACGATAGGACCTCCACGCATAACTAGAACTCCGCTTGTTGAGTGTCCTGAGGCTGTATCTCCACCGTAATCCGAGTCTGTGTATGCGAAGATCGTTGGTTCCTTTTAGATATTGAAAGATTCTCTTGACCATCTTCCAATGACTATTCTTTGGATTGTTACTGAAACGACTTAGGTAACTCACGGCAAAGCTAATGTCAGGCCGAGAAATCGTTGACAGGTATAATAGACTCCCTATAGCTTCACGATAAGGTACTTCTTCCTGGAGTGGTTTGTCGTTTACATAATTTTCTTCATTTGTCACCATTCCGCGTAAATAATCTGGCACTATTCGTTTCCGTCTTTTGTCGTCAATTTTGGCAAATATAGTATTCAGTTCGGTAGTGTAATTATCATACTGTTCTTCTATTTCCCTAATTTTCATTTCAGTTGCCTCATCATTTTCCTTCATCAATTTGTTTACTTGAACATCTCGAGCATCATGTAACAATTTATTTAAATGTGACTGTAACTGTATTTCTTGTGTGATTCTTCTTTCTTCTTGAATTCCAAACCGTATCTTCATTGCTAACCTTAACTGACAAGTAATATCATCACCGAAATTTAACTTCTGTTCCCTCGCCAAATCACTCGCTCTTTGTAAATGTTTTATTGATTCATCGTAACCTTCCATTTCCAAGACTGCTTGTTCTAAGAAAAAGTGGCCTTTGACAGAACTGGAATCCTTATCTAGAGCTCTTCTGCAGTCGGTGCACGCCTGATCCCATTTTTTATCTTTCAGTGCTTCTCTGGGTGTGATATCTACGGTTTCACCAATCATGGTCAAGTTTGCGTTTTCCCCACTTAAGTGATCCATTACATAGCTCGAGAATCTTACTGGTCTTCTCAGAGTTCGTCGATCACGCAAAACTGGCTCCTTTTGTTGAACTTCTTCGGTGTCGAGTTCGTTATCTGGGTCTTCTGAGACGTCTTGTACTGAGTTCGACATTTGTCGGTTTTCTTTTGTCTTTTGTCTTTGTCGGTGTCTTCAGGTTTCTTCTCTTCGTCTTGACAGTCTTTACTGGATACTTCGACATGATTTACATTCTGGTGAGCTAACCTTTCGTGCCAGGTCTTAATAGATGTCGACAGTAGACATGCATCTGACTTCTCCTGTCGAAATGCCATTTTGTAAAGTTTTCCGTCTCGTTGTGCGATTGTAATAATTTCCTTTTGGTCTGCTGTTATAAAAACTGATTGGCTTGCATTAGCTGTTTGGTAATAACCTTTATCTAACATCTGCGTTACGGAAAAAAGATTAAAGCTTAATTTTGGAACATATAGAACATCCTTTAAAACGACGGCATTCCATTCTTCTCCGTTGAAGGCTTCTAGTTCCACGTCGCCTACTCCGACACCTTCTAGTCTTGTAGCATCCCCGATCAAGACTATTGACGGCTCTTCTACTTCCACAAAGTTCGTCATCCATTCCCTGTGGAACGTCATGTGCTGTGTGGCGGCGCAGTCCTGATACCAAGGAATATCACGATCTCGGCTCATACTGATGTCATTTATCTTGGTTGCAGACAGACTGACAGTAATTAGTGCTCGACGATTAGCATTTCTGAAATTATTCTTTTCTGACTTGTGATTATTGTTTGTACTTGAATTTTCATTGGGACATTCTCGGGCAAAGTAACCTTTTTGATTGCAAATGTTACAAAAATAGTTATTTTTGCAATACGTTAAATACTTCGCACATGGTTTATTTTTACAATATTTCTTTACGTGTCCTTTCATACCACATTTGAAGCATTCGACAATAGTTTCTTCTCGTGAACCTGAAATTGTCCTAGTGTTTCGTGACTTCTTGTTCTGCTTCGAGATGAACGCGTTCTTACAAGTTGCTTCAGATTCGTTGAGTCTATCCTCTTCTAGTCGTAGTCGTTCTATTAGCTTGGCAAGATTCTTGTCGTCTCCACTGGCGTTGTCCCATGCAGTTCGGAAATGATGTAGCTTTGGAGGCAGCATTCCAAGTATTCTCGTTAAAATCCAGCTTTCCTTGATCTCTTCTCCTTCAATCTTGAGATCTTCTGCAAACTGTTGTATAATCATACAATTTTCTACTGCTGACTTGTTTGTGTCATACCGGAAGCTAAAAAAACATCTCTGCTATCCTTCTATAGTTAAATCAGACTTCTTTCCATATAATAATTTCAATTTCTCTAACATTTCATTTGCTGTTTTGCAATTTACTATTTTAATCGCTATATTGCTGCTCACGTTTAGGCCTACAAGCGCTTGAGCATTTAAATCCTTCTTAATCCACGCTTTGACAGCAGCATTATCTTTTTCACCTTGTGGTTTCTCTTCCATACCCGTTGCTACTGTAAATAATTCCTTAGACTTCAGAGTTAAGTCTAATTTAAATCGCCACGATACGTAATTTACGACGCCTAGAGAATCTTCTGACAAACATTCTAGTTGAGTTTTAATTGTATCCATACTGACTTTATTCACTGGCGTAGCTGACTCGTTGACTGACTTTTGCAAAATTCGATTGCAATAACTGGCGACTCTATTCCTATTCAATAATTAATAGTGATTCTCGCATTCAAGATCTTCAGAAAATTCGTCCACGGCAGTAATCCTGGCATCCTGGGCCCATAACCTGTTGAAATTTCAGTGGTAGCCGCCGGGATCAATATTTATGAATTTCTTGATGTTTAGTACAAATAACTTGGTTCTTGTATAGACTTTTTATTTATTTTCACTTTGACATTTCTATCAATAATACATGACAACATTAACAAAAGATATATTACAAAAATAGCCAACTCATAATAATGAATTCTTAACAGAAATGAAATGCTCGTGTTACATTTTTAGATTTCCAAGTACTTCTTTTTTTTGTACTCGTAACCTTGTTTATCGACTTTATTATCTATATATTGAACACCATATTAATGCATGAAAATATAAAATACATTGTGTTGGAATAAACAAATAAATACTAACCTAGTGAATTATTTAAACACTAAATACATCTTGAAATACACAAGTAAAAATAAAACATAACCCGAAAAACTGAACAATTTTACATTTTGGCGGCAAGCGATTTTACTAACACTAAAACTACCAGTTCCCTGGGCGGGGATTATCATTTCAAAGCCAAACTTTCACTTTACAAAAATATCGGGGAGTACGATTACTGCATATACGAGTAGCATTTATACTGTGACGAAATTTCATAATTTTTAGACAAACTACACAATTTTCTGTTATAATTCTTGCACAAAATTTTAGTTTATATTGTTTTGATTGTCGTATGCTAAAATTTTATCTTTATAACACATTCGCCATAAAACTACTAACAAATTTAGCATTTTTCTACTTACTAGTTTTGTTTATTTTGTAAAGTAGGTAATGTTTTCAAGTTATTTTTTTTTTTATATAAAATATTGTACGCAATACGTTATGAAAAGCGATATTTTTTAACTCGCGTAATTTACAAAACTCGCTCCGCTCGTTTTGGCAAACTTACTGCTTGATAAACAATATCGCTCTTTTCGCTGATTTCATAAATAACTATTATCTAATTCTGTAATTTCATTTCTCTACCTTTCAAATTATTCATTGTCAAAATTTGACAAGCAATAAATTATTTTATTATTAATAAAGTAGGCATCTAAGCAGCATTTGATTAATTAAATATCGTTTGTGTAGTATCTCAGTTACGTAATAGTATATTACATAACGAGAGATGTTTGAAGCAAATTACGCACTAGTGAAAAAATTGACACACGAGCAATGCAGCGGCGAGTTTGTAATTTTACGAGGGCGTAATTGCTTTACATCTCGAGTTTTGTACTATAGGGTCAACTGGGATAAATATGAAACTTAAAAAATTTGAGGGATAATGTGAAACACTTATATCATTTGTTTTCTATTTACATTACAAAAAAAAAATATTTTTAGATAGTGCGAACCCTCTTCTATGCAAATTATTAATTTGACTTTTATAAGTTTAATAATCCAGTCTATAAAAATTATTTATCATTAGCTGGTAACATTTGCCTATACAAATTTCTATTTACTTTGAAAAACTTTCTCTGTATTTCTTGTGATATTGAAAAATATGAAATAATAAATTCATATTTACATAGGGAATTCATGAACTTTAATTATGCGATCAAATTTTTTGTTTTAGTTATGTAGGTTTCATTTGGTTTGAACTTCTTTATACTATTTACAAAGTGAGCATCATCGTAATTACTCGTGTTCCTTGTTGTGAACTGTTCTATTCGATATCGTCTTCAGTAAATTAAGAATAATGCCACCAAAATATATAGAAAAGTAAATAAATATTGCATAAAAATACATCGAGGTAACAATTAACCCATTAAAAAAGTAGATTCTACAGTAAAAGATGTTCGGGAGAAGAACAGAAATATCTTGATAATATAAAAGTTGGAAAATTTGTTTAAACTAACTTTAAAGGAGGGAAGAGAAATTATTATAATTATAAATATGGGGGCACAGTACTAAAAACATTGGACGCAGAAGTTGAAATAATGAGATTAAAAAGTATAGATAATGATAAAAGCGAACTTAAACTCATAGAAAATGACATTTCAACAGTTGACATAGAAAATATTGAGAAATATTATCTGTGACTCAAATTGTAACAATTGGTACAGACAGAATAAAATATGTTTTTGATATGCCCGTCCAGTTTTAGAAAAATAATACGTGTTTCACTTTGTACATAAAATATTTTTATTTCAGAAACCTTACTCTTTATTAATTTGATACATATTTTCGATGCACTTTTTTTCGTTCCTTTTATTTTTACCTCGATCTCTGAACTAGCATGTACAGTGTAGGAATTAAACGTATGTTTCATTTTTTCCAGTGATGTTTCAGTTTTACCCCAAAATCAGGTTAAACGCGATTTTTCTTTATTTTCATATTCAATTCCGCATGAAAACAATTGAAGCATCCATAGATGGAATGATACAAGAGAAACGCATCGATCTAATGCTTCGCAATCACTTTTATTTTCTGTTTAATGCGTTTTAAACACAAAGTTATGTTTTTCGTTGCATATTTATTCCCGTTAACCTTACTTTTTCTACGACCACTCAATATTATTTCTAAATAAAAAAAAAACAGTTTGGACTTCTTCTTAGAATATCTGATCAAGATCCTGATTTAAGCAACATAATTCAATGGATGAAACGTGGCTTCAAGTAAAGTTGGGAAGAACTATCATCACAGTCACCCAGTGTGAAGATATAATGGGCACAGTAGAATTCTATGAAGATGGATGATGGCCGCTTGAAGCGGGTATTAGAAAATGAAGATGGCACCCAAGATAGATTACAATGATTGATTCGTAGAAAAGAAGTGTCCGAGGCATTGAAACAGTTCACGACGGTGTATCTAGTGGACACCTAGGAGTTAAGAAAACGATGGAGAAAGTGCGCGAAATGTTTTATTGGGTGAACTGCAAAGAAGATGTAAAAGATTGGTGTCGAAAATGCACCATATGTGCCACAAGCAATATATTGCACAAAAGAAGAAAGGCTACTATGCGTCAATACAACGTAGGAAGTCTTTTTGAAAAAATCGCTATCGACGTGGCCGGGCAATTTTAACAGACAATGGAAATAAGAACATCCTGGTTACCATGGATTATTTTAGTAAATGGGTCGAGTCTTATGCACTGCCAAATAAAGAAGCAACTATTGCGGAGGTGCTAGTAAAAGAAGTAATTAGCAGCCTTGGAGTGCCCATGGAATTTCATTCCGGCCAAGGACGTAGTACTAGTCCGCTGTATTTCAAGTACATCCGAAGTCAGATCGAATGGTAGAAAGGATGAACAGAACAGTAGGAAAATATTTATCAAAAGTTGTCTCTAACCATCAGAGAGACTGGGACCAATACAATCAACTGTTCTTGTTGGATTATCGTTCATCAGTACACGAAACTACCGGAAAGCCGCCTACTAGTGTCGTCTTTGGAAGGGAATTTAGGTTACCATGTGATTTGAAATTCTGTTGCATACCTGAAGAAATAGCTGGGGACGATTACATTAGCAATCTACGCCAAAAGATGAACAACATTTACCAACAAGTTCGTTCAAACATCCAAGACGAAATTAACCGGATGAAAGAAAACTACGACATCAAGGCGGAAGAAGGCGGCTACCAAGCTGGAGACTTAGTATGGCTTTTCAATCCACAACGTCGCCAAGGCTACTCACCAAACTTCAAAAATCCTGGGACTGTTCTTACGAAGTTATAAAAAAGATTAACGATCTTATTTATAATATAAGGAAGACTGCCAATGGGAAGCCAAAAGTTTTACACTTTAATCGTTTGAGAAAGAAACCCAAAAAAGGACGTCCGCGTCTGTAATGCAGAGAACAGGGAACCATCTTTTGAAGATTGCAGTGCGCAACGGGAAAGAAGCGTGTTGTAACGTCACGAACAAGGTTCAAGAAGACCTATTCAAAATTTCAAAACGAGTATTCTTTGGCCCACTGCGTAGCTGAAGACCTAAGGATGTCCAAAGAAATTTCAGTTGTCTTCCGGGAGAAATTTGACAGAAAAGAGCTTTGAAAACAACAACCAGCTATGGGAAAAGTCTTGCAGTTACATCAACAAGGCCGTTTCATTAACTACTAGGTGACAAAAGAGGCCTCACGTCACAAGCCTTCTTATAAAGCTCTGTGGAACTGCCTTAACTGCCTTCGGACTCAACTGGAGGATCGAGGTGATCTTCCGGTATATAGGCATCCACATTCTAATATGCAGTTACAACTAGTGATGTGTCGTTCGTTCAATTTCAGTGAGACAGTTCATTATGCTCCGCTCCCTAAAGTGAGTCGTTCGATGTGAGTCGTTCAAGTTACAAACGCGCAAGCGCTCTTCATGTGTGCCATGAACTGTGAGCAGCGGAGCTACTGTGCGAGCTGAGCGGTATGCTAGAGTGCAGCACCCAGCCCCAGCACTTGAACGAGAGCTGATCTGCTGAGCCATGTGCTGTACTGTGAGTCGTGAGCCGTAAAGAGCATTTCATTCAGCTGAGCTACTGTGCTATTTAGAGAGCGGTGTGCTGCTGAGCCATGTGACGTACTGTGAGAACTAAAGAGCCGTCCGTTCATAGCTCACTGAAGTGAGTCGTTCAAAATGAACGACTCGTTCATGAACGACACATCACTAGTTACAACCCTCAACGGGACGGGACGAAACAGACCTATGGAGTTTGAATAGACGCAGTACCGACCCGTTTGACCGGTTAGCTCGTGCCACAATAGAGAAGAATCCCGACGCTTCTGGAAACAAGGCGATATATAATAAATAATAGTGCTTGTTTACAGTAGTGATAAGTGTTAGTGTATAAGTTTTTGTACCCGTCTTTTAGTCTTTATATATAATGATAATTAACTTTTACTCTTTATTACAATATTTATTAATTATTTGTAATTAATAATATTTTTTTAGTTTAAATAATAGTATATTACATAATTAGTCAGAAAAGTGATACTTTACTAGAGGAAGCGGCTGTTTGAAATACGAGGCCGTCAGGCCGAGTATTTTTATACGCAGAGTCCAGTAAAGACACTTCCCTGACGTATTATGTATACTATTTTTTCTGAAACCGTTTAAATTTAATAAATAATAATAATTTATTATGAATAATTCAAAATATTTTAATTTTTTTGGTAAGAATCATATTGGCGGTAAACTACGTATCCAAGGTAACAACAAAAGCTGTTGAAAACGTGAAAACAACGACTAATAAGAAAAATATTTTTGTGTCAAAAGTAATTGATTTTAGTGTGTAAAATGTTGGAAAAATAGCGAAGAAAATGAGAGTGAGGAGTATTTAAGTACTCCTCCTCAAATCCTAAATAAGGCAGCTGCAGCAGTAAAAAATTTACTACCGAGGAAATCAAAATACCGATATGAAAAAGAATATGAAATTTTCATCAAATGGAGAAAGCAGAATAAAGACAGTGGTTGTCAGAAACAGTGCTACTTGCTTATTTTTCCTCGAATGCAAAAAGACTGAAATCATCGAGCTTATGGTCTAAGTATTCAATGCTAAATGTCATGTATAAATTTTAGTAACATTAACAATTGTACATTTAATATTGTTACGGATGAAAATAAATAAAGAACTTATTTAATTTTTTTGTGATTTATTTGAGTCAGGAAAGTACTTTACCTGACTGTTATGTAATGATCTACTTTCCTGACTCAAATGCGTCAGGAAAGTGAGTACTTTCCTGACGGTTTTAGAAAAAAACTTTTGAAACCCACGAACGTTACAATATGTCAATTGTGAATGTCAATGAAATACTTTAGTTGAACATTCTTTCATAATTATTATTTATTTTTTCTGGAATACCTTGTTACTTTGCTCAAATTTGCCGTTCCATCTTGCATTACAAACATTTAATATAATACTATTACTATTACTTGCACATTAAAGGTACAATTCACAAGATTTTTTTATTTGCAGTATTATTTCAACCTCACTGAAAAAATATAATTATGAATATAAAATTAAAACTGCTACTGTCTATTTGAAGTCTAGCTTTGTCAGATGAAACCATTCGTGTAGTATAACTTATCTTAGGTATCGCTTAAGTATTGAGATGAAATGGATAATTGTTTGGCCGGATACCGGATATCCTGCCATCCTATAAGCTGGATATCCGGCCGAACATTGCCTGAAAAATGCTGAGAAATGGGTGTTCATTCACCATAATTTGAATTTGTCTCTCGTTAACTATGAGTACTAATTAACTAGCATTAAATAAGATTGATATTTACATGTAACTTTAGACTTGAAGATGACCTCAATTAAGGTCGAAATGTCGTCGAATTTAGACAAATTTATGAATTCATAAATAAATATACTTTAAGTCAAAATATCCAATTATTCACCTAATAATATGAGAATGATTAAAACTAAATCTTCACAAACTTTAACGTTACAGAATATTTCATGCGTACTTCTTTATTATGGCCATCCCCTTTAATTTTATATCAATTACTTTCTCATGGGAAGTAATTTTTACAACTGTTGTTCAAGCATTAGGGAGGTTATTATGATCAGTTGAAAACTAAACAGGCATTCATTTTATTTTTGAGCGGTTGGTAAATTAATGTGACAGTGAAACATGAACAGTAAAAAAAGAATATTGATCGGTTATTTCATCCTACAATGTCAATTCAAAAAATACTCAAGCAGTGTAATAAATAAATGGTCAATAAAAATAATGGAATGGGTAGTTATGTAAACAGTTCGACAGTTCACGAAGAACGGTAAAACCTGAAAGTCACTTGAAAACAGCAGAAAACTTCCGTTGAATGGGGCGGGGGTTAAAGCGCGTGTGGTGCGAATGCCCAACCACGCGTGTTTCTTTTTTCTCCCATTCATTTGGTTGCACTTTTTTATAATATGTTTATGTGTAAACGTAAAATTGGCCTGTCCATACACTTGAAGGACTTCGTTACTCTATTGAAGCCAAGAATATTCCACTCGGACAAAAGAGGAATTGGGGTGGGCTTTCGAAAGCCAAACCTGCTCTTTTTTTAATTATTATTAAGCGGTCTCAACTGCTAAGGCTATATGCCGCCTCGGAACATCGTTTTCGGTGGTTAACAACGGCACGCAGTGTTCGCTGGAATGGGTTTTCTCAAAGCTGTCACCCATCCAACTACTAACCGCGGGCAGCATAAAAAACCTGCTCTTATTATACAAGAAGTTTAACAATTTAGTTGCTGAGGCGATTTAATTATATTTACTAAAATAATACAAGATAAATCATACAATTATGCTTAAATATTTTTCCTTCTTTACATTACATACTAAAACATAAAATCTTTACATTTTACCGCCTCATTGTTTAGGACTGCTTACAATGATATTTCTAACCGACTAATTCCGATTTGTGAACTGCCCACACGTAACTGCCTATTTAGCCATTTCACTACTCAATATTTATTTATTTGCCCAATTATTATTTCTTACAACTATATTTAGTTTACTGCTCAGTTTTTATTGTCGGAATTGTTAATAAACATGCATTTTATAATTTCTAACTTACCAAAAGTACAATATGCAACTGCCGCTTTAAATAGGAGCCCTTTCTTATGTGTTTCCATCTGATTATCATAAATCAGAATTTCCATTACTATACGATTACAAGTTTACGAAAGGCCGTGTGAAACAGAGCCGACCGTGGAAAAAATTGTTCATATAATGATCGTGGAATATATAAAGAACATACAAGTCCAAATTAATATCATTTGGCCCAATTAAGACTATTAGAATAACTTAAAAAAGAATGTTCGGATCTTACAAAGGAAAAATTGTTATATTCAATTTATGTTTCTCTTAAATTCTGTTATTTCCAAGAAATATTTTATGAAATAATAACATTTTAACAAAATTCGCTAACATAAATATATCATTTGGCCCAAAGGTATTGGTTGTACCACAAACACTGTTTTTGGATCTAATCACAACAAAATATTGAAAAATATTTTAAATAAAGATTTTAGAAAATATTACTCTACATGTTTTTGATTAAAATGTAATGTACAAAAAGTATGTCCAAAAACCCTGATAGGCCTTCAAATAATATACCACTTATTGTTGATGAATTGTTCCCAAAATCTAATCAATTCGTAACGTCAACATAATACCTTCCTTACATATATGAATGTGTGGGAGGTAAAAATGATAGAATTTAAGATGTAAATAATGTGAATTTAATCATTTTCCTTTATATGATATTAACCGGGCCAATTGATATGGTTCTGGGCTTGTAATTATATTTTAAAAGTACAGTAATTTGCTTTTCCTATTTCATGTACACAAAAACAATTTTGTGACACTGTTTTTCTCAAAAACAACGCTACAAAATTGAATTTTGTGCAATTGTTTATGAGGAATTTATTATTTGTAAAATTAACAATCTGTCAAACTTGAGGCTGTCATTGCTCACGTAAAATTATTGAATCGGAGCCCCTGCGGCGGGGTTGCGGCCTGGGACCCGATAGGCCCCGTGGGCAGATCCCCTTGGTGACCAGTGGTATATTTTATTTTATTTTTATTGTTATTGAAATTATGAACGTGAAATAGAAAAAGTAGTATGAACAACTTGTGTTACAATGCCTAATTGTAATACTCGTATTTTGCGTAACTCGCCTGCGGATCGTTTACGCAAACTATACTCGTATTACAAGAAAGGTCATTGTAACACTAGTTGTTCAATATACTATTTTACAACTATCGTTGCATATTATTATTTTTCGAGTCAATTATTATAATTAATGATAATAAAATAGGTTTTTAATTGCTGGATACCATACCAATCACAATAACGACAGTTTTGTCTTTCATTACCATGTGCATATAGAACATTATACTTAAATAATTGAAAAACAATTTAATAATATTTAATTGTCTTCTTTCAGTTGTCAGCAGCAACTATGTGGAGTTTATTTGCAGTGGATATGAAATACACGTTAGAAGAACACGAACAACACCGTTTATGCAAATCTTCCGCATATATGAATCTTCACTTCAAAGTAAAATGGCTGTACACAAACTATGTAAAAGACGTTCCACCTTACAAGGGCGCTGTTCCCGAATATCCTGCGTGGTTCGAACCTTTTGTTATGCAGTGGCTCAACGAGAACGACGACGTCTCTCTTGAATACCTCCATGGAGCATTCAACAGAGATAAGAAAGATGGCGTAAGTTCGCAAAATCTTTAATTTATTTCTGTGACTATTTTCTTCTTTGTGGTGTAGTTCGTAAAGAGCAGTGAGCACGCCCTGTTCTCGAACTCCGTGGTTGATGTTTTTACACAACTAACACAATGTTTCGACGTAGTATCGAAACTGGAATGTCCAGATCCCGAAATATGGAAACGGTATATGAAGCGCTTTGCGAAAACTATTGTCAAAGTGCTTATCGCGTATGCTGATATTGTCAAAAAAGAGTTCCCCGAGCACCTGACTGAAGAAAGAACGGTAAGTTAGTTAAAAAAATTATTCTCTGGTATTGTGCGTAATTGTTATTTGTTTTTTAGGCGTGTATTCTTATGAACAATATTCAACAATTGAGGGTTCAACTTGAAAAGATGTTTGAATCTATGGGAGGAGATAAACTGGAGGAAGACGCGGCTAACATTTTGAAGGAATTACAACAGAATCTAAACACCGCTTTAGATGATCTTGCTGTGCAGTTCGCTATAAGGTTATTTATTTATTTACAAATGTTGCACGAGGCTCAACAATCAATTTTTTTTAATAATATATTTTTAATTCTTCTTCTAGTTTGGAGCCTCGTATTACTCTCTCAGTGCGCGAACTCGGCGATCTCCTCCTCTCCATCAAGGGTGGTGGACAACCAGGAACTCTTAATCAGCCAGCGCAACGTAACGCCGTGGCCGTAGAAGCCGACGAGGTGCTACGCCCTCTCATGGACCTGCTCGACGGGTCGCTTTCGTTGTACGCGCAGTCTTGTGAGAAAACAGTGCTCAAACGACTACTCAAGGAGCTCTGGAAGATCGTAATGCGAATCCTGGAGAAGACGGTCGTCCTTCCACCCATGACGGACAAAACGGTAATCCTTGCATCATTTAAACACAGTAGCGGGTTAAAGGTAATGAGGAGTTTCAAAAATTTGCTTGCTTTCTCCATCCTAACAATTGATATAGTCCGGACGATGTAACTTGAATACTTTAAATTATGCAATATAAGAACCATAGTCGCGCCAAAAAATTTTCAAACCTTACAAAAAAGAAAAATTGATGTGTTATAAACAAGAAAAAACAAACGATAATATCAGGTACGAAAATACAGATAAAAAAATACGAATATGTTATGTACATATATTATGAAAAAATAACAGAATTATTTGAAAGAAACTATTTGCACGTCTATGTGCAAACAGAAGTGCTACAATTTAAGTTTATTAAAGGCGTCAGTTCAGTAGGAGTACGCTGGGCAATGAGCAATAAAAAAATGTAAAATCACTAATTTACATTTCAATTAAATTAAATTTTTGACAAATCGCGTTATGAGAATAGCGGACCAAACTGCATTCTTTTTGCTTGCCAAGGTACATCGTCCCTACAATACTACACCTGCCCAACTTATATCCTGTAAATAATGTAAAAAGGTAACGATATATTTTCCACACTAACTAATAATTATAATTACAATTATATATACTGGGTTGTCTACATTTTTTTTTTGTGCCATAGGAAACTAAAAATTAATATTTTAATTTCGCACCAAGTTTTTACCTATTAATTTTACTGTAAAAGTGTAAATAGATAAAATGTTCAGAATTAAAAATTGCACCAAATGAGCCTAAATTTATTGATGTGATACATTTCTGTCATGGGATAGTAAAGAAGAGAGAGTAAATTAAAATGTATAATTTTTAGCCATGGGAAACAAAACATGCAAACAGTCGTATTGTTTGAGTTTGACAGATGATCTTTGGCATACTTTTACTGCCGAGTTCTCGAAAGGGTGTTAGCTTAATACCAAAATGAGTGTTAATAACTTTTCAATTCCGAACATTTTATCTATTTACACATTTGCTCTAAAATATGTAGGTCAAAACTTGAAGCGAAATTAAAATAATACTATTGTATTTATTCCTATAGCTAAAAAAAAAAGAAAACCCGGTATATTTATTTATATACGACAAACAAATCTTATTGATAATTGAATTCTGCATCTAAAGCATGGATTATATGATAAAGTTTTTCTTTTCAAGTGATTTTAAAATGACATTTGATAGCTAATTCGCCTACTAAAAAACAAGCGGTTAGATGGTAATGTGGTAAAGCAACAATATTTCAAGAAAAAGTACCGTATATTTTGTTTTTCGATTCATCTATCTCTCTTACACTTGCGTAATTGTGCAAGAGAGAGAAAATTTTACAGCCAATTGAAAAGAAAAACTTCATCGTGTATCGCATGCTTATGTCACTAATCACATCTTATTTTACTTCTTTTGTAACATGTTAAATCAAGTTTATAAATTTATAAAATGTTCTTTGTAGTGATGATAGCCATGGAATATAAGTACACACATAAACATTTATAAATCAATTTTAAATAGATTGACATTTTGCGAATATGCAGTGTGTTTTAGTTTTGAGGATCACTATTGGGTTCTCAAGAACTATAAGAATTAGACAGAAGTTGCCACACTAGTAAGTTAATTTAAACATTGTTTTCTTTTTTCAAAAAAGTGCATAAATCACTCGATATGGGCAAAAAGCCTGTTTTAGTTTATTTTTACTTTCTTGTACAAAGTATAAGGAAGTATTGGAATCATGAAAAAAATCGTTGACGTGATTTTTGCGGAAATTCATATTTTGACGTCCACTGAATTTGTTAAGACCAATTTCTCAATAATGTCTGTGTGTGAGGATGGAAGGCTGGATGTTCATATGAAATATGAAGAACTGAGTTGATTTTGAATGAAATTGACCATCCGGAAGAGGAAGTTTACTGGACACAAAACAATAAATTCCATTTTTTTCAAAAATAGAATCAGCTGTGAAAAAGTTTCAAAAAGAGCAAAAATATTTGGAATATAAAATGTTATTTGAACTTTTCTTGTACTTGCTTTTAATTATGAGATGAACTAAATTATAAATTTAAGTATATATTTCCACAGGTAATCTTAGTTACAATGCAAACAAAAACCAAAACTTTTTTAACATCTATACATCAAATAATTGTGAAGTGTCAAAAATACTAGAAACTTTACAAAAGTAATATTTGTATTATTAGTTAGAAAGTTTTGAAGACTAGATTTTAATTGATTTCCATTTTTAAAAAAAATCATTGTTACAGTATGAACAAAAAATCAAACAGGTTTATCATCTATATATCAAATAATTATTGTCAAAATAAAAGTCATATGCAAGGAAGTCGTTCAGTCGATTACATTTATATATTCGAGATATGACACAAATGTATAATTTTTAAAATGTAACGAATAGTAAAAAATATCAATAAGCTTTTTTTCTGATTTTAATGTTGTATAACTTTCAGTGGCGTGCCGTCCATGGATGCGTTGGATGTGGCGCATCCCTTAGAAATTTTGCAATACTTAACATTTATATTTTTATTATATAAATTTACTAAAACAATTGTATTCAATATTATAAAATTATGAAAAACAAATATATTGTAGAAAAATTTGCGCCTCTGCTATCAAATACCAGCTGCCGTATTAGTCCGAGCTCAACCACGAAGAGCTATGCCGCACCGTGGAAGCTGCTTTCATATGGCTTCCAATGTTCCATTGCCTGCCTCATCGCTGTAGTGTAGTTGGCGCATGCGCGTTCTATGCGAGGATCCCTCGCGCCTAGCTGCTTGTGGAAGCTTTTTGAAACGCTGCATTGCTTCCGTTTTAAGTATTAAATATATTTGCAAAGTACAGTTTATGTTTTATATCAGTGAAAATAGATTATTATTGGTTAAGACCTGTGTCCACGGTGATAGAAATCGGTCCTAGATCTCGTACATTGTTTTCGAATCGAAAACTCGGATCGTGGACGCTACCAACTTGAACGAAAAACTCGAATAGAAAACTATATGAAAAAACACATTTTTCACACAAGTTGCTAACTTCATATAGAGGTTACCAAATTAAAATTTTGACGTTTGATGTTTGAAAACCTGAAAAATTTGCAGTCAAAGTTGAAAATCAGTATTTTTAAACAGTTTCTGAAACATGAAACATATTTTTTATTTATTTCACGTATAAACAAATTTAATTTACTTATGTCAGAATAATTTCTTGAGATATATTTTATTATTTTTTTAGTATTGGTGGAACTGACTGAAGCTAACTTCATAAATTCGACTAACCTGACATCTGTAGTCACACAATTCACTATTTATGATATAGAACTATATCCGAGAACTCGGACCGATTTCAATAATCGTGGACACAGGCCTTTAGAATATGCTAATAGAAATTAAATAATTAGTAATAACCACAGAAAATCAATCAATGCAATTATATAAGTGGTGAATCTACTAAAGATAACCTAAGGTTCGCGATCATATACGGAGAAGGGCATCATAATTAAAAATAAAAAAAACTGCACTAATTTTTAACATAATAACTCAGGCTAAATTATTCGTGAGTATTAAATTGTTTGATTTACTAGGGAATTAGTGTATTTGGTGGATTCAGCCGTTTTTAGTTATCTTTTTGCTTATTTTTGGTTAGTGTTACATGGTTGATTGCTTCGTTTTAATTAGGTATTTTTTAAAATTTGGATTCAATATGGTTTGGTTTACAAGTAGAGTAATATCGATACTATCCCTTTTGCTTCTACTGATAATGATAACTTAGTTATCGAAATACGTATATGGATTTTTCTTATTTTCTTTATCATGGGTTAGGAGTTATTTATTATTTTTTATTTGAAATTACATATTACCATTGGTAAGTGTAAAATAAATAAATCACTAGCTATATTCTTTCAATTATTTTTTTAAAAATAATCTACATCTTCCCTTCCCTCAAAACTCACTGCACGCCACTTTAACTTTGTATATTTATATTACTTTAGGTTAAAATTATGAAATACTTCTTTTTCGTCTGACGATGAATTCATGAATTATTTTTTCAGAAATAAGCCAAGTTACATTGGGCGCGTTCAGTAGCACTCAGCAGCTGAGTTGCTATGTTGCTAAACTCAACTGAACGATTTGCTGAGTTTATGATGACTGCCTCAGCTGAGTCAACAATTCAGCGCATTTAAAACGCGCTGACTTGTGTCAGCAAATGATGATTTCTAGTAGAGTAGTAGGTTAGATGTCAAAAATGGAATTGAATAATGAATTTACATGTAAATTATATAGATTGGGTACCAGCAATAGAAAACGATGTTTTATAATATGTAAATGAATATTTTCATATTTTACTTTGTTTCTATTTATATACTAGATTCAAAATTTGCCCTTACTAATTGGTAAATTCGTAGCAAATTGTTTTTTGAACATTAGTACTTATTAAATTAATTTTATATTGATAATTTGTAGATGTCAATCAAATTCCTGTAATCACGCAAGAAATACAAGTCCCATGTGTATAAAATAGCGTACAACAAGGTGTTACCTTTTCATTAGGGTTTTAATCTTCCTTGATTTCTAATAATCAAAACAAAAATAAATATTAAATATATAACTTAAATAGAAAGTAATTTACCACCCTTTGTATGTATAATATTGATAACTGATAAGTTAAATTTTCCATCACTAACTCAACATGTCGTTCAGCAATACGCTGAAATGCTTACTTGCTATTGCTGAGTTGCTTACTTAGCTGCTGATTGCAACTGAACGCGCCCATTGAATTAACAAATAATATATAGTTCACTTAGTAGTCCTAGAACCATACAACATTTACCGAATTTATAGTTAAGTATACATCATACAAATCGGATAAAATTAAGCTCGTTTAAATGATATTTTTTACTATTGGTTTCCTTAAAAAAATATGTCATATCTGCGAAAATATTTTAGACTCGGGCCGGCAAAATAACTTTTTTCAACCCACCCGAGACAATAAAAAAAACATAGTTAACTCTTAACTGTTATAATGGGGTCTTTGAAGATCCCAGTGTTTTTAAATCTAGTTTTTTAGTGTTAAAAATTTAAAGTAAATGTTTGAGTTTTTCAGTAGTACATTAATCGACACACTCGACTTTGACGGTCACACGAATCTATTTATTTCTTATTTAAGGATATAATAATTGGGGTCTCTGTTGACCCTACTATACGTTGATTTTATAATTAGCATGTCTCGGTGTTCCTTAACTGAAAGTGAGTTGTTCGATATTTTAATTATCGAGGAGAGCGAAGATGAAAGCGATGTGCAATCGGAAGACGAAATATAAGAGGTAGATTCTAGCATTTCTAATGCAGAAAGTAAACGCACATTTCAAATGCAACAGATTCAGAAAGAGGTGCCAATGTAAGTAAAAAACACCCCTGTTATTTTTTTATGTATTCAGGTATGGGTGTTCATTTTTAAGTGGCTACCATTGCGATCTCGAGAACTAGAAGAGATACGAAGTTGGTTAAATTAGCAAAGAATCTCTATTTCACATAGGTATTTCAATGATAAACTGAAAAAAGAAATTCAACCAGTGGTTCTCAAAATATGGACACCAACTTTTCTATTTTAAATAGAAACATATATTTTTTATTTGCTCATTCCATAGAGCTCGTTATTCTGAATCCAACGATATAAAATTTTCATACCTTTACATAACAAAATTTTCGAAAAAAAAAATTAATATTTTGAATTAATTTTTCCTAAATATGATATTAATTAGAGTGCCATGAATGAAAAAAGTGAATATTTTGTTTATTGCTACTTCTGTTAAATGAGAAATTGTTCTTCATATCATTTTTAATACCTAAAAATGGATTAATTCACTTTTTTTATTCATGGCACTCTAATTAATATCATATTTAGGAAAAATCAGTTCAAAATTTTATTAATTTTTTATTCGAAAATTTTGTTATGTAAGGGTATAAAAATTTTATATCGTTGGATTCAGAATAACGAGCTTTATTGAATGAGCAAATAAAAAATATATGTTTCTATTTAAAATAGAAAAGTTGGTATCCATATTTTGAGAACCACTGATTGAATTTCTTTTTTCAGTTTATCATTGCAATACCTATGTGAAATAGAGATTCTTTGCTAATTTAACCAACTTCGTACCTCTTCTAGTTCTCGAGATCGCAATGGTAGCCACTTAAAAATGAACACCCTGTATAATTTGTAATTTTTCCCGTTTGGCCCCTGAAAATTATTTTTGGCAGTTTTACGCCTCAATAACCAAGAGGCTGCAACAGAGGATCAGTATTTTATATTGTTTATTTTCTTTAGTTTTACGCATGTTCTGTTTAAATAAATGTAAATAAAGATATAACATCAAGTTTTCTCGTAAATTTCCATTTTTTACATACATTTTGCAGTAGGGGTCAATAAAAACCGAACTATACTAGTTAAAGGTTAAATTTACCTGCTGGTGTGACAACTTATATTTAATTTAAATGTGGTCGTAGCTCTTACAGATCTCGAGATTTCAATGGTTAGCCTCGAAATTGAAACATACTGTATAGTTATGCACAAATAGAACGTAATTTTCTAGAATAGTTGGGAGTGCCAAAATTTGAGACAGAGCGCAACGTTTTTCCGTAAGCTTCACCAGAAGAAAAAAAAAAAGAAAAACGAAAGTCATTAGACGTGTCAAACCACTTTAAAGACCAAGAGAAAACTTCGGGTAATCTATTCTCTGCTTTTTCTCCTGATTAGGCTCCCTACAATTATGGCGAACAATTGAACAACGCTGTCTCAAATTTTCAAAAATTATTAAATGTATCATAATATCATCTTTGAGTGCGGCATTCTGCCTAAAGCCAATTTTGATATTGATATTGACATGGTTCAAATTATTTGGATGTTGCACTCCATACTCCAAAATAACTTGTTTTTTATTAATAGTTTTCATTAAATTTACGCACACATTTTCATTTTATTCTGTGAAGTTTTTTTTTATACAGGATGATTTATCGAAATGCCCGTCTTCGATATCACCCTTGTCGTTAGAAATACATAATAAATTTATTAACATTACGTAACGGCTTGGCAAGAATTATTTGTCTTTTTTTTTTTAATGGAAGAGCCTATATATTTTTATATATTTTGAATTGTGTTTTATACACCTATACGGACATATCAATTTTGTTTTAGTTTTCTACGGCATTGTCAAGTTTATAAGTTTTAGTATTGAACTTATTTTAATAGTAAAATTTTTTTCTGCACAACTGTAACTATACTCTATGTTTTGACATAATTAAAAAAAAATGTAATTATACAGAGTGTTCAGTAAAGCGAATCAAATTTACTCTACTTCAAATGATATATATATATATATATATATATATATATATATATATATATATATATATATATATATGATATATATATATATATATATATATATATATATATATATAACTCGTCATTTTCAAAAGGAACAGCCTATATTTAATGATTCTATTGTGTGTCATTTTGTATTACCTTCATTTATTATTAAGGGTATTCTATGCCTAAAACCAATAATTTCGAAGTTTTTTACCATTTTTCACTAACTAAATTTATTAAATTAAAAATTTAATCTAGTATACCATGCCAAGCCGTTACGTAACACCCTGTATATGTGAAATTAAATTTACGTTATGCTCCTTGAGTAGTCGAATAAATTTTGTAAATAAATTTATGCTGTATTTCTAACTACAAAGGTGATATCGAAGACGGGCATTTCGATTACTCATCCTGTATAATTCTTATTAATTGCCCCTTTTTCCCTTTTAGATCATACCTTGCAATTGGATAACCATAGTAATAGTAAACTTGATTTGTAAATCTAATGTACTGATTGTTACTTTTCACATAACTGTTACAAAGTTTTTATTTTTATTACAATGATAGCAAACACTAACAATCGAAACTTCAACTACGAATCAAGTTTTGTAATTGTATAACATTCTAAATCTAAATTTAATCTTCAAATTTACTAATGCAATGCATCCCCCAGATGATGTTCAAGAACATAACCGACAATGCCAAGAATCTCGCCGCGAACGCTAAAATAGAAGATATGTCACGACTCTTCAACTTCAAGAACCATATGACAGGCAAGCAAGACGTGAAGAATGCTCTGAGCGGTGTGATGGATATCTCCAAGGAGGTAGAGAAGAATTTGTCACCTAAGCAGTGCGCCGTTTTGGACGTAGCGCTCGATACCATCAAGCAATACTTCCATGCGGGAGGCAACGGTCTGAAGAAGACCTTCTTGGAGAAGAGTCCCGAATTGCAGAGCCTGCGATATGCCTTGTCGTTGTACACGCAGACTACGGATACATTGATCAAAACGTTTGTTACGTCGCAGGTTAATGAAGGTAAGAATTTATTATTGTTCTATATTTGGTTTTTACTTATTGATCTGTATCGTTGTTTAAAAACTAGATTCTAACATTATACCAGGTGGTCCATCGGTCTGCATTTTTTTTATTTACTCGATAATTTTAAATAGAAGTATACAATTAGTTTTCTTCAAATACACTTAAATATTTAGATTCAAAATACAAGTAATCCGTAACATTCAGTGCAAAAATTATTATTTTAAATCGAATATATATCAAAAATTTTGTTATAAATATTTTTTTTACATACAAAATGATTTCTGTACTTTGATAACAATAATAACTTCGATTCTGGTTTACTTAGACAAAAAGTGCCATAATAGGCCCAACTCTCTTGCGAAGTTGTTACATAGCAACTTTCTAATGGTGACAAAATCGTATCCAAACTTCATGTTTAATGGAGAATATATCATTAGTTGTCAAAAAACGATTCATTTTTGTCACTATTAACATGTTGTTATGGTAGTAACGTTTTAGAGAAGAGGCCTGATTGCCAAGCTATTTTATTTGTGAGAATTTTGTTTTTCCAAAATAATGTAGTGCAATATTTAAATTGCATATAATACTTATCATATCAGTATTTTAAAATATCTTATGTAGAGAGTGTCCCATTTAATTTAAGCTACGAATGCATTGGGATCTCAAGAACCACAAGAGCTACAAGGTTTGTTAAATTAGACAAAAGTTGCCCCATTAGTAGAGCAGGCTTTGTTATATGGAATAATACGAGATTCTGGTTTGCACTTCCTTAAGGCACTTTTTAATGGTGAATTTTCAGAAATATTAAATTTTCATTTATATCTAACAAACTATTTACAACTTCTTTTTTTAATATGAAGGCTTAGTAAATCATGGCATTTTTAAGTTGATTTTTTTTTTTTGCTTTACAACAATATGAAACAGTAATTATATTATCCTGTTATATAAGGAAATATAATAGTCCTAGGAGAATGATGTAAATCATCCGAGTAAATAATGACCAAAGCCCCGAATACAATATGGTATTTTTCTACAAGTGAATGAATTTGTATATTTGGGTAGTATGTTCTCGAGGGATGGACGTATTGACCGGGAGATTGAAAGGCGAGTGTCTGCAGGGTGCAAGGTATTGGGTGCTCTGGGTACATTTGCTCGAAACGTGAATGTATCTAGAGATGCTCGATTGAGTGTTTATAATGGTGTGTTAGTGTCTACATTGATGTATGGTTCTGAATGTTGGGTGTGGATTAAGAAGCATGAACGACGTATAGCTGCTGTGGAAATGAGATATTTGAGAGGAGTATGTGGGTATACGAGACGTGATCATATACGGAATACATTGGTGTATGGTGAGTGTGAGATTGAGAAGAATGTTGTTAAGAAAGTGGGAGTGAGTCAGTTGAGGTGGTATGGACATGTTGAGCGAATGTCGAATGAAAGGTTGGTGAAACTAATATATGTGGGTGAGATTGAAGGTGACCGATTGCGCGGGCGTCCGAGGAATAACTGGTTGGGTATGATTGATGGTTTTTTGCGTGAACGAATGATTCCGAGTGTGAAGAATAAACGAGCATGTATGAATCGCACTATGAATGTGGACGAGGCGAAAGTGGTGTGTCAGGATAGGAATGTTTGGAGGAGATTGATTGTTGGTTGACTGTTTTTCTGGGTTCGTGCTACCCCACTAAGTGGGACATAGCGTGACGTTATGTATGTATGTATGTATGTATGTATTTTTCTACTTCTGTGTATTCGGAATTAACGTTTAGTACTTTTGAAAATGATCGAAATCGGTTGAAAACACATATTGAAAAACGACAACATAAACATACACAAAAACTACAGTGTCAACTGTCAGACGGCCGTAGAAAGGGTGATCCACACCACGGCTTTAAAATAAACGGGTGTGTGTCAATCTTAAAATTGGTTTTCCGACGATTGCTATATAAAGTTGACTTTCGCGCTTTTACCTTTTGATTTCTCTGGCAATAATTTATTATGTATATTTTGAGCCTCCTTTTATTTCTGGAAGAATGCAATGAAAAGTTTCACATTCACTACTCGTAGTTATAAGAATTATGGAAATTGAAATGTCAGGTATAAAAACAAATGCAACCTACTTTGATTTCGTAAAAATATAGAAACAAAGAAACATTTATGACAAAATGTTTGTTATTATCAATATAAATATCTTTCAAGAGAATTTAAGGGCTAGTAGCGAAATAAATAACATATAAACCACGGTTGAGAAAATCATTATTGACCATCACTTTGCATCCTTCGGTTCCCTTGGGATACAATCTTGGCGTTAGGTCAATGGTGATAGGCTTATCAACCTTGGTGTATAATATACTATTTATAATGAACAGAAAAATTAACAAATTTTGTTATTTATAATAAATAGAATTGAAAAAAGTGAATCGTAGGCTGCTATGGAAACATTTAATAAAATAATCTCCTCAACATGTTAAATTTGGTTTCAATGTATTGTGTGGTATACTAGGAACTCAACTAATTAGCTGAATCGTATTTTATGAAATTTTAATGACCCAAGATATTTAAGTGTGGTACAAAATGATACTGAAGATATTTTAGATACATTGCCACTACTTCAAACACAAAATATCTTGTTTCAGCAGGACGGTCAAATTAGGCCAAGAATGCTGAAAAATGTTACAGAAGAAACATAACATAAATGCTTAGAACCAAATGACGACTTAATAGAATATTTATGGCAAAGTTTTCGAAAAATATTTTAATCAAATACAAGATTTGTTTATGAAATTGTTATTTTCTTTCAGCCTACGTTTCACTTTTTTACTTTCTTATACAAAGTATAACGAAGTATTGGAAATATGAAAAAATCGCTGACTAGATTTTCGCGGATATATATATATATATATATTGACGTCCATTGAATCCGTTTAGACCACTTTTTCAATGATGATTGTGTGTGAGGATAGATGGATGGATGTGCGTGTGCGCAATATCTCATGAACGAGACAAGATATGTAAATGAAAATTGGAATTTGTAAGTTTTATTAAAATATGAAGAGCTGAGTTGATTTTGAATGAAATTGATAAGTCGGAAGAAAAAGTTTACAGGACACACGAAACTATAAATTCCATTTTTTTTTTAAATAGAAGCAGCTGTGGAAAAAAGTTTCAAAATAAAGATGTTAGCAAAAATATTTGGAATATAAAATGTTATTTGAACTTTTCTTGTCCTTGCTTGTAATTTTGAGATAAACTAAATTATATATTTAAGAATATATTTCAAAAATATTACTTACAATGCAAACAAAAACTAAAACATTATGAGATTGTGTATGTTAAATTGTCTGATAATATAAAAAAAATCTGATGTGCCCAGCACATAACCTCCCGCACAATACTACTCTTAAACGGTACAAAATAGTATTTGATGATACAGAAACATACCTTTTTATTTGTTTATTTTCTTTATATTTGAGAATTTTAATGTTCTTTCGTATATTTATTTAATTTTATGACATATATTTCACTATGAAAACAGCTTCACAATCACAATGACATGTGTCACATTTAGTAAAAAATTGAAAATTTTTAAATGTTTTCATGGTGTACTAGGAATGCAAGATTTGTAAAATTAGAGGAAAGTCTAATCTAGTCTAGTTATAGGCATTTGTAGCGATACAGTCAGAGAACGTTTACTAGCTCAAGATAAATTCACATTGGAAGTTGCCATAATAATTTGTGGAGCCAGCGAACAAGCTAAAAAAACAAGTTCATAATATGAAAAAGATGATGATTCTCAACAAATAAACATAGACAAAAAGAAGAAAGATTGGAAGAAAAACAAAAAAAATTAATGTTAATTCCAAAAAAGAATAATTTAATTGTAATAGATGCGGTACTAAACATGAAAAAATAAGTTGTCCAGCATTTGGTAAAAAATGTCAAAAATACAATAAAATGGGGCATTTCGTAAGATGTTGCAAACCAAAGGGATAAATACCATAAACAAAGCAAATTAAGATGATGAAGTATTTCATATAAATTCAATTAATAAAGAGGAATTATCTACAGAAGACTATATGAAATTCAAACTTGATTCCGAAGCACAATGTAATGTTGTTACTGAAAAAATAGCAAGTAAAGCAAGATTCCAAATTATCTTCTTAAGTCCAAGGAGAATGTACAACAAAACTAAAGATAAAGGATAAAAGAGAAACTCTTAATTTCACGACATTTCAAGCAAACATACAACCGGTATTGGGTAAAGATACCTGTGTTAAATTAGGATTAATAACAAGAATTGAAACAATCTCAAAATAATTATTTGAAGGTTTAGGATATCTGAAAGGTTTTATTTATGATAATGAACTGATAGATAATCCAAACTTTTCAATATACCCACCGAGAAAAATACCACATGTTATCAGAGATGACGTAAAGAAAGAAATAGACAATGTAGTTATATTAGAAATAATTGAACCAATGAACGAACCTACACCAGCAGTGTCCCCGACGGTGGTAGTTACGCAATAGAGCAAAATTAGAATATGTATTAATCCTTCACACATAAACAAAAACTACAAAAGACGGCATTATCCACTAAACACAATAGAAGAGATAGCAACCAGAGTTAATGGATGCAAATGGTTTACACTGCTAGACTGTAAAAAAGGGTTCCGGTAAATGCCAATTACTGAAAGAACAGCCAAATACTTAACATTCGCAACTCCTTGGGGTCGTTACAAATTAAAAGGCTTCCGTTTGGATTAGCCTCTACCCGTGAAATATTCTACCAAATCTAGAGTGACATACTGAAAAATTTGAAACGTGTTGAATGTTCGATAGATGATATACTCATACATGCTGCTACAAGAGAAGAATTAGAACAAATAACCAGTAGTCACGAAAAGGTTAAAAGATGCCGAACTGAAATTAAATGTAGATAAATGAAAAAATTTCAAAAAAAGAAATAAAATTTTTAGGTCATAAAATGACAGGTCAATGATTATTACCAGACCCAGAAAAGGAAAAGACAATATTATTAATCAAAACACCATCCTGTACAAAAGAGTTACAGAAATTTTTAGGCATGGTGACTTACCTAGCCAAATTTATTCCAAATCTATCCGATTTAACAGCACCGTTAAGAATATTTTTTAAAAATGGAGACAGCTTGGGTATGGGATAGCAATCAAGAAAATGCATTCCAAAAGCTGAAGGCAGAGCTAAAAAATATCACACTGGTACCACAGTATAGGAGCTACAAGCTCTTATACTGTGCTGGTACCACAGTATAAGAATTCACACAGTAGCGACACTTCCAATATTTTCATGATCCCAGTATTTCAGTGGTGCGCAGCCGGGAAGATGGCCGCTTAGTGTTCGCTGATAGGCTATCTCAGTAACCATAGAAAAGAAAATATAATATGTCAGTGTCAGTAGTATCTGTCAAATATCAAACTGATCATGAAAATATTTGAAGTGTCGCTACTGTGTGAATTCTTATACTGTGCTGGTACTATGATCCAAAAGAAGAAATATTTCTAGCTGTTGATGCTAGTAATAAAGCGGTAGGAGCCGTTCTATTGCAAAAAGGACGACCAGTTTCTTATAGTGCAAAAGCACTAACCGATACACAACAAAGATAAAGTCAACTTGAAAAAGAAATGTTGTCAATAACTACAGGGTGCAAGAAGCTTCACGAATTTATAAGGGGTAATACAAGAGTAGTTGTGGAAACAGACCACAAGCCTTTGGAATCAATATTTTTAAAAATCTCTAAGAAGAACGAAAGAATACAGAGAATGATGCTAGAAGTATTACATTACAATTTGACAGTAAAATATAAAAATTGTACATCGCTGATACACTGAGCAGAGATTGCAAAACAGTAACAGAAGTCGAAGATAATAACAATCCATTATCTATACTTGTAGTCAAACCTACGTCACAAGAGAAAATAAAAATAGTAAAGTCACATATAAACAAGAGCGAAGAACTCGTGTTACTCAAGAAACAAATACAAGCAAAATAGCCAGAAAATATCAAGAAAGTACCACAAGTATTACGCAAATACCCACCAGAAATGATAAACGAGGTAATAAAAGCAACCCATCTAAGTCACGAAGGTATAAATGAATCTTTAAGGTTTTTTGACCCAATATGACGAAAGATATAATTAATTACGTCAAAAATTGCAAAACATGCAACAAACTTCAGAAAAACAAACCGATGGAACGTATTAAAAAACAAGAAATACCAAACAGACCACGGTCAATAGTAGCGACTGATTTATTTCAAATTAACGGTGCGCACTATATAGTAATAGCAGTTAATTATTCGGTATAGTTTGATTTTGAACCATTTAAAGATATCAGCAGTCAAGAAATTGTCAAAGTACTAAAGAAATGGTTTGCAGTGCACGGTATTCTAGATACATTAATGTCAGACAACGGTAGACAATATGTTTGTATAGAATTTAAATTATTTTCATCTAAATGGCAATTTAATCACCGACTTTCAAGCCCATATTTCTCAAGAAAAAACGGATTTGCAGAGTGCTACGTTCAAGAAGCTAAAAAATTTATAAAAAAAATGTCTAGATGAAGGTTCAGATATACAGTTATCATTACTTCATCACAGGAATACACCAAGAGATAAACTAGGATCGCCTGTCCAAAGACTAATGGGCAGAAGAACAAAAACACTGCTTCCAACACACGAGAAACTTCTACTACAAAAAATAATTCATAAAGTGAAGGAAACGATGAACCGAAATTAAGACCAAGAAAAATTCTATGCGGACAAGGGAAAGAAGGTAAGAAAAGAATTGAATATAAATGAATAAATTCTGTTTAAAAATAACAATGAATGATTATCTGGCACTATCAAACAGAAAACACAAGAACCAAGATCTTACATCATCCAACCAAAGAGATGGAGGAACCATTAGAAGGAATACATAGTTCTTAAGAAGCTACCCTAAAGACGGAGAGAATAATTTAATTAATACAAACCAGTCAGAAGAGAAAACTGAAGCAGACTCCCCAGGACAAGATGACATACGAAACCTTCGTACAAGATCCGGAAGAGAAATTGTTAAACCCAGAAAACTAGATTTGTAAATTATACATTTTTCATTTAATTTAACTTTGTAAAAAAGAGGGATATCAGATAATATAAAAATAAAGTAGGCAAATAAAATAATATTGACACATCATTGTTTTGAGATATAAAAAAACAAGCATATACCGGGAGTTTTTTTTATCCGGGTACATAGGGATGTGTCATTACCATAGTTACAGTCAAAATGATTGACAGCAATGTATTAAAGCGTTTTTTTATGAGTGAACATAGGGATAACTTACAGTCTTTAAAAATAATAATTCCTATCAATTCAATGTAATTTATTAAGTACTAAAGCAAATAAAACCAATTTCTTATTTGTTTAAATATGCAATGTTTGTTTCATTATGATTAACTATTATTAATAATCAAGGTAAATTATCCCTATGTTCGCTCATAAAAAAAACGCCTTAATACATTGCTGTCAGTCACTTTAACTATAACTATGGTAATGACATCCCTATGTATACTGATAAATAACTCCCGGTATGTCATTGTAAAACTTATTTAAATAAAATTATTTTAGAAAATATAATTGTTTGAGTATACAAACAATACACAAATAATTGTGAAGTATCAAAAATATGTATCGTGCTTGTGTGAAATATTATAAATCTGTTAAAGACTTGATATTAATTAATATCTATTTTAAAATAAATTTATAATTACAATGAGAACAAAAAATTATACAGGTTTAACATTATATATCAAATAATTGTCAAAATAAAGTCATACGCAAGGAACAAGTAACACGTGTTTAGTTGGTTTTATTTGTATATGAAAGTAGTATGGTGCCCACACCAGTTTTTTTTTTTTAATTGAATTTAATAATAAATAACAAATTTCACACATTTTTCAGGTAATTATAATGGTATATTATTATAAGAAGAGTTATGATAGTCAATATTCACGAAGATGAAGTGAATAATAACCATAATTCCGAATATAATACTATACTTTTTCTAGTTAGTCCAGGAAATAGGAACATATTGCTTGCAAACGCTCAAGTTGTTATAATATTATAATATGTTCTATTGGTCGGCCCCTAGTTATGAATCCAAGTTTTTGATCTCCTGAACCTTGTGTGTTCGACGTAGCCCCGCTTTTCTGATAAAATTACGTCCATTTTTTGCTTTTCGTCGATTATCTCTTTAAAAAATGTTATATACCAGAATGTGGATGATAAAATTCTCTGTAGATAAGGTTTTTAATTATTTTCATGTAATTGTTATAGATTTAAAGAAAATTGTGGAAATATAAAATTAAAATTTTTAGTGCATTTAAATCAAGTCATAAATTTGTGTCATTACACAAAAACGGCTGTCATTTTTTAATGGACTCAAATGAAGACTTCCTGTTACCAGCATTCGATTTCCCATACATATTTCTATTGGTAACATTATTTTTACACTTTTGTGGACTCTGGATCAGCTGTAATATATACATATTCTTTGAGATAACATAAATAAATTTAAGTAATTTTCTTAAAATTTTGTGTCCAAGTTACTGTAAATTTTGAACGGAATCATATATCTACTTTCGGTTTTCGGCATTAGATTCGTCAGACATTTCTATAATAGGCACATTATTTCAGATTTTTTTAGAGCCTTCATTTTGCTGAAATGACAGAGAAATTTTTAATTTGTTGTATTTAATCAGCTTGCATTCCCCATCTTCACAGGTTCTAAGTTTATTTACTATCACCCCTCCCTACATAAATTATCACAAATTTTCAACTATACATAATTTTTTCCGATTTTTAAATTTATTTGTTTTCTCGGGCATACACGAAAAAAAAAAAAGGTTTTGTTGAGAGTACTAATATTTAAGTAGCTAAAAGAATATTTCTTAGTGGTATTCTAGACACCAAATATTATTGTTTTTCACAATTTTTTTAAAATTTATAACACATACATAATAGTAGTTTATATACCAAGGGGCTGAAGTGCATGATTTAAAGGCACTTCAGTACTGTGGTGTACCATGTATAAATAAGCGAATATTCCCTTGACGTCGTGGTATATTTACAGATAATATAACAAGAGATATGATTATTATCGATGATATTTTCAAGTGGAACCGTCGCTGCAGAGTCCGTAGGACGAGTGAAATGTGCAGCTTCGGTTTCACAAGCAATGTCTTCGATTATTAATCATATCACGGGCTTATATTTAATCGGAGAATATAATGAATAATTATTTGTTAAGAAGCGGATTGAGAATGGGAACGTACCCTGAATGACTAAGTGTACTGAACGCAACACATCGGGTGTACTAGCCTAAGTTTTGTTGTATTAAAGTCACAAAGTATAATATAGAAAGGAGATGACACTTCGTACACCAGGCCCATGAAGCTAGGGGTACCAAATTTTCTTCGTTTGTTGAGCTTGTGGTGGGGATAAGTTAGATTTGTACAGAGAAGTGTTTGTGTTTTGGACTTTTTTTGTTTATTTGCATTTAATTTAATTTAAAATGGTCAAAATGTGCTTTATGCCAAATTATACAAGCGGTTATGCGTCAAATAAAGTAAAAATTACAATATTTAGTGCACTTATGAGCGAAATAGAATTTTTGTAGCGGAGTACAATTCCCAAAAAAGACAGAGTGCTCAGTTCAAAAGACTTTATATGTGAAAAACATTTTAAGGCGGACGATGTTATTAAGGAATGGACATGCCTCCACAAGTGTAATATATTAATAAATATTATTTTAAAATTAAGTTTACATACATTTGTAGCTACCATTACAGGTGCACTTCCTATTGTTTTCCCAAATTGCTCCAGTTATTTAGATATAAAAACAAATAAAAAATATTAAATGTGACATTGCACATAAGAAAAAACCTACGATTAAATAAATAATTATATAAATTTCTGCGTATGCAGAGTGCCACACCCATAATGAGTAAAAGGCGTTATTTATTTTAATTTTAAATTTGGACAGTGGTATGTAAATAACTAAATAAGATAAAGGGTTTTTATTTGATTATATTTATTTTGTGCCCAGGTCAAAATAGTAATGAATTTTTAATTTATCTTGGATAAATACTCAATTACCTTATAATTAAAGGACAAAATAAAATTCGAAGAAAATAGGAATAGTTAAATAATCATTCATTTCGAGTCATCGTTTTTTTATTGAAAAGTAAATAGTTCTTGATGAAAATATAAATGATAAAAATTTTATTTCTAATCTGTTATATAAAAATAATGCTACTGTATTACCTGTTTCAAGACATTTAATATATACTATTGGTAAACTGGATGTATGCAAAGAAATATCTAAATCTTGAAATGAAGCATTTAAATTGGCATTGTATAGTAAAGTTTGGAAAATAGTTTTGGATACTTTACGTCACAAAAAAATGCACTATCACAACCAATGGTATAGAAAATATATGCAGATTTTGTAAATATTTAAATTAGAATTTAAGCAAAAGAAACAGTTCAAAATTCTAAGTGGTAAAAACAAATTACGAAATCATCGAAAGAAAATCACTCGACTACGTAAAAAAAGTATACATTTGCAACAAAATTGAAATTGAAAATCAATTAATAAATAAAAAGGATTTGAATGATAAATAAAATTAATTAAACATGCCATCAATTCAAAAATTATGAATAATGCAGTGCCTTAAAATATGCCAACAAACAGAGAAACAAGGCAGAAGATACAAATCAGACTGGTTAATTATTTGTCTTCTACTCCATATAAAAAATTCGAAAACTTATAGATTTCTTAGAGTAAATAACATAACTCATATGTCATATTTTTTGTATTTTGTAACAATAATATTATATTAAAATAATGAAAAATTATGTTCTACCCATAAGCGTACTGTACAACAACCGGCCTCCTACCCTCTCCCTTCCGTCTATCATGAATAGTAAAATTCCGTGCCGCTAGCTCCGCACAAGTGCCATGTCCTGTACATACATACATACATACATAACGTCACGCTAAGTCCCACTTAGTGGGGTAGCACGAACCCAGAAAAAAAAATTAACCAACAATCAATCTCCTCCAAACATTCCTATCTTGACACACCACTTTCGCCTCGTCCACATTCACAGTGCGACTCATACATGCTCGTTTATTCTTCACACTCGGAATCATTCGTTCACGCAACAAACCATCAATCATACCCAACCAGTTATTCCTCGGACGCCCGCGCAATCGTTCACCTTCAATCTCACCCACATATATTAGTTTCACCAACCTTTCATTCGACATTCGCTCAACATGTCCAAAAACCACCTCAACTGACTCACTCCCACTTTCTTAACAACATTCTTCTCAATCTCACACTAATGTATTCCGTATACGATCACGTCTCGTATACCCACATACTCCTCTCAAATATCTCATTTCCACAGCAGCAATACGTCGTTCATGCTTCTTCATCCACACCCAACATTCAGAACCATACATCAATGTAGGCACTAACACACCATTATAAACACTCAATCGAGCATCTCTAGATACATTCACGTTTCGAGCAAATGTACCCAGAGCACCCAATACCTTGCACCCTGCAGACACTCGCCTTCCAATCTCTCGGTCAATACGTCCATCCCTCGAGAACATACTACCCAAATATACAAATTCATTCACTTGTTCCAGTCTCACACCATTCACTGAAACATTACAATCAGTCACCAAATCATTCTTCTCAAACACCAACACTTTACATTTATCGACATTCAATAGCAGATTTAAACCTTTCCCTACTTCATTTATGCTCACAATCATTCTTCTCAATTGCTCCTCAGTTTCACCCAACACAACAACATCATCCGCATAAGCTAACACAGGCACTATACGTCCACCAATACGTACACCATCAGTTTCATTCAATGCCTTTCGTAACAACACATCCATATACAAATTAAACAACCAAGGAGACATTCCACAACCCTGTTTCACACCAACATCGATACGAAACCAATCACTCAATCTACCATCAACCCTCACCGCAGCCTCACTTCCTTCATACAACGCTCGAATCGCTCCCAACAAATTACCATCCACACCGTACTCTACAAGTACATCCCACATAGTCTCTCGAAGAACACTGTCATACGCTTTCTTTAAATCGAGAAAGCCACAGAACACCTTTTTGTTCTTATCAAGTGACTTCTCAACAATCATTTGAAGAGAAAACAATTGATCTACACAACCTCTCTCAGGCAAAAAACCTCCTTGCATATCACTTAACTTCGAAATTGTTAAGGCTCGCACCTTATGAATTAAGATTTTTCCATACAACTTCCCTACCACACTCAATAAACTTATCGCTCTAAAATTTGTACATTCACTCGAACTGCCTTTGCCTTTAAATAAAGGACAAATAACAGCACGTTTCCAATCATCAGGAGCCACGCACCGTTTCAAACAAAATCTGAACAAATAAACTAACCAATCAAATAATCTTTCACCACCATATTTCAACATTTCATTTGTTATGCCATCCAAACTGGGAGCCATACCATTCTTTAGACGCATCAATGCAAAGCTGACATCACCTTCATCTATATCCCATTCAACGTTTCTAGCATTTCTTGCATTTCCTCCCCTATTATTCACTCCATTTACACCACCATACAATTCCATAAAATACTCACACCACTTATTCCTAACATGTGACTCATTCCACAACAACTCACCATTCGCACTCTTAATTGCTTTCACTGGTCTTGTACTCCCACCTCTCAATCTCTTTACAGTCTGCCAAAACATTATCTAATTCATACTAAAATCATTCGTTAATCTTGCACTCATCAATTCATCGAAACGTGCCTTACTTTCTTTTACGACTCTCTTAATACATTTATTCTTCCTCTTGTATTCCATCAGGCATTCATCACGCAAAGTTCCTGGTACATCCTTCACATTCAAAAATCTCAAGTACGCCCTGTTTTTCTCCTCAATCGCTTCTTTCACTTCTTCATTCCACCATGCATTCCTCGAACGACAGCCTAACTTACATTCACCACAAATTTCTTTCGCACATTTAAGGACAAATTTCACCCAAACATCATTTATGCAACAATCAAAATTAGGCTCACATTCGGGCAAAGATTCGTTCAATTTCTCTACAAATAACCCTCGAACATCCTCATTCTGCAAAACATTGGATTTCACACGAAACAAGCTCCCAGAACCTTGTACCCTCATTCTCCAACACTTACCTAGACGTATACGCGACACAACCAAATAATGGTCATTCGTTCCAAGCTCAGCCCCTCTTTTCACACGCGTATCAACAACCAAACTCCTCAAGCGCTCATCATACAAAACTAAATCAATCACACTACGTCTATTCGTACTTACATTCTCCCATGTATATATATGAGCTAACTTATGTTAAAAAATGGAATTGGATATGAAGAGGTTCCGCTCCATACAAAAAGAGACTATTTTCCTAGCGTTATCATTCACTCTAGAATCCCCAAATTTACCTAACACGCTACCAGACACACTACTCTTTACACCCACCCAACCATTCAAATCACCACAAACAATCACTTTCTCGCCAGGATCACACGCATCAATCTCGCTATCTAACAAATTTCAAAATTGATCCTTTGCAAGATCACTTTCAGATTCAGTTGGGCCGTAAACCGACACAACGAAGATTCTATGAAAGCCTACCTTTAATCTGCACCATAAAATTCTCTCCGAAATACAACCATAATTTCTAATGCATGCTTTCATTCATTCACTTACAATCATACCCACACCATGTTTCGCTCTAGCGTTCGCACACACACCCGACCATAAGCAAAACATTCCATCCACCTCTTCCTCGCCACAACCTTTCTGCATCGTTTCACTCACACATAAAACATCCACATTATACGTACGCATTGCAGACATCAATTCATTTTTCTTTCCATTTATACCTCTGACATTCCACGTAGCAAACTTACATTCATCAAACTTCGCCCATTTATTCTTCATTTTCACAAAATGAAAGATTGAAAAAGAAACGGCTTCTCTCGGTACAAGAGTAGGAGTCAAGGTAGCTTACCAGACTTATCCTTGATTAAGGAAGATAGGTAATAAATTATAACATATACACTCAAATATACATTTACATACCCGTAACTATCCCGTGACCAATGTAAATATAATGAAAAAACGTCAAAAAATTATGCAAAATTATAAAAATTAACCTAAACTTGAATATAAATGAAAGATAATACTTAGCTTTATTATATGTGAGGTGCTGAAACCAAATATCAATAAATCTCTGTAGAAGAAAGCTAAAAACCCAGTCAAAAAAAAAAAAATTGGACCAGATGACAAGAACGCACCTACTTCTGTTCCACCTATCTTATAATTCGTGATTAAAATTGACCGTTATAACTACATACGATTTGAAGTACAATTTTATTTAATTAAATGAAGTTTGAGTTTATTATAGTTACCTGCTGTATGCCATTATAACACCTTTTATACTTTAAATTACAAAATTACTTGCAGCCGTCAAAAATTTGTCTTAGCAACGGACTAAAACAAGGTGATTATTTCATTTGTACAATATTATCAAGGGCCTTCTGATTTTATCGATAAATGTTTATTTTTGCAAGATTTTCTTCTGCTTAGCAACAATCACGAAAGCAAACTGCATGGTAAATCCCGACTCCGTTTATCTGAGAAAACCTGGGAGGTCGCGTTGTATTTGATATGAAAGATTTCAAAGACAAAGTAAAATGAAACTTGAAACATTAATTAACTGTTACACTGACAGTGATTGACAGTAACAATTATTTCTTTGGTAGCGGGAGTTTTATCGGTGTAACCCAGGCAACGGGGTTTTACCGCGGTAAAACTCCGGCAAAACTCCCGTTACCCGGGCAACGAGGTTTTATCAGTATAAAACTGTTCCTATTGGTTGAATTATCAAGTGTTTTGCATTATGATTGGTTAAAAACTAGTCGTGGGAATTTATCAGTATGAAACTGTTCCTATTGGTTGAATTTTCAAGTGTTTTGCATTATGATTAAAAACAAGTCGTGGGAATTTATCAGTATAAAACTTTTCCTATTGGTTGAATTTTCAAGTGTCTTGCATTATGATTCGTTAAAAAACTAGTCGTGGGAATTTATCTTCCAAAAACAATTTCATTGTAAGGGATGCGGCAAGAGTCGTGTAGAAGGCAACAAAACAAAAAAGAGTTTAATAAGGCAATTTGGGAATTCACTTTTAAAAATCAAAATCTTAACATGTAAAAATCTAAAAACTATATTAGATGTTAGTTTTGATAGTTTTATTAGTTTAACAGAAAAAAAAAATTAATGGAAATTATTATGGCATATTTGTAGTAAACAAGTTTGAATAATTTGGAGGTTAGGTTTTCCTAATAGTAGGCGTAAGTGTTGTCGGTGAACTTTCTGTACATTCTTGCTAGACTCTTGCCGGCATCGTTCTACCGAACGACTTGATCACTGTGGTACATTTGTAACTAAGTAGATTCTCAATGTTGATCGGCTGAAAATATGTCATGTGACATACGAATTTTATTCTCACTTTTGTATATGCGCTGGATCTTATCGTCATAGAAACCACCAGTAATACGTTGTTTTATTTATTACAAATATCAAATTTTTCATATCTGTTATCATCAGTTTTATTCATTGTATAATCATAACTAATACCACTCATGTGTTCAGTATTATCAGAATATATTTTTTTGATATACTCAACGTATTATTTTAAAATACCACTCCTCCTTGGTTGATTCTTTGTATGGTCTTAACATATACAATTCGAGCTTCGAAAATCATCTGAATATACAGTTGTTGACTCGGTTTTTCCTGCAAAACACAACTGCATCTACTTATCGTCTTCTCATCTGTATATTCGATTATTTTCGAACCTCTTGTTGTATAACTTCTGATTGTACAACTCATAACGAATTCAGCCAATTGCATTTGAGAATTTTACTTAATTACCATTTATTGATAAGCGAATATACCCTTGACGACGTGGTATATTCAATATATTCAATATATTCAAACAATACCACTAGAGGTGAATACTTTTTGAATTTTTTTTTTGGGTTTTTTCAAATTATTACGTCTAAATTTCGCTCATCAAAAATTTCTCAAATACCACTCGACCTATATCCGACAACCAAGCTGCTTTGAAAGCAATAGGTACTTATGCCTGTCAATCAAAGCTAGTCTGGAATTGCAAGGATACACTGCAGCAGCTGGCGAAACAGAACCACGAAACGCTATGCTGGGTGCCACGGCATGAAGGAGTAGAAGGCTATGAGCTCGCCAGAAAGGAGCCAAAATACTATTTTACGGTCCCGAACCTCACTCAGTCAGTCACTCAGAGGTCTTAAAACACTCGCTACGCTCGTGTTTTAATTGATCCATTCGTGACTAAAGACTAGCTTTACGTACTTGTATCGTAAATAACTACTATAGCGATTAAAAAAACCTGTGTTAAAAAAATGCACAAAAGTTTTGATTACCGCTTTCAAATTTAAAATTTTAATTTTTGTGAAGATTATTAACATTTCCTTCACATAAAATTTCTCAAATAATTACTATACTTTCCTCTTGTCAATAATTTCAAAAAATGCTATGATAATTTTGTAATCTTAATTTTAATTTTAGGCATAGGAACATGTTATATCGTTAAAAAGAAAATACTTCGGGTTATTTATATCTAAATAAAAGTACCCATTTCCATTTAAGAAAACGTAACTTTCACTTACTCCGCCACATCCCCTAAACAATTTTATTTTACCAACAATACAATTATGTATAAGCCTAGGTATATATTTTTCTTCTATTAGTTAGCTAGCGAATTGATTGGTTGTTTAAAAAAAATTAGAGCAAATTAAAGTTGTTTTTTAATTATAGGCCATCTATTAAGTATCAATGAAAATAATTGGGAAGAATCATTATTTTCTCGTTGCCATAGAAATATATTTATTTCAAGCTGCCAATTTGTTGTTACTTTTATTCTAAATTATGCACCCAATAAAAAATAATGGCGTAAGTGGTGATTTGTAGAAATCTTTTTAATTAATGAAATTTATTCCATAAGCCACAACCGTACAATTATTCGTTACTGAAAGTATCAGCTATTTAGCACTAAACATACTTTAACGTTTAATGAATTGATATGATATAAAAGTGGCTCTCAATGACGTGGATAGCAACTTTTAAGCAATAAAAAAATTTAAATACTCGTAACTTTTAAAATAATACATTACTGTACCTCTAGGTAAGGGTGGTATTGTTTTTGGTCAGAAAATTGGGTAGTGAGTTTTCAATGAATAAGCACGTTTTAGGGTCCCTACAATACGATTTTACTATTTTCGCGATGATGTCTGTATGTATGTATGTATGTATATATGTATGTATGTATGTGTAGTCTGTGCCAATTTTTTCTCTCAAATACTGTAATACCAAAAAATACAATTTTTTTAATTATTGCTGATTAGATTTTGGATAAAATTGGTCGACCGGAAGTAGCAGTTTACTTGAAGCCCTTAACAGTTTTTCGTGAAAAAACATGGTTAAATTTACTTTTTCAACAATTTATGTTATGTTGATAGTTGAAGAATATTTAGTTCTACATGTATTTTGATTACACTAATTTTATAAATTTTCATTAGATTTCGAGATAATAAAATATAAAGAAATTAGATTTCACAAATCTTGCATTCCTAGTACACCATGGAAACATTTAAAAATTTTAAATTTTTTACGAAATGTGACACATGTCATTGTGATTGTGAAGCTGTTTTCTTAGTGAAATATATGTCAAAAAATTAAATAAATATACGAAAGAAAATTAAAATTCTCAAATATAAATAGAAAATAAACAAATAAGAAGGTATGTTTCTGTATCATCAAATACTATTTTGTACCGTTTGAGAGTAGTATTGGGCGGGAGGTTATGTGCTGCCCACATCAGATTTTTTAAAATTAATATTGTTCCACTAACTTCAAGATTTTTCCAATTTCTATTTAAAATATAAATAACCGCTGTAGTTTGTAACTGTTTTTTAATTGATTCAAGTTCAATTTGCTGTAACTTTTTTGTCATTGAGTTTTTCCCACAAGTATATTAAGAAAAAAGACTTTTTTTCGGCATTCTAATTACACTTTCAATCTTTTCTTTATATTAAGAATCACCCTGTATATGTATTTTATGTATACAGATAAACCGGATGTAGAATTAAAATGTGGAATATAAGGATTTCAATTCTATCGTTTTGATAGTGCTCTAAATTGTTACCTATTAATTTTACAGCAAACCGAATTATTAGTTTTCACGATATTTCAATCAAATTCATTATTAGGGCAATGGAAAATTAAACAAAAACTAAAAATTTTTGATAAATTATTAAAACAGTTATTAATTTAATTTAACAGAAAGATATAAAAAAATGAACTCTTAAATTCACCATTACATTACAATCTTCTAGGAAATTTCTGCTGAAAATAACAAACTGTAATAAATAAATCTATATCCGTTTTCTGAAGTGTTAAATATTTTTCGATTTGGTTTAATTTTCCATGATCGTATTGCAGTTTTTCTAATTATCATTCATTTTTATTTGATTAATATATCGTGAAATACAGGGTGTTTCAGGACTAGTGTAACAAACTTTAACAGCTTATTCCTGAGGTCATTTTGAGCCAAAAATGTCATATGAACGTATGTCCTATTCCTTCTAGTTACCAAAATACAAGAGGTTGAAGTTCTATAAATAACACGAAATTTTCTAATTTTTGTAATCAAGGTATTTTCGGAAAACAAGAAATTTATTGAAAAGTCATACCTTATTTGTCTTAATTAATTTTATTTATTAATATTAACGAATACAATTTAGAGAACAAAACACACAATGACACAATTAAATAGACAAATAAATAAATTCTAAACACAGAACATAACAACAACATGGGAAGGTTGGCGTCTGTTTGGGTATCTGTCTTGGTAATCTCTAGACGCGTAACGGGTATTACCATTACATAATCCATAAATAAAAATCATATCTGCATATTCAGCAGTACTATAACCATCCATTACGAAACAAAAATACAATCAAAAGTACAATTTTTAATTAAGACAAATAAGGTATGACTTTTCAATAAAACACTTGTTTTCCGAAAGTGCCTTGATTACAAAAATTAGAAAATTTCTTGTTATTTATAGAACTTCAAAACCTCTTGTATTTTGGTAACTAGAAGGAATAGGACCTATATTCATATGACATTTTTGGCTCAAAATGACCTCAAGAATAAGCTGTTAAAGTTTGTTACACTAGTCCTGAAACTCCCTGTATATCCATTTATGTAGCAAAATGTGCCTTGTTGCATGCAATATTAAATTCTGATCAAGTTTCGTATTTACTCTTTTCCGAGATGGGCAAATTACTGAAAAAATGTAATTAATTAGTTTTTATAATTACTGTCTCCATGTTAATTAAATTACAATCCTCAAATTACATTACTTTACGATCAATATGTAATTAATTTATTAGCTAAATTACATGCAAAAAATGTAATTAAATTACAATTTCTTTTTATTTTTTATACGAATTTGAAAAAATTATATTTTATATATTTATTTATTATACAACTTTATACTATAAAAAAGTGAAATATAAATCAAAGGCAAAATGTAGGAACATACAATTATTATTATTAATATATATATATATATATATATATATATATATATATATATATATACTGGGTGTCTCATTTTAATTTACCACCTTACTTACTTTTTTACGCTTCTTCCGAATCTACAATAAAAAATAGGGGTTCCTATTTAATTTTTCAAAGTTACCCCCACCTCAGCCACCCCTGAGGGTAGGGGGGTTGAATTTTTTACATAATTACCTGTCCCCCTCCAAATCGTTAAACTTTTACCTGGGACATTTTTCGATTCGAAGCGTAAGTCTACAGATTTTTCAGGTGGTAAATTAAAATGAGACACCCAGTATATATATATATATATATATATATATATATATATATATATATATATATATATATTGATGCACGGTATCTTGTCGCCTCCGGTGTATGGAAAAGGCGACCTGGCCTCCGGGTCTTCCCAATGAGTTACATCGACAAAAAATTTATATATGGGGTGTTGAAGTGATAATCAATCCGAATTCCTTGAGAGGGGTAAAGATTTTAAAGTTTTTATGGGGTCATATATGGGAAGCACAGAGAGTACGCTCTGACCTCCGAAAACTATATATATATATATATATATGTGTACACCTTGTAGTCGTTGTTGCCTCCGACAATGTTGCCACATTATCGGAGGTCACATAGACGCCTCTTTATATACGTTCTGGATTTTTAATAGTAGAGTGCCAGAGACCAATAATTTTCACTTTAGTGGGGGAATCGGTGTTACAAGCTGAAATTTTCACACGTGAAAGTTAATGACCTAACAAACCAAAATTTCGAATTAGTTAAACTTTAAGCCTGGCATAAGGGCACTAGAATCAAAATTAGAGTTATACATATCACTATAACGAGAAGAAAATTCTGAATTCGATCCAATTATAAAACGGTTATCTTTCGTGGCCGGTCTATTTTTAATTACATTTTGAAATAAACGCAATACATTGTGGCTTACGTGTTGAAAAAACTTTGAATCGAATTTACTCCGAAAGAATGACGGAAAAAATTATGCAAAATTAACAAATTTTTATGTTTACACTAAATTATCTCAATATCTAAGGCGTAAATCAAAAAATTGTATTATTTATAAAATTTTCTTTCATCTTTTAGGGATGCAAGGGTATAATTTTTATAATTTTTGGAGTTATGATATTCGAATTATTTAATGAATTATAAAATAACACGTTTTCAAGCATTCCGTCCAGCGCTCAGCGATACGCTGTCCTCACTTGTCCAGTGATATCTCCCTCTCTATATTCTCACTACACCATCTCTTTCTATCCCATAGTTCAGCGACACTGCGCTCTCTTCCAGACGAAACAAATATTTAAAAAATTATAATAATTGGGGCTTATTGCAATTTTAATACATGTATTAATTAAGAATTGAAAATATACAATATATGTATAAATTATATAATTTTATTACCACTTTCTGGCAACAAATTATTAGTAAAAGTAATCATAAATATTAGTATTTTATTTATATGAAGATTCATATTTAAAAATAAATTACTTTTATCATTATTCGATATTTTATTAATAAGTACCTTACTTGCTATAAAATTAAAAAAAAAAACAGCTCTTACACTAATAGTACTAATTAAACTGCGTAAGCAGAGTGCAACACCCATAATGGGTAAAAGGCGTGATGATATATTTATTTTTTTAAATTTTGAAAATTTCTTCCTTACGGAATAATAATGCAGAAAAAAATATATTGTTTAAACCTTATTTTAATATCATATAGCTGTACTGCGCAAACTATTATAACAAACTAGAAAGGGATAATAAATTATACAATGTATTTAAACTTTTATTTAAATCATAAAATAAACACTAATATTGAATATTTTGAAAAAATAATATTAATTTTCATCGGAACTCTCTGAATCGGTTTCATTAATTCTAAAATGTAATACTGGTTTTGCAACCAATGAATTTTTAGAAGTGCTTTTATTGCCAATGCACTTACATGAAGCAATACATTTCATTTTATTTTTACGGGAACTACTGTTTTTATATGCACAATCTATAAAAAAAATATGAGTTAGATATGGCTGAAATGGAATTTATTTATAGTTACCTTTTCTACCTCCACACGATGATAAAACTCTTCATTGGGTTGGAAACGGTGGAAGAGTTGTTGAAAGTGGTGACACATTACCATCTTTGTCAATTATCCAGCCATATTGTTTAATATCCGGTAATTTTAATATTGGTTGTAAAGATTGTTTCCAAATTTTTGTTTGAAAAAACGTACGTAAACAATGCTGTTTTAGGGCATCTTTAGTTGGAGGCAACTTAGAGACTGGGGTTGAAACAGCCATCATTCCCATTAATGTATCCAGTGATTGTATATTTGGATGATTGGAGTACAATTTGAAACAATATATTTTTTTTCTGTATTATCATTCTATAATGATGAAATTAGCAAAATTAAAAAAAAAATAAATATATCATCACGACTTTTACCCATTATGGGTGTTGCACTCTGCTTACGCAGTTTAATTAGTACCTACTATTAGTGTAAGCGCTGTTTTTTTTTTAAATTTTATAGCAAGTAAGGTACTTATTAATAAAATATCGATCAATGATAAAAGTAATTTATTTTTAAATATGAATCTTCATATAAATAAAATACTAATATTTATGATTACTTTTACTAATAATTTGTTGCCAGAAAGTGGTAATAAAATTATATAATTTATACATATATTGAATATTTTCAATTCTTAATTAATACATGTATTAAAATTGCAATAAGCCCCAATTATTATAATTTTTTAAATATTTGTTTCGTCTGCAAGAGAGCGCAGTGTGGCTGAACTATGGGATAGAAAGAGATGGTGTAGTGAGAATATAGAGAGGGAGATATCACTGGACAAGTGAGGACAGCGTATCGCTGAGCGCTGGACGGAATGCTTGAAAACGTGTTATTTTATAATTCATTAAATAATTCGAATATCATAACTACAAAAATTATAAAAATTATACCCTTGCATCCCTAAAAGATGAAAGAAAATTTTATAAAGAATACAATTTTTTGATTTACGCCTTAGATATTGAGATAATTTAGTGTAAACATAAAAATTTGTTAATTTTGCATAATTTTTTCCGTCATTCTTTCGGAGTAAATTCGATTCAAAGTTTTTTCAACACGTAAGCCACAATGTATTGCGTATATTTCAAAAAGTAATTAAAAATAGACCGGCCACGAAAGATAACCGTTTTATAATTGGATCGAATTCAGAATTTTCTTCTCGTTACAGTGATATGTATAACTCTAATTTTGATTCTAGTGCCCTTATGCCAGGCTTAAAGTTTAACAAATTCGAAATTTTGGTTTGTTAGGTCATTAACTTTCACGTGTGAAAATTTCAGCTTTTAACACCGATTCCCCAACTAAACCCATTTTTTAACGCTTTTCGTAACGCTGAGCACTCTACTATAATATGAATACACATATAGACTGATAATATGCACCATATATTTGGCAAAAGCACATTTTTATGATTTCGGCAATAAGAAATGTGATATGTTCATCTGGAATATGAAAATTAACTCAGTTATAGAATGTTTTATTCATATAAATACAGCAAGATAAGTATGTAAAACAAAACGAGCAACCGCCGCTGCTAATTAATAATCCGCTACTGGTAAATTAACCAGATAAGCTTTGAAATTAAAATACTTCCACTTCTAAAAAAAAAAAAACGAATCATTGAAAAAGTATCAAATTGCAAAACTAATTTTTATTCGCAAGTTTAATTAGATATTTTGGGCCAATTTGGCCCATTCACAAACCTAGATCTACGTTTTTTCTTTAGAACCTGCGTACAAAATTTTTTCAAGATTGCCTAAAGCGTTCCGAAATTATGGTGCGCACAGAACGAGCGACCCATCGAACAAGTGAGCGAGGAAATTCCCCACTGATGCTCGGTACAACAATAGTCTTAAATTAAAGCCTTTCAAATTATCAATTAATAAATATTTAAATGCCCTTTAATTTAGAAACGAAAGGGAATTATGCAAACATTCGGACACCGTAATATTATATAGTATTTTGGTAGTACTTACTGCACAGTTTTAACAGCAACTTAGTCCTTGATGACATCATTACCAATTCACACTATTACTGAACGACTTATTTTCGCGAGCTGCAAATACTCGTAAGGAAAGAAACCATATGAAGACACCGTTATCACCTCTTCTCTGGCGTTGCCATTTAGCGGAGTCGATAAAGTAACATATGTGATACAAAAATGAGATTTATATAATCGGAGGCGACAACGTGCCCTCCTTATATATTTTGTGCAACACTAGCGCCAGCGGTATATACAGGAACTAAAAGATTGTTTTGGGGGTATGGAAGCTACGTTGTCGCCTCCGACCTATTTTTTGTTTTAGGGCTTTAGATGGCGTACTAAGGCCAAAACCGACGAGAATATTGAAAAACGTTGTCGCCTCCGAAGTCGGAGGTGACAGCGTCATATATGAGGTGACAACGTTTCTTCAGTATCTACTTTGGAGGCGACAACGTACCCTTTATCAATATATATATATATATATATATATATATATATATATATATATATATATATATATATATATATAATATATATATATATATATATATATATATATATATATATATATATATAAACGACTGCTATACCTGCTAAAAAATTTCCTACAACATAACAGTCGCGAAGCTTGTATTCAATAAATATATATATATATATATATATATATATATATATATATATATATATATAAACTAAAGACTAGAACTCTAAAACAAAAACAAAATGTTCTCTCTAATCTTGTTGTGGATTATAATTATTCAAACTAGTATTTTAAAATTAGTAAATTCTCAAAGAGCCAATCTTATAATCTACAGTGCCTTGGATTTAAAATACGGCCTACAAAGGAAAATAATCTTTTAACAGTAGCTGAGGAAGGCAAAATATCGTTATACACTTCAAAAATATTCAAATGACATGTGGAAAATAGTTAAGCACCAACAAATTTTGATCTGTTGAAATTGAAACGGAATTTTGTATTTCATCTCACTTATAAAAAAGTCATAGAATTGGTCATATTGCATAAGTAATATAATTAATTACTGAACTTTCCATTACAGAGCAAATGTAATCGAAAATTTAAATTACCAATTACATTTCTGAAAAATTGAATTAATGACGTAATTTAAATTACTTGTAGTTAATTACTGCTTATCTGTGACTCTTTCTGTAAAATATATAGGTTAAAAAGTAACAATAATGTGAAAAAAATAGCATGGAAATACCTCTATACCACATTTCAATCATACATCTGTATGTAAGTATATATACTTTCCTATTACTGTAACCAAAAAATTAAGTATGCACAAATATAGTGTTCGCGAACCTCGCAAATTCTCATCATACACAACTCACACGAGAAGAAAATCAACGCAGCTCGCGAGTCGCCACGGAGGCCGAGACGTTAGTTTAAAGTACAGCACCGGCAAACAAATTCAACAAAATCGATACTACTAGTTTTACACTTTTCACAAATTTATATGCCACAATTCGAGAAGTTGCCATAGCTTAGCGATATTTACACACAATTTGCCATAATTATAGCGAAGCAAAGAAAAAAAACACACACACACACATATGCAGACATCATGGTGAAAATAGTAAAATCGTATTGTGAGGATTCTAAAACGTACTTATTCATTGAAAACTCACTATCCAATTTTTGGACCAAAAACAATTCCTCCCTTACCTAGAGGTAGGCGGGAGGTTAAAATTAAGTAATGGGGATACATTGATGCAAAAGTAGAAAAAAATTGTTACTATTTACATTGTTGTTAACAAAAAAAAAAATCTATATTCAAAAATGTCTTGGCTTACTTTGACCAGTAATTCGTCAATTTTTAGATATAAATTTTAATTACAAAAGTGCCTTAAGAAAGTGCAAACCAAAATCTCGTATTATTTTATAAAACAAAGTTATAAAAAAATAAAAATAAAATTACAATATTTATATTTTGGCCAATATCTAGTGACCTATGCATTCAATTTAAAAAAAAAATTATATGATCAAAGTACCCTACTAATTGAGCAAATTTTATCTAATTTAACCACACACTTTGTATTTGTTTTCATGATATTTCAATACAGCCATTTACTAAAAATGCTATTTCTTTATTAACATTAATATTTCGCAGCTAAAAGTAAGTGAATACTAGTATTTAGAAACAAACTGCCAAAAATATCATGTTTTTATCATATATAATGTCCCATTTTCATATACTCTCGCACAGTTATTTTATTTCCTATTAAAATATTTTAAGTTGTAATTTAAATATAATATGTATTATGTAATAAGTGTAAAATGCAATTGGAAACACATGATTGGTTGGTATGACAGTGCCATTAAACAACAAAGAGACAATGCAACAGCGATCAATATCTCTTGATCGCGAAGACTCTGAGGACCTGGAAGGGTTGGAAGAGCCGTTGAAGGCCCGGCTAAGGAAGGACAGCCGGCAAGGTTAGCACAAGAAGTCAGGTTCAATCTGAATCTGAAGCAGTTTTAATGGGATTGAAGCTAACGCTGTGCAAGCAACATGCAACAACACTGCCGATGCCGCGCTGTATAGAAACATGTTCATGATAGTGCGCAAACTATAGAGATTAGCAACAGTAGTGGAGTGCTTTATATTTCTCAATGTGTCCAAATTCACCGCTTTCAATTCGGTAGAAGTTATTTTATTGTACGTAATTATACTAGTTCTCGAAAGACATGCAGTATGCGTATTTGTCTCTGTCTCTTGCAAAAGAGTATCTATTTTTATAAGTGGCACCAAGTTAAGAAAATATTTTTATACGTGTCCAATTTTAAAAAAATAAAAACTGAAAATACCTACATATTTTGCCAATGCCGTAAAATTTTAAGTTTTGTAAATTATTTATTCCAAATCAATGTTGTGATTATGTTCACGGATTTATAATGATGGTGTTTCATCTTGAATTTCTATATTCTTAGAAAAAAATCCATGCTGAAAGACAAATAAATATAAATTTTACTAAGTAACCTATAACTACGTATAATAAAGTTTTAATTTGTGTAATATTGTAAGATTAGTGAATATCGTGTAATGAATTTGGACATACATTACTTTACAGTTACATCGCAATTTGAACACATATTACATGTATTAAAGTAGTGAAATGTATCTACACCTTACAAAATTAAACTTAAATTAAAAATTCAAGCACTGGCACAAAATACATGTAATATATTTAAAATAATTAGGAGAATGATAATATTAGATATTTCGAAATGTTAATAAACTAACTTTCGATTTATTTCAGCAAATTGCATGAAACACAATTTTGTTTTAGTTGAATTGAGTTTAGTAGAAAACTAGAGAAGGTTTTTTTATTTTGCTTTCTATTATCATTGTTATTTTTTGTGATTAACTATAATTGAATGCATGCAAATGATTTTTAATTCTCTAAAATAATATAAATAATATGTAAAAATTACTACAACAGAATTCCATTTTAAATATTAATTTCAAATTTTATTTAGGTAATTATTGTTTACCTAATTTTTTATGCACCTGACACGCACTTTAATTTAATTCACATAGTTATTTATTAACTTCATAAAACATACGTACCTAGTACTTTTATTGAAATCATGTTCATGACATTTATTCATTATAAATGAATTTCTTGGAATTCAGTTAATGGTTTATTGCTAAGAAATTACCTCAACTAGTTTCAGCACCATATGTGTCTTCCTGAGGAGGAAATTTTTTCAAAAACACAACATGTCAAAAACAATAAATATATAAATAAACATAGACAACAAACACAGATGTATCTCTTCGTTAAAAATTAGAAAAAATAAATACCTACATTAATAAATTCATAAAACATAGTCAGATAAAATAAATGTCTGGCAACATTTTTCGTTGGGTGGAAAAGTAACGTTTTTATATTTTTTGTTTTATCAAAGTATGTTTTATCTATTTATTAATATATTTATTTAAAAAATTTTGACGAAGAGATTCATCTATGTTTGTTGCCCATATTTGTTTATATATTTATTTTTTTTAACATGCTGAGTAATAGTTTTTGAAAAATTCACTTCCTGGGGAAGATGCTTGTGGCGTTGAAACTAGTTGAGGTAATTTTTTAACAATAAACCATTGGCTGAATTCCAAGAATTTCATTTATCACCCATCACCCAGCCAAAAAATAGTCCTTCTCATATTTATTCATTCTAACGTGATAAATGCGTGTAAAATAGCGATGTAAATATTTTGATATTAAAAAATTTTAATTACGCAGTTTTTTCCAGTTTATTTGTATTTATTTAATTTATAACTTATTTTGTTTATAAATGTGAACTGGAAATATCTGCTATAGAATTTTAAGCATGAACTTAATTTTTCGAAAACATAATTATTGTGCCTATTTGCTTTACAGTAAATATCATGGTTAATTAAATCATTTCAGATACCTTGAGCTCTGAAGAAGGAAGCGTTGGCGAAGTTTCCATTCAAGTTGACCTGTTCACTCATCCAGGAACTGGAGAGCACAAAGTCACTGTAAAAGGTAAAATTTACTATCTATATAATATGTATGCATATTAAAACGACACTCGCAGTACAGCGATGATCTTTAAAGTTTAAACCTTTAAATGAGCGATCAAATAATGGTGTTATGATAAAAGAGCGCTTTATATATCAATGATTCTAGTATTAGTCCAGAGCGGCCAGGAATTTCGAAATGAGTACCGTGAAAATGACGTACATCGGTTTATTTCATACTTGTGTAGCATTTTTGGAAGAAAATGTGCCTTATTTCTTAAAAACTAGCAGTTAATAATAGCAACAATTTTTCGAGGGTGTTGTTAAGTGACGAGGCGCTAGTAAAATCACTGTACAACGTCCGAGAAGTTTTAAATCGCCAATATTCGAGTTATATTCAAAGCTTTATCGTATCATGGAGGATGGTGATAATTTTGTCTGTCATATAAAAACATTCTGAGAGGTAGCGTCACAAATCGTCTGCCATACTAACATCGTTAATATTTTGTAAATATGTTGGTTAGGCTAGTAGAAGACGCAGGAACGCTGACTTGTGGGGGGCAGGGGGCGGCAATGAGGTACGTGCCCCCTACAAAATTGTTTGTAGGAGGCAGTGCCCCTTACAACAAAATCGTATATAAATAAATGCTTATCGTTTTTCTGTCTATTTGATATTTTACTCGTCAAATTAATCATTCATCTGTCAAATGTCAAAAATTTATTTATTTTTGTTTCAATTCCATGGCTCTTTGATATTTTTAACGTAATTTTCCATGTTTTCATATTTAATTTCTGTCGTTACAAAGCAAGTAAAAGTAATTCTGTTTATTGATTTAGATGCAGAATTTTATGCTCTACAACATGTATTTGAAGCATTTTTGCCTAAAATAATTTGGGGAGCAATGCGCACGGAAAAACTGTTTTTTCATGTTAATCGCCTATGTACACAGGTATGATGCTCCACCCGGTATATAGGGTGAGTCATCGAAATGCCCGTCTTCGATATCTCCCTTGTCGTAAGAAATACGGCATAAATGTATTAACAAAATTTATTCGACTACTAAAGGAGCATAACGTAAAATTATTTTCACATATACAGGCTGTTACGTAACGGCTTGGCGAGAATTGTTTGTCTTTTTACCTCCCGCCTACCTCTAGGTAAGGGAGGTATTGTTTTTGGTCAAAAAATTGGGTAGTTAGTTTTCAATGAATAAGCACGTTTTAGGGTCCCTACAATACGATTTTACTATTTTCGCGATGATGTCTGTATGTATGTATGTATGTATGTATGTATGTGTGTGTGTAGTCTGTGGCAATTTTTTCGTCTCGCATAACTCAAATACTATAATACCAAAAAATACAATTTTGTGAATTTTTGCTTCTTATATTTAAATGAAGAGCTGATTAGATTTTGGATAAAATTGGTCAACCGGAAGTAGCAGTTTACTTGAAGTCCTTAACAGTTTTTCGTGAAAAACACAATTAAATTTCATTTTTCAACAATTTATGTTATTTTGAAAGTTGAAGAATATTTAATTTTACATGTGTTTTGATTACACTAATTTTATTAATTTTCATTAGATTTAGAGATAATAAAATATAAAGAAATTAGATTTCACAAAAATCTTGCATTCCTAGTACACCATGAAAACATTTAAAAATTTTCAATTTTTTATGAAATGTGACACATGTCATTGTGATTGTGAAGCTGTTTTCTTAGTGAAATATATGTCAAAAAATTAAATTAATATACGAAAGAAAATTAAAATTCTCAAATATAAATAGAAAATAAACAAATAAGAAGGAATGTTTCTATATCATCAAATAGTATTTTGTACCGTTTAAGAGTAGTATTGGGCGGGAGGTTATGTGCTGGCCACATCAGATTTTTTTAAATGGAACACCCTATATATTTTTATATATTTTGAATTGTATTTCATTCACCTATACGGAAGTATGAATTTTATTTTAGTTTTCCGCGGCGTTGTCAAGTTTTTCCGTTTTTTCTCTAAAAAAGGCCGAATACGCGCATTGCTTTATGAAGGCGTACTGAAGTTATTTTAATAGTAAAATTTAAGAATTTTTTTTTCTGCACAACTGTAACTATACTCTATGTTTTGACATACTTTCTTTTAAATGTAATTATACAGGATGTTCAATAAAGCGAATCAAACTTACTCCACTTCAAATGATTATAACTCGCAATTTTCAAATGGAACACCCTATATTTTATTATTCTGTTGTGTGCCATTTTGTATTACCTTCAATTATTATTAAGGGTATCCTATGCCTAAAACCAATAATTTCGGAGATTTTTACCATTTTTCACTAAATAAATTTATTCAATTAAAAATTAAATCTAGTATACCATGGATATGGTTTTTTTTAAATTTATTGTTTTGTTTTAATTTACAAAATATTTTCAATATAACCGCAATTCTTACGGAAACATATTTGCAGACGGTTTATAAATGAGTAATTTACTCGTCGCTTGCGTCGACAATTCCAAATCAGTTACGAATTTGCATAATACTTTTTTGATAATAATACGAGTATTAACGGACAAAATTATTGTTAATTTTTACAAACCGATCCTCGAAACGATTTAGAAAATTTACCTCTCAATATTATCCGGAGATTGTGGTTCCAACACGATGGTGCACCAGCTCACAAAAGTCTTCAGATTAGGCATTATTTAAATGAAGAATTTCTTAAAAGATGGATTAGACAAGGTGGTCCAAGTAATTGACCCGCAAGATTTTCGGATCTTACAAACTTACATTATTTCTTGTTTATCGGTTTATCAAACAGCACCAACTATACGAGAAGATATGATGGAGCGAATTCGTAACTCTTTTGAAACTGTCAACGCAAATATACTGCAAAGAGTAAATTACTCATTTAAAAACTGTCTGCAAATATGTTTGCATAAGAATGGCAATTATATTGGAAATAATTTCCATGGTATACTAGATTTAATTTTTAATTCAATAAATTAATTTAGTGAAAAATGGCAAAAATCTCCGAAATTATTGGTTTTAGGCATAGGATACCCTTAATAATAATTGAAGGTAATACAAAATGGCACACAACAGAATAATAAAATATAGGGTGTTCCATTTTAAAATTGCGAGTTATAATCATTTGAAATGGAGTAAGTTTGATTCGCTTTATTGAACATCCTGTATAATTACATTTAAAAGAAAGTATGTCAAAACATAGAGTATAGTTACAGTTGCGCAGAAAAAAAAATTCTTAAATTTTGCTATTAAAATAACTTCAGTACGTCTTCACAAAGCAATGCGTGTATTCGGCCTTTTTTAGAGAAAAAACGGAAAAACTTGACAACGCCGCGGAAAACTAAAACAAAATTCATATATCCGTGTAGGTGAATAAAATACAATTCAAAATATATAAAAATATATAGGGTGTTCCATTTAAAAAAAGACAAACAATTCTCGTCTAGCCGTTACGTTACACCCTGTATATATGAAAATAATTTTACGTGATGCCCCTTTAGTAGTCGAATAAATTTTGTTAATAAATATATGCCGTATTTCTAACGACAAGGGAGATATCGAAGACGGGCATTTCGATGACTCACCCTGTATATATATATATACCGTGTGTCCCACGTAAAGGTTGGCATAGGCAAATAACATGTAAAATCAGTTTTTTGTAAATAAAAAGTGTCCGGCAAAAAATTATGCAACCAAATTTTATAACACAATACTGCCAATATCCTTACATCTTATTTAATACAGATTACTTTATTTTGGTACAGCAATTTAATGAAATTAATAATAATAATTCCTAATTTTCGCCTACTCTTTTTATTGCTACTGACGTATAGTGTTTGCAATTTGTTTTAAATATTTTAATCTGTCACTGTCATCAAAATACATTAAATGTCGAGAACCGTGTAAATATTATTAGAATGTATTATGGGGGCGCAGTGGAAGACAAATATCTGAACACATCACAGGAATGAACGCTGAATGGTTTCCATCGCCAGAAATTGACAGTGACAGATTCAAAATATTTAAAACAAATTGCAGGCACTATATGTCAGTAGCAATAAAAAGAGTAGGCGGGATATTAGGAATTATTATTATTAATTTCATTAAATTGCGGTATCAAAAGAAAGTAATCTGTATTAAATAAAATGTAGGGATATTGGCAGTATTGTGATATAAAATTTGGATGCATACTTTTTTGCCGGACACTTTTTATTTACAAAAAACTGATTTTACATGTTATTTGCCTATGCCAACCTTTACGTGGGACACACGGTATATATATATATATATATATATATATATATATATATATATATATATATATATATATCTGCGTGCTTTTTCAGTTTTAAATTTGAAATATAAATTACATTAATTGTAGACAAGTTTGAGAAGTTTTGTAAATTTATCTGTGTTAAAAATAAATGAACAAACGTGTTTGATATTTTGCAAATTTTTGAAACGCTAATTTAAAGAAAATTTAAAAAAATTGAAAAAAATTTTTGGCTTTGATTGTATATTGACGTCCTGAGAAAAGTGGGTGTTACACGATTAAATTTAGTAAAATAAAGTAAAACCGCGAAAATAAAGCTAATGTAGGATGCAAATTATTATTGACTGTACTTTTAAATTGACAGGATGACAAAAGAAATGTCAGATTGACAGAAGTCTTTATTACATGATCAAATATTAATGTAAATTATGTTTGATTTAATTTTTTTTAAATCACTTATTGAGTATCGAAAGAAAGGTCTCGAAGAGACGAGATAAATGATAATTTTTAAAAAATGTCGATTATTTCTCTAAAAATCATCAAAATTATATCGTGTTTGGTATCAAATGAAAAGTATTAAATAGACATGTTCTAACGATGTTTCAAAAATATGAACCGACTGATATTAATATTTTTTGCTCAAAGTGGACTGAAATAAAATACGATGGGCAATTGTTTTTTCTAAAAATTCATAGAAATCCGACTTGTGGGGTTTCAACTGAAATATTTAAAACGTGGGAAGTTGAAGAACGTAGTGATGATCCATCTTTATTACAAATCATTACGATTGGCAATTGTTTTCATAGAAATTACTAGAACTCGAACTTATGAAGTATTAAATAAAATTTTTTGGTGGCAAGAAATAAAGGAATGCAGTGACGAAATTTTTATATCCCAAATCATAACGATTGGCATTTTTTTTTTTCATAGAAAACTGACTTATGGGGTATTAAATGAAATGTTTTAAGAGCAGTAAGTTGAGGATTGTAGTGAGAAACATTCTTTATCACAACTCATCACGATTGGAAATTGTTGTACTAATCCTTTAGAGTATTTTTCTATATTTTAGCCAATCTAGCAACCATTTGTGCCCTCCTCTACAGCCCAGACGGTTTGACGGATTCGAGTGAAACCTTCACTGGCACTTAGAGTTTGATTGGGAATACGTACTTTTTATGAATTCACATTTTTATTACACATGATGTGCGAGATATTAAATAAATAAGGCTGGAATTAAAAAATCTAGTATGGGTGTGTAGCTTTTGTTGAATCAAACGCGTAGTTACTACTGTGAAATTTTTGTTGATTTCAATTGAATTGACAGTTCACTTTGAACAACTTGTCATTTTTGACAGTTTAGTTTGAAATTTTTATTATACATTACTTTAATTGTAGACAAGGTAGATAAGTTTGGTAAATTTATTTGTGTTTAGAAATAATGAGCACACATGTGTACTAATTTGTAAATTTTATAACCTTAATTTTTTTTTCTCAAAAAAATATGCCCTTTTTCGTCAACTTCGTTGCTTTTAAGTGTTTTAGGCGGTAAAATTCAAATAATTTGAAGTTTGAAAATTATTTTCAAGATAGTTGTAAATGTTTATAACCAATTTCAGAATTTTCATTTTAATCTAAAGTCCTAAAATTGTCAAAAAGTAATTTTTAACGATCGTCAGTTATTGTTTATAAATGTAATTTAAATTCTACCGTGTTTGGTATGAAATTAAAGAATTCGGGTCGGCGATTTGAACTCGTGTCAAAAATTTGTTTTCGACGATCGTCAATTGTTAATTATAAATTAATTCTATCATACTTGATATTAAATTAATGTTCTCATGGAGGGGATTTAAACTCAAGTGTCAAAGAGATATTTTGAACGATCATCAGTTGTTTTTTATAAATGTTATTTAAATCCTACCGTGTTTGGTATCAAAATAAAAGTCTCACGCAGGAGATTTGAACTCAAGTGTCAAAAAGTTGTTTTGGATGATTGTCAATTGGTTTTTTATAAATGTTTTAAATACTACCGTGTTTGATGTCAAAATAAAGGTCTCATGGAGGAGATTTAAACTAAAGTGTAAAAAATTAGTTTCGGACGATTATCAATTGTTTTTTATAAATATTATTTAAATCCTACCGTGTTTGGTATGAAATTGAAGGTCTCACGGAGGAGATTTAAAATCTTAAAGTACTAACATGGAAGCGAAGAACGAAGTGGCGAGCTTGCTGCGCCGATGTACTGACATGTATGCGAGGAACGAAGTGACGAGCATGCTTCGTCAATGTACTAACTTGGAAGCGAGGAACGAAGAAACTACTCAATTTATTTCTCTATATTTTTAGTTGTAATCTTCTTCAAGGTCGCGGAGCCTAGGGGTCAGACCTGCGAAGCAGGTCGGACCGTTAGTTATTATGCTATTGGGATCTGACATGTAGCGATATGCCATCTAGCGGATTATTTTCTAACACAAAGTAGGGTGAAGATTCCGTTAGAAATACATTACGTCAAATGGGAATAACGATTTTTGAGATCAAAATGTCCGAAATTGTAGTTAAACACCGCGAAAATCGAAAAATAAAGTATACTGTGCAGTAAAGGGTGTAATAATAAGTCCCGTAAAAATCTGGACGTTACATTCCATTATTTTCCGAAGCTGGGCAAACGTTTAATTTATAAACTAATTTGGAGTGCGAAAAAACCTTGGAAAAAACTAACAAAAGTAAACATGAATGCGTTTAAAATAAATAATATGCTCTGTATATTTTGTACCAGACGGTTATGTACATCTAATTAAGTAAAATTTTAGGTTATAATACGAATTTGCTCCGAAATCTTTTCACTTTGTATTTAACTAAGTTTATAAATTAAATTGAATCTGTATTCAAAGTTAATGTTCCTTATATTTGTTCATTTTTAGTTATTTGTGTATTTAGTAGATTTAGATCAAGAGACGTACAACTAACCTATAACAGTACAACAACGTAGCAATGCAGTTTTTGCATTTTTCACCCAAAACCAGCCTTGCAGGAACAAACAACACTCATCACTTGTTCATCTCCTGCAATTTTCCAATTAATTTGATGGGGATCACCTCGTAAATTCGACGTTTACACACAGAAAGTCACTACACCCACAGCCACTGTCACTTGCATTTAATTTTTTCCCGCATTTAATCAATTGTCAAGTAGGTATATAAAATGCGTTCAGCTTCTTTAAAATTATAGTTTGCAGGATCCGTTGCAGAGCATTCGCAAATATTATTAATCGCGATACTAATTTTTTATGTTTCATACGCGAACAGTACTAATGTCACATTTGAATATTCACCCTAATTGACGCCACGCCCCCATGTCAAATAACAATAGTAGAATTAAAATTATGATACGATGTATGTTTTTAGGGTTTGGCTTCAAAGGTCCATGATGTATTTTTAGTTCAAAAAATAATATTAAGATGAATAGCTGGTACTATTCGAACTCAGAGTTGAAGAGATTTGATTAAGAATTTTGGTATTCTTTCGCTTACTAGCATTTTCATATTAGAATTATGCTGTATTATTTACAAAAACAAATTTAAATTTGCATTAGAAAGTGACTTTCATTCAATAAATACGAGAACGAAAGACAACTTTCGAGTACCATATGGTAAAACTAAAATAGGCCTAATGTCTCCTCATTCTCTTGGGTTACACACATATAATTTATTACCACAAGAAATAAAATCTGTGAAGTCTTTTAATTTTTAACTTAAAAAATAACTTTAAATTGTATCCGTGTTCTAAACTGTTTTTTATAATTTGAACAAATATTATGATTATTGTAAATAATTTTCTGTTTTTTTTTTAATTGTTCTCATACATCGTTTTCTCAATGTCTCTAGAAATAAACGTGATTATTTATTCATTTACCTCTGTGTTACGGCCTCGCAATCATTCCAGGCGCCTTCGAGAATGTTCCAGATACGGTGCCATGTATTTATCGGGCGTGACGTTACTCAGAAAAATTTCAAATATTCTATATTATTTACAGTATTAACTTTCATAAATAGTGGTGAAAATATTCACGTTATTGGCCTGAAATATGTTACTTTCGCTTCCCAACAGGAACAGAAAAATCGTTTTTTTTTCGAGTAGATGTTGCAAATTATTTTAGTTGTGAATCTTCTCATTTTCATCTTTCTGGTTTATGTGCTATTTTTATCACGCTCCCTTCTTATGGTCGCTCGTTGTCATAGCAATGCTCCTAAAAGTACTTTATTAACATTTTCCAATGACTAGTTTTGTCCTCAAATCAACAATATTTTATTTTATTTTTCGTATATATGCAATAATATTTCTTTCTTTTTTTAGTTGTTGCTGCAAATGACTTAAAATGGTCCGTGGTCTCCGGAATGTTCCGACCATTCGTAGAAGTAAATCTAATCGGACCTCACCTATCTGATAGGAAAAGGAAACACGCTACCAAATCAAAATCAAATCACTGGTCGCCAAAATATAATGAAACTTTCCACTTGTAAGAATATTTATTATAAATCTTTAGATTATTTAATTAAAATTAGAATTATTTAATTACAGCACCATTGGAAACGAAGAACAGTTGGACTTCTTCGAATTACACATTTGTGTGAAGGACTATTGTTTCGCCAGGGACGACAGACTCGTTGGTGTTGCTGTCATGCAGCTAAAGGACATTGTTGGACAGGTAATAATTATTTACATTTCAAGCAAGATAAAACAGTTTTTACTGCTGAATGGAGGAAATGACCTGCGAGCCGATCAGGCGAGACTGTCACCGCCTTGAAGCAGTAAAACAGTTATCTTGAGTGTATTTTACAACATTTTACTTGTTACGCATTTGTAAATGAAATTAAAATTATAATCATGACTTATCAGTTACACACAACTGTTCTGTCAAATATTATTACAAATAATTTCGCATAAGCTTTATAAGCATTACTACGGCAACGTGCATTGTTTACCTTGTTTACTAACTTGTAAAGTTTTTACAACGCAGCTGTCAATTACTAACTTGTAAAGATTCATTTTCAAAGGCAATACATGGCTTGGGTAAGTGGTGTTTACAAGTGAGTAATAAGTAAAAATATTTGACATGTATTCTTGTGCATTTTTCAATTCTAGTCGGTGTCAACCAAATTTTTTTTTGGGAGGGCAATTTTTTTTTCCAAATTATATTTTCAAAGATTATCTGTCCTCTTTAGTTGTTATATTAACGCGATATTGTCGGTTCAGATGTTTAGTTACCGACAATAGCTAGAATCTGCGCAAAAATACGATTATTTTGAACTAACTGTCGTTATTTTTCGCTATTGCAGTTTTAAAAATAATGATCGCTACTGTCGGCAAATAAGTATTTCAACAGTAATTTTTTTTTGCGAAACATTTTAAATTCATTATTTCAATATTTAGAAATAATTATTTCATAAATATATAGAAAGTAAAAATTATGATCAATTATGATGATGACTTAAGATATTGAGAAGTTCGTTAAAGATGAAAAATAATTTGGTACTAAATTTAATAGATAGAAAGGTTAAGGTTTAGATGCATTTTATTAATTAATTGTCTAAATTCTAGGCAAGCCCATAAACCAGGCTTGAACGAAACATATTCGAACTCTTGTGATTTTGAACAGTACAATGATTCCATGAACTGTTAGAAGTTTTGCGAATGCCTACGAAATTATACTTTAGAAAATTAATATAAAAACTAATTCATTGTATAAATATTGTCGTACCATATTTTGCCATTCAAAACGTGTTTTATATCGTGATCTGTTTCTTATATGAAATATTGCTTTTTTTCCATTATGAAAGTTTGTAACAAAGAATGTACAAGTTTAGGAGAGAATTCGTTTTCTCCGAGTTTGCCATATGGTTTTCAATATTTTAAGTTTGTCTCTTCAATGAAGATTATAGATAAATACCCTACTAGATGTACCAATAATTGGGGGCCAAAACACAGTCTTTGCCCCTCAATCAAATTTACCGGGAGCGGGGCAACTGCACCCTCTGCAGTATATCAATAATATCAATCCTGTTCATTCACTTGAATCCGTTAATACTAATTTTAATTAGGATTATTAATTATATACAACGAAATCACAACCCAAAATTTTAGTTTTCCACTTCACCTTATTTACGAGATCTGCCATCATATTGACGGTTTTATTCTTTCAGGGTTCTTGCGCATGCTGGTTGTCGTTAGGAAAACGAATCCAAATGGACGAAACTGGTTGGACAATACTGCGAATTCTCTCACAACGTACGAACGACGAAGTTGCTAAGGAGTTCGTTAAACTAAAGTCAGACATTCGTCAAGAAAATCCTCTCCCGAACCCATAAACTATCTAATAAGAGGGTGATTATTGATTCTGACTCAAATCACAGAAAAATAAAAGAAGAGAAAAAAAACTGACATAAAATTAATTTCGTATATGACCGTCCGAAGATTAGATTTAATCAGTTACCATCAAGACGCACCTATGAGATAAAATGTGCCTATAAAGAAAAAGTACATATAAAATGTGAAATACTGTACAGACTATTGTGATGAATTAAAAATCAGTCTGATGAATAAGTGAAACTGCAAATGCAATAATGCATTATACTTTATACGATTATGGTTTGACCTGGGTTTATCATTCTCTCATGTTCTTTTACTTAAAGATTGTGATTCAACTTAAGTAATAATAAATATCATAGGTATTTTTTTACACATGAGAGAACCTCACAAGCAGAAAGGCTATGTATCAGTGTTTTAATGTGATATTACTATTCTGTTCTACCGTTTACTTGCTGTGTGTTGGGTGTTTCATTCTCAACATTTCGTTTTTATATATGATGTGTAATATACGTATTATATATTATGATAGAGGAGCAAGATTTCTGTACGAGACTAAAACTAATACCTGCAGTGCTGGTAACAAACTATGATTACTTTAGATAGTATAAATCGAAGCCTTAACTTAACCTATACTAAATGCTTTCTTCACATAAACTATTGCTTCTAAATAAATGTGTCGTTTTATCCAACAATTCTTCATTACGTTCTTTCACTGTGATATTCAATGATAGTGTGTATTTGTGTCGTTCGTGGTAGTGCTCTATGTGTCGAATTCGCAGAAAAATAACTTGTATAAATTAACATAATCTATAACTTGTTGACAAGTCTTATCTGTCACAAACATTTTCACCCGTTCATATTTTGTTCCATTGGTACACAATCACGAAAGCAAAATGTAACTGACAATATTTCGATTTTATATTCGTTTTGGTAGGAATACCACGATTTCATATCTGATCAGAAATATTTTGCCAAGTAGTGGTGTAGTTTAAGATACTGCTGTATCTACTGTGTTCTTCCACTGCGGTATGCGATCATTGTGATCTCCAAGCATTTGTGACTTGCGGAAAGTAAGGTTTCACTTCCGTACCACGATTGTCTTAACAAACGATGCATTCTTGGTACAGAAATAGAATTCGCTGTAACGTAACGTACATTTGTTCAATATGATTTTAATAAAAAAAAACTATTTTACATACAATGTGAAATTCATTTGTATAAGATATATTTTTGTGTTATACTTCCATAGATTGCGTTAACAGTGAAAATATTTTGAAACCATACTTTACAATTAGGACTGTACCATATCTAGTTGGGGTGCTCTTTTATCACTTTTTTTGACCACAAATAATTCAAACAATGTGTTGTTCTGATTTGATATCAGTGATACTAAAACATGAATTACTAATCGTAAATATAACCTATATCACGTTTCACTATAGTGCATCACTGCACTGAAATAAAATTGAAGAAAACTATAAAAAATTGATTATTAATTTAGTCATAAATATACCATTGTTAAAATTAATAAATAATTTAGTTTTGTTTTCATATAAATCTGAATAATTGTTGAGCAATGTAATGTGGTTGTTGATCTCTCTTGATTTTATAATTCGTGTTTCCTAGTTGTCAAAGTTTCAGTGTTTTAAAAGTTTTTTGATTATTATAGTGAGTCCTAACTGAAAAACATTCTTCCTAACGTTGTAACTCTTTGTTATTGAAAATATAAGTAACTTTATATATACCTATATATACTTAATTCTGAACATGTTATTCTTCAGGAATCGTTCTGTATTTTCGATTTAATTTTCATGAAAAGTGCGGAATTTGAATTGAAGAAAATCATGTGTCACTTTAAATAAAGGGTGCAATCAATATCTCCTCCTAGAATGTTCGGATGGGTCTGTAGTGTGTTGAAAAACGTTCGTAGTATTTATAAAATTATAAAACTGCAATGGACAATCTACTCTATCCTAACTAAATATGTGCATTTGAAAAATTCACGTCGGTAGACCTATCTGGAAAAATTTCAGTAAGACTTGGATCGAATTGGTTTTGACATTTCCGTTGAGGTTATAATTGATTAAAATAATACAAAAACTGACCAAGTATGTAAGAACTCTTGCAAATACAAATATAGGTATAACGCATTTCATGGGTACGTAAATAGGTCATGTATATGTCTGTGACATCATCATCTTCATACTTAGAAGAGGAATTATCAAAAATTTGTATAAACGTACGCATAATGTTGTTAAAAGATGGAGTGTGATTGTTAATTATGTAAATACATGTTGCTAGATATTCATTTCATTTCATGACATTATACTGGTTTTGATTGATCGTTTTCACGTAATAAATTTTCATGGACCATAAGATTATATACATTTGTAGCCCATAAAAATGTAAATGTATATTGTGTATTATATTAAGTAATTAATTACTGATGGACATTGAAATGTCATATTGTTATATGAACAATCCAAAAATATTTTAATAACAAATATTTTTCATGTTCTTGCATTAAATATACTAAGGCTTAACAAGTCTTAGGTAGCTGGAAATGTGTTAACTTACCTAAAATGAACGATTTTATGTAAATCTGTTCTTAATTACCTGTGAACTGTAAGAGAAAACACAAACCCGACACGATTCACTGTCCATTCTTGGCTTTGGATTGTGTTGAGTTGCGTACGTTGCTCTAGAATACTACTAAAACTAAACTAATTGAAGTCATGTTCAATTCATTCATGATGCAGTAACTGTTCGTATTTGACATTTTGGTGTGAGTGTAAGATTTCCAACTGTTTGTTCACGTTTATTTTATATTTATATGATAAAAATACAAAATGTAAATAATAGCACATTTAAAAAAATATTCCTATTCTATAACAAATAATAAATATAGTATTGTACAATACCAAATATATAATTATATCTTGATTACTTTTACTATTGATAAGATAATATTAAATCATAAAGCACAAGCATAAAACTCTTACGCACTTTTGTATTTTACTAAAATAATTAATTACGTTCATTAGTAACTTTTCCATATTTGCATTAAATAAGTCAACAAATAATTTCACAAGTGCTAACTAACAAAAAGTGTTTATAATGCATGATTTAGAATTATCATTATAAATAAATCATGTTTTGTTTTATGACACTTTGTTTTATTAATTTTTATTTATTCTTATTATTTATCAAATTTATATTTCCCTTTTATTCACAACAAAACTATAGCAAATCAAAACTAATTTCTCTACAGTGATTTAAGTTGTGTGTTGCATAATTTTTATTACGGAAAAATATAGTGTGAAACAAAATTTTTATTTTACCAAATATTAGACATACCTATTTTTTCTTTCATGTAATTTAAAATAATATGTTAACTCGCAAGGAATTGAAATTATAATTTACTGCTAAGAAACTAATTATAAATATCCTAGACTGTGTGTCTGTCTTAAAGGTGTACATAGGAGATTAACATGGGAAATCAGTTTTTTGCGTGCTGTTGCTCGGTGTTCTATCGGACAACAATGGTTGTAGAACCAATCGAAACATATCATTTTTCTGAATCAAACGATGTAAAATACACTACTGTTTAGTAGTGATTTGGTTTCGTAAATTAATTTTTAAATTTTGAGAATTCTCCGGTTTATTCAGTTTTTATCGTAAATAAATATAGTCACCTGTGACTGTTTTGTTTTGATTTCTGTCAAGCTATTTATTTGACGTTTCTGACTTTTGGACTTGTTTAAGACAATTTGTAAAAATATGTTTAGTTATACTACTGAAGAGCGTATTTTTATAGTAAAACTATTTTTTGGAGGAAATAGTTAGCTCAGAGTGCGAGATCTATTTTCTATTAAGTTTATGAATCGACCGAAAAAAAAAAGTTCTTATTATTCCTACAAAATGCACTGCAATCAAGAACTTTTTCCATTTGACGAAGAAAGTGAAAGAGTATTTTGTGAAGATATACAAAACAGAGCTAATAAAAATAAAATTTTTTGTCATCGATTTAAAAAACTTTACTCTTAATAAATTAATCTTATTTAAAGAAAACCGGTTTTTAGACTTTAATTTATTTAATAAAATCTTTACGCAAAAATTATAATACAGTTGTCATTACTGTAAATAACCATATTTTACAAATTGACAGAAACGTCAAATAAATCATTTAAAAGAAATCAAAACAAAACAGTCATGGGTAACTATATTTATTTTGGATAAAAACTGAATAAATCGGAGGATTTTCAAAATTTAAAAATTAATTTACGGAACCAAATTGCTACTAAATTGTAAAGTATTTTACATCATTTGATTCATAAAAATGATATCTTTCGATTGGTACTACAATCATTGTTGTCCGATAGAACACCGAGCAACAGCACGCAAAAAACTGATTTGCCATGTTAATCTCCCATGTACACCTTTAAGACAGACACACGGTATACTAATCGGTTAGAATATTTCTCTATAGATTAGCCAATCTAGCAACCAAATTTATACAATTTGTACGCAAACCTACAGCCTGGACCGATTGACGGATTCGGGTGAAACCTTCACTGGAATTTAGAGTTTGATTGGGAATAGGGCCTTTTTATGAATTCACATTTTTCTTACACATGATGTGCGAGATATTCAATAAATAACGCGGAAATCAGAGTATGCGAGCGTTGCTATGAATGTGAAATTTGTTGATTTTAAATGAATAACTGTATTGTAGTCGTAACTTTTCACAAATTTGTGTTCTTGTCATTTTTGACAAATCTTTTTGAAAAATTAAGTTTAAATTACATTAAATCTAGACAAGTTTCAGAAGTTTTGTAAATTTATCTGGGTTTAGAGTAAACGAATGAGCATACGTGTGTACTATTGTAGCAGTACAATCGTCTAGTATAAAAAAAATCTATTAACCGTCGCCTACGTTGTGTTTGTAATCAAATAAATGTAACCCCAAAAATGTCCGTAATACGAAATAGCTATCAATGGTGGGGGAATCGGGATAGGTTCAGTTGAAATGAAAGAGTTAAAAAATTCCTTCCAAAAGACATGACTGTGAAGTCACACCTTGTGCCTTTATTGAAACTAATAAATATCCAAAATAAAAATAAATCATAATACTACTATAATAATTTAGGACGAACAGAGTGATTCGAACACAAAGTTCTGTCGTGGAAACATAACTCTCCGGCATTCGCCTTTAATCGCAAGAGGGAAACCTCGACAAAAAACCTCAAGCAGAGAGAACCAAATAAAAGATATCAATAAATATCATAAATTAAATAACATTGATACTTCCAGACGAACCACAATAATTTGATAGTGTATTCAACACTCAGATTATTTACTGTTAAAACGGTGAGTCAGTGTTTTCTGTTATCGTATAGCTTGTACAAATTTGCGTGGCGATTGATTCCATTAGTGTTTCTCAGCAGGTATTCCATAAGAGGATTAAAGAAATTTATGAGGGACTACTTTACAGGGTTGTACTAGATAATATTTTCAAATCAGTTTTACACAAACAGACACAAGTAATATCAAAATAAGAAAAATTTTAATAAAATTAAATATGAATACAGTATTGTGATTGTCGTTCAGTAAATATAAACATATATTGATAAAAAAACTTATGTTTTATTTTACATCTATGTTGTTTTACTTAGGTGATTAATCGATAACAATATCATCATCAGTGTCGTCACTTGACTGTCCAACATTTATAATAAATTCATCAATAATATTATTGAAATTTAAGTAACTGTTTTCTATGTCTATCACATGCCGAACACTACTAGCCCAATTTAAGTAACTAATATTATTTATTTCAGTTTTAATTAATTCCACAACATTAGCGCACACGGTTGGTGTAACATTTTTTCGTCTAATACTTGTTTTTAATTGTCCCCAAATTAGTTCCATAGGATTTAATATACAGTAATACGGAGGCAGTCTTAATACAGTATGACCGTGGTAATTTCTTCAAAATCTTCGCATTCAACTTGCGACATTGTGTTCACTGTTACAGTGCTGCTGAACTAATGAATTTTAAATGTCGTTTTCTGAAGGGTATATATGTATAAAATTATCTTACTTAACAGTTTTCGGGGAAACTATTGAAAAGATAATCGTATTAAAAATTTCGGAGATTTGAAGCATCTAAGCCCAAAATTATAATAATCCACTCCTGAACATCAGACAAACTTGCACCCCGCTGGCTAGGGCTGGCTTATCCTATTAGCAAGTCAAGTCAATCGCTACGCAAATTTGTACAAGCTATAGTTTATACTGCACAAGTGTAAACACATGTACAGTTGTTTCTTTAGAGAGAAATTCGTAGTCTGCGCAAAGCACAGGGTGTCTCCACACGGAGAAGTTTGTTATCGTTGGTGCATTTATTGCACATAATCGTTGGTGCAAAAATGCACATACAAAACAGAAAACACTTGATCAAAGAAATATTCAAAACTCAATAATTATATCATTGTGGCCATTGTCAGTATCGCAAACTAATCTTGCCCCATAATGAATTGTTACTTTTATTAGAAATAACCATTCTTAAAACTGAATCATGTCATTAAGTCGAGAGTTCCACAAACGAAAGATATAAAGATGGGTAAAAGGAAACTCAGGGCCTCGAGTAGCAAAGCAACAAGATGGGTAAAAAAAAGGTGAGAACTCCTAGACTTACGCTAACATGAAGACAAAGTGGAGACCACGCATGGTCTCCTTGACTGAAGCAGATTTTACAGTATATATACAAAAATTTCCCTCTCGTTCCCTCAGAAAACCCATGGAGCCACGCGCAGTCAGTTACCCTCCCCACCCCGCCGTGGTAGACTGCCTGCCGCCTGTAGCGCAGCTGCGGTGGTTCGTCGCAGACCTCACACGGAGCCCGAAGACGCCGGTCAAGTTGTTTACTTCGAACGCGCTGTCATCTCATGACGTAGTGGCCACGTGCGCTCAGCCCTCGGAGCCTTCCGAAAATAGAGTAAGCCACAAAAAATGTACACACAAAAGAAAACAGTATTGATACCAAAACAAAAAATTACTATGGCCATAGAAAACAATATTAACACAATTAAAATATATTTATAAATTGTCGTACCGCTTCAATCTCCCCCAAGATATTTAAATGTATCAACAATCATGCAAGATTGTCTTTACATTTACAATATCTTTTCTCAGTTCTGAAACAAAAAAGTTATCAATACTTATTTCTACAGTTTCGACCCTCGATGGCGCACTTCAGTTTTCAGGTAATAGGTTAGTGCAACCTAGTCTGTAAAGAATTATTGTTTAACAGCTGAATAGAATAAAAATTCCTGATAATTTGTTGACGCTATTGTAATCTAATGATGAAGTACTTATGTTGAGGCTTCTTACCCGATGTCTCCGCCCCAAAGTCTGTTCCTTTTGCACCGTACAATGGTAGCCGCAGCTACGTAAGTTGTTGTCGTTTTCTGGATTTCGATTGTAGTTTCAGTAGGTACATTCTTGACCTGATATTCTCTCTCTTGTTTCCCTTCCTCGGTCTCAATGATGGTGGTTCTCTTAGTTTATTGTCAGCTACCGATGGTTTTGAAGATTCCCTCGCTGTTTTCTGTTCCAAGATTTTGTAGTTTCTATTGCAATTTTCTGGGTTGGATAACGTTGTTCGGCCGTTTTATATCCTTTCTTAATCCGTTTACTGATGATGATCAATCAATGATCTTTTTATTCCTCAGTCAATTCTAGCCAATAAATATCTGTACCGGTGGTTAACCTTTCTCGTACTACATCTCACGGAATCCAGTCCATTGTCCACAAAATTTTCACTGAGCTCAGGGTATTTTTCTTCTTTAATCCTAACACGATTTTGGGATGTAAACGAGTTTACTTAATGCTGCATCTCCCATTTAGCAATGATATCTTGGTTGTATTAATTCTTCTTGTAACGTGTGTTATATACAGTCGAAGCCACAAAAAATTTACACACAAAAGAAAACAGTATTGATACTGTATTATATTGGTTCCTTACTAATATAATAAATAAGCTTGACTCGGTTTATGTAAATATCTGTTTATTACCACGTGCTTTTATATACACTCGTACAGCCATATTGTACAGAATCATTTCCTTTTTGGTACAGTCACCACATTAGTCTTATGTGTTTCACAGTCTCGCGGGGAGGCCAATAGATGACACTACTCATATATCACAATCCTCCCCACTAGATTATGAACTATTTACTTACAATATAATCCTTAAATTTAACAGGAAGGCCAACAATGCGTTTTGGTCTCATTTGTCTAACTATTTCTGAAACTGGAGACTCGACTGAAGAGGTAGACTCTGTTGAAGACTTAACAGTATCAGGTTCAGGAGATAATGTATTTTCAATTTCTGTACAATTACTTAAATCTAGGTTCTTATCTACAATAGTAGGAAGTTCAAGTTGAATCTCTGACATTTCAGGTAACACCGAGCATTCACTTTGACTTTCTTTAGGACATTCGATATCCTTTACATAATCTTTGTCTGGAATTTTTGTAACATCATCAGCTACTTTAATTAATTGATCTACGTGCCTTCTCCACAACATTCCTGTATCCTTAACTCTACATAAAAATAATCTACTTCAAATTTGTTCAATTATTTCTACCGACACCCATTTTATATTTACAGGCGAGGTATAATCTCTTGCATACGCTACTTCTCCTACCTCAAAGTATACCTTTCTATTCCCCCCCTGTTCCTATTTCTTGTCTAAGTTTAGTTTTTTCTCTAACTTGTACATCTTCTCTAATTAATGACAATCTTGTCCTAATATCCCTACCGAACATCAATCTAGCAGGTGTTTCCCCCGTAGAACAATGTAAAGTTTTTCGATATGATAATAAATATCTACTAATTAATGTTGGTAATATATAATTCTTTGATTCTTTCAACAATTTCGCCAATCCCGCTTTAAATGTTTTTACAGCATTTTCTCTAGCTCCGTTACTTGCCGGGTGATACGGTGCTGTTGTTATATGTTTAATTCCATTTAACTTACAGAATTGTTGGAACTCTTTAGACACAAACTGTGTTCCATTATCTGAAATTATAATAACAGGCAAGCCAAAAGTTGAAAAAAATTTTCTCAATGCTTCTATATTATTTGTAGAATCGGTTTTACTCATTGGCACTACTTCTACCCATTTTGTAAAAGCATCCGTTAGAATTAAAAACGTGTTCCCCTTAAACGAACCTAAATAATCTATATGAACTCTTTCAAATGGAAATTTGGCTTCTGGCCATTTACATAAAGAACTTGGGTGTGGTTTATTTCTAAGTTCCAAACATGCCGAACAAGTTTTGGCAATATGTTCTATTTCTTTATCTAGTGATGGCCACCAAAACCATGATCTAGCTAACACCTTCATTTTTATGATTCCCAAATGAGAATTATGTATTTCTCGTAACAAATTATTTCTATACTTTGGCGGTATAATAATTCTATATCCCCACATTAGGACCTCATCCTCTACATATAACTCCTGCCTGCGACACCAGTAAGCTCTAAATTCTTCACTAACTCTATCCAGCCATTCTGAGTTTACCCATTTAATAACCTGATCTATGATTGTATCTTTTCTCTGCTCTGATCTTATATCCCTTTTATTTATCGGAAGAGATTCTAAAACATTACTACAATAATCTATGTCTATCTCTCTTTCTTTGTCTTTGCCTGCTAAAGAATTTCTAGATAAAAAATCTGCTACAATATTATTAGGACCTTTGACATAATGAATTGAATAATTAAATTCCATTAAGTACGCAGCCCATCTCTGCAATCTTCCCGCAGCCATTTGAGGTACCGCTCGATTCTCACCAAACAATGCCTGCAATGGCTTATGGTCTGATGCAATTTCAATTTTTCGACCTGCTAAATGTTGATAAAATTTATTTACTCCCCAGTAAATGGCTAATGCCTCCTTATATATAAGAATATTTCTTTTCTGCATCTGTTAATGTTCTAGACGCAAAACAAAAAGGTCGTTCTACTTTATTCGCACTAATACTGCACCTAACCCTGTATTCGATGCATCGCAATACAATCTGATTGGCAGTTCTGGATTATAGTGTACTAATATATTATCCGAAGAAATAATTTCTTTAGCTTTATTGAATGCTGCTTGACAGCTCTTGTCGCATTTAAATTCCACCCCTTTTTTTAATAAAGCATACAATGGTTCAAAAACTGTTGCAAAATAAGGGAAAAATTTTCCATAATAATTAACCAATCCTGCAAATTCCCTTACTTCTTTTACCGCCTTTGGTACCGGAATCTGCAAAATAGCTTTAATTTTCTCATCATTTTTCTTTAATCCTTCTTTAGTAATTACGTGCCCCAAATATGAAATACTTTCTTTAAAAAATTCACATTTTTTTTTATTCAGTGTTAACCCTGCCTCCTTGAATTTTCTAAATACTTTACTTAAATTATTTAAATGTTCCGTCCTAGTTTTTCCCGTAACTACTATATCGTCTAGGAAAACTGTGGTTCTATTAACGTCCTGTAATACTTTTTCTATCTCGCGTTGGAATAACATACAAGCTGGTTTTGTTCCAAACGGCAACCGATTTACTAAATATTGCCCTTTATGAGTACTCCACGCCAACAATTTTCTTGTTTCATCCTCTAACTCAAATTGGCATTTAAAATGTCTAGCTTAGAAAATTCGATCCCACCTTGCAATTTTACAAAAATTTCCTCTATGTTAGGCAATGGATATTGAATATCATTTAAATAACGATTAATTGTGGTTTTATAATCCGCACAAAGCCTAATTTTCCCTCCCGGTTTCATAACTGGCACCAGAGGCGTACCCCAATCTGTTTGTTCAACCTTAGTAATTACCCCTTCTTTTTCTAATCTGGCTATTTCCTCCTCTACTTTCGCCTTGAATGCAAAGGGAATGGGTCTCGGTTTACAAAATATAGGTTTTACTTAAGGATCTATTTCAAACTCTATTTTCTTATTTTTATACGTGCCCAATTTACCAGTAAACAATTCTTTGTTTTCTTCTAACAATCGTGTTAATTTACAATTAGATTTGTCTATCGGACTATTGTTATTAATTTCGACATCGGGCCAAATATCAAATGTTTTCATTAAATCTCTACCAAACAATGGACGACAACCGCCCGCCACAACAACAAATCTACACATTCTAGAAATATTATTGTAAGTACCCTGAATAATAACCTCACCTAACGGCCTTAAAATCTCCTTATTGTACGTCCTGAGCCTATCTTTAAAATACCTCTTATACGTTTCTTCTGGTAAAACAGATACTCCACTTCCCGAGTCGAGTTCCAGCTTCAACTCTACTTCACCTAAAAACATTTTTATTTGTATTGGGTTTAATATTACATTATCAAAATTATTTAAATTATTAATATGGAACATCCCTACTATGCTTTCTTCCTCTTGCTTCTGTTCCTTGGTCTCCAAGTAATTTGTAGTTCTCTTGCGACAAACTACAGCCAGATGCCCTTTCTTCTTGTAGATTTTACATACGTACTCCCGATACTTGCACATTGCAAATTTATGGAAACCCTTGCCACACGTGTTGCACTGCTTTTTGTTAGTCCCTGTCGCTCCTCTTCCTTCTTTTGGTCTGGCATCTTTGGATTTTATTTGGTCGCTCTCCTTCCTTACCCACTTCGATGAATTCTTCTGTTCCGTATTTAGTTTGTTGACATTTTCCATGCGTGTGCTTTCTTTCAAGCTTACTTCTTTTTTTAAAGCAATTTCTAATAATTCTTGGATTTTTTCTTCTTCGCAGATTCTGTCTAAGACTGGACCTGGTCGTAACCCCGCTACGAAATTATCTGCTAATACGTCTTCCAGTTTTCTACCAAATTAACACTGAGCTGTTGCCTTCTTTAATCTTATATACCAGTCATTGATACTTTCATTTGAAAATTGTTTTAAATCGTAAAAATTTGCAAACTGACTGTTTAATTTAGAACACAGCTCTGCATAAGTTAATTCACTAGGTTTTCTTGGGTCACAAATATCTCGTAATATTGCGTAAGTTTTAATGTCTAAAACTGTTAACAACACTGCAGCATTCTTCCCTTCTTCAATCTCATTCGCAATAAAGTATTGCTCTAATCTTTCATTAAATAAAGACCAGTCATCTCCAAAATTAAATTCTGAAAGTGTACCAACACTGTTTCTCACAATCACTTGGCTCATTTTTACGTTGTGATTTTAACTCTTTACTTTGACACCTTGCCACAAATACTAATAAATTTGTTTTCCTCGTCGCCACTGTATTATATTGGTTCCTTACTAATATAATAAATAAGCTTGACTCGGTTTATGTAAATATCTGTTTATTACCACGTGCTTTTATATACACTCGTACAGCCATATTACTAATATAATAAATAAGCTTGACTCGGTTTATGTAAATATCTGCTTATTACCACGTGCTTTTATATACACTCGTACAGCCATATTGTACAGAATCATTTCCTTTTTGGTACAGTCACCACATTAGTCTTATGTGTGTCACAGTCTCCCGGGGAGGCCAATAGATGACACTACTCATATATCACAGATACCAAAACAAAAAATTACTATGGCCATAGAAAACAATATTAACACAATTAAAATATATTTATAAATTGTCGTAACTCACTATTTTGTAAAAATTTAAAAGTCAATAAAAAATATTAAAATTGTAGCTGTCACTTTTCACATATTTGTGAGCACCTTGTCATTTTTGACAGTTCAGTTTGAAATTTTAAGTAAAAGTATAACAGATGTCTCTGCCCGTACACATCGATGTTTTAAAGCATGTTAGGCGGTAAAATTTAAATAAGTTAATTATTTTTCTAATACAAAAAGGATGAAAATTATTTTCAAGATCATTTTAAATATTCATAATGAATTGCAGAATATCCTTTTTAATCAAAATTCCTACACAAAACTATTTTGAACGATTGTCAATTGTTTTTTTATAATTTTTTGTTAATCCTACCGTGTTTGGTATGAAATTAATGGTTTCACGGAGGAGATTTAAACACAAAAATGTCAAAACATTATTTTGAGGGTTCGTTAATTGTTTTTTATAAATGTTATTTAAATCCCGACGTTTTAAATTAAAGGTCTCAGGTGTGAGATTTAAACTCAAGTGTTGTTTCGGAAGATCGTCAGTTGTTTTTTTTTTTTATAAATGTTATTTAAATTCTAACATGATTTGTATCAAATGAAAGGTCTCAAGGAGGAAATTTACACTTTATTGTCAAAAAGTGCTAACATGGAAGCGAGGAACTAAGTGACGAGCTTGCTTCGCCGATGTACTGACATGGATGCGAGGAACGAAGTGACGAGCATTTTTCGGGAAAGTACTGACTTGGAAGCGAGGAACGAAGAGACAACTCAATTAATTTCTCTATATTTTTAGATGTACTTTTCTTCAGGGTCGCGGAGTCTATGGGCCAGACCTGCGAAGCAGGTCGGACCGCTAGTCCTATATATTAATCGGTTAGAGTATTTCTCTATATTTTAGCCAATCTTGCAACAAATTTGTACGCAGAACTACAGCTTAGACCGTTTGACGGATTCGGGTGAAATCTTCACTGGCATTTAGAGTTTGATTGAAAATACGTGCTTTTTATGAATTCACATTTTTCTTACACATGATATGCGATATATTCAATAAATAAGGCGGAAATCAGAGTATGCGAGCGTTCCTATGAATGTGAAATTTGTTGGTTTTAAATGAATATGTTAGAACGAAAGCACCTTTCCGTGCCAGGAGGTACAACAAACATACTCAAACGGTATATGTGATCATTGTGATCAAAGAACGCGGGATCACGAGATCTATGATTTATATAAAATACTTTGTAAACTGTTTTGTGTATTTTATAATGATCAAGATATCAAAGTATTGTATTGTCATGTATATGTTTTGTTATTAATATAATTATTAAAAACCGTACCGAATAACTGCGTCTGAACTATTGTGATTAATTGTGGAAGCCCTTCTTTCAATAACAATACAACATAATAGTAACACATATATTTTATTAACCAGAACACTATTTTATACATATGACAGTTTTATATTGTTATTTTATATGTTGTCATAGTGATTACAGCCAACTCATTTATATACTATAAAAATATTTCAACACTCCTCCTCGACTTTAATTTACAAACACAAAATAAAATTAAAATCGTTTAACAAATATTTAACACAGAGAAAGTAAGTTTCGTAATTGTAAAAATCTTTCAGGAGATAAACTTTTAGTAAATATATCTGCTAAATTTTGTTTGGTATCAATATAACTAATTTGTATTATATTTTTAGAAATCAAATCTTTAATAAAATGACTTCTAATGTCTATGTGCTTTGTCCTTTTACTGTTTTCTAAGCTATTAGACATATTTATAGCGCCCATATTGTCGACTAATAGTCTTGCAGATACATCTTCCCCGAAATCCATTGCAATTCCGCGCAGGTTCACCATTTCGACTGCTGTTGCTGCCGCAGCTATGTATTCAGATTCAGCAGTAGAAAGAGCTACACTATTTTGCTTCCGAGAAAACCAGGAAACAATGTTATTGTTGTAATATATAATGGACCCACTCATACTTTTTCTATCTGTCTTATCGCTTGCCCAGTCCGAGTCAGAATAGGCAACTATTTCAACTTTATTATTATTTTGTTCATTTTTGTATTCTATGCCTATTTCTTTCGTGCCTTTCAAATAACGTATTATTCTTTTTGCTTGAACCCAGATTTCTTTTGTAGGATGACTTAAAAATTGACTTAAATAGGATGTCGCATAGGTAATATCAGGTCTTGAAACAGTTGAAATGTACATAAGACTTCCCATAAGTTCTCTGAAGGGCACGTCTATCATTTCATCATTTAAATTAGCTTGAAATCCTTTCTCTATTGGAGTTTTCGAAATTTTGCAATCTTCCATTCCAAATTTATTAATTATCTTTTCTATTTGTTTAACTTGTACTATTTTCATCATGTTTTCATCTCTTATTATATTCATTCCCAGGATACTTTTTATTTCGCCCATATCTCTTGCGTTAAATTCCTTTTTCAGCAGGTTGGCCGTATTTTCTATTTCATTATCTTCGCCTACTATTAATATATCGTCAACATATATAATTACCCAACAGTTAGCATTGGTGTAAAGACAAAAATCATTATTTGATCTTTTGAATTTGTTTCCTGCAGCAAATTGATTAAAACGTTCATTCCAACATTTTGGAGATTCTTTAAGTCCGTATAATCCTCTTGTTTAATTTTAGAACTTTATTCTTATTTTCATTTACTCCATCGGGAACTTTTATATATACTTCTGAATTTAATTTACCATTTAGAAATGCTGTTGGTATGTCTAATTGTTGTATTTTCCATCCTTTTAACATTGCTTGAGCAAGTAACATTCGAATACTCGACATTCTAGCAACTGGTGCATACATGTGGGAATAGTTAAGTATTTTTAAAAATCAAAGTATGTTAAAAAACAAAAAATGATAGAGGGTGACAGATAGAATAAGAAAAGACGTACGAAGAAAATATACTGTATCTTAAAGAATAAAAATAAAGTTTAAAATAGTAACTCGACTTTTAGTAATTCACTATCGCCACATAATTTTTGGGGGCTCGTCCGGGATGAGATAGTGATATTCATCGAGTTACGATTGTTGAACGAATAATACGACGATAAACTATCATCGAAACATTGAAGACGTAAGAAAACTGAGTAAGATTTTTGCTATACGACTACAAACTTGTCAAAATGCCGAAGAAAGTTAAAGATGATGATGATTCACCTATTTCTGATCTACCTCCCCGAATTTCATTTAATGACTTAGAAAAATCTATGACGCCGTTCAGTGGCGATAATAACTATGCAGTCAGCACCTGGATCAGAGATATTGAAGAAATGGCTGTATTGATGCAATGGACTGAAATCGAGAAGTTAATCTACGCAAAACGACTGCTCGTAGGAACAGCACAATTATTTTTGAGGACATCAAGTGTGAATTCTTGGAATGGTTTGAAGGATGCTCTTGAAGAAGAATTTGGGAGTAAATTAAGTAGTGCTGCTATCCATAAAAAACTAGCTATGCGCAAAATGGAAAATAATGAGACTTTCCAAAAATACTTTTTACACATGAAGGAATTGGCGTTGCTTGGTTCTATTGAAGACGAATCGTTAATGGAGTACGTAATTGATGGTATAAGAGATTCAGAAACTAACAAGTCAATTTTGTATGGAGCTACTGATATGAGAAATTTTAGAAAGAAATTAGATCTGTATGCTGAAATGAAGAAAAAGGCTCTCGTCAAAACTCCTAAACTGTCAAATCCTGTATGTACTAGTACACCGAAATCTAGTAAACCGATTCCAATCAGACGATGCTATAATTGTGGTGATCCCGATCATCATTCTTCAAGTTGCACAAAAGGAATTAAATGTTTTGGATGTAACAACTATGGCCATAAATCAAATGAATGCTCAAGTAGCGAAAAGAAGACTCTCAAAATACGAGTACAAGGAAATCATAAACATTGTTTTACACCTTATAAAATGTTAAAGATTAATGATGTAGAAGGCAAAGCTCTTATAGATACTGGAAGTGACGTAAACCTAATGAATAGATCATATTTTGATAAAATGAATAGCGGTAGAATTAACTACAACCCTAACACTGTTTTACGTCTCACTGGTGTAGCGGAATACGAAATCTATACTAAAGGGTCATTTTCAACAATAGTTCAAATGGATGATTGCTATTTTGATTGCCAATTTCACCTAGTAGAAGATGATGCCATCCCAGTTAGTATAATACTTGGAAATCCAATACTAAAAGACTTGGAGATAAACTTTACAGCGGAAGGCATTTCTGTCAAGAAAATATTTCATATTACTACAGTTAATGATCATGATGAAAAAGAATATAATGTTGCTAATACAGTATACACAGAGAAGATTAAAAAGATGATTGATGACTATAATCCGAACAATTTGAAAAAAGAATCTAATGTTGAATTGAAGATTGAACTTGACGACACTCCAATTTATCAAAGTTCCAGAAGATTGTCACCGCTGGAACTTGAGGTTGTAAATGAACAAAATGAAGAAAATGACAGTTCCGACGAGGAAGATAAAGAAGTAAGCGATGAAGAATCAGGCGAAATAGACAAGGAAGATAAAGAAGTAAGCGATGAAGAATCAGGCGAAATAGACGAGGGAGAAAAAGTCAAAGAACCAGAAGCTAAAAGACTAAGAGTAATTTCAAATGATACTGAAGAAAGAAAAACAGTTTGTATTAAAATGAGAGATAACAATGACGAAATTTTAAAAATGATTGAAGAAGACATCATCTCAAAGTTTATTGACGAAAGATATGAACTTAGAAGAAAAGCTAAGGAAAGTATACGAAGTATTCAAGAAGAAAGCCGGAGAAATTATAATAAAAAACGAAAGATGGCTACCCAATATGATATTGGAGATTTAGTCGCAATTAAAAGAACCCAGTTTGTTCAAGGTTACAAGTTATTCCCAAAATATCTCGGTCCTTATGAGATTGTGAAAAAGAAATGAAATGATAGATATGATTTGGTAAAGGTTGGACATAGTGAAGGACCGATCAATACATCGAGTTCTGCAGATATGATGAAGCCGTGATCAAGAACTGATGAGTTATGTTATTCATCAGGAGCCGATGAATAAGTAGGATGGCCGTGTGGGAATAGTTAAGTATTTTTAAAAATCAAAGTATGTTAAAAAACAAAAAATGATAGAGGGTGACAGATAGAATAAGAAAAGACGTACGAAGAAAATATACTGTATCTTAAAGAATAAAAATAAAGTTTAAAATAGTAACTCGACTTTTAGTAATTCACTATCGCCACATACATGTTTGCAAATATATTCTCCTCCTGAAGTTGAAACCCTCTGGCTACTAATCTTGCCTTAGTTTCCATTTTCTCGTGCGATTCTAACTCACTTCTTATTGCTTCTTTCCATCCACTTCTCATAGCTTCTTCATAAGTATCTTGATTATTTTCTTGAGATAACATACAATAAGCAGTATAAATTTCATAATCTTCAAATCTTGCAGGTGTTTTAATTGTTCTTCCAAATTTATTTATTCTAATATTTGTTCCCGATTCTTTTTGTTTTTCTTCTTCTAGTTCTTCATCAGTTTTGGTTTCTTCTGACGTTTGTCTGTAACTAATATTTTCTTCTTTTTTATAAATTTTACATTCATTTTCTTCGTACTTAATATTGTTCTCGTTAAATATAACATCCCTGGAACATATAATTTCATTCGTAACAGGATCCCATAATCGGTAACCTCCACCGCAGTAACCAACCATTCTTACAGCTTTTCCTCTTGAATTTAATTTACCTTCTTTTGGTAAATTAACTACCCATGCTTTGCATCCAAAAATTCTGAGTTTGGACAGATCTCTTCGATTATACCAAAAATCAACTGGAGTTTTTCCATATGGCAATGATTTTGTTGGTGATCTATTATGTTCATAAGTGGAACATAATAGTGCTTCACCCCATAAATGTTTAGGAAGATTAGTATCAACGAATTTTGTTCTTACTTTATCAATTAACGTTCTATTCATGCGTTCTGATTTCCCATTTTGTTGAGGGGTATATGTCATAGTATATTCAATTATAATTCCTTTTGTTTTACAGTAAGATCTGAAATTATTTGATAAAAATTCTCCACCATTATCACAACGTATTCTCTTTGTTTTAAATCCATGTTGTGTTTTAATTAGCTTAATAAATTCTATAATATTTTGTGCAGCTTCATCTTTCGACTTTAATAATTTCACTATGGTAAAATTAGAGTAATCATCTATCAAAACTTGAAAATATTTCTCACCTTTATTTGTCAATGGTGTAATCGGTCCGCACAAATCTGTGTGAATTAATTCTCCTATTTGTTTTGATCTCTCTTCGACTTCTTTAAATTTCGGTCTTGTTATTTTTCCTTCTACACAAGATTCACATTTTTCATTAGAGTGTGACAAATTTAATTGTTTTAATCCAAATCGATTTAAATGACCCAATCTTCTATGCCATAAGTTATTAGTACTAATTTCTGTAGCTAATCCTGTCTCTTGATCTTCTTTTTCAGTGTTTAATTTTAATATAAATAAATTATTTTCTTCTTTACATTTAACAACATAATTATTTCCGATTATTTTCACATTGTCTCTTTCAAATATTATCCTATTATTATTTTCTATCAACTTTCCTACTGACAACAAATTATAATTCATACCGTTTACAATTAATGCTTCAAATTTTATCTTTCTTCCTTGATAATTTCCTTCGTATACTCCCTTCTTATTTGCTTGCATGGTCTTTCCATTTGCTATTAAAATATCAATAGTATTTTCAAGTTGTGTTACATTTTTCATATATTTTTCCAATTTATCTGTAACCATATGTTGTGTGCATCCTGAATCTAGAATAAATATACCTTTATCAATTATTTTACAATTCATAGCTATAAAGGTTATATCTTCTGCAGCATTAACTCGTTCTTTGTTACTGTAACTTCTTCCTTTGTTCATATTTCTTCCAGTGTATCGATGATGTTGACTATTTTGTCTTCCTCTATTATGTTCTTTATTCATACATTGATATGATTTATGTCCATTCTTTCCACATTTATAGCAAGTAATAATGGGTGCATTAGCTTTAAATGTCGTTTCATTTGAATTTTCATTTCTAGTGGCAAACTTTAATTCGGCATCCAATAATCTTGACTTTACAAATTCTATAGTTAATTCTGTGTTCAAAGTTTCAATAGCTGTAATTACAGGTTCATATATTTCATTCATAGACAATAATAAATGACAAACTTTGTCGCTTTCTTCAAGTTTTGTCCCCGCTGTTTCTAATTCTCTAACTATAGAATCAAATTTGAGAAAATGATCTTCTAACTTCTCATTTGCATTACTCTTTAAGGATAACAACTTTCGCTTTAAATGTAATTTGTTGAAAACACTTTTTCTTTCAAATATGTCTTTTAATATGTTCATCATTTCTCTTGCTGACTTTGCATTCTTCAAACAATCTAAATGTTTATCGGTAACACATTTTACAATAGTATTCATTGCTTTAGCATCTTTGTTCAAGAATTCTTGTTTTCTTTCTCCTTCATATTCATTTTCTGAACTAGTTAACACTTCCGCAACTTTCAGTTCTGCTAAAATCATTTGAACTCTAAATTTCCAGTTATCGAAATTGTCTGTAGACAACTGAGGATACAACATATTCATATTTCCATTCATTTTTATAATAATTATTAAATTCAATGTCAATATGCCAATTTCATATAACTTTAAATATTTCTTACTTCTTTAACAGTGTTCTGGGCCCATAACCTATTGTGATTAATTGTGGAAGCCCTTCTTTCAATAACAATACAACATAATAGTAACACATATATTTTATTAACCAGAACACTATTTTATACATATGACAGTTTTATATTATGTTATTTTATATGTTGTCATAGTGATTACAGCCAACTCATTTATATACTATAAAAATATTTCAACATGAACGAGGTTTGTGTTGTAATTTATTGTAACCTAACCTAACAGGTTATGGGCCCAGTTCCCCAGTTTTTTAACCAAGACTTAACACTTGTGTTACGCGTTCTGCGAATTAACAAGACGAACAATAACTAAAAGTGCGCAGTTGTCATTCGTAACGTACGGTTCATACGTTTTGAACTGAATATTGTGAAAATATAAAAACTAACAATGAGTTCTAACGTTGTGCGTGTCGAACCTTTGAACAATTCGAATTACGATACGTGGAAACTACATATGCAAGCTTTATTAATAAAAAACGACGCGTTTGGTTATGTGAACGGTGACATACCAAAACCGGAAAGAACTGAAACTAATCAAGCGAACGTGAATGCCTGGGTTACAGCTGACAGCAAGGCGAAATCTGATATAATACTATCCATGTGTCCCTCAGAACTCAAGCAGATCAAGTCATGTACAACTTCTAGGGAGGTTTGGCTAAAATTGGACAGTAAATACCAGTCAAGAGGGCCTGCACGAAAAGCGACATTGTTGAGGTCACTTATTCTTCAACGAATGGAAGACGGACAAGATGTAAAGGAACATCTAAACAAGTTTTTTGACGTGGTGGACAAACTTGAAGAATCGATAGAGATTTGCTCTCAGTTATGCTGCTGTATTCTCTTTCAGAAAAATTCGAAAACTTCAGGTGTGCCATCGAATCACGTGACACACTGCCAGCTCCAGATGTGTTACGCGTAAAGATTACCGAAGAGTATGAAGCCCGGCAAAATGAAACACGTAGCATAAGTCAAAATGCTATGTATACCATGAATCAACCTAGGCGTTATCAGTTTAAGAAGTCGTTTGCAAAACCAAAAACAACGAAATTAGAAGAGGCTAACTACGAACCATTTAAATTCCGATGCCATAAATGTCGTAAAATTGGGCACAAGGCAGCCAATTGCACATTAAAACGAAAAGATTCAGCTAAAAACGCAGAAGCTATATCCTTTTATGTCGAAGAAGCAAATCAAGTTAGATTCAAACAAGACTCCGATTGGTGTTTGGACAGCGGGGCGACGTCTCATATTTGTAAAAACAGCAACGTCCTTACAAATGTGAACAAAGGAAATTTTGGTACTGTAAATATGGCAAATCAGACAACAACTCCTATTGTTGCCAAAGGTACTGTCAAAATTTACTGCGGCGCTCCTAAAAATGTAAGAAAAATTTCTTTAAATAACACTTTGCATGTTTCTGAGATGAGAACTAACTTGATGTCAGTTGCAAGAATCACAGACAGAAATTTCAGCGTATTATTCAAGAAAAATGAAGCTGAAATCCTGGATGCTGATGGAAACGTTAAAATGCATGCTGATAGAATCGGCAATCTGTATTATGTGCGTGGACTGAATGAATCTAAATCCACAGAAACTGTAGATGTCAATTTTGTTAAAAACAACTCGAATAATACGAAGTCATCTCTTGAGTTGTGGCACAGACGAATGGGTCACTTGAATGTCCGAAGTCTAATAACCGCGCGTTCGAAAAATATGTTTGATGGTATGAATCTTGAGGGAAAAGAGACTGAACTCAAGTGCGAAGTCTGTCTAAAAGGAAAATTGGCCAGACTACCATCTCTCAAGAATAATGTGAAGAATGTAGACGTTCTCGAAATCATTCATACAGACGTCTGCGGCCCAATGCGCAATGAATCTTTGAGTAAATCCAAATACTTCGTAACTTTCACCGACGAGGCTACAAGGTGGTGTGAGGTACGTTTCGTAAAGAGAAAAGATGAATTATTAGATACATTCAAGGAAGTCAAACTGAAACTTGAGAATTTAAAAGGAACTAAAATCAAATACTTACAAAGCGACAATGGAACCGAATATATAAATAAAAAATTCGACGAGTTCCTGACGTCATCAGGCATATCAAGAAGATTATCAATCCCTTATCACCCAGAGCAGAACGGCCTCGCGGAACGAAAGAATCGAACCTTGTTAGAAATGGCCCGATGTTTACTTATTCAAGCCAATCTAACATCTAGATTTTGGGCGGAAGCTATAAATACAGCAAATCATTTGAGAAATAGATGCCCAACTGTAAGTTTAAATGATGTAACACCTTACGAACTATGGTATGGCCATAAACCAAACGTAAGTTATCTCAGAGAGTTTGGTTGTAAAGTATATTGCCTTAACACAAAACCGGACAAAGGCAAGTTTGAAGCTCGTTCGAAAGAAGGTATACTGCTGGGATATTCGGATACTTCTAAGGGATACAGGGTATGGATTCCGAAAGAAAATAAAGTCGAAATCAGTCGTGACTTGAAGTTCTTAGAAGATTGTAAATCAGAGTTCAAAGGCTACGAAGAATTTGCTCCTGAAGAAATTATCCGCGAAGATTTGATTGAACCACAATATGTAGACGTCGTAATACGCAATGGGGATACTACAAATGAGAACAAGGATTACGAAGACATCCCTGCGGTCGTCGAAGAAAACGAAAGAAGAGAAATCGTTGAAGTAGTAAGAAGTAGCGAAAGAAGAGAAACAGATGAAGGAGCGAGAAGTAAAGAAAGAAGAGAAACCGTTGAAATAGCAAGAGGTCGAGGAAGACCAAAAATAATTAGAAGTGGTCGAAGAGGAAGACCCAGAAAACAACAGAATATTCTTTCTCAGCAAGTAAAAGAGGAAACAAATGAAGATGCGCAACAAGAACACGAGATTTTTCTATCCGAAATACCGATGGAGAAGGCTATGATGTCCAGTCCCTGCGTGGATGAATGGCTCGATGCAATAGCTGATGAGGTCTCATCTATTCTTAAAAATAGAACTTGGAAAGTGGTTGATCGTCCAGAGAAGAAAACTGTCATAGGCAGCCGAATTGTTCTTCGTAATAAAACAAATCCTGACGGATCACTTCACAAAAGAAAAGCTCGACTGGTTGCGCAGGGGTTTTCGCAAAGACCAGGAATTCATTTTAAAGATACCTTTTCGCCAGTAACGAGGCTAAGCTCCGTTCGAATAATCGCAGCAGTAGCGGTAAAAATGAATATGAAAATTAAGCAGTTCGACATTTCGACAGCTTATTTGAACGGTGAGCTTGAAGAAGAGCTGTTCATGGAACCACCCAAATTTCTAAAGGAAGCTCTGAAACAAATTATCAAATCAAAGAAATATGGAAGTGAAACAATAAAAAGCGCTACGAAAACTTTAACCGATCTTGAAAATAATAATAAGGTACTGCTTTTGAAAAAGGCTTTATACGGTCTAAAGCAGGCAGGTAGAAGTTGGCATAAAAAGCTGGACGGAGTCCTGAAGACAGTTGAAGCTCGTCCCCTGAATGCTGATCCTTGCGTATATAAGCTTGAGCGAGGGGGAGTTCTAGCTTTTATTGTTATTTATGTCGATGACATTTTGATTGTCTCCAATAATGACGAACTTATTTCCATGATCGAAAGAAAATTATCCGAGAACTTTGAAGTCAAAAACCTAGGAGAAATAAAACACTTTCTTGGAATTGAATTTCGAAGAGAGGGACGAAACATCACTTTAAATCAACGCGGTTATATTGAAGAATTGTTAAGAAGATTCAATATGCTTGATTGCAAAGTTGTTGCAACTCCGATGGATCCTAGTGTGAAGTTGACAAAACCTGAAGTTGAACCTAGCGAAGAAGATAAAAAATTGCCCTACCGAGAGCTAGTTGGTGCATTGAATTACATAGCTATCGCCACACGTCCGGACATAAGCTATGCATGTAGTTATCTTGGACAGTTCAACAATTGTTACAACAAAACTCATTGGACTGCAGCAAAACGTGTACTGCGTTATTTAAAAGGTTCAACCGACGTTTGCATAAGTTACCATCCTGCAGAAGACAAATTAGTAGGATACGTAGATGCTGATTGGGGCGGAAATCTGACAGATCGAAAGTCACACACAGGAATGTGCTTTATGTGGAATGGCGGTCCAGTGACCTGGGATGCAAGAAAACAAAGATCTGTGGCTTTATCATCCAATGAAGCCGAGTACATGGGTCTCTCCGAGGCATCAAAAGAAGCTGTCTACTTGCGCGGCCTATTACGTGAGTTAGGTATGAATATTAATAATTATGAATGTATTCCAGTATACAACGACAACCAAGGGGCACTGAAACTCTCAAAGAATCCTGTTCACCACGCACGAAGCAAACATATTGACAATCCGCTACCACTTTGTTCGTGAAGCCCTAGAGAGTGGAATTGTTTCACTAAGTTATGTTCCGACGGAAAAAATGGTCGCGGACATCTTCACCAAAGCATTGTATAGACCTAAACATCAGAAGTGCATGGACATGCTTGGATTGTATGTTCGTCGAGGGGGAGTGTTAGAACGAAAGCACCTTTCCGTGCCAGGAGGTACAACAAACATACTCAAACGGTATATGTGATCATTGTGATCAAAGAACGCGGGATCACGAGATCTATGATTTATATAAAATACTTTGTAAACTGTTTTGTGTATTTTATAATGATCAAGATATCAAAGTATTGTATTGTCATGTATATGTTTTGTTATTAATATAATTATTAAAAACCGTACCGAATAACTGCGTCTGAACGAGGTTTGTGTTGTAATTTATTGTAACCTAACCTAACAGAATAACTGTGTTGTAGTCGTAACTTTTCACAAATTTGTGTTCTTGCCATTTTTGACAGATCTCTTTGAAAAATTAAGTATAAATTACATTAAATCTAGACAAGTTTCAGAAGTTTTGTAAATTTATCTGTGTTTAGAGTAAATTAATGAGCATACATGTGTACTATTTTGTAAATATTTTAAAAGTCAGTGAAAATTATTAAAATTATAGCTGTCACTTTTCACAAATTTGTGTGCACCTTGTCATTTTTGACAGTTCATTTTGAAATTTTATGAAAAATTATAACATATGTTTCTGCCTGTAAACATCGAAGCTTTAAAGCATTTTAGGCTGTAAAATTTAAATAAGTTAATTATTTGTCTAATACAAAAAGGATGAAAATTATTTTCAAGATCGTTTTAAATATTCTTAATAAATTTCAGAATTATCTGTTTAAACTAAATTCGTAGACAAGAACCTATTTTGAACGATTTTATAAATTTTATATAAATCCTACCGTGTTTGGTATCTAATTAATAGTTTCACGGAGTAGATTCAAACTTAAGTGTCAGAAATTTAATTTGGACTATCGTCAATAGTTTCCGATAAATACTATTTAAATCCTACCGTGTTTGGTATCAAATTAAAGGTTTTGCAGAGGAGATATGAACGCAAGTGTCAAAACGTTATTATGGATGATTGTCATTTGTTTTTTCTAAATGTTATTTAAAACATACCGTATTTGGTATCAAATAAAAAGTTTCACGCAGTAGATTTTTAACTCAAATGTCAACTGGACGATCGTCAATTGTTTTCCATAAATACTATCTAAATCCTACCGTGTTTGGTATCAAATTAAAGGTATCGCGGAGGAGATTTGAACGTCATTTTAGGCGATTGTCGATTGTTTTTTATGAATGTTATTCAAAACATATCGTGTTTAGTATTAATTTAAAAGTCTCTTGCATGAGATTTAAATTCAAGTGTTAAAAAGTTGTTTCTGAAGATCTTCAGTTGTTTTTTATAAATGTTATTTAAATTCTACCATGTTTGGTATCAAATTAAAGGTCTCATGGAGGAGATTTAAATTCAAGTGTCAAAAAGTTCTCACATGGAAGCGAGGATCGAAGTGACGAGCTTGCTTTGTTGATGTACTGACATGGATGCGATGAACGAAATGACGAGCATTCTTCGCCAATGTACTGACATGGAAGCAAGGAACAAAGAGATTAATTCTAGTTATTTTTCTATATTTTTAGTTGTAATCTTCTCCAGTGTCGCGGAGCCTAGGGGTCAGACCTGCGAAGCAGGTCGGACCGCAAGTCCAATATACTAATCAGTATGAGCATTTCTTTATAGTTTAGCCAATCTAGCAACCAGTTACTTCTCGCTACAGCTTAAACGGCGCGTTCGATTGTTGTGAAACTTATTTAGGGATTTAAAAGATTTTTCTGGAGCAGTGCCTTTTGTATGTTTCAGATTTTTCCTACGCATGATGTGCGAGATATTAAAGAAATAAGGCAAGAAATTTTAGAGCAAGTGTGCGACTGCGTAGCGTTTGTTGAATCACCGTTGCTATTACTGCGAAAATTTTGTTGATTATAGTTGTAACTTTCCAAAAATTTATGTTAAATTTGTCATTTTTGGCAAATTTAAGTATAATTTACATTTATTCTAGACAACTTGAAGATGTTTTGTAAATTTATCTGTGTTTAGAATTAATGAGCAAACATGTGTACTATTTTGTATATATTTTTAAAATCAATTGAAATATTTAAATTATAGCTGTCACTTTTCATTAATTTGTGTGCAACGTGTCATTTTTGACACATCTATTTGAAATTTTAAATATAAATTACTTTAATTGTAGTCAAGTTAGACAAGTTTGTTAATTTATTTGTGTTTAGAATAAATGAGCAAACATGTTTACCATTTTGCATTTTTTTTTTAAATGTGAATTTCTTTTTCATACAATTTTCAAATTCAACATAATGACAGATGTCTTCGTTCGTCAACTTCGATACTTTTAAGGATTTTAGGCGTAAAATTCAAATGAGTTAATTTCTTATCTAACACAAAAAAGTTGAAAATTATTGTTCATTTCATATATATATATATATATATATATATATATATATATATATATATATATATATATATATATATGTTAAAATAACGAATATCGTTAAAATGGTATTCTGTAATCAATAAATCGTTATTTTGTAACGAAAAAAATACTACGATTTTCGCAAATTCGTTATTTCTGAACGACAAGAAAAAGTATTCGTTGAGGTAACGTTATATGTATTTTTAAATACATTTGACAAGCACTATTGTCATTATGATGAGTGGTGATCCGAAATTATTAATGTTTTTTCCTTATTTAGAGGAAAATGATGAAAGGTAATATAATACTTCAAAGATAGGTGTCAAATAACATCAATAACCTAAACTTTAATTTAAACAGAAAAAATCTAAGAAGAATTCATAGAAATCTGAGAGGTATAAGTGGTCCATTTTCTATGCTAGAAAATTATTTCGTAGACTATTCAGATTATCGAGAGTAGCCGGAAGAGATTTTGCAAATGAATTGTTACCATTCTTAACACAAAATAGGAGAGCAACTGCTATTCCGAACTTGTTAAAAGTACATACATATGCCTCAGATATAATACATTCCAATTTGTTTGTCAAATATATTTTATTTATTTAGATTTTTACCGCATTGCAATTTTTCGCTCATGGTAGCTGTCAGAAGTAAATCGGAAAAGACTACAATGCTGTTCTGAGCCAAGCATCTGTAAGCAGATGTATTTCCGTAGTTAGTATAAAATAATACAACTTGCCAATTACAAGTGAAATGTCAAGTCACAAAATAACTATGAACTAATTGACAGAAGTGTCAATCTCAAAACAAAATATTTTTTAACGAATTCGTTACGAATTAATTTCACCGTTAAATTTTTACGATCTGTGTTACAGAATACTAAAATAACGATTTTCGAAAATACAGAATAACGAATTCAATGCTAACGAATTTCGTAACGATAACGATTCGTTACACAAATGTTTTACAGAATAAGCCTGTTAAAAGCGAGGAACAAAGTGACGAGCTTTCTTCGTCAATGTACTGACTTGTAAGCGAGGAACGTAGTGACGAGCTTGCTTCGCCGATGCACTGACTTGTAAGCGAGGAACGAAGTGATGAACTTTTTTTGCTGATGACTTGAAATCGAGGAACGAAGTGACGAGCTTTCTTCGTGAATTTACTGACATGGAAGCGAGGAACGTAGTTATGAGCTTGCTTCGCCATTCGTTTGGTATAAAATGGTAGTTATTTAAGACTACTCATTTTATTTTTCTACATTTGTAATCTTCTTTAGTGACACGGATATCAATAGAAAGGAGTCAAATAGACTAAACAAATGATAATATAAAAAATGTCTCCATTTGGCCGATTGTTTTCATAAAAGTCATTAAAAAAATGTGTTTGGTATCAAATAAGAATCTTGATGGACAAGTTTTAAGTTTTTCGCTTCGATTGTACTTTGAAGTGTAACTGACTAGCTGACGTAAGACTGGAAAAGGTTGGTGTTACACGAGCAAATTTAATAAAAATAATGTATATCTGCCAAATTTGTCAATATGGAATGCAAATTATTATACATTATTATTGATGGTATTTCTAAATTGCCAAGAAGACAATAGAAATGTCAGATTGACACAAGTCTTCATTATTTTATATTGGTACACAATTAGATACACGTGTTTTTTATCAGTTCCTAATTAATATTGTTTTTTTGTGGTTTTTTCGTTCAGTATCTGTCTCAAATTATGTATCCAGCTTTAATAAATTGAGTTTAACACAATAGCGGTACTCCGATATTTGTAACCCTCATCGCTTCCGAGTAATTCAGTTTTTTAATCTAGTGCATCTGTTTGAGTAAAGATCTAAGTAAAAATATTAATTAAACAAGTTAAGTCAACTTAGTGCATCATGTCAAAGCAGTGCGGCAAGTGTCAACGACCTGTGAATAAAAGAGGCGGACAAAGTGTTGATTGTTGGAAGTGCCAAACTTCGTTTCATTTGTTGTGCGCGAATATTACTGAGCAACAACTAGGCGTGCTCAAAACGTTGGACTCTTTGTGGGTCTGTGAGCTGTGTCGACCATCACTCCGATCGGCAAATGATAAAGACAGTGAAGCAACTGAAAAAGTAAACATGCGCGCGCTCTTGAATGACTTTAAAAAAGAATTAACAGCTGAGTTTGATGAAAGATTTAATAGCTTAATCAAATCCATTGAATTTTGCTCGGATAAAATAACAGATTTTGAATTAAAATTAAAAACTTTCGATGAAATAATTAAAGAAATGGATAATTTAAAAATCGAAAATAATTTATTAAAAACTCAAGTTATTAATTTGAACCAATCCATTAATGATCTTGAACAGTATTCAAGATTAAATAATTTAATTATTTAATATACCGGAGATGCGAGATGAAAATGTTAATAACATTGTTATAAATCTATGGAAAGCAGTCGGTGTTGAGCTAAATAAATGCAACATAGATGCCTCGCATAAACTTCCGCAAAATTCAAAAACATCAGCGCGGTCAATTGTTGTGAAACTAACGACTCGCTGTCTTAAAGATAAACTCTTAGCTGCAGTAAAAGCTAAAAAAGTACTTAAATCAACATTGCTATATCCTGATAAACCCGAGAATAAAATTTTTGTCAATGAACATCTGAGTCCAAAAAATAATTCCCTATTTAAGTTAAGCCGTTAAGATTTCAAATTTATTTGGACCAGAAATTGTAAAATTTACGTCCGTAAAAATGAAAACACTTCAATACATTTAATCCGCACAGAACAGGATTTAAATAAATTAATCTAAAAACTAAAATAATTACTCCACTTTAATTTATTAATATCTTTCATTAAAAATATGAACCTATCGGTATATTATCAAAATGTAAGAGGTCTTCGTTCTAAAACAAATGACATTCGTCTAAATTCGGTATTGTGCGATTTTGACATTATTTGTTTGACAGAAACTTTTTTAAATTCTTCGGTGTATGACGCTGAAATTTTGTGAAGTGAATACAATATAGTTCGACGCGACAGGGGTATCGATACGTCATCAAAGCTTGATGGAGGCGGTGTGCTGATTGGAGGATAGGACACTTTCCTACCTCGAAATAAATGACTGGTGTTCGAGTGCTGAAGACGTCTGGATAAGTGTTAATTATAACAATAATCGTTTTTATGTCTGCTGTGTGTATATTCCCCCGGATGATAATGTAGCCTTGATGTCATTTTTACACAAACTTTCTTCAATCGTTGAAAAAGAACCAGACAGTAAATTTGTTATTTGCGGCGACTTTAATCTACCTTATCTGCAGTGGGAATATGAGCACAAAACAAATAATTTAATGCCAGTCCCTTCTTACAACAGACCATCCACTGAATTTGTTGACATTGTCTCATATTGTGGACTTTCTCAGTTCAATGGGGTAAAAAATGTAAATAATAGGACTCTAGACTTAATTTTATCAAATTATGAAAAGGTAACGGTCTTAGAATGTCTTGACCCATTAACAAAAATTGATACGCAACACCATCCTCCCTTAAACATAAGTATTGATTTAAAAAATTCCGTAAATATGGAAAAAAAATCTAGAAAATTATTTTTATATAAAAATGCAGATTTTGAGCAAATTAATACTTTCTTTAATGATGTCAATTGGAGTGAACTATTTTGCAATCAAAGCACAGAATACTGCGTTAATAAATTCTATGAAATCATTTGGGAAAGTATTCACAAATATGTTCCTCAAAAAACAGTACAATCCTAATAGTTATCCTCCCTGGTTTTCAGGTGATCTAATTAGGTTAATCAGAGAAAAAAACAAAGCTCATAAAAAGTATAAACGGTTTAAAACGCAGATTTATTATAATGTATTTGCACTACTGAAGAAAAGAGTGAAAATACTAATTAATACTTGCTATAATAATTATGTTAGTAATGTCAAAGAACAAATATCCATTAATAGTAAAAAATTTTGGACTTATGTCTCGTCAAGCAATATTCCGCAACAAATGCAGTATAATAATCTGACGTCGAGCAATGGTACTGAAACGTGTAACTTTTTCTCGGATTATTTTAAATCTGTTTATACTGATGGTTCCTTAAATACCAATGTAGTCGGGTCATTGCAGAATCAGTCTGATTTCAGTAACTGCATTTCATCTATATATATTGATGAACAAATAGTTCTAGATACATTACTGAAACTAGATGTTAATAAGGGATCTGGTCCAGATGATATTCCTAGTATCTTTATAAAGCAGTGTGCCACTTCCCTGAGCAATTATTTTTAACAATTCGCTCGAGGAGGGATATTTTCCACAAATTTGGAAAAAAGCATATGTAGTCCCTATATTCAAAACAGGTAGCAAAAATAATGTTGAAAATTATCGGCCTATATCGAAATTATGTATAATGGAGAAAGAGTTTGAATCCATTATATATAAACAACTTTTTTCCAGTATTAAAAATTTTATAATTCCTCAACAACATGGATTTTTCTCCGGCAGATCAGTGGAAACTAACCTTCTTGAATATACCACTGCAGGCCATGGACAAAAGGATACAAGTGGACGCTATTTACACCGATTTCAGCAAGGCCTTTGATAAAATTGATCATAACCTCTTGATAAAGAAACTTGCTGGGATTGGTGTGAATGGTAACTTGTTAAAATGGTTCATGTCTTTTCTGACTGACAGATCGCAGTGTGTGGTGGTAAATGGTTATCATTCAGATGATGCTTACGTAACATCTGGCGTACTGTAAGGGTACCATTTGGGGCCATTATTGTTTAATATCTACGTCAATGATATTGTTCAATGTTTTTCGCGCTCTAATTTTGTTTTATATGCTGATGATCTTAAACTATATAGAACTGTAACATCTGAATTTGACTGCCATTTATTACAACAAGACATTAATAAATTTGTTACATATGCAAGTGAAAATAAATTATATATTAATGTAAATAAATGTTTTTCCATTAGTTTCACGAGAAACCGAACTAAAATAAATTTCAATTATAACATTAATAGTAATATTATTAATAATGTTAAGCTCATTAAGGATCTTGGTGTGACACTGGACCATAAATTATTATTTGATGTGCATATTGACAATGCAGTGAAGAAAGCTTACAAAATGTTAGGATTTTTAATACGGACTTGTGTTAAATTTAAGAATCCATCTACATTAATAAAACTATATTGTTCATTTTTTTAGAAGTCACGTAGAATTTGCTTCAGTTTGTTGGAATCCCCACTATACAATTTACGTAAACAGACTCGAAAGTATACAAAATAAATTTTTATCCTATATGCATCGAAAATTTTATACAACGTTCAATTTAATTAGTTTGGAAAAAAGGCGAGTGGTTTCAGATATGTGTTTTCTACATAAATTGTTGAATAATTCAATTGATTCTCCATTCCTTATTTCTCAGTTATATTTTCGAGTGCCTGGTTATGTTACCAGATTTAATATTTTGTTTGATATTCCTTTTTTCAGAACCAACTCTGCGGCAAATTCTTCTGTGAACAGGTTAAAATGCACCTACAACAAATTGTACGAAAAAGGGAACTGTCTTGACATATTAAATGTTTCTTTACTAATTTTTAAACGTCAAATTATAATAATTATTTTATAAAAAATGAATGTATATGTACGTATGCGTATTTTTGTATTTCTGCTGCAAAATTTGATTTCAGAATATTTAGGTACAAACATTTTCTGTGTATCATATATATGTTAATTAATTAGAATATTGTAGTGCCACTCTGTTATTGGGACCTGGTCCTGTTGAGTGGCCAAACCGCAAATAAATAAATAAATAAATTACATGATCAAATATTAATGCAAGTTGTAGTTAATATAAATTTCTTTTAAAAATCACTTAATCGGTATCGAAAGCAAGGTCGGAGTGACGAAATTTTATCTCAAATCGTAACGGTCGACAATTGTTGAAACTTTTTTTTAATTTTTGAAAATATCTAACTTGTAGTTTATCTAACTAAATGTTTTAGGAGTTGGTACATGGTTATATTTTTAAAGTCAATTGAAATCTATTGTAGGGGTAAAAATTAAAACACTGTATCTTGGTAATGTCCACGAGAAAATCTATTGTTTTGTTGTAATTTTTTCCGCAAACCAATTACGATCGGCAATTGTTTTTCATTAAAATTCATGAATATGCGACCTGTGGAGTACCATGTGAAATGTTTTAGAAGTGAAATATTGAGGAACTTAGAAATGACCCATCTTTATTACAAATCAGTACGATTTGCAATTAATTTTCAGAAAATTTCCCTAGACCTAGCTTGTGGAGTATTGAATGCAATGTTTTAGGCTCAAAAAGTAGGAAAAAATAGTGATGAACTTCTTTGGCATAAATAATAACGATCAGCAATTGTTTTTGTGGAAATTACTAGAAACCTAACTTAGGGGTATTTAATGCCAATGCACTTCTTCGCCAATTTACTAACAAGGAAGCGAGGTACAATGAGACAAACTTTCTTCGTTAATTGCTTGCTAACAAATTTATGGTATTTGAAAAATCTTGCAATTTATTTTCCCATAGTTTTAGTTGCTATGTTCTACAGTATCGCAGAGCCTAGGGGGCAGACCTGCGAAGCAGGTCGGACCGCTAGTCTAATATACTATTCAGCAAAATTTTTTGCCTCCCTAGAAACCATAGTTATTCATCGCTACAGCCTAAACGGTGCAATGGATTCGGGTAAAAATTTAGAGAATTATTGGGAATACGTGCTTTTTATGAATTCACATTGTTATTACACATGATGTGCGAGATATTAAATAAATAAAGTACATCTATTGTTTCGTGTAGCTTTTGTTAAATAACACGCGTTGCTACTACTGTTAAAAATTCAAAGATAAAGGGAATTGACAATTCACTTGATTCAATTCAAATTGATGTTTTAAAATTTAACAAAATATTAAATATGTACATTCATTTCTTCTAAACACAAATAAATTTATCTCATTTATCTAACTTGTCTACAAATAAAGTAATTTATTTTTAAAATTTCAAAGTGAACTGTCAATGCACTTTATCTTTAATTTTTTGAAAAAAAGAATGGCAACTTGTCATTTTTGACAGTTTAGTTTGAAATTATAATCAAGTCGTTCGGTAGAACGACGCCGGCAAGAGTCCAAGTGCGCAGGAAGTTCACCGACAACACTTACTTACGCCTAAGGGGGGAGACAGTTAAATGTACGGCCGCTTCCATGAGTTTTAGTTCAATCTAGCACATATAGATGACGCCACTATCGCACTTCGGAACTCTTCGGATGAATTCGGATATTTGAAGTGTCAAATTGAAATTTACGGTCACCGATTGTTACTGACATTACAGGAAACAATACGTGCTTGTTTTTCAATAGTGTTATATGGTGAAATCTTTTTATGTCTACGTGCCTGCAGTGATTATTGAAGTAAGCATTGCAACAGTAAGTACCTAACTAACATTATTTATATTACTGTATTATATGCTGTATTTGTTCATTATATTTATTAACTACGATACACTTACAAACCACATGCAAAGTTTAATATTTAAGTATTTTTTACATCTTAATTTTTTTTTTTCACAGACTAAATACATCCATGTGGGTTGTACAAGATACGATCTTCCAGCTGGTGAAAGAGAGAAGTTATTTTGTTTACAAAAACTTAAAGGTATATGTCGTGAATGCTTGTTGCAAATAAATCGATTGGATTTGCCAAATCTTAAACGCAATTATTAGCTCAAGAATACTGTGTTTGTCACCTATATTTTACAATCGGTTTCGGACAGTGGGACAGTAAAAAGATAATTTATTTTTAAGAGTTAGTATTCAAACTACTAACAAATATCACTGAGTACAGGTATGATTTGTTATTAATAATTATTAAATGCATCAATATTTATGTTCTATTATCTCTATTAGTTTTCTTACATTATATTGCCCAATATTTCTATGTAGTAAATAGATATTCCATAATTCAGATTAGTATACGAGTATGTTAATGATAGACGAATCATTGCTGTGAAATAGTAATTATATGTATATTCCATAACGTAGATTCAGTCTTAAAAATATAGTTGATAAATTTATTATTTATTATGTTATTAGTTATAAGATAATTATTGTAAAACATTGTAAATATTTATATATTATATTAGAAGATAAATTTTATTACATGCGTTTTCATTTTTAAATAATATTAATGCCATTATATATAGTAACCTGCAATACCGACCCAGTAAAATGTATTTTAGTTCATTCTAGCAAATATAGAGGCGCTGCTAATCATGTAATTAAAGTTACTATGGAGCTGGCTTGTCTTGTATGTATGGTCTGTGCGCCTAATATTAGGAAATCCTAACCTCCAAGTAATTCAATCTTGTTTAATGCAAAAATGCTATCATAATTTCCATTGAAACTGGCATCAGAGACGATATAATACATATCTTAATCTTATTTATTAGTTTTTTTACGACTTATGTGCACATAACTCTTTCTTTACGATTATGTATTTTAGCCGGCGGCAGAAATGTGAAATTTCGCGTTATCACGCGTGAAGTTATCAATTTAAAATGTCCTTTTACAATTTTTGCCACAAGATGGCAGCACATTGTCTGTCTGTAGATTTGAGACGTCGCACGACCATGAGTACGAAAGCCAAATTCACAGATCGAAACTAGTGTTAGTTTTATGGTCTATGTTTTATTGTATTTGGAAGTAACATTCACAAATAACGTTTTAGTTGTTGGATTTAATGAGTAGCGACATTTAGTGAGAAATATAAAAAATAAATTGAACTAGATCGGTAATGCAGTTACCTCCAATACTGTCAGAAAATTACATTAGGTTTGTTCCAAGTGGTTATTTCTGACAAGTTTGTGAAAATTTCATTGCGCCTGCAATAAATATATACAAAGTTAAGTTTGAAACGTAAGCTTCATTTCCTTTTTTGTAGCGAAAAATGTATGAATTTCTTTATTTATATGTATATTTAAGGTTAGCTGTCAAAACAAAAAAAGTATGCATATGCGCTTCACTCCATTCGCCGTTCCAGTCTAGTTTCTAAATTAAATTGTTTACATTTATCGCAGGCGCAGTGAAATTGTCACAAACATATTACGAATTTGTCAGAAATATCCACTTGGAACAAACATATTATGTATTTTATTGATATGAACTACAGTTTGTTTGTTTGTCCCGTATACGTTCTTATACCATACATTCGATTGCGATTAAACTTCGGTGAGTTGTTGTGAGCATCCCCACGAAGGTTCCTGATTTAGTTTGGGCCCACTAGGTAGCGCTGGGGTCGAGATATTTCGAAAAATTGTATTTATTATCAGATATGGTTCATTTTCAGAATACATATTACTTAGAAAAGAATAGAAACAAGAAACGAAGTAACGAGCTTGCTTAGCCAATTGTATGGTATCACATGCAAGGTATTTCAGAGAATATCTTTGAGTTGCATTGCAACGCATGCCGGGTATTAGCTAGTGATATAGTATATTCTACAACAAGTAATGGAATGGCACATATTCCACGCGAGCAAAAAGTTTGTAGCCCGAGCCAAAGGCGAGGGCTACGGTTTGCGAACGTGGGATTGCCATTCCGTTACATGTTGTAGACTATACTTTCTATAAAAAGGTTTTGGAAATTATACAAAAATACAAATATAAAACTGTTGAAAACGTCAAACTCAAATAAATCAAATATAAACAAACAGACGTAACCATAGTAACTGAATCAAGATACTTCATATGTCGCGCTAATAAGCGGTTCTGATTCGTCGAAAATATTCCATACGCCACGTTCCATAACAATTTTTAGTAGTGCAATGCCCAGTTTCCAAAACTGTTATAGAAAATATATTATAATATTATTTTTAAAAAACGTTATGTTTTAATATACAAATTATTCTAGATGAATGCCGAAGAAGTGTTTATTTCTATGGTTATTTACGTATTTTGAATGAAAGTTGAAAGAAAAAGATAACTGTATATCGCTGCATCATTTTACACGTATTCCTATTGGTCAATTCTTAAGTATAACACGCAGAACTTAAACTGAACTAAGGAGTTTGCAAACTTGGGTGTTAAAACTAAAACGTAAAACCGATTTTTAAACGATTGCATAAGATAACACATCTACAAAGTTGTTAAAACAAAAACAACACTAACACTAATTTAGATTTGTGAATAAGGCTTTGAAGCAAAGTCCAAAAACTAAATCAACAAAAAGAACTGATATCTTCTAAAAACAATTTCATTGTAGGGGATGCGGCAAGAGTAGTGCAGAGGGCAACAAAAAAAAGTGATACCATTTTAATAAGTCAAGTTTGAAATTCACCAAAAAATCGAAATCATATCATGTAAAAATCGAAAAACTATATTAGCTGTTAATTTTGATAGTTTTGATAGTTGACAAAAAAAAAAAACTTGCCGATCCGTATATTGGCATCCATACAAATATGCTATAAAGGTGGATCGGCAAGTTTTTTTTTTTTTGTAACAAAAAGTTGTTTTGGACGGTTGTCAATTGTTTTTTATAAATATTATTTAAATCCTACTGTGTTTGGTATCAAATTAAAGGTCTCGCGGAAGAGATTTGAACTCAAGTGTTAAAAAGTTGTTTTGGACGATTGTCAATTGTTTTTTTTATAAATATTATTCAAATCCTACAGTGTTTGGTATTAAATTAAAGGCCTGGCGGAGGAGATTTGAACTCAAGTGTCAAAAAGTTGTTTTGGATGATTGTCAATTGTTTTTTATAAATATTATTTAAATCCTACTGTATTTGGTATCAAATTAAAGGCCTCGCGGAGGAGATTTGAACTCAAGTGTCAAAAAGTTGTTTTGGACGATTGTCAATTGTTTTATATAAACATAATTTAAATTTTGCAATACTTGGTATCAAAGTAAAAGTCCATGAAGAATATTTTAACTCAAGTGTCAAAAAGTTATTTTGGTAAATCGTCAATTGTGTGAACGAAGTGACGAGCCTTCTTCGTCAATGTACTGACATGGAAGCGAGGAACGTAGTGACGAGCTTGCTACGCCGTTGAACTGACTTGGAAGCGAGGAACGAAGTGACGAACTTTCTTTGTCAATGTACTGACATGGAAGCGAGGAACGTAGTGACGAGCTTGCTTCGCCGTTGCACTGACTTGAAAGCGAGGAACGATGTGACGAGCTATCTTCGTCATGGAAACGAGGAACGTAGTGACGAGCTTGCTTCGCCAATTATTTGGTATAAATTGAAAGTTATTTAAGGTTACTCAATATATTTTTCTCTACATTTCCAGATGTAATCTTCAGTGACGCGGAGCCTAGGGGACAGACCTGCGAAGCAGGTCGGACCGCTAGTCCTATATACTAATCAGGCTGAGTATTTCTCTATACTTTAGCCAATCTAGCAACCAAATTTGTGCAATTTGTACGCAGACCTACAGCCTAGACCGTTTGACGGATTCGGGTGAAACCTTCACTGGCAGTTAAAGTTAGATTGGGAATAGGGCCTTTTTATCAATTAAAATTTTCTTACACATGATGTGCGAGATATTCAATAAATAAGGCGGAAATCAGAGTATGTGAGCGTTGCTATGAATGTGAAATTTGTTGATTTTAAATGAATTGTAGTTGTAACTTTTCACAAATTTGTGTTCTTGTCATTTTTGACAGATCTTTTTGAAAAATTAAGTGTAAATTACATTAAATCTAGACAAGTTTCACAAGTGTTGTAAATTTATCTGTGTTTAGAGTAAATGAATGAGCATACATGTGTACTGTTTTGTAAATATTTTAAGTCAATCAAAAATATTAAAATTGTAGCTGTCACTTTTCACTAATTTGTGTGCATCTTGTCATTTTTGAGAGTTCAGTTTGAAATTTTAAGTAAAAGTCTAACAGATGTCTCTGCCCGTAAACATCGATGCTTTAAAGCATTTTAGGCGGTATTATTTTCAAGATCGTTTTAAATATTCTTAATAAATTTCAGAATTATCTTTTTAAACTAAATTCGTAGACAAGAAGCTATTTTGAAGGATTATCAATTGTATTTTATAAATGTTATTTAAATCCTACCGTGTTTGGTATCTAATTAATAAATTTACGGTATAGATTTAAACTTAAGTATCAGAAAGTTATTTTGGACGATCGTCTATTGTTTCTATAAATACTATTTAAATCCTACCGTGTTCGGTATCAAATTAAAGGTCTCGCGGAGGAGATTTGAACTCAAGTGTCAAAACGTTATTATGGATGATTGTCAATTGTTTTTTCTTAATCTTATTTAAAACATACCGTGTTTGATATCAAATTAAAAGTTTCACGGAGTAGATTTAAACTCAAGTGTCAAAAAGTTGTTTTGGACGATCGTCTATTGTTTTCCATAAATACTATTTTAATCCTACCGTGTTTGGTATCAAATTAAAGGTCTCGCAGAGGAGATTTGAACTCAAGTGTTAAAACGTTATTTTAGACGATTGTCAATTGTTTTTTATGAATATTATTCAAACATATCGTGTTTAGTGTTAAATAAAATGGTCTCAGGCATAAAATTTAAACTCAACTGTTAAAAAGTTGTTTAGGAAGATCGTCAGTTGTTTTTATAAATGTTTTTTAAATTCTACCATGTTTGGTATCAAACTAAAGGTCTCGTGGAGGAGATTTAAATTCAAGTGTCCAAAAGTACTAATATGGAAGCGAGGAACGATGTGACGAGCTTGCTTTGCTGATGTACTGACATGGATGCGAGGAACGAAGTGACGAGCATTCCTCGACAATATACTGACATGGAAGCGAGGAACGAAGAGACAAATTTGAGTTATTTTTCTATATTTTTAATTGTAATCTTCTTCGGGGTCGCGGAGCCTAGGGGTCAGACCTGCGAAGCAGGTCGGACCGCTAGTACTATTTCCTATTTCACGTTAATAAATTCAATAAAAATAAAATAAAATTGTACGCCATGTTTAATATACCACTGGTCAGCAAGGGGCTTTGACCGCGGGGCCTATCGAGTCCCAGGCCGCAACCCCGACGCAGGGGCTCCAATTCAATAATTTTACGTGATCAATGACAGCCCCAAGTTTGACAGACTGTTAATTTTACAAATAATGAATTCCCCAAAAACAGTTGCACAAAATTCAATTTTGTAGCATTGTTTTTGAGAAAAACAGTGTCACAAAATTGACTTTGTGTACGTGAAATAGAAAAAATATTTTTCATTAAGATAGTTTCTTTGCCGCCTTAAAAAAAAAAACAGATGTCTCTGCTCGACAACCTCGATGCTATGTATGTATGTATTTTGGGCGGTAAAATTTAAATAAGTTAATTACTTATCTAATATAAAAAGATCGTTTTAAATATTTATAATCAATTGCAGAATTATTTTTCTATAACACTGTTTTGGAAACTGGGCATTCCACTACTAAAAACTGTTATGGAATCACTAACATTCCATACGCGGCGTATGGAATATTTTCGACGAATCAGAACCGCTTATTAGCGCGACATATGAAGTATCTTGATTCAGTTACTATCCCACGCTCGCAAACCGTAGCCCTCGCCTTTGGCTCGGGCTACAAACTTTTTGCTCGCGTGGAATATGTGCCATTCCATTACTTGTTGTAGAATATACTATTTTATCATTAGTTGTTTTTTATTTTTAATCCTGCCGTGTTTAGTACTAAACATGGAGTACTGGAGAACGCACTCAATGTTAATTTTTTGGTCCATGACTTTTAATCTCTGCCCGATCCGCTATGTACGCGCTAGTAGTCATTTCATACTGCTACTAGATCCCAAATATTTTTTTTTTAATTATTTTAAATATAAGTACAAATATTATTAGAAACAATTCAGTAACAATTTTTTTACAAAATTTTCATATTTGCAAATTTTGAAGAAACTTTGTTATAATTTTACAAATTAAATAAATTAGTTTCGACGTAAGTACGTCACAACTTGTCAAACAAAATAAATCTATTTTGATCTTCATATTTGCAAATATTTTTAGGTTAGACATTTAATTTATCAATAATTATTTTTAATCAAATTAGGCCATTTAGTTGTTAGTTACTTTAATATTGTACTGACCTACTTTAATTAATAACAAATTATTTATGAATTTATGAATGAATTTTCCAAAATGCAAGGGAACCTGGAGATTAGAATATCTTCTAACATAAATACTGTCTTCTTGTTCGTAAAGCCCTGTTCCGACATGGACACATTCAAGCCACACACAGGCAACAGTAGCACAATGAAGAAGAAGTGCGGTGTGTGTCGCCTGTAAAATTGCAGCGCCGCTAATTTGTGGCTTCAAAGTGTCTTGGAAAAGTACAAGTTCAAATTCACTGATAACTTCAAATCATTGAAATGTTTTGTTTGTAGGCTTAAAAATTTATTTCTTCTGTCACTTGCAATTTCTTTTGGCATTGTTGATTATTGTCGATTGTAATTTTTCTTTTGGTTTTATTAATTTGGCTTAGTTTTTGAGTATAATCTTACGTTTGATTGTATAAAGAAAAATAGAGAAATAACAAAAAATAATTTTGAGTGCCTCTTTTTCTTTAATTTTGAGGTCACAAACAAATTCCATGTGTGAACGCCTCAAATTTTTGTGTCTTCCGTGTGTCTCCGTACTTCTTCTTCATTGAGCAACTGTTGCCTGTGTGTGGCTTGAATGTGTCTTCTGTGTGTCCATGTCTGAACAGGGCTTAACGCAAGTGAACTTGAAGATTAGAATATGTTCTATTGCTTCTGCTATCGCTAATGCAAATGTACGTGTAGACCACTGCAAGCCAATCTTCTACAGTAATAACTGTTGACGCATCTTCATAATTTCATTACGTCCAGGAACTTCAAAACTTTCAAAATGAAGAGAGAAAGGCTGTCAAAAATGTTTTCATTAAATTAAATAGAGCAAAATAATACTCATATTAAATTACCTACAATTTACTTGCAAAACTTGCTCTTCAATGACTTTTCCTTGTATTCAACGGCAAATCGTTCTATGGAATCCAAAACAGTATGATGCGTACAATTTTTGAACGAGCACTCGAAGAGAGATGTAGTAGACTATTTAGAACTATACAATGAACTACACTAGTTGCTTTTAAAAACCGCACAAAAGTTTCTCCTTCATACCTCAAGCAACATGAAGTTCTGCTAATCGGACATCTAAAAAAAAGTTTAGAAATAAATCAGATTAATAATTGTAGTTATTGCTAAAAGTACTTACCTCTATTTAAAAGAATCCAAATAAATAAATATCAGTTGAAATTATCACCATATATTTAACAAATAACTATTTTATTCTTGTTGTTGTTCTCACACATTTAACAGCAGACAAAAACTTCACAAAAACAAGATACAATTCAAACATTCGCGATATCTAGATCCCAAATATAAGTAATAGTAGTCTCTGCCCGGGTAGGCGTCACCACATGCATGCACCATATTCGCCTATGTAAGCGAACTCTCCTTTGCTCCTTGGTACTAAATTAAAAGTTTCACGTTAGAGATTTAAAATAAAGTGACGATTGTTAATTGTTTTTTATTAATATAATTTAAATCCTACCGTGTTCGCTATTGAATTAAAGGTCTTGCAGAGGAGATTTGAACTAAAGTGTCATAAAGTTGTTTAAGATTATTTACAATTGTTTTTTATAAATATTATTTAAATCCTACCGTGTTTGGTATCAAATTAAAGGTACCGCGGAGGAGATTTGAACCCAAGTGTCAAAAAGTTGTTTTGGAAGAACGTTAATTGTTTTGTATAAATGTTATTTAATTTCTACCGTGTTTGGTATCAAATTGAAGGCATCGCGCAGGAGATTTGAACTCAAGTGTCAAAAAGTTGTTTTGAACGATTGTCAATTGTTTTTGATAAATATTATTTAAATCCTACCGTGTTTGGTATTGAATTAAAGGTCTCGCAGAAGAGATTTGAACTAAAGTGTCAAAAAGTTGTTTAAGACAATTGTCAATTGTTTTTTATAAATATTATTTAAATCTTACCATTTTTGGTATCAAATTAAAGGTACCGCGGAGGAGATATGAACTCATGTGTCAAAAAGTTGTTTTGGACGATCGTTAATTGTTTTGTATAAATGTTATTTAATTTCTACCGTGTTTGGTATCAAATTAAAGGCCTCGCGGAGGAGATTTGAACTCAAGTGTCAAAAAGTTGTTTTGAACGATTATCAATTGTTTTTTATAAATATTGTTTAAAACCTACCGTGTTTGGTATCAAATTAAAGGTCTCGCAGAAGAGATTTGAACTAAAGTGTCAAAGGTCTCAGGCGTGACTGATCGTCAGTTGTTTTTTTTTATATATATGTTATTTAAATTCTAACATTTACACTCTAATGTCAAAAAGTGCTAACATAGAAGCGAGGAACGAAGTGACGAGCTTGCTTCGACGATGTACTGACATGGATGCGAGGAACGAAGTGACGAGCATTCTTCGCCAAAGTACTGACTTGGAAGCGAGGAATGAAGAGACTACTGAATTTATTTCTCTATATTTTTAGATGTAATCTTCTTCAGGGTCGCGGAGCCTAGGGGTCATACATGCGGAGCAGGTCGGACCGCTAGTCCTATATACTAATCGGCGTGGTTTGAGCTGTCACTCTATACTTTGACCAATCTAACAACCATTATTATTCATCGCTACAGCATAAACGGTGCAATGGAATCAGGTGAAACTTTTTTTTAGATGTAAAGGGCAATAGGGACTACATGCTTTCTATGAATTCATATTTTTCATACACATGATGTGCGAAATATAAATAGGAAAGACATTAAATTTTTACATCAAGGGGGGCCTCGGGTTGTTACAAAAGTGTACTTTGTTGATTATATTTGTAACTTTTCACAAATTTTTGTTCAATTTGACATATATGTCAGAACCGTTTCAAATGTTTAGTAAAAAATGCATTAATTCTATACAAGTTGAAGATGTTTTGTAAATTTATCTGTGTTTAAAATAAATGAGTGAACATGTGTGCTATAATGTAAAAATATTAAGTCAATTTAAAAAATTAAAATTGTAGCTGTTTTCACAAATTTGTGTGCAAGTTTAATAATTTTTTTCGTTTTTATTGGAAAGTTTTTAAGTATTTGAACACATAATGTAATAAATTATAATATTTTATCTATTTATGCAATAAATTTGAAGAAAATTTATATTTTTGCCGTGTTTTAATTTTTTGACATTTTAGCTTGAAGAAGCAAAATAAAATCAGCAGTATATGAGTAAATTGAAATGTATACATATATGCTGTATACCTACATATTCCTATAATTAGTAGAAGCAATAAAATAATAATTATTTATTAATTGCAAGCAAAAAATGTCAATTCCAGTTTACAGAACCTAAAATAAATCCTTTTTGTATTATATTTTATAATTCTGTTGTAGAATTAATAAACGTCGCACATGTTTAATAATGCAAAAGTGTAAAAATTGCGGAATACCGTACGCTGGATAGATTTCGAACGAACGCACCCAGAGTGTCAGTATAAAGTGTGGCGAGTGCATGTTTCCATTGATTGATAGTATTAATCGGTCAGTGCACAATACTAAGAAAATTCAGATCATTATGATTGCAAATGAAAGCACAATTATACATAATGGAGATTTGAGGTATTTCTTATTGTGACAATATTAATTCTGTTGAATCAAAACTTCTCAAAGGTTAAATTCCAAGTTTGAATAATTTAAGAGACTGTTTTTATATTAACACAATGGCAGGTAACCCTTCAAAAAATGAATGATGTTCGAAATCCCATGTATGTAAAATTACATAATGTGTGATATATAAATTACATTTTAATTAAATTTTGACAGGTTAATTTATAACAAGATATGAAACGTATATATATATATATATATATATATATATATATATATATATATATATATCAATTTGTAATACATTCAGGCAAATTTAACTGGCATATTGAAGTACAATAATGATTGTAAGACAGATATTTGTTTAAATATCTATATAGTTTAATACATACACATTTATTGCAGATATTTTCAACAAAATGATTTGAAGATAAATTTTGACTGATGTTTTGATACAGAAAGAAAAGACTGGCAATTGCTCAGTGTATTGTACTACTAAAACAAAGCTAAACCATTTATATTATTCTATAAAACCCTAAAATTGTTAAATTAAATTACAATGAATTTAAAATAATTTATTTGATTTAATTTTAATGTCATCTACTAAGTCGGCAGAAAATTAAAATGCCTTCCATATTGTAATAAGTACATTGTTGTAATCAATACAAGTGTATTGTAATCAATACAAATATATTGCTGTAATCAATATAAGTACATTGTTGTAATGAATATGAGTATATTGTTGTAGTCCGTGCATTTTTGTAATCAATACAGTATTGTCATCAATGCACTGTTGTAATCAGTACATTATTGTAATCAATTGTTATTATTACAATTATTTTAATGGTCGCAAAAATAGTTATAAAACGTTTTGATGAATTGGTGAGTCAAAGATTAACGAATGATTTTAGTATGAATAAGAGAATGTTTTGACAAACTGTAAAGAGATTGAAATGTGGGAATATAAGACCAGTGACAACAATTAAGAGTGCGAATGGTGAGTTGTAGTGGAATGAATCAAATGTTAGTAATACATGGTCTGAGTATTTTAAGGAATTGTATGGTGGTGTAAATGGAGTGAATAATAGGGGAGGAAATAGAAGAAATGCTAGAAACGTTGAATGGGATATAAATGAAGGTGATGTCAGCTTTGCATTGATGCATCTAAAGGATGATACAAATGAAATGTTTAAATATGGTGGTGAAAGATTATTTGATTGGTAAGTTTATTTGTTCAGATTTTGTTTGAAACGGTGCGTAGCTCCTGATGATTGGAAACGTGCTGTCATTTGTCTTTTATTTAAGAGCAAAGACTGTTCAATTTAATGTACAAATTTTAGAGCGATAAGTTTGTTCAGTGTGAAAGGGATTTGTATGGAAAAATTCTAATTCATAAGGTGCGAGCCTTAACAATTTCTAAGTGATATGCAAGGAGGTTTTTTTTTTGCTTGAGAGAGGTTGTGTGGATCAATTGTTTTCTCTTCGAATGAGTGTTGAGAAGTCACTTGATAAGAACAAAAAGGTGTTCTGTTGGATGTACTTGTAAAGTACGGTATTGATAGTAATTTGTTGGGAGCGATTCGAAGATTTTATGAAGGAAGTTAGACTACAGTGAGTTGATGGTAGATTGAGTGATTGGTTTCGTGTAGATGTTGGTGTGAAACAGGGTTGTGGAATGTCTCCTTGGTTGTTCAATTTGTGTATGGATGTGTTGTTACAAAAAGCATTGAATGGAAAGGATGGTGTACGTATTGGTGGACGTATAGTGCCTGCGTTGGCTTATGCCGATTATGTTGTTGTGTTTGGTTAAACTGAGAAGCAATTGAGAAGAATGATTGTGAGCATAAATGAAGCAGGGAAAGGTTTAAATCTGTTGTTTAATGTCGATAAATGTAAAGTTTTGTTGTTTGAGAAGAATGATTTGGTGACTGATTGTAATATTTCAGTGAATGGTGTGAGACAGGAACAAGTGAATGAATTTGTGTATTTGGTTAGTATGTTTTCGAGGGATGGACGTATTGACCGGGAGATTGAAAGGCGGGTGTCTACAGGCTGCAAAGTATTGGGGGGTCTGGGTACATTTGCTCGAAACGTGAATGTATCAAGAGATACTATATTGAGTGTTTATAATGGTGTGTTAGTGCCTACATTGATGTATGGTTCTGAATGTTGGCTGTGGATGAAGAAGCATGTACGACGTATAATTGCTGTGGAAATGAGATATTTGGAGGAGTGTGTGAGTATGCAAGACGTGATTGTATCCGAATACATTGGTGTATGGTGTAACACGCATTTTGTGTTCAACTAGAAGAAGATGAGATTTCGTGCCTAAAACCAGAAGACGCCATGCTGTGCGGCATCCGGCTAGTGTATAGATACTTTTTAGAGATTTGTAACGCTTCAAAAATCGCTTTCCCATTGTATTACAGTTTAGAGAATTTTAGTTAATTGCCGTTTAGAGTTAAGTAAAGAGTAAGTTATTTATGATTACTGCGAAGGCGGTTATGTGCGAGGTCAGTGATTGTTAAGATTTCCGAAGATTCAGTTCTTAGAAGTAAAAAGTTCGTTAAAAGGTTAGTTAAGTTCCGCACCCTTCCAACCCTGAGAAATCTAGAATCACTTGACCAATTTGATTTTGTTAAAGAACTGTTTAGCCAATTGTGAACTAGTTTTAAGATGCTCAAGTTAAGTTTAGTGGGGGTGAAATCACCCATCGAGGGTTCATGTGTGATTTCACTTCGAGAGTCTTGTTTTAGACACTGATCGAAACAGTTTTACAAGTTTGTGTTCATCTCCTATCGTTTTTAGAGTTGTGAGTAAATAATTGAATATTGGGTAAAGTTTTTCTTGAAAGATATTTGTTGTTGCGTTTTGAGAATTGATTAGTTCGTTTATCGAGTAGAGTCGAATTGAGTTGTTTGTGTTCAGATTAAGTTGCAAAGTCTAAACTAAAGTCCAATTTAAATCAAGTAAAATTCGGGTTAAGTTGCTAATGCTAAGTTAGATTAACTTGAATCTCTTGATTAATTGTGCGTTTATTTTCGCGTACCAGTGCACGTGAGAACGGCAGTCAGCGAAGGAATGAACTGTAAGTAGATTTATAATTTGATATTTGTACTTGTACGTACGTTGCGGTGATAGCATATTATAAAGTTGATAATAGGTTCAAATAGGTAAACTGGGGTTGATCGTGTCGAGTTGAGCAAAGTAGTTGAATAATTTTGTAACCTGTTTATTGGAATTTTTTCTATTTTTATTTTTTGTTAGTAAATTGTTATTGTTTTGAGAATTTAAATTTCATTTATACTGCCTTACATCCAAGTTTAGTGTTGAGATTATTTAGTGAGCCTTGCCCTACCCTGTAATTAACGACGTAAGTATTTTCTCGAATATTTAACTCTTCAGAACGGAGTTATAACTGTTCTGTGGTGGCCGGCGGATTTTCGTTACCCTTGGTCGATTCATTGATTAATTTTCTAATATTTTAGTAATTGTCGGTCAAGTAAAATAAACACTTGTCAGTACTCATTGGCACTTAGTGCAGGGTAGCTGTTACAATGGTGAGTGTCAGATTTGGAAGAATGTTGTTAAGAGAATGGGAGTGAGTCAGTTGGGGTGGTTTTGAAAATCTTGAGCGAAAGTCGAATGGAAGGTTGTTGAAACTAATGTATATGGGGGGAAATTGAAGGTGACCCGATTCCGTGGGCGTCCGAGGAATAAGTAGTTAGGTATAATTGATTGAAGAAGAGACGAGCATGTATGAATCGCATTATAAATGTGGGCGAGGAGAAACTGGTGTGTAAGGATATGAATTTTAAAGGAGATTGATTGTTGGTTCGTGCTACCCCAATGAGTGGGATATAGTGTGATGTTATGTATGTATGTATGTGAGTGTTTTTTCATGACTTGGAAATTTTCATAAATTTAGATTGGAATTTCATGGAATTTAATTGCTCCTAACTGGTACTGATTTAATATGAACTAATCAGATTAATTACTTGGAGAACTATCTATCTATCAATAATGAATAAGATAGTTTGTAATCTGAAATTGCAACTCTATATTTTTTGTAGATTAAATATAAGTATGTCAAATATATAAGCTGACTACATTATATTTATCTATACTGGACTTGCAGCTCCATATTTTCTCTTAGTCTTAGTTGTAACTAACCCAGAGTCCTAGATATTTTATAAGTAATTATATGATTTGTAATAAATTCAGTTTATAATGTAATTATCAATTATTTTTGGGATCTGTATTTCATCTAAGTTATCCACGGTGGTATTTCAAGGATCACCTCGAAGTGAAGATATTTTGCAATTATAAAATGTGTCACAAATTGTACCTCTCGATTTTGAAATCTGCATTTGCAAAATTAGAATTCAATATAATTTAATTTGTGGTACATAATTATTGGGATTTAAAATCGTAGAACTCATAGCATGAACTGTGTCATGTTATGTAGAGTTCAGTGTTCAGTAGCGTGATGGTAAATGACATATGAAACCTTTAGGTCGACTGTCAATTGTATTATTCCTACACTTTTGGACCAGTTGTTTTCGATGATTGTCAATTGTTTTTTATAAATATTATTTAAATCCTACTGTGTTTGGTATCAAATTAAAGGTCACGCGGAGGAGATTTGAACTCAACTGTCAAAAATTTGTTTTCGACGATCGTTAATGGTTTTGTATAAATATTATTTAATTCCTACCGTGTTTGGTATCAAATTAAAGGCCCCGAGGAGGAGATTTGAATACAAATGTCAAAAAGGTTATTTTCAACGACTGTCAATTGTTTTTTATAATTATTATTTAAATTCTGCAGTGCTTCGTTTCAAATTAAAGGCCTCGCGGAGGAGATTTCAACTCAAGTGTCAAAAAGTTGTTTTAGACGATTGTCAATTGTTTTTCACAAATACAAATACCGTGTTTGGTATTGAATGAAAGGTCTCGCAAAGGAGATTTGAACTAAAGTGTTAAAAAGTTGTTTAGGACGATTGTGAATTGTTTTTTATAATTATCATTTAAATCCTACCGTGTTTGGTATCAAATTAAAGGCCTCGCGGAGGAGATTTGAACTCAAGTGTCAAAAAGTTGTTATGGACGATCGTTAATTGTTTTGTTTAAATGTTATTTAATTCCTACCGTGTATGGAATCAAATTAAAGGCTTTGCGGAGGAGATTTGAACTCAAGTGTAATAAATTTGTTTTAGACGATTGTCAATTGTTTTTATAAATATTATTTAAATTCTGCAGTGTATGGTATCAAATTAAAAGTCTCATGAAGGATATTTTAACTCAAGTGTCAAAAAGTTATTTTGGTAAATCATCAATTGTATTTTATAAATGTTATTTAAATCCAAACGTGTTTGGTATTGAATTAAATATCTCACGGAAAAGATTTAAACTAAAGTGCCAAGTATTAGTGTGACAAACCAGATTTGTCCTTCCGGATTATTACCTTTCTTTTCTTCCTACAAAAATAAACATTTGTATAGGTTATTGAGACGGTACGACAATTTCTAAATATATTTATTAAAATAATTAGGTTAATACTGTTTTCTATGGCCATAGTAATAGTTTGTATTTGGTACCAATACTGTTTTCTGTTGTGTAACTGTTGTTTGTTTTCGTTAATCTCAAGTGTCTTCGAGGATGGAGCGCACGAGGCCGCCGTAACAAGACACCAGGCTATCAGAAAAAAAAACCCACTAGACAGAGACGAAGTTTAAAAACGAAGGCGTTTAAGTCGAATGAATTATAAAAGGTCATAGGGTGCATTGTGACCCCGGTTTTTGTTCTATTTTGTTTTAGAGACAACTGTACATGCAATTACACTTGTACAGGCAACGATACAAATATCTCAACAATAACAGAAAACACTGATTCATCAATTTAACTATAAATAATCTTAGTGTTGAATACACTATGACATTATTGTGGCTAGTCTGGCAGTGTCAACGTTATTCAGTTTATGATATGTTTAAATCTGTAAAATGTAATCTTGACTCTTTGGTATTTAAACAATATTTATTATTTTGTTCTCTCTCTGCTTGAGGTTTTTAGTCGTGGTTTCCCTCTTGCGATTAAAGGCGAATGTCGGAGAGTTATTTATTTTTCCACGATAGAACTTTGCGTTCAGATCACTTAGTTCGTTCTAAATTATAATAATAATATTATGATTATTTTATTTTATTCTGGATATTTATTAGTTTCAATAAATGCACAAGGTGTGACGTCACAGTCATGTCTTTTGAAAGGAATTATTTTCTTTCATTTCAACTGAACCTATCCCGATTCCCCCATCATTGATAGCTACTTCGTATTAGGGACACTTTTGGGGTTACATTTATTTATTACAAACACAACGTAGGCAACGATTAATAGAAATAATTTTATACTAGACGATTGTACTGTTACATTATAAACATTTAACATTTAAGCAACTAACTTACCTCAAAGTAATTATTGTATTGTAAATGTTCACTTTTATTATTGAGGTTCATATCACGAAGTATAATATAGAAAGGAGATGACACTTCGTACACCAGACCCATGAAGCTAGCGGCACCAAAATTTACTTCGGTTGTTGAGCTTGTGGAGGGGATAGGTGGCCATCGCTGTGCTCTCTGTACGTTTGATTTGTACAGAGAAGTGTTTGTGTTTTGAACTTTTTCTTGTTTATTTCCATTTAATTACATTAAAAATGAGCAAAATGTGCTTTGTGCCAAATTGAATAAGCGGTTATGCGTCAATTAAAGAAAAATTACAATATTTAGTGCACTTAAGGACGAAATAGACTTAAATTTGTAGCGGAGAACAATTCCCAGAAAAGACAGAGTGCTCAGTTCAAAAGATTTTGTATGTGAAAAACTTTTTAAGGCGGATGATGTTATTAAGGAATGGATTTGCGGTGCCACAACTGTAATATATTAATATATTTTATTTTAAAATTAAGTTTAAATACATTTGTAGGTACCATTGCAGGTGCACTTCCGACTGTTTTTCCAAATTGCTCCAGTTATTTAGATATACAAACAAATAAAAAATAAGAAAAATATTAAATGTGGCATTGCACATAAGACAAAAACTTATGATTAAATAAATAATTATTTAAATTTGGACAGTGGTAGGTAAATAACTAAATAAGATATTCAAGGGTGTGTCCAGGACAAAATAGAAATGAACCTGTACCTATATAAATTTTCATCAGACGCTATTTTTAATTTATCTTGGATAAATACTCAATTACCTAATAATTCAAGGACAAAATAAAAACTCGAAGAAAATAGGAATAGTTACATGTCTTTCGTTAAATTAGCATTCGATTCGAGTCATCGGTTTTTTACTAAAAAATAAATTGTTCTTAATGAAAATATAAATAATAAAAATTATATAAAAATAATGCTAATAATATTACCTGTTTCGAGACATTTAATATATACTTATGATAAACTAGATATTTCCAAAGAAATATTTTAATCTTGAAATGAAGCATTTAAATTGTAAAGTTTGGAAAATAGTTTTGGATACTTTACGTTATAAAAACTGCACTATAAAAACCAATGGTACAGATAATATATGCAGATTTTGTAAATATTTAAATTAGAATTTAAGCAAAAGAAACAGTTGAAAACCCCAAGCGGTAAAAACAAATTACGAAATCATCGAAAGAAAATCACTCGACTGCGTATGCACTTGCAACAAAATTGAAAAAATTAGTTAAATAAATGAAAACGTTTTGAATGATAAATTAAATTAATTAAACACGCCATCAATTCAAAAATTATTAATAATGCAGTGCCTTAAAATATGCCAACAAACAAAGAAACAAGGCAGAAGATATAAATCAGACTGGTTAATTATTAGTCTTCTACTCCATATAAAAAATTCGAGAACTTATATAATTTATTTTACTTACCTTTAAGTAAAACAAATAATAACAAAAATTCTCCTCTCAATCATGTCCATATACAACTCCAAATATGAGCACATTGACATATTTCACCTCTCGTTAGCACAATTTAAAAAATCTGTGATCAATGCTAATAATTAATGCACTGTGTTATGCTGTATTATTGATAATTTGTTATTTTACATCAACTTCTTTTTGGGTTTATTGCTTCTTTAATTTTGTTTCAAAAAAAAAAATAATGTATGTATTATTATACTTGTTATTGCTACGTATACTAAATGTTTAACTTGGTAATAATTAATAGTAATTCGTGGAAACCTTTTATTGGTTATTTTGGACTGTAGGTTTTCTAAATAAATAAATAAATTTCTTAGATTAAATAACATGATTCATATAAATCATATTTTTAATTTGTAACAATAATATTATATTAAAATAATGAAAAATTATGTTCTACCCATAAGCGTACTGTACAACAACCGGCCACCTACCCTCTCCCGACCATCTATCATGAATAGTAAAATTCCGTGCCGCCAGATCCGCACAAGTGCCAACTCCTATCTATATTATACTTCGTAGTTCATATTCAATTCATATTGTCTCAACTCATGTAAATATGTTTTTACTTAGGTTAACTAATTCAGAAAAGAATCTGAAATTTAAATAATCACATAAACACATCCAACTTAACCATATTTTACATTTACACGTTAAATCTGACAGTTAATTTATCGCGGAAAAAGGTCGAACTTCCAAAACGCGGCTGTATCCCAACAGATGGCTCGCGCCGTCTTTAGTTACCTCTCAGGTACGCTTACCAATGCCGAATTAATAACTCGACATAAAAATGTACAAAAAAAATGTCGAATGTTAAATGCTGAGATTTGATAGAGACCATAATAACTTGACTTGTCCGTCAGTTATTATATAATATTATTTTTCTCAAACCTGTTCGTCCAGACTTGCACTGTCGGGCGAATTGTGAAAGTTCAACCAAAAACAAATCAACTCACCAACACCTATTTGCGATTCACCTAGACTTGCATCGTCAGGCGAATCTCATCCATAACTCCAAAGGTATTTCCTTACATCCTCACAATATTTCAGATTCACTGCACTATGTTCAAATAAATATAAGCTAACCTTAAATTGTAACTTACCTTTTTAGAAGAATAATAATTTTTTTCCATTACTAAAACAAATGTCTTTATTTCACTAAAATCTCATTCACGGAGAGACCGGACCCAGTCAGGATAGTAGATTTTATTTTCACTCAGATTAGTTAAAAAGGCGCCCGAAAAATCTCCATAATCAGCTGTCAGTGAAGTTTTTTTTGTTTTATCACCGAGCAATCATCCGTTGGCAAACTCAAATCTCCCTAGACACAATTTTGTCGGCGGGAATTTTAAATCTACAAGTCACCGTAAATTTAAATACTTACCTGTTTCTCTCATGACATTTTGAGCATTACAAAATGGCGCCCGAACAGGGATGCTGGTATATTACTTTACAAAATGACGCCACCGAACAGGGACGCTGGTATGTTACATCACAAAATGACGCCAGCGCACAGGGACTTGTGAAGGAGTTTTAGGAATATAAAGACAACAGTTTATTTTATACTTATCAAAGTACAAATTTGAACATAAGTGCACTCCTCCATATACTCCACAAGCAAACCCTGTGGAAAGAGTGAATCGCACATTGAAGCCCATGATCGCTCAGATCTGCGATGGAAATCATAAGAAATGGGACGAAGAACTGTTCAATTTTAGACTCGCCCTCAACTCCAGTCAGCAAGAGTCCACTGGGTTCACTCCGGCTCTGTTGAACCTAGGGAAAGAGTTAAAATTACCCAAAACACAATATCATGGTCACCAGAAGTTAACAAACATCAATTTGACTCACCACGATGTCGCACGAAGGAAATCCCAAGTTGAGAAGCTCCAGGAAATTCAAGAGTTGGTCAAAATCAATTTAGCCCGCGCTGCCACCTCGCAGGCGCATTACTACAATCTCCGTAGAAGACCACCAGAGTTCAAAGTGGGCCAAAAAGTCTGGCGACGAGAACATCCACTGTCAGCAGTCCAAGGATTCGCCGCCAAATTAGCTCCAAAATATTCCGGTTCCTACGAGATAATAAAAAAGCCATCAATACAAACTTACAACATCCAAGATCAAACACACATACTCACAAACATCCATGTTAAAGATCTAAAACCATTTCAGTCCTATTCTCCCTCCAGCGAGTCAAAGGACATCCCCAAACAGAGCTCCAAATATCCGATTGTCCCACCCGAGGGCCATGTAGACTCTATTTCGGCAATCCCGCCGCAATCGATCGTCCCAGGAGGCCTTAAACGGCCACCGACGCGGCCACCACGGCCGGGACATACTCCAAGAGTCACCATTAGTAGGCCACTGCTGCCTACACCCCCGCTCCTCCCGAGCCCAGTTCCAGTCCATTCCCCTATCCACCTGAAGGAGCCGAGTGCTCCGTTGGCCAAATTCCTCCAGCGGTACCGGCCCGCCAACCTGACACCAGGATCATCATTTCCCGTGCGCCAAATTATTATTGTTCTAAAAAGGTAAGTTACAATTTAAGGTTAGCTTATATTTATTTGAACATAGTGCCGGGCCATAGTTAGCCGGGGACGCTGGTATGACGTGCCAGAACTCCGTCCGCGGTGTATTTTTCCCTCCCCGCTGAACTAGATAGCTTTGTATGAGTAGTGAAGTGACGTTTAATAATTCGTGTTTTGTTTTTTTGTTTGTCTTTTGTGCAGAAAAAAAAAGCTGCCCTTTTTTTTTTTGAGGAAGAAAGGAGGGGGTGTGACAAACCAGAATTGTCACTCCGGATTATTACCTTTCTTTTCTTTCTACAAAAATAAACATTTGTGTAGGTTATAAACATTTAACATTTAAGCAACTAACTTACCTCAAAGTAATAATTGTATTGTAAATGTTCACTTTTATTATTGATGTTCATATTCAAGTCATATTGTCTCAACTCATGTAAATATGTTGTTACTTAGGTTAACTAATTAAGAAAAGAATCTGAAATTTAAATAATCACATAAACACATCCAACATAACCATACTTTACATTTACACGTTAAATCTGACAATTAATTTATCGCGGAAAAAGGTCGAACTTCCAAAACGCGGCTGTTTCCCAACAGATGGCTCGCGCCGTCTTTAGTTACCTCTCAGGTACGCTTACCAATGCCGAATTAATAACTCGACATAAAAATGTACAAAAAAAATGTCGAATGTTAAATGCTGAGATTTGATAGAGACCATAATAACTTGACTTGTCCGTCAGTTATTATCCAATATACTATTCAGTTAAAATTTTTGGCTACCTAGAAACCATTTGTGCGCAGCTCTAGAGCCTACACGGTTTGATATATTCGAGTGAAACCTTGACAGGCATCTACAGTTTGGCTGGGAATAGGGCCTTTTCATTATTTCACATTTTTATTACACATGATGTGCGAGATATTAAGTAAATAAACTAATTTTTTGTTTCGTGTAGCTTTTGTTAAATAACACGCGTTGCTACTTCTGTTTAAAATTCAAAGATAAAGGGTATTGACAGTTCACTTTCAAATTCATTTGTTTATTTTTAAATTGATGTTTTAAAATTTTACAAAGTATTAAGCATGTACGCCCATTTATTCTAAACAGAAATAAATTTACCATACTTGTCTAACTTGTCTAGAATTAAAGTATTTTATTTTTAAAATTTCAAAGTGAACTGTCAATACACTTTATCTTTAATTTTTTGAAAAAAAGAATGACAACTTGTTATTTTTGACAGTTCAATTCGAAATTTTAACTATACATTACTTTAATTGTAGACAAGTTAGATAAATTCGGCAAATTTATTTGTGTTTAGAATAAATGTACGTGCATTGTTTACTATTTTTTAATTTATTTAAATATGAATTTTTTTCATATTTTTTCTAATGGAGGGTTATGATTTTGACGTCACAGGCAAGAAAGAGAAAGATGTGGTAAAAGTTGAGATGGAAGTTCATAACACAAACATCCATGTTTTGACGTTTGATATGGTGTTTTAACAAGGTTATGTTTTTATTTTTGATATTTATTATTTAAGTAACTTAATAAATTTAACACTTGCCATATACCTTTATAGTAATAAAGGCAGTTACTATGCACAAACCATACACAAACTTTATTTTTTATATTTAGCATCATTTTAAGAACTGTCATTTTGACAGCGTTTTGTTTGTGTTTCGCCCATGTGAATTTCATAGTAGTTCAATGAAAACATCAATAGATTGCAGCACGAAAATTTGCTTCTGTATAACCCTCCATTTAAAATAATTATGACAGATGTGTTTGTTCGTCAACCTCGATTCTTTTAAGGAATTTAGGCGGTAAAATTCAAATGGGTTAATTTCTTATTTAATACAAAAAAAGTTGAAAATTATTTCTAATATAGAAAGATCGTTTTAAATATTTATAATCAATTTCAGAATTTTTTTTGTCATGAGTTGTTTTTTATTTCTAACCCTGCCGTGTTTGGTATTAAATTAAAAGTTTCACATTAGAGATTTAAAATAAAGTGTCATAAAGTTATTTTCGACGATTGTCAATTGTTTTTTATAAATATCATTTAAATCCTACCGTGTTTGGTATTGAATTAAAGGTCTCGCGGAGGAGATTTGAACTCAAGAGTCAAAAAGTTATTTTGCACGACTGTCAATTGTTTTTTATAAATGTTATTTAAAACATACCGTGTTTGGTTTTAAATTAAAGGTCTCAGGGGTGAGATTTAAACTCAAGTGTTGTTTCGGAAAATCATCAGTTGTTTTTTTTATAAATGTTATTTAAATTCTAACATGTTTGGAATATCAAATGAAAGGTCTCAAGGAAGAGATTTACACTCTAATGTCAAACAGTGCTAACATGGAAGCGAGGAACGAAGTGACGAGCTTGCTTCGCCGATGTTATGACATGGATGCGAGGAACGAAGTGACGAGCATTCTTCGCCAAAGTACTGACTTGGAAGCGAGGAACGAAGAGACTACTCAATTTATTTTTCTATATTTTCAGTTGTAATCTTCTTCAGTGACGCGGAGCCTAGGGGACAGACCTGCGAAGCAGGTCGGGCCGCTAGTCCAATATACTAAAAGGCTTAATTCACTTTCTATATATATTTTCATCTGCCTAGTAACCAAATTTGTGCGCAGCTCTAGAGCTTAGACGGTTTGAAGGATTTCAGTAAAATCTTTACTGGAAGTTAGAGATTTTTTCAGAATAGCGCCTTTTTATGAATGCACAATTTTAGTACACATGATGTGCGAGATATTAAATAAAAAAGGTTTATGGATCAAAGTGTGCGGTTGCTATGAAAGTGGAGTTTGTTGATTCTGGTTGTAACTTTACAAAAATTTATGTTCAATTTGTCATTTCTGACAGTTCTGTTTCAAAAATTAATTATAAATTAGATATATTCTACACAAATTGAAGATGTTTTGTAACTTTTTCTGTGTTCACAATTAATGAACAAATATGTGTACTATTTTGTAAATATTTTAAAGGTCAATTAAAAAAATAAAAATTGTAGCTGTCACTTTTCACAAATTTTTGTGCAACTTGTTATTTTTGACATTTCAGTCTGAAATTTGAAATATAAATTCCTTTAATTGTAGTTCAGTTAGACAAATTTGGTAATTTATTTGTGTTTAGAATAAATTAACCAACATGATAATTATTTTGAAATTTTTTTAAATATGAATTTTTTTCCATATTATTTTCAAATTTAAAATAAATATGACAGATGTCTTTGTTCGTCAACCTTAATTCTTTCAAGGATTTTAGGCGGTAAAATTCAAATGAGTTAACTTTTAATCTTACACAAATAAGTTGAAAATTATTTTTCACATCATAGATGGTTTCTTTTTCTTCTCAAAAAATACAACAGATGTCTCTGCTTGACAACATCTAAGTATTTTAGGCGGTAAAATTTAAATAAGTTATTTAGTTATCTAATATAAAAAGATCGTTTTAAATATTTATAATCAATTTCAGAATTATTTTTATTATCATCAGTTGTTTTTTATTTCTAATCCTGCCGTGTTTGGTATTAAATTAAAAGTTTCACGTTAGAGATTTAAAATAAAGTATCATAAAGGTATTTTGGACGATTGTCAATTGTTTTTTATAAATATTATTTAAATCCTACCGTGTTTGGTATTGAATTAAAGATCTCGCAGTGGAGATTTGAACTTAAATGTCAAAAAGTTAATTTGGACGATCGTTAATTGTTTTGTATAAATGTTATTTAATTCCGACCGAGTTTGGTATCAAATTAAAGGCCTCGCGGAGGAAATTTGAACTTAAGTGCCAAAAAGTTGTTTTGGACGATTGTCAATTGTTTTTTAAAAATATTATTTAAATCCTACCGTGATTGGTGTCAAATTAAAGGCCTAGCGGAGGAGATTCTAACTCAAGTGTCAAAAAGTTGTTTTGGATGATTGTCAATTGTTTTTTATAAATATTATTTAAATCCTACCGTGTTTGGTATCAAATTAAAGGCCTCGCGGAGGAGATTTGAATTCAAGTGGTCAAAAAGTTATTTTGAACGTTTGTCAATTGTTTTGTATAATTGTTATTTAATTCCTACCGTGTTTGGTATCAAATTAAAGGCCTCGCGAAGGACATTTAAACTCAAGTGTCAAAACGTTGTTTCGGACAATTGTCAATTGTTTTTAATAAATATTATTTAAATCCTACCGTGTTTTGTATCAAATTAAAAGTCTCATGAAGGATATTTCAACTCAAGTGTCAAAAAGTTATTTTGGTAAATCGTCAATTGTTTTTTAATAAATGTTATTTAAATCCTAAAGTGTTTGGTATTGAATTAAATATCTCACGGAAGAGATTTAAACTAAAGTGCCATATAGTAGTAAAATAAAAGCGAGAAACGAAGTGATGAGCTTGCTTCGCCATGCACTGACTTGAAAGCGAGGAACGAAGTGACGAGCTTTCTTCGTTAATGTACTGACATAGAAACGAGGAACATAGTGACGAGCTTGCTTCGCCGATGCACTGTTTTGAAAGCGAGGAACGAAGACACAAGCTTGCTTCATCGATGCACTTACATGGAAGCGAGGAACGAAGTGACGAGCTTTCTTCGTCAATGTACTGACATCGGAGCGAGGAACGTAGTGACGAGCTTGCTTCGTCGATGCACTAACATGGAAGCGAGGAACGAAGTGACGAGCTTTCTTCGTCAATGTACTTACATCGAAGCGAGGAACTTAGTGACGAGCTTGCTTCGCCAATTGTTTGGTATAAATTGGAAATTATTTAAGACTACCCAATTTATTTTTCTATATTTTCAGTTGTAATCTTCTTCAGTGACGCGGAGCCTAGGAGACAGACCTGCGAAGCAGGTCGGGCCGCTAGTCCAATATACTAAAAGGCTTAATTCACTTTCTATATATATTTTCATCTGCCTAGTAACCAAATTTGTGCGCAGCTCTAGAGCTTAGACGGTTTGAAGGATTTCAGTAAAATCTTTACCGGAAGTTAGAGACTTTTTCAGAATAGCGCCTTTTTGTGAATTCACATTTTTAATACACATGATGTGCGAGATATTAAATAAAAAAGGTTTATGGATCAAAGTGTGCGGTTGCTATGAAAGTGGAGTTTGTTGATTCTGGTTGTAACTTTACAAAAATTTATGTTCAATTTGTCATTTCTGACAGTTCTGTTTCAAAAATTAATTATAAATTAGATATATTCTAGACAAATTGAAGATGTTTTGTAACTTTTTCTGTGTTCACAATTAATGAACAAATATGTGTACTATTTTGTAAATATTTGAAAGGTCAATTAAAAAAATTAAAATTGTAGCTGTCACTTTTCACAAACTTGTTATTTTTGACATTTCAGTCTGAAATTTCAAATATAAATTCCTTTAATTGTAGTTCAGTTAGACGAATTTGGTAATTTATTTGTGTTTAGAATAAATTAACCAACATGATTATTATTTTGAAATTTTTTTAAATATGAATTTTTTTCCATATTATTTTTAAATTTAAAATAAATATGACAGATGTCTTTGTTCGTCAACCTTAATTCTTTCAAGGATTTTAGGCGGTAAAATTCAAATGAGTTAACTTTTAATCTTACACAAATAAGTTGAAAATTATTTTTCACTTCATAGATGGTTTCTTTTTCTTCTCAAAAAATACAACAGATGTCTCTGCTTGACAACATCTAAGTATTTTAGGCGGTAAAATTTAAATAAGTTAATTAGTTATCTAATATAAAAAGATCGTTTTAAATATTTATAATCAATTTCAGAATTATTTTTTTTATCATCAGTTGTTTTTTATTTCTAATCCTGCCGTGTTTGGTACTAAATTAAAAGTTTCACGTTAGAGATTTAAAATAAAGTATCATAAAGGTATTTTGGACGATTGTCAATTGTTTTTTTTTTTTAATATTATTTAAATCCTACCGTGTTTGGTATTGAATTAAAGATCTCGCAGTGGAGATTTGAACTTAAATGTCAAAAAGTTAATTTGGACGATCGTTAATTGTTTTGTATAAATGTTATTTAATTCCTACCGAGTTTGGTATCAAATTAAAGGCCTCGCGGAGGAAATTTGAACTTAAGTGCCAAAAAGTTGTTTTGGACGATTGTTAATTGTTTTTTAAAAATATTATTTAAATCCTACCGTGATTGGTGTCAAATTAAAGGCCTAGCGGAGGAGATTCTAACTCAAGTGTCAAAAAGTTATTTTGAACGTTTGTCAATTGTTTTGTATAATTGTTATTTAATTCCTACCGTGTTTGGTATCAACTTAAAGGCCTCGCGAAGGACATTTAAACTTAAGTGTCAAAACGTTGTTTTGGACAATTTTCAATTGTTTTTAATAAATATTATTTAAATCCTACCGTGTTTTTTATCAAATTAAAAGTCTCATGAAGGATATTTCAACTCAAGTGTCAAAAAGTTATTTTGGTATATCGTCAATTGTTTTTTAATAAATGTTATTTAAATCCTAAAGTGTTTGGTATTGAATTAAATATCTCACGGAAGAGATTTAAACTAAAGTGCCATATAGTATTAAAATAAAAGCGAGAAACGAAGTGATGAGCTTGCTTCGCCATGCACTGACTTGAAAGCGAGGAACGAAGTGACGAGCTTTCTTCGTTAATGTACTGACATAGAAACGAGGAACATAGTGACGAGCTTGCTTCGCCGATGCACTGTTTTGAAAGCGAGGAACGAAGGCACAAGCTTGCTTCGCCAATGTACTGACATGGAAGCGAGGAACGTAGTGACGAGCTTGCTTCGTCGATGCACTTACATGGAAGCGAGGAACGAAGTGACGAGCTTTCTTCGTCAATGTACTGACATCGGAGCGAGGAACGTAGTGACGAGCTTGCTTCGTCGATGCACTAACATGGAAGCGAGGAACGAAGTGACGAGCTTTCTTCGTCAATGTACTGACATCGAAGCGAGGAACTTAGTGACGAGCTTGCTTCGCCAATTGTCTGGTATAAATTGGAAATTATTTAAGACTACCCAATTTATTTTTCTATATTTTCAGTTGTAATCTTCTTCAGTGACGCGGAGCCTAGGGGACAGACCTGCGAAGCAGGTCGGGCCGCTAGTCCCTTATACTAAAAGGCTTAATTCATTCTCTATATATCTATATATATTTTCATCTGCCTAGTAACCAAAATTTGTGCGCAGCTCTACAGCCTAGACGGTTTGACCGATTTCAGTGAAACCTTTACTTGAAGTTAGAGATTTTTTCAGAATAGGGCCTTTTCATGAATTCACATTTTTAGTACACATGATGTGCGAGATATTAAATAAATTAGGCGAAAATGCGTTTACGGATTAAAGTGTGTGTGTTGCTATGAAAGTGGAGTTTGTTGATTCTGGTTGTAACTTTACAAAAATTTATGTTCAATTTGTCATTTCTGACAGATCTGTTTCAAAATTTAAGTATAAATTACATATGTTCTAGACAACTCGAAGATGTTTTGTAAATTTATCTGTGTTTAGAATTAGTAAACATACATGTGTACTATTTTGTAAGTATTTAAAAAGTCAATTAAAAAAATAAAAATTGTAGCTGTCACTTTTCACAAATTTTTGTGCAACTAGTTATTTTGACATTTCAGTCTGAAATTTTAAATATAAATTACTTTAATTGTAGTTCAGTTAGACAAGTTTGGCGATTTATTTGTGTTTAGAATAAATATGCAAACATTATTATATTTTTGTAATTATTAAAATTTTAATTTTTTTTTTCATATTTTTTTTTTAAATTTAAAATAATTATGACAGATGTCGTTGTTCGTCAACCTCGATTCTTTTAAGGAATTTAGGCGGTAAAATTCAAATGAGTTAACTTCTTATCTAACATAAAAAAGTTGAGAATTATTTTTCGCATCATAGATGGTTTCTTTTTCTTCTCAAAAAATACAACAGATGTCTCTGATCGACAACATCGATACTTCTAAGTATTTTAGGCGGTAAAATTTAAACAAGTTAATTAGTTATCTAATATAAAAAGATCGTTTTAAATATTTATAATCAATTTCGGAATTATTTTTTTTTATCGTCAGTTGTTTTTTATTTCTAATCCTGCCGTGTTTGGTACTAAATTAAAAGTTTAACGTAAGATATTCAAAATAAAGTATCTTAAAGGTATTTTGGACGATTGTCAATTGTTTTTTATAAATATTATTTAAATCCCACCGTGTTTGGTATCAAATTAAAGTTCTCGCGGAGGAGATTTGAACTCAAGTGTCAAAAAGTTGTTTTGGACGATCGTTAATTGTTTTGTATAAATGTTATTTAATTCCTACCGTGTTTGGTATCAAAATAATGGTCTCGCAGAGGAGATTTAAACTCAAGTGTCAAAAAGTTGTTTTGGGCGATTGTCAATTGTTTTTTATAAATATTATTTTAATCTTGCCGTGTTTGGTATCAAATAAAAAGTCTTGCGGAGGAGATTTGAACTCAAGTGTCAAACAGTTGTTTTGGACAATCGTTAATTGTTTTGTATAAATGTTATTTAATTCCTACCGTGTTTGGTATCAAATTAAAAGTCTCATGAAGGATATTTTAACTCAAGTGTCAAAAAATTATTTTGGTAAAACGTCATTGGTTATTTATAAATGTTATTTAAATCCTAACGTGTTTGGTATTGAATTAAATATCTCACGGAAGAGATTTAAACTAAAGTGCCAAATATTAGTAGCATGGAAGCGAGACGAAGTGACGAGCTTGCTTCGCCTATGCACTGACTTGAAAGCGAGGAACGAAGTGACGAGCTTTCTTTGTCTAGTACTGACATCGAAGCGAGGAACGTAGTGACGAGCTTTCTTCGCCGATGTACTAACTTGGAAGCGAAGAACGAAGTAACGAGCTTTCTTCGTCAATGTACTGACATGGAAGCGAGGGACGTAGTGACGAGCTAGTTTTGCCAATTGTTTGGTATAAATTTGAAGTTATTTAAGTCTACTCAATTTATTTTTCTACATTTTCAGTTGTATTCTTCTTCAGTGACACGGAGCCTAGGGGACAGACCTGCGAAGCAGGTCGGGCCGCTAGTCCTATATACTAAAAGGCAAAATTCACTTCCTATATATATTTTCATCTGCCTAGTAACCAAATATTTGCGCAGCTCTAGAGCCTAGACGGTTTGACCGATTTCAGTGAAACCTTTACTGGACGTTAGAGATTTTTTGGGAATACGTGCTTTTTATGAATTCACATTTTTAGTACACATGATGTGCGAGATATTAAATAAATAAGGCGGAAATGCGTTTACGGATCAAAGTGTGTTCGTTGCTATAAAAGCGAACTTTGTTGATTTTAAAATGAATAACAGTTTCAATGTCAATTTTGACGTTTAAATTTACATGCATTTTTAAATGAATAGCAGTTTGAATGTCACGTTTGACGTTTCAATTTACAGGTATTCGTTACAAATTTTACATCATTTTAGGAAGTTTTGAAAGTAATTTGGTATATATTATTTAATGTGAAAAAGATAACGAAAATATAGGCATAAAATGGTGAACATTGAAATTTCTTTCAGTGGGAATCACAATATTTTAGCAATGGAAAACATAACCTCTTTCAATAGAAAATTATGAATTTCGAGCTATGAGAATACACAAATTTTACACTAAATTCGAAATGTTTCCCCCAATAAAAAAAAATACAACTTTCGTCACTGGTTAACACACAACTTTTCCCAGTGAAAAACATATAACTTTCGTGAGTGGTTAACACACAACTTCCCTCAATAAAATGATACAATTTTGTCAGTGGTTAACACACAACTTTCCTCAATAAAAAACATGCAACTTTCGTCTGCGGGAAACACACAACTTTCTTCAAAACTTGTACTGACATGGAAACAAAGAACGAAGTGACGAGTTAGCTTCGCCTATGTACTGACATTGAAGCAAGGAATGGAGTGACGAGCTTGCTTCGCATATGTACTGACATGGAAGCGAGGAACGCAGTGACGAGCTTGCTTTGCCAATGTACTGGACATGGAAGCAAAGAACGAAAAGACGAGCTTTCTTCGCCAATTGTTGGAATCAAATGAAAATATTTCAGTGATGAACAAACAAATTCCTTCAATGGAAAACATACAACTTCCGTCAGTGGTTAACAAACAACTTTCTTCAATAAAAAACATATAGCTTTCGTCAGTGGTAAACACACAACTTCGCTCAATGCAAAACATACAACATTTGTCAGTGGTAAACACACAACTTTCCTCATTGGAAAACATACAACTTTTGTCAGTGGTAAACACACAACTTCCCTCAATGAAAACTATTCAACTTTCGTTCAGTGGTTAACACACAAATTCCCTTAGTTAAAAACATACAATTTGTGTTATTGGTAAATACATAAATTCCCTCATTGAAAAACATACAACTTTTGTCAGTGGTTAACACACAACTTCCCTCAATGAAAAACATACACCTATCGTCAGTGGTTAACACACAACTTCCCGCAATGAAAAACATAAAACTTTTACCAGTGGTAAACACTTAACTTCTCTCACTGCAAAGCATACAAATTTTGTCAGTGGTAAACACACAACTACCCTCAATGTAAACCATTCAACTTTCGTCAGTGGTTAACACACAACTTCCCTCACTTAAAAACATACAAATTGTGTCATTGCTAAATACACAAATTCTCTCAATGAAAAACAAACTACTTTTGTCAGTGGGAAACACACTACTTTCCTCATTGGAAAAAATACAACATTTGTCTGTGGTTAACACACAACTTCTCTCAATGAAAAACATACACCTATCGTCAGTGGTTAACGCACAATTGCCACAATGAAATACATAAAACTTTTGCCAGTGGTAAACACAAAACTTCCCTCACTGCAAAGCATACAACTTTTGTCAGTGGTAAACACACAACTACCCTCAATGAAAACCATTAAACTTCCGTCAGTGGTAAACCTACAACTTTCCGCAATGAAAAACATAAAACTTTTACCAGTGGTTAACACAAATCTTCCCTCACTGCAAAGCATACAACTTTTGTCAGTGGTAAACACGCAACTTCCCTCAATGAAAACTATTCAACTTTCGTCAGTGGTTAACACACAACTTCCCTCAATTAAAAATATACAAATTGTGTTATTGGTAAATACATAACTACCCCCAATGAAAACCATTCAACTTTCGTCAGTGATTAACACACAACTTCCCTCAATTAAAAACATACAACTTGTGTTATTGGTAAATACGCAAATTCTCTCAATGGAAAACATACTACTTTTGTCAGTGGTAAACACACAACTTTTCTCATTGAAATACACACAACTTTTGTCAGTGATTAACACACAACAACCCTCAATAAAAAACATACAACAATCGTCAGTCAGTTCTTCAGTGTCGCGAAGCCTAGGGGTCAGACCTGCGAAGCAGGTCGGACCGCTATCCTATATACTAATCAGTTAGAGTATTTCTCTATTCTTTCATCTGCTTAGTAACCAATTTATAAAATTTGTGCGCAGTTCTAGAGCCTAGATGGTTTGATATATTCGAGTGAAACCTTTACAGGCATTTAGAGTTTGATTGGGAGTACGTGCTTTTTATGAATTCACATTTTTCTTACGCATGATGTGCGAGATATTAAATAAATAAGGCCGAAAATTTGCACAATTTGTGCGCAGCTCTACAGCCTAGACGATTTGATGGATTCGAGTGAAACATTTTCGGACAATTAGAGTTTGATTGGGAATACGTGCTTTTTATGAATTCACATTTTTCTTACTCATGATGTGCAAGATATTAAATAAATAAAGTCAAAATTTACAAAATCACACTATCCGTGGTACTTTTTGTTCAATTTTAAATAAAAAGAATTGCGCCCGTTGCTATGAATGTGACATTTATGGATTTCATTGACAGTTCACTTAGAAATTTTAAATATAAATTACTTTAATTGTAAACATGTTAGATAAGTTTAGAAATTTTATTTGTGTTTAGAATAATGGAACGTACATGTTTAATATTTGGTAAAATTTTAAAACTTTAATTTAAAAATAAGAAAATAATTTTCAATAAAAATTTTCGCTTTGACTATACTTAATAACAGATGCTCTTATTCGTCAACTTCGTTGCTTTTAAGTGTTTTAGGCGGTAACGTATAAATAATAAAAATTACTTGTCTAATATGAAAAGGTTGAAAATTATTTTCAAGATGGCTTTAAATATTTATAATCAAGAATTTTCTTTTTAATCTAAATTCGTAGAATTGACTATAAGTTATTTTGAACGATCATCAATTGTTTTTTATATATGTTATTTAAATACAATCGTGTTTGGTATCAAATTACAGGTTTCACGGAGGAGATTTAAACTAAAGTGTTAGAAAGTTATTTTGGATGATCGTCATCTGTTTTTTTATAAATTTTATATAAATACTGCTGTATTTGGTATCAAATTAAAGATCTCACGCAGGAGATTTGAACTCAAGTGTCGAAAAGTTGTTTTGGATGATCGTCAATTGTTTTTCATAAATACTATGTAAATCCTACCGTTTTTGGAATCAAATTAAAGGTCTCGCAGAGGACGTTTGTACTCAAGTATCAAAAAGTGGTTTTGGGCGATTGTCAATTGTTTTGTACAAATGTTATTTAAATCCTACCGTGTTTGGAATCAAATTAAAGGTCTCGCAGGGGATGTTTGTACTCAAGTATCAAAAAGTGGTTTTGGGCGATTGTTAATTGTTTTGTACAAATGTTATTTAAATGCTACCGTGTTTGGAATCAAATTAAAGGTCTCGCAGAGGAGGTTTGAACTTAAGTATCAAAAAGTTGTTTTTGGCGATTGTCAATTGTTTTGTATAAATGTTATTTAAATCCTACCGTGTTTGGAATCAGATTAAAGGTCTCGCAGAGGACGTTTGTACTCAAGTATCAAAAAGTTGTTTTTGGCGATTGTCAATTGTTTTGTATAAATGTTATTTGAATCCTACCGTGTTTGGAATCAAATTAAAGGTCTCGCAGAGGACGTTTGTACTCAAGTATCAAAAAGTGGTTTAGGGCGATTGTCAATTGTTTTGCATAAATATTATTTAAATCCTACCGTGTTTGGAATCAAATTAAAGGTCTCGCAGGGGATGTTTGTACTTAGGTATCAAAAAGTGGTTTTGGGCGATTGTCAATTGTTTTGTACAAATGTTATTTAAATGCTAACGTGTTTGGAATCAAATAAAAGGTCTCGCAGAGGAGGTTTGAACTTAAGTATCAAAAAGTTGTTTTTGGCGATTGTCAATTGTTTTGTATAAATGTTATTTAAATCCTACCGTGTTTGGAATCAAATTAAAGGTCTCGCAGAGGACGTTTGTACTCAAGTTTCAAAAAGTTGTTTTTGGCGATTGTCAATTGTTTTGTATAAATGTTATTTAAATCCTACCGTGTTTGGAATCAAATTAAAGGTCTCGCAGAGGACGTTTGTACTCAAGTATCAAAAAGTGGTTTAGGGCGATTGTCAATTGTTTTGCATAAATATTATTTAAATCCTACCGTGTTTGGAATCAAATTAAAGGTCTCGCAGAGGAGGTTTGAACTTAAGTATCAAAAAGTTGTTTTTGGCGATTGTCAATTGTTTAATATGAATGTTATTTAAATCCTACTGTGTTTATTTTTATTTATTTATTTACAACCTCCCAACAGGATACGAAGTATCCCAATAACAGGGGGGTTGGATACAACAATACATCACAATAACAACATGAATAGACATACATTATACAACAATATACATTCTATATCATAAATGAAAACAACCAAGTACAACAACAAAAGTAAAGATTATTTAGTACGTTACAAGAAATTTTTATACAAAATATTTTTGAATTGCCAGTAGCTAATACAGAAAATATCAATTTTATCATTCATCATACTTTCAATTTCGTTATATATTACACATAATCGTCTAACTGGATCTCTAGTTTCATAATTTTTTCTACATAGCCTAGTGCAAAACGTTATATACGACCTAGATGCCAACCGAGGAATATTTATTTGAATGAGACTCAATGAGTTAACGTCATCTATAACATTTTGTAGCAACCCATGTAGATATAGGCACGACCGAATCTTTCGTCTAGAATCCAATGTTTGCATATTTAATTTTAATAATGTCGCGGAGTAACTATATGTAAATGGGCAAAAAGAAGGAGAAGATTTTATCGCGCAATATCGTACAAACTTTCTTTGTACCCATTCAATTTTGTTATTATGAGTATCATACATGGGATTCCAGACAATCAGGCAGTACTCAAGCTTGGATCTAACTAGAGAAAAGTATAAGGACTTGAGAGTTGTGATATTAGTGAAGTTACGTGAATTTCTAATAATGAAACCTAATGTTTTATAGGATGTATTCACTAAATAATCATAATGAGGACCGAAATGTAATCTAGGATCAAATATATCTCCCAAGTCCTTATGAGTATTGACTCTGTCAAGACAAAGGTCACCAATCCAGTAAGATGAAATAATTGTAGTATGCTTCATTGAGTAAGACATAACTTTACACTTTGAGACATTAAAGAAAAGACGTGAGGATGAGCACCAAGCCAGAAGATTATCAATATCCTTCTGAAGCTTATGGCAATCAGAAACTGAATCAATGAATTTAAATAATTTTAAATCATCAGCATATAGCAGTGATTCTGAATATTCCAAGCACTCAGTAATATCATTTATGAATAAGACAAAAAGTAGTGGTCCTAAATTTGACCCTTGTGGGACTCCAGAACTAGGAGAAAAATGATTAGATTTATAGCCATTACACCGAACATACTGCTTGCGATTTGTAATGTATGAGCGCAGCAAATCAAGAAGATTAGGAGAAAAGTCAAACTGATGCTGTAGCTTATATAGCAACACTTCATGATTCACAGTATCAAATGCTTTCGCAAAATCAGTGTACACAACGTCTACTTGCGAATTATTTCTAAATGCATTGACTGTGCTTTCCGTAAAATTAGTTAAATTAGTTATAGTTGATCTACCTTTAATGAATCCATGTTGCATTGGTGTAATCTTTTTTGAGACTGAATAATATATATATTTGTAGAGAATTTTTTCAAAACATTTCGAAACATTAGAAATAATAGAGATAGGTCTATAGTTAGTTACATTGCTAGGATCACCAGATTTGAAAATTGGACAAATTAATGATTCTTTTAAAGTATCAGGAAATATGTTATTCTTAATGCTAAGATTAAACAATATATATAGTGGTTTCACAAATATATCTGAACATCCTTTTAAGATATATGCTGGGAGATTATCCGGACCTGGAGAACATGAAACTTTTAGAGATTTAATTGCAATGATAATATCATCTTCGGTAATTTCCTTAATATTTAAATAAGCATTCGCGGAATTTGGCCTATGAATATTAGTAAAGTCTGTGACATTTTCATTGGAATAAACACTAGAGAAGTATTCAGCAAATCCATGCACTGCCTCTGAAGTATCCCTGTAATTTGTGTCATCCCAGTGCATCATTTTGGGTATGCGTGTAGAGTTTTTCTTCTTATTTATAAATGACCAGAATTGCCTTGGGTCATTAGTTATAATTTTTTCTGAGTTTGATATGAAATTTTTATAAGCTATTTTTATATCTTTTTTAATTTTAGTTCTTAATGTTTTAAATTTAGTGTAATCAATTTCATTCCTTTTATTTTTATATAATTTATGATATTTATCTTTTAATTTAATATCAGAAATAATTTGTTTGGTGAACCAAGGTGGATAAGGAGATACTTTTCTACGGGTCAGTGGCACACATTGTGAAAAAATATGATTCAATATTCTGTAAAATTCGCTGAATGCTTCATCAACATCATTGTATTCCCTCAAAGTATCCCAGTCAACATTTAGAAATAGTGTATACATAAATTCAAAATTAGCTTGTTTAAAATTGTAGGAAAGAGTATTATTAAAAGTGGAGTTAGATGGTGAAGTGAGAATATCATTTACGGAAATTAGTAGAGTAGGATGAAGAGGATCCTCACGAGTCATAAAAAAATTAGAACCAGTAACATTACATGTTTTATTGGATAAAACTACATCAAGAATTCGCGAGTCACAGTTGTATATTCTATTATATTGAGTAGCATCAAAAAAATTTGAAAAATTTTCAAATCTGGTTATATGTGTATTATTGAATCCATGCAAATATTGATCAACTAATTTACTAATATTTAAGTCACCAACCAAAATGAAACTAGACTGGATAATCTGGTAACAAGACTCAAGACATTCATAAATCATGTCCTGCTGTTCAGTTGAAATTGGAGGTGGCGAATAAACAACAACAACAATCAGACTTTCCCCAGAACGTAAATTAATACGCACACACAAAACATCAGCAATCGAGTTCGGATTAAGAACCAATCTAATCATAGATGACTTGTACTTAGTACTAACAGCACATAATACCCCACCACCCATTGATTTACCCGTTATGGCATTATTGCGGTCTTTTCTATATATCGTATACTTGGTAGGATCCAGAATTTCATCACTATAAACTGAATCGGAGAGCCACGTTTCCGTAAGAGCAATAATATCAAAATCACTTACAAAAGAATTATTATAAAAATCTTCTAGCTTCGTATTCAAACCACGAACATTTTGATAATATATATTCATCAGTAAAATATAAATGTTTCTAAAGCCTATGTAAATTGTTTGCCGTACGCCACTGCCAACGCAATCCAACAATAACAAACCAAAACTTGCAAACAGTAAATTAAGATAAACGTATAAATTTGTTAGTAGAAGTGATATTCGTAAACTAAAGACATATGCTTAGCTGCTCCATTTGACAGAAAAGAAGTAAAAGTATAATCAAAGTTAAATAATGTAACAAACATAAATTTGGTACCTATTTTACAATAAAATTAAAGTGAATCAGGATTAGTGCTCAAATCAGCCAATTTAATATCATTATCAACCTTGTAATAGATATTACCATCAACTGTCCACACATTTTTATAGCCGAACTTATTGGAAATCATTTTCACAAGTGAGTACCGTTTTTTTGTTAAGTCCTCTTTGATGCTGATTGTAGATCCTTTTAGTTTACTTCGGGATTTTAGCACTTCGTCCCGTGATTTGTAAGAAACAAATTTAATGATGACAGGACGAGCTCTTGATTGAGAATACTTATTCGCACTATTTCTTTTACCGATCCGATGACAACGATCAATGGACTGCGGAGGTAAATTAACCGATAATGTTTTATGGAATATATCACGAACCTTATTTTCAACATTTTCAGATGACTCCTCAGGTACTCCAAACACTCTCAAACAGTTTCTTCTGGAATACTGCTCAAGACGGTCGATTTCATGATGTAGTGCAGTGTTTTCCTTCTGTATACCCTCAATGATGGCCTCATAGTACAATTTCTGCTCATTTAGTTTCTCGTCTATTCGTTGAAATACTTTTTCGACGAGTTTGTCTAAAAAACTGTCATCGCTGAGCAGAGTATTTAAAGAATCAACTACTTGAGTTGTAAGATTGCGAGTGGTCATTGTTGAAGGTAGATTATAACACCCAAAATAATAAAATTAGATCACAAATTCTATTGAAAATTTCAGCAATAAATCCACGAACGGAGCAACAAGAAAACACGTCTACTCACGTTGGAACATCACAACAACTTTTTTTGTTTGTTATCAAATTAAACTCTCATGAAGTGGATTTAAACTCAAATATCAAAAAGTTATTTTGGCCGATCGTCAATTGTTTTTATAAATGTTATTTAAATCCTACCGTGTTTGGTATGAATTTAAATTTCTCAAGGAAGAGATTTAAACGCAACTGTCACAAAGTAGTATCATGGAAGCGAGGAACGAAGTGACGAGCTTTCTTTGTCAATGCACTAACATGGAAGCGAGAAACGTGGTGACGAACTTGCTTCGCCAATTATTTGGTATTAAATGGAAGCTATTTAAGACTACTCAATTTTTTTTTTACATTTTCAGTTGTAATCGTCTTCATTGACGCGGAGCCTAGGGGTCAGACCTGCGAAGCAGGTCGGACCGCTAGTCCAATATACTATTCAGTTAAAATTTTTGGCTACCTAGAAACCATTTGTGCGCAGCTCTAGAGCCTACATTGTTTGATATATTCGAGTGAAACCTTTACAGGCATCTACAGTTTGATTGGGAATACGTGCTTTTTATGAATTCACATTTTTATTACACATGATGTGCGAGATATTAAGTAAATAAACTAATTTTTTGTTTCGTGTAGCTTTTGTTAAATAACACGCGTTGCTACTCCAGTTAAAAATTCAAAGATAAAGGGTATTGACAGTTCACTTTCAAATTCATTTTTTTATTTTTAAATTGATGTTTTAAAATTTTACAAAGTATTAAGCATGTACGCCCATTTATTCTAAACAGAAATAAATTTACCATACTTGTCTAACTTGTCTAGAATTAAAGTAATTTATTTATAAAATTTCAAAGTGAACTGTCAATACACTTTATCTTTAATTTTTTGAAAAAAAGAATGACAACTTGTCATTTTTGACAGTTCAGTTCGAAATTTTAATTATACATTACTTTAATTGTAGACAAGTTAGATAAATTCGGCAAATTTATTTGTGTCTAGAATAAATGTACGTACATTGCTTACTATTTTTTAATTTATTTAAATATGAATTTTTTTTCATATTTTTTCTAATGGAGGGTTATGATTATGACGTCACAGGCAAGAAAGAGAAAGATGAGGTAAAAGTTGAGATGGAAGTTCATAACACAACATCCATGTTTTGACGTTTGATATGGTGTTTTAACAAGGTTATGTTTTTATTTTTGAAGTTTATTATTTAAGTAACTTAATAAATTTAACACTTGCCATATACCTTTATAGTAATAAAGGGAGTTACTATGCACAAACCATACACAAACTTTATTTTTTATATTTAGCATCATTTTAAAAACTGTCATTTTGACAGCGTTTTGTTTGTGTTTGGCCCAGGTGAATTTCATAGTAGTTCAATGAAAACATCAATAGATGGCAGCACGAAAATTTGCTTCTGTATAACCCTCCATTCAAAATAATTATGACAGATGTCTTTGTTCGTCAATCTCGATTCTTTTAAGGAATTTAGGCGGTAAAATTCAAATGAGTTAATTTCTTATTTAACACAAAAAAAGTTGAAAATTATTTTGCACTTCATATATGGTTTCTTTTCTTTCTCAAAAAATACACAGATGTCTCCGCTCGACAACCTTGATGCTTATAAGTATTTTAGGCGGTAAAATTTAAATAAGTTAATTACATATCTAATATAGAAAGAACGTTTTAAATATTTATAATCAATTTCAGAATTTTTTTTATCATGAGTTGTATTTTATTTCTAATCCTGCCGTGTTTGGTACTAAATTAAAAGTTTCACATTAGAGATTTAAAATAAAGTGTCATAAAGTTATTTTCGACGAGTGTCAATTGTTTTTTATAAATATCATTTAAATCCTACCGTGTTTGGTATTTAATTAAAGGACTCGCGGAGGAGATTTGAACTCAAGTGTCAAAAAGTTGTTTTGGACGATCGTTAATTGTTTTGTATAAATGTTATTTAATTCCCACCGTGTTTGGTATCAAATTAAAGGCCTGGCGGCGGAGATTTGAACTCAAGTGTCAAGAAGTTGTTTTGGGCGATTGTCAATTGTTTTTTTATAAATATTATTTAAATCCTACCGTGTTTGGTATCAAATTAAAGGCCTCGCGAAGGAGATTTGAACTCAAGTGACAAAAAGTTATTTTGGACGATTTTCAATTGTTTTTTATAAATATTATTTAAATTATGCAGTGTTTGGTATCAAATTAAAAGGCCCAAGGAGGAGATTTGAACTCAAGTGTCAAAAAGTTGTTTTGGATGATCGTTAATTGTTTTGTATAAATGATATTTAATTCCTACCGTGTTTGGTATCAAATTAAAGGCCTTGCGGAGGAGATTTAAACTCAAGTGTCAAAAAGTTGTTTTGGACGATTGTCAAATGTTTTTTATAAATATTATTTAAATCCTACCGTGTTTGGTATTGAATTAAAGGTCTCGCAGAGGAGATTTGAACTCAAGTGTCAAAAAGTTGTTTTGGACGATTGTCAATTATTTTTTATAAATATTATTTCAATCCTACCGAGTTTGGTATCAAATTAAAGATCTCAAGGAGGAGATTTGAACTCAAGTGTCAAAAAATTGTTTTGGATGATCGTTAATTGTTTTGTATAAATGATATTTAATTTTTACCGTGTTTGGTATTAAATTAAAGGCCTTGCGGAGGAGATATAAACTCAAGTGTCAAAAAGTTGATTTGGAGCATTGTCAATTGTTTTTTATAAATATTATTTAAATCCTACCGTGTTTGGTATCAAATTAAAAGTCTCATGAAGGATATTTTTACTCAAGTGTCAAAAAACGTGTTTGGTATTGAATTAAATATCTCACGGAAGAGATTTAAACTAAAGTGCCAAATATTCGTAACATGAAAGCGAGAAACGAAGTGACGAGCTTGCTTCGCCTATGCACTGACTTGAAAGCGAGGAACGAAGTGACGAGCTTTCTTCGTCTAGTACAGACATGGAAGCGAGGAACGTAGTGACGAGCTTCCTTCGCCGATGTACTAACATGGAAACGAAGAACGAAGTAACGAGCTTTCTTCGTCAATGTACTGGCATGGAAGCGAGGAACGTAGTGACGAGCTTGCTTCGCCAATTGTTTGGTATAAATTTGAAGTTATTTAAGTCTACTCAATTTATTTTTCTACATTTTCAGTTGTAATCTTCTTCAGTGACGCGGAGCCTAGGGGACAGACCTGCGAAGCAGGTCGGGCCGCTAGTCCAATATACTAAAAGGCTTAATTCACTTTCTATATATATTTTCATCTGCCTAGTAACCAAATTTTTGCGCAGCTCTAGAGCCTAGACGGTTTGACCGATTTCAGTGAAACCTTTACTGGACGTTAGAGATTTTTTGGGAATACGTGCTTTTTATGAATTCACATTTTTAGTACACATGATGTGCGAGATATTAAATAAATAAGGCGGAAATGCGTTTACGGATCAGAGTGTGCGGGTTGCTATCAAAGTGGAGTTTGTTGATTCTGGTTGTAACTTTACAAAAATGTATGTTCAATTTGTCATTTCTGACAGATCTGTTTCAAAATTTAAGTATAAATTACATATATTCTAGACAACTTGACGATGTTTTGTAAATTAATCTGTGTTTAGAATTAATGAACAAACATGTGTACAATTTTGTAAGTATATTAAAAGTCAATTAAAAAAATAAAAATTGTAGCTGTCACTTTTCACAAATTTTTGTGCAACTAGTTATTTTGACATTTCAGTTTGAAATTTTAAATATAAATTACTTAAATTGTAGTTCAGTTAGACAAGTTTGGTAATTTATTTGTGTTTAGAATAAATATGCAAACATTATTATTATTTTGAAATTATTTTAAATTTGAATGATTTTTTTTCATATATTTTCAAATTTAAAATAAATATGACAGATGCCGTTGTTCGTCAACCTCGATTCTTTCAAGGAATTTAGGCGGTAAAATTCAAATGAGTTAACTTCTTTTCTAACATAAAAAAGTTGAGAATTATTTTTCGCTACATATATGGTTTCTTTTTCTTCTCAAAAAATGCAATAGATGTCTCTGCTTGACAACATCGACGCTTCTAAATATTTTAGGCGGTAAAATTTAAACAAGTTAATTACTTATCTAATATAAAAAGTTCGTTTTAAATATTTATAATCAATTTCAGATTTTTTTATCTAAATTTGTAGAATTGTCAAAAAGAAATTTTAAACAATCATCAGTTGTTTTTTATTTCTAATAAAGTGTCACAAAACTATTTTACACGATTGTTAATTGTTTTTTCTAAATGTTATTTAAATCCTGCTGTGGTTGGTATTAAATTGAAGGTCTCACTGATCAGATTTTAAATCAAGTGTCAAATAATTATTTTGGACGATCGTCATTTGCTTTTTTATAAATGTTATTTAAAACCTACCGTGTTTGGTGTTGAATTAAAGGTCTCAATCATGAGTATTAAACTCAAGTATCATAAATTGATTTTGGACGGTCGTTAATTGTTTTTATAAATGTTATTAAAATCCTATCGTGTTTGGAATCAAATTAAAGGTCTCGCAAAGGAGGTTTGAACTCGAGTGTCAAAAAGTTGGTTTGGGCGATTGTCAATTGTTTTGTATTAATGTTATTTAAATCCTAGCGTGTTTGGTATTGAATTAAAGGTCTCACTCATGAGATTTAAACTCAAGTGTCAAAAAGTTTTTTTGGACGAACGTCAATTGTTTTTTATAAATGTTATTTAAACCCTACCGTGTTTGGAATCAAATTAAAGGTCTCACAAAGGAGGTTTGAAATCAAGTGTCAAAAAGTTATTTCAGGCAATTGTCAATTGTTTTGTATAAATGTTATTTTAGTCCTGCCGTGTTTGGTATTGAATTAAAGGTCTCACTCATGAGATTTAAACTCGAGTGTCAAAAAGTTATTTTGGACGAACGTCAATTGTTTTTTATAAATGTTTTTTAAATCCTACCGTGTTTGGTATTGAATTAAAGATCTCAATCATGGGATTCATAGTTAAGTATCAAAATTTTATTTTGACGATTGTCAATTGTTTTTATAAATGTTATTTAAATCCTACCGTGTTTGGAGTCAAATTAAAGGTCTCGCAGAGGAGGTTTGAACTCAAGTGTCAAAAAGTTGTTTCGGGCGATTATCTATTATTTTTTATAACTGTTATTTAAATCCTACCGTGTTTGGTATTGAAATAAAGGTCTCACTCATGAGATTTAAACTCGAGTGTCAAAAAGTTATTTTGGACGAACGTCAATTGTTTTTTATAAATGTTATTTAAATTTTACAGTGATTGGAATCAAATTAAAGGTCTCGCAGAGGAGGTTTGAATTCAAGTGTCAAAAAGTTGTTTTGGGCGTTTATCAATTGTTTTGTGTAAATGTTATATTAATCCTACCGTGTTTGATATTAAATTAAAAGTCTCATGGAGCGGATTTTGAACTTAAGTATCAAAAATTTATTTTGCACGATTGTCAATTGTTTGGTATTAAATTAATGTTCATACTTAAACTCAAGGGTCGCAAAGTAGTATCATGGAAGCGAGGAACGAAGAGACGAGGTTGCTTCGCCGATGTACTGACATGGAAGCGAGGAACGAAGTGACGAGCTTTCTTCGTCAATTTACTGACATGTAAGCGGGGAACGCAGTGATGAGCTCGCTTCGTCATTTGTTTGGTATTAAATGGTAGATATTTAAGACTACTAATTTTATTTTTCTACCGTTGTAATCTTCTTTAGTGACGCGGGTATCAAAAGAACGGTGTCGAATAGATTGAACAAATGATAATATATAAAATTGAGACTGGCCGATTGTTTTCATAAAAGTCATTAGAAAAATGTGTTTGGTATCATATAAGAATCTTGATGGACAAATTTTAATTTTTTCGCTTCGATTGTACTTTGAAGTGTAACTGACAAGCTGACGTAAGACTGGATAAGGTTGGTATTACACGAACAAAAGTAAAAATAATGTATATCTGCCAAATTTGTCAATATGGAATGCAAATTATTATACATTATTATTGACGGTATTTCTAAATTGCCAAGAATATCAGATTGACAAAAGTCTTCATTACATGATCAAATATTAATGCAAGTTGTATTTAATATAAATTTTTTTTAAAAATTATGATCGGCAATTGTTTTTCATTAAAATTCATGAATATGCGACCTGTGGAATACCAAGTGAAATGTTTTACAAGTGAAATAGTAAGGAACTTAGAAATGACCTATCTTTATTACAAATCTGTACGATTGGCAATTAATTTACTGAATATTTCCCTAAACCAAGCTTGTGGAGTATTGAATGCAATGGTTTAGGCTCAAAGGAAAAAGTAGTGATGAATCCTCTTTGTAATAAATAATAACGATCAGCAATTGTTTTTGTGCTAATTACTAGAAACCTAACTTATTTAATGCCAATGCACATGCACAAGAGAGCGAGGAACGAAGTGACGAGCTTTCTTCGCCAATTTACTAACAAGGAAGCGGGGAACAAAGAGACAAATTTTCTTCGACAATTGCTTGCTAACTAATTTAAGGTATTTGATTAAACTTCCAATTTATTTTCCTATAGTTTTAGTTGCTATCTTCTTTAGAGTCGCGGAGCCTAGGGGTCAGACCTGCGAAGCAGGTCGGACCGCTAGTCCTATATACTAAAAGGCTTGAGTGGTTCTCTATATATAGATTCATCTGCCTAGTAACCAAAAATGTGCGCAGCTCTAGAGCCTAGACCGTTTAACGGATTTAAGTTAAACTTTTACAGGCATGTATAGATTGTTTTGGAATAGGTCCTTTTTATGAATTCACATTTTTAGTACACATGATGTGCGAGATATTAAATAAAAAAGGTTTATGGATCAAAGTGTGCGGTTGCTATGAAAGTGGAGTTTGTTGATTCTGGTTGTAACTTTACAAAAATTTATGTTCAATTTGTCATTTCTGACAGATATGTTTCGAAATTCAAGTATAAATTACATATATTCTAGACAACTTAAAGATGTTTTGTAAATTTATCTGTGTTTAGTATAATGAACAAACATGTGTAGTATTTTGTAAGTATTTTAAAAGTGAATTAAAAAAATTAAAATTGTAGCTGTTACTTTTCACAAATTTTTATGCAACTAGTTATTTTTTTTATTTTAAATATAAATTACTTTAATTGTAGTTCAGTTAGACAAGTTTGGTAATTTATTTGTGTTTAGAATATATATGCAAACATTATTATTATTTTGTAATTATTTTAAATTTGAATTTTTTTTCTCATATTTTTTTCAAATTTAAAATTAATATGACAGATGTCGTTGTTCGTCAACCTCAATTCTTTTAAGGATTTTAGGCGGTAAAATTCAAATGAGTTAACTTCTTCTAACATAAAAAAGTTGAGAATTATTTTTCGCTTCATAGATGGTTTCTTTTTCTTCTCAAAAAATACAACAGATATTTCTGTATTTTAGGCGGTAAAATTTAAACAAGTTAATTACTTATCTAATATAAAAAGTTTGTTTTAAATATTTATAATCAATTTCAGATTTTTTTTATATCTAAATTCGTAGAATTGTCAAAAAGATATTTTAAACAATGATCAGTTGTTTTTTATTTCTAATCAAGTGTCACAAAATTATTATACACGATCGTTAATTGTTTTTTCTGAATGTTATTTAAATCCTGCCGTGTTTGGCATTAAATTGAATGTCTCACTCATCAGATTTAAACTCAAGAGTCAAAAAATTATTTTGGACGATCGTAATTTGTTTTTATAAATGTTATTTAAAACCTACTGTGTTTGGTATTGAATTAAATGTCTCAATCATGAGATTTAAACTCAAGTATCAAAAATTTATTTTGGACGATCGCTTATTGTTTTTATAAATGTTATTTAAATCCTACTGTGTTTGGTATTGAATTAAAGGTCTTGCTCATGAGATTTAAACTCAAGTGTCAAAAAGTTATTTTGGACGAACGTCAATTGTTTTTTATAAATGTTATTTAAATCCTACAGTGTTTGAAATCAAATTAAAGGTCTCGCAGAGGAGGTTTGAACTAAAGTGTCAAAAAGTTGGTTTGGGTGATGGTTATTTGTTTTGTATAAATGTTATTTTAATCCTACCGTGTTTGATATTAAATTAAAAGTCTCATGGAGTGGGTTTAAACTTAAGTATCAGAAAGTTATTTTGCACGGTCATACAATGTTGTCAGTGGTTAACACACAACTTCCCGCAATGAAAAACATACAACTATCGTCAGTGGTTAACGCACAATTTCCCTCAATGGAAAACATAAAATAATTACCAGTGGGAAGCACAAAACTTCCCTTACTGCAAAGCATACAACTTCTGTCAGTAGTAAACACACAACTTCCCTTAATGAAAATGATTCAACTTTCGTCAGTTGTTAACACACAACTTCCCTCAATTAAAATCATACAACTTGTGTTATTGGTAAATATACAAATTCCCTCAATGAAAAACATACTACTTTTGTCAGTGCGTAACACACAAATTCTCTCAATAAAAAACACAATTTTTGTCAGCAGGAAACACACAACTTATCTCAAAAATTGTACTGACATGGAAGCGAACAACTTCCCTCAATGGAAAACGCACCATTTCCCTTAATGGAAAACATGCAACTTTTGTTAGTGGGAAACACACAACTTCGCTCAATTCAAAACGTACAACTTTTGTCAGTGGTTAACACACAACTTCCCGCAATGAAAAACATACAACTATCGTCAGTGGTTAACGCACAATTTCCCTCAATGAAAAACATAAAATAATTACCAGTGGTAAGCACAAAACTTCCCTTACTGCAAAGCATACAACTTCTGTCAGTGGTAAACACACAACTTTCCTCATTAGAAAACATACAACTTATGTCAGTGGTTAACACACAACTTTCCTCATTAGAAAACATACAACTTGTGTTATTGGTTAACACACAAATACCCTCAATGAAAATCATTCAACTTTCGTCAGTGGTTAACACACAACTTCCCTCAATGCAAAGAATACAACTTTTGTCAGTGGTAAACACACAACTTCCCTAAATGAAAACCATTCATTTTTCGTCACTGGGTAACACACAACTTCCCTCAATTAAAAACATACAACTTGTGTTATTGGTAAATACACAAATTCTCTCAATGAAAAACATACTACTTTTGTCAGTGGTAAACACACAACTTTCCTCATTGAAAAACATACAACTTTTGTCAGTAATTAACAAACAACTTTCATCATTGAAAAACACAACTTTTGTCAGTGATTAATACACAACTACCCTAAATCAGAACATGCAAATTTTGTTAATAGTAAACATACAACTTTTGTCAATGGTTAACACAGAACTTTGTTTAGTGAAAAAAAACTACTTTTGTCAGTGGTTAACACACAACTTCCCTCTAAACTTATACTGACATTTAAATGTACAACAAATTGACGAGCTTATTTCGTTAATTGTTGGTTTCAAATGACAATATTTCTGTAGAAAACAAACAACTTCCCTCAATCAAAAACAATGAAAAACATACAACTTTCGTAAGAAGTTTACACGCAACTTCCCACAATTCTTTGTATTTCAATACATACAACTTTCGTTAGTGGGAAACACAAAAATTCTCTAAAAACTTGTACTGTCAGAAGCGCGGATCGAAATGACGAACTTGTTTCGCCAATGTACTGACATGGAAGCAAGGAACGAAGTGACGAGCTTGCTTTGCCAATTGTTAATATCAAATGAAAGGTATTTATTTTCCTGTACTTGCCATCTTCTTTAGTGTCGCTATCCCTTATACTAAAAGGCTTGAGTATTTTACTATATTTTAGCCAATCTAGCAACCTAATTTGTATGCAGACCTACAGCCTAGACCGTTTGATGGATTCAAGTGAAACCTTCACTGGCACTTAGAGTTTGATTGGGAATACGTGCTTTTTATGAATTCACATTTTTCTTATTTATTTATTTATTTATTTCTATATTCTACAGGTAAATAACCCAATTACAGAATACAGTAGGTACAAAAATTGATAAGTAGAAAAAATGTGTAGCGTACTAGTATATATGTGATATATAAAACACAAGAAAAACAAAAAGAAACTAATGGCAATGAAGCCGGAATAACCAAAACCCAAGAACACAGAATTAAGAGTTATACAAAAAAAATAAATAAAAATAGTTAAATTAATTCATTTAATTTACTTTTAAATGTATTTAGTGTTGTATCAAAATCTAAGTTAGAAGAAAAATTGTTATACGATTTACACATCATGTTTAACGGAGAATTTGTATTAAAATTAGTTCTGCACAACTTAATTGAAAAAGGAGTTGTATTTCTTGTGTTACAGGGACGCACAAAAAAATCTAGTTGAGATAACTAATTGGGATCATCGATAATATTATTGATCATTTTATAAAGGAATAAAATTTGTTGTTTGATACGTCTCACTTCTAACGATTCAATGTTGAACATTTTCAATAGATCACTGTAACTATCACAAGACCATGCAAAATTTAAACGATAAAAGTAATTTCTACAAAATCTTACTTGTACTTTTTCAATTGTATTACTGTGAATATTATAAAATGGATTCCAAACTAAACTGCAATATTCAAGTTTACTTCTAACTAAAGACTGATATAGTCGGAATAAACATTCTTTATTTTTGAAATCAAAAGTTACACGTAAAATAAATCCTAAATTTTTATAAGCGTGATTTACCATTTGATTTATATGAGGTTGAAAATTAAGTTTAGGATCAAAAAGTACTCCTAAATCTTTTTTAGAATGTACACTCAGAAGAATATAATTATTAATTTTATATTGAAAATTTATCAGAGAATATTTATTTGAGAAACACATTGTTTCACATTTAGACAAGTTAAATAAAAGTTTATTATCTACCGTCCACTGGTATACTCTTAACAAATCCTCTTGAAGAAGTAGACAATCATTATATGAAGAAATTGTTCGAAATAGTTTGAAATCATCAGCAAACATAAGGCAATTAGAATGATGTACTGCTTCAGAAATATCATTAATAAACAAAATAAAAAGCAGAGGCCCTAAAATAGAACCCTGCGGAACGCCTGACGTCACGATAACCTTATTTGATACAAATCCATCGACATTTACATATTGAACTCTATTGACAAGATATGATTTAAGTAAATTTATGAGATTTTCTGCGAACCCCAACTGTAACAATTTTGACAATAAAATACCATGTGACACTTTGTCAAACGCTTTGGAAAAGTCGGTATAGATGCAGTCTACTTGCTTTCTATCCTCCAAAGCGTCAGATATAAATTGCGTGAATGATACTAAGTTAGTAACTGTGGATCGGCCAGTTACAAATCCATGTTGATTCGAATTAATTATGTGTTTAGTTTGATTTTTCATGTTTTTAAATAAAATAAATTCAAAAATTTTAGAAAAAACACTTAAACAGGATACAGGTCTATAATTCTGTATAAAACTTCTATCTCCTGATTTGAAAATAGGACAGATTTTTGCTTCTTTCCATCTAGTAGGAAAAGTTTGTAGTTTGATGCACAAATTAAATAATTTACATAGAGCATTAGAAAAAATATCGGCACAGCCTTTTATAATATATATTGGAACATTATCGGGCCCAGTAGATTTTGAATTTTTTTGGTTTTTGATTGCCTCTACTACTTCCTGCTGTGAAACTTGCAATACATTAATGGTAGCATGTGAAATATAAATATCATTATCGTTCTGAATTGAATCGTTGATTGTATCAGGATTATACACACTTTTGAAAAAATGAGAAAAGGCTTCAGGAATTTGAGAACTAGAATTGTAAGACTGATCATTATCATACATTTTTGACGGTATCCCTTGAACACTTTTTTTACTGTTTACAAATGACCAGAAATCAGATACAGAATTATTAGTTGCAAAACTATTTTCAATATTATTTAAATAATTTTTATATAGTGTCTGTGAAAGCAACTTACATTTACTTCGCAATTCCTTGAATTTAAATGAATAATTATCTAAATTAGTTTTTTGATACAATTTTCTGAATTTGTCTTTATCTTTTAATAGATCAATAAGTTCTTTATTAAACCATGTAGGATATTTAATTCTGCGTTTTTGTACTTTTGGTATACATTTACAAATACATCGTACAATAATTCATAAAATTTATCAACTGCAACATCAACATCGGTACATCTTTCAACCCAGGTCCAATTAATTTCATTTAAAGAATTGTACATCTTATACATGATGTGCGAGATATTAAATAAATAAGGCGGAAATCAGAGTGTGCGAGTGTTGCTATGAATGTGAAATTTGTTGATTTTAAATGAATAACTGTATTGTAGTCGTAACTTTTCACAAATATGTGTTATCTTGTCATTTTTGACAGATGAAAAATATAAATATATAAATAAAATATATCATCAAGCCTTTTACCCATTAAGGGTGTGGCACTCTGCTTACGCAGATATCGGTAGGTGATATATTTTTGCGTATGAAATGCGGTTACCAGCTGTCAAGTCATAGCCCCCAAAGTTACAAAAATTACATTAATTCTAGACAAGTTGCAGTAGTTTTATAAATGTATCTGTGTATGGAATAAATAATCAAACATATTTACTGTTTTGTAAATATTTTAAAATTAATACAAAAAAAAAAATTATAATTGTAGCTGTCACTTTTCACAAATTTATGTGCACCTTGTCCTTCTTGACAGTTCAGTTTGAAATTTTAAATATAAATATAACAGATGTCTCTCTGTTCGTAAACCTCATTTTTCAAACGTTTTTGGCGGTAAAATTTAAATGAGTTAATTATTTATCTAATACAAAAAGGTTGAAATATAATTTCCAAATTTGTTTTAAATATTCATAATCAATTTCATATATTTTTTTTAATTTAAATTCATGGACAAAATGCTATTTTGAACGATTGTCAATTGTTTTTAATAAATATTATTTAAATCCTACGTGTTTGGTACCAAATTAAAAGTTTCACAGAGTAAATTTAAACTCAAGTGTCAGAAAGTTATTCTGGACGATCGTCAATTGATTTCCATAACCCCGGTATAAATCCTATCGTGTTTGGTATCATATTACAGATTTCACGGAGGAGATTTAAAATCAAGTGTCAAAAAGGTATTTTAGACGATCGTCAATTATTTATTTATAATTGTTATTTAAATCCTACCGTGTTGGTATCAAATTAGAAGTTTCACGGATTAGATTTAAACTCCAGTATTAAAAAGTTATTTTGGACGATTGTCAGTAGTGTTTTATAAATGTTATTTAAATCCTACTGGCATGGAAGCGAGGAACGAAGTGACGAGCTTTCTTCGTCAATGTACTGACATGGAAGCGAGAAACGTAGTGACAAGCTTGCTTCGCCGATGATTTGGTATTAAATGGAAGTTATTTAAGGCTACTCAATTTATTTTTCTACATTTTGTAATCTTCTTCAGGGTCGCGGAGCCTAGGGGTCAGACCTGCGAAGCAGGTCGGACCGCTAGTCCTATATACTAAAAGGCAAAATTCATTCTCTATATATACTTTCATCTGCCTAGTAACCAAATTTGTGCGCAACTCTAGAGCCTAGACGGTTTGACGGATTTCAGTGAAACCTTTACCGGCAGTTAGAGATTTTTTTGGAATAGGGCCTTTTTATGAATTCACATTTTTAGTACACATGATGTGCGAGATATTAAATAAATAAGGTTTATGGATCAAAGTGTGCGGTTGCTATGAAAGTGGAGTTTGTTGATTCTGGTTGTAACTTTACAAAAAATTATGTTCAATTTGTCATTTCTGACAGTTCTGTTTCAAAAATTAATTATAAATTACATATATTCTAGACAAATTGAAGATGTTTTGTAAATTGATCTGTGTGCAGAATTAATGAACAAATATGTTTACTAATTTGAAAATATTTTAAAAGTCAATTAAAAAAATAAAAATTGTAGCTGTCACTTTTCACAAATTTTTGTGCAACTAGTTATTTTTCACATTTCAGTCTGAAATTTTAAATATAAATTACTTTAATTGTAGTTCAGTTAGTCAAGTTTGGTAATTTATTTGTGTTTAGAATAAATATGCAAACATTATTATTATTTTGAAATTATTTTAAATTTGAATGATTTTTTTTCATATATTTTCAAATTTAAAATAAATATGACAGATGCCGTTGTTCGTCAACCTCAATTCTTTTAAGGATTTTCGGCGGTAAAATTCAAATGAATTAACTTCTTATCTAACACATAAAGTTCATAGATGGTTTCTTTTTCTTCTCAAAAAATACAACAGATGTCTCTGCTCGACAACATCGATACTTCTAAGTATTCTAGGCCGTAAAAGTTAATTATTTATATAATATAAAAAGATCGGTTTAAATATTTATAATCAATTTCAGAATTTTTTCAAATCTAAATTCGTAGAATTGTCAAAAAGTTATTTTGAACATTCATCAGTTGTTTTTATTTCTAATCCTGCCGTGTTTGGTACTAAATTAAAGGTTTTACGGCACTGATTTAAAATCAAGTTTCATAAAGTTATTTTAGACGATCGTTAATTGTCTTTTCTAAATGTTATTTAAATTCTGTCGTGTTTGGTATTAAATTGAAGGTCTCACTCATCAGATTTAAACTCAAGTGTCAAAAAATTATTTTGGACAATCGTCATTTTTTTTATAAATGTTATTTAAACCCTACCGTGTTTGGTATTGAATTAAAGGTCTCACTCATAAGATTTAAACTCAAGTGTCAAAAAGTTATTTTGGACGAACGTCAATTGTTTTTTTACAAATGTTATTTAAATCCTACAGTGTTTGGAATCAAATTAAAGGTATCACAGAGGAGGTTTGAACTCAAGTGTCAAAAATTTATTTTGGACGATGGTCAATTGTTTTGCAAAAATGTTATTTAAATCCTACCATGTTTGGTATTGAATTAAAGGTCTCACTCATAAGATTTAAACTCAAGTGTCAAAAAGTTATTTTGGACGAACGTCAATTGTTTTTTTACAAATGTTATTTAAATCCTACAGTGTTTGGAATCAAATTAAAGATCTCGCAGAAGAGGTTTGAACTGAAGTGTCAAAATGTTATTTTGGGCGATTGTCAATTGTTTTGTATAAATGTTATTTAAATCCTATCGTGTTTGGTATTGAATTAAAGGTCTCATTCATGAGATTTAAACTTAAGTGTCAAAAAATTATTTTGGACGAACGTCAATTGTTTTTTTACAAATGTTATTTAAATCCTACAGTGTTTGGAATCAAATTAAAGGTCTCGCAGAGGAGGTTTGAACTCAAATGTCAAAATGTTATTTTAGGCGATTGTCAATTGTTTTGTATAAATGTTATTTAAATCCTACCGTGTTTGGTATTGAATTAAAGGTTTCACTCATGAGATTTAAACTCAAGTGTCAAAAAGTTATTTTTGACGAACGTCAATTGTTTTTTTTACAAATGTTATTTAAATCCTACAGTGTTTGGAATCAAATTAAAGGTCTCTCAGAGCAGGTTTGAACTCAAGTGTCAAAATGTTATTTTAGGCGATTGTCAATTGTTTTGTATAAATGTTATTTAAATCCTACCGTGTTTGGTATTGAATTAAAGGTCTCACTCATGAGATTTAAACTCAAGTGTCAAAAAGTTATTTTGGATGAACGTCAAATGTTTTTTTATAAATGTTATTTAAATCCTACAGTGTTTAGAATCAAATTAAAGTTCTCGCAGAGGCGGTGTGAACTCAAGTGTCAAAAAGTTGTTTTGGGCGTTTATCAATTGTTTTGTGTAAATGTTATTTCATCCTACCGTGTTTGATATTAAATTAAAAGTCTCAGGGAGCGGATTTAAACTTAATTAACAAAAAGTTGTTTTGCACGATCGTCAATTGTTTGGTATTAAATTAAAGTTCATACTTAAACTCAAGTGTGACAAAGAAGTATCATGGAAGCGAGGAACGAAGTGACGAGCTTGCTTCGCCGATGTACTGACATGGAAGCGAGGAACGAAGTGACGAGCTTTCTTCTCGAATTTCATGACATGGAAGCGAGGAACGTAGTGACGAGTTTGTTTCGCCATTTGTTTGGTATTTAATTGAAGTTATTTAAGGCTACTCATTTTATTTTTCTACAGTTGTAATCTTTTTTAGTGACGCGGGTATCAAAAGAAAGGTGTCGAATATACTGAATAAATGATAATATAAAAAATGGAGGCTGGCCGATTGTTTTCATAAAAGTCATTAGAAAAATGTGTTTGGTATCAAATAAGAATTTTTATGGACAAGTTTTAATTTTTTCGCTTGGATTGTACTTTGAAGTGTAACTGACAAGCTGACGTCAGACTATATACGGTTAGTATTACACGAATAAATTTAGTAAAAATAATGTATATCAAAAAATTTGTCAATATGGATTGCAAATTATTATACATTGTTATTGACGGTATTTCTAAATTGGTAAGAAGACAATAGAAATGTCAGATTGACAAAAGTCTTCATTACATGATCAAATATTAATGCAAGTTGTATTTAATATAAATTTCTTTTAAAAATCACTTATTCGGTATCTAAAGAAAGGTCGAAGTGACGTAATTTTATCTCAAATCGTTATGATCTACAATTGTTTAAACTTATTTATAAAATTTTTGTAGATACCTAACTTGTAGTTTCTCTATCTAAATGTTTTAGGAGTTGGCATATAGTTATATTTTTAATGTCAATTGAAATCTATTGTAGGAGTAAAAATTAAATAATTTATCTTGGAAATGTCTACGAAAAATCTTTTGTATTTGTTGTAATTTTTTCCGCAAACCAATTATGATCGGCAATTGTTTTTCATTAAAATTCATGAATATGCGACCTGTGGAATACCAAGTGAAATGTTTTACAAGTGAAATAGTGAGGAACTTAGAAATGACCCATCTGTATTACAAATATGTACGATTGGCAATTAGTTTACTGAATATTTTCCTAAACCTAGCTTGTGGATTATTGAATGCAATGGTTTAGGCTCAAAGGAAAAAGTAGTGATGAATCCTCTTTGTCATAAATAATAACGATCAGCATATTATTTTTGTGGTAATTACTAGAAACGTAACTTAGGGGTATTTAATGCCAATGCACTGACATGAAAGCGAGGAATGAAGTGACGAGCTTTCTTCGCCAATTTACTAACATGGAAGCGGGGAACAAAGAGGCAAATTTTCTTCGACAATTGCTTGCTAACAAATTTAAGGTATTTGATTAAACTTGCAATATATTTTCCTATAGTTTTAATTGCTATCTTCTTAAGAGTCGCAGATCCTAGGGTTCAGACCTCCGAAGCAGGTCGGAGCGCTAGTCCAATATACTATTCAGCTAAAATTTTTGACTACCTAGAAACCATTTGTGCGCAGCTCTAGAGGCTACTCGGTTTGATATATTCGAGTGAAACCTTTACAGGCATCTACAGTTTGGCTGGGAATAGGGCCTTTTCATTATTTCACATTTTTATTACACATGATGTGCGAGATATTAAGTAAATAAACTAATTTTTTGTTTCGTGTAGCTTTTGTTAAATAACACGCGTTGCTACTACTGTTAAAAATTCAAAGATAAAGGGTATTGACAATTCACTTTCAAATTCCTTTTTTTTTTTTAAATTGATGTTTTAAAATTTTACAAAATATTAAGCATGTACGCCCATTTATTCTAAACAGAAATAAATTTACCATACTTGTCTAACTTGTCTAGAATTAAAGTAATTTATTTTTAAAATTTCAAAATGAACTGTCAATTCACTTTATCTTTAAATTTTTGAAAAAAAGAAGAACAACTTGTCATTTTTGACAGTTCAGTTTTAAATTTTAATTATACATTACTTTAATTGTAGACAGGTTAGATAAGTTTGGTATATTTATTTGTGTTTAGAGTAAAGGAGCGAACATGATTACTATTTTGTTAATTTTTAAAAATGGTAGAAATGATTTACATTTTTTGACAGTTGCAATTAATTCAAATTGATTTGTAAACGTCAATATTTTATGAAAAATAGTTTGGGTCACGTACTAAATAACAAATACACTGAAATTGAATGAAATTCATGGTAAGTGTAAAATTTAATTGTAGAATATCAATTCTCCAAATTATTTTGCAGGAAATACATTATAAAGAACTTTATTATAAATGTCATACAGAAATTTGATTACATGAACATAGAACAAATTTTTGAAAATACTATAGAATTTCGGAAGAAATTAATAAATACTTATAAAACAAATTGTATTTGATGAATTAGGAGCAGTCAAAATGAAAACATACAACGTTTTAATTCAAAATCCTTGTACAGATTGAAGTATCGTGTATTGATTAAAAATGTTGTTTTTTACATAAACAACAAAAAATTCATTATAATTTATGGTAAGTGTGTATAATTTAATTGTACAATATACATTTTCTCGATTATATTGCAGGGAACTCATATTTCAAGAATTCCATCAAAACATCAATCAAAAGTTTGGTTATATTTTCACGGAAGAATTTATAAAATACTATACAATTATGTACGAAATGATTAAATACCAATGAAACTAATTGTAATGGATGTATTAGGGCTATCAAAGTGAAAACATAATGTATTCCTGAATCTGTGAAAAATTTTTACATTTTACGGTACATCGTGTGGGTGTAAGCTCTCAATCATCGAGTGGAAGGTATCATTTTAAAAGTGACAGGTAATCGGTATAAAAGTTGATTCTTCATTTATAAATAGTGAAATTTAATATAATACATAGTAGGAAGATATATTTTTATTTTATGTTGTAGAGAAAAACATATACAAATAAATCAAGCATCAATGATAAAATGAAATTTTGTTGTATTTACAAGATATCAACTATAGAATTACGCATAAAATTATTAAATACTAATGAAGCAATATAGCATTAACTGTATTATATAATATAAGAAAAATTCACGAAGAGGAAGATTACAGTACATAAGTCAACAGTTTTCTTCTTAAATTCAATTAAATTATCTTACGTAATTATTTAAATCTCAAACAGTTGATGAAGAAAGTTGTCATTTTCATGATGAAAACTATGCTACTCTACCCGGTCAACAACCTGCTAATATTCCAAGAGGAAATATTTTTCGGCAGTAATTTATACGGACACATTTTGACCAGGATCAGTTTTAAAATATTGGTATGGAGATTTGAATAATAATATACTTTTATTGTTTTAAATAATTATTTATTGTAATGAAAGAGTTTCATTGTTGTAATCAAGTATTTTCATTATTGTAATCAAATATTTGCTTTATTGTAATCAAAAATTTATATTGTAGCTGTCACTTCTTACAAATTTTGGTGCAACGCACAGAACAAATATACTATAGAAGAAGCGACACGGACAGGTTATTTTCAACTTAGCACATTGCTACTGGCGCCATCTATGAGCGACACCTTAAATTACTATTGTAGAGAAACGAAAAGCGGGCTTATACAAAACAAATCTATATTTTTAAATAGTAAATTGTATACAAAAATAAAAACTAATGAATTATATAAAAATATATATTTTATTGTATTAACAAATAGGTTACATATTATATTAGATATTGCAATAACTTATGTTATAAGTTATCTTTTTATTAAAATGAATCAATTATTATGAATTATCTCTCTCTGAATGAAAAGTCATTAATTATCGTCATGAACTAATAAAAATAATCTAATTTAAAAATTGCCAAATTAGTGCAAAATTTATCAACTGATTAATATCAACATAAAGAGATAAATAATTACAGAACAAAAATTTTTGTTGTAAATTTTAGTAGACCGGGCTTACAGTTAATTAAAGTTTGAAGAGTAGGAGAAAGAGAATTAAATTTATGAAGATTTCCTGAACGGTTTGGGATATTTACATCTGCTTGTTTATTGATTCGTCCAGCCTTCATCACTCTTAACAGATGTTCTTTTCTCTTATTTTTTTATACATTTGTTGTTCTCTGCTGGTCAACTTAGTCTTCCGAGAAACTCCCAATTTTCTTAGCGTAACATTTTCATTAGCTACAATATAAATATATAACATAACTTAAACTGTTTTTAAAGCCAATCTACAAAAATATTAACACACCTTGAAATGAAACAATATCTGGGGTATCCAGTCGTTGAATTTTATTTAAAATTTCGTCAGCCACAAACAAACGACGTTTTCTTGAGTAGGTTCTGAAAGTAATCTTTAAAATTTTTTCGCTGCATTTGCCCGGAGAGGATAGTGAAGCACTTAAAACTTCACTATTTTCAATAACATCATCTCCTATTATTGATGAAAATTTTGATGGCTCCACAATCTCTTCCGAAACAGTATTCGTGTTTAATTTTTGGCTCCCCTTTTTTTAGGAGTTCTTGGCAATTGAAAACTGTTTGTCATTTTTCTCGCTGAGAAATATTTTTGGGAATATAATGTAAAAACGTTTGGTCATTTTCACAGCCACAAACGAGGCAACGGTACTACAAAAAATATGAAATAAATGTTTATGTTCTATATTTATATTAGTACTGTATCTACTATTGTTATTGCTTACCATTATAACGAATTAATCAAATATTTTCGCACGCAGCAAAAAATTTAAACTTGAGATGCGCAGTCACAGAACAAATATACGCAAGTGTCAATAAGAAACAAATGCGTAAGTCATTTGATGAAAGTGAATTAAATAGCCACCGATATATCTATGTAGGTAATAGTTTTACGGGGGCGCGTATAGATGGCGAGAGTGTCATATAATAAATAATAATCCCTATCTCGTGTCTGTAGCCTGGTGCAACGTGTTATTTTTTGACAGATGTGTTTGAAATTTTAATTACAAATTACATTAATTCTAGACAAGTCAATTAAAATAATGAAAAATAATGACTAATAAAATTTTTCTTTTTCACTGCATTTTGAAGTTTATATGTTATGGTGACGCTAAATCTGTATTATACGATCAAATTTACTGAAAATAAAATAAAACCGGGAAATTTAAATCAAATTATTATTTCCAATAATTTTTTTTTTGCTATGATTATACTTCAAAGTAAATTAAGTAAAAATAAAGTTAATCTGCCAAATTTGTCGAAAATATAGAATTCTAATTATTGTTTATTATTATTGACGGTATTTTTAAATTGACAAGATAATAATAGAAATGTCAGATTGACAGAATTCTTTATTACATTATCAAATTTTATAAAAAATAAAAAAAAAAACGCGAAATTTAAATGATAAAATAATTTCCAATAAAAAATTTACATTTTTATGCTAATTTTACTGTAATAATCCTCCACATGTAGGCATCTTATTTAAAAAAATCGTCATCCGGAACCACCTATATGTGGCAAATAGCATTAATTTATATTGTCCAATTTATTATTTTTTTATTGTGTACATAATAGATATATATTTATTATGTAAAATATATATTAGATAAAATATACATACAATTCTGAATGTACAAAATAGCAATGAAATCGCTACCTGTCATTATATATCTTCCAGTTAGTATTGGTGCGCTGCTGTCAACAGTTAATTAAGGCACTAGAATATATGAGTCTTCTCATCCGCCATTTTGGGTCCAAGTGTCATAAATAAAACAAATTATTAGAATCCAGTTACTTTAATTCTTTTCTGTCAAATTTGAAGTTGATATTGATTAATAATTGTGATATATCATTCTCTTTATTATTATATTCCATATCTAACAGGTAAGTGTACATCATACTTTCTAATATATTACCGTATGATTTGTGTAGTTGGATTTTACAGAATTTCAAGAAATATGTTTTCAAATTTAACAGATACAAATTTTAAATGTTTTTTTTAAGTAACTGGATTCCAATAACTTGTTTTATTTATGACAGCTGGACCCAAAATGGCGGATGAGAATACCTATTCTTCTAGAGCTCTAACTTAATACATTGAGTTTTGTCTCTTCCTATGTTAATACTTTGTGCTTTAAACTAGAAAAAGTCGGTATTACACGATCAAAAGTAAATGCGTTAAATTTGTCGACAATGTAATATGCAAATTATTATATATTATTATTGACGGTTCTTTTAAATTGACAAGATAATAATTGAAATGCAAGATTGACAGAAGTCTTTATCACATGATCAAATATTAATTAAGTTGTTTTTGATTTAATTTTTTTTTAATCAATTTTTGGGTATCTAAAGAAAGATGTCGAATAGACAGAACAAATGAAAATATAGAAAATGGTGGCTGTCGATTGTTTTCATAAAGACATCAGAAAAATATAGTGTTTGGTATCAAATGAGAATTTTGAATAGACAAGTTTAAATTTATTCGCTTCAGTTGTACTTTGAAGTGTAACTGACAAGATAACGTAAGACTGGGTAAGGTTGATATTACACGATCAAATTTTATAAAAATTTAAAAAACCGCAAAATTTAAAGCAAAAAAATTTCCGTTAAAATTTCACGATTTTATTCTACTTTGACGTTCGATTAGGTAAAGTCGACAATATGGAATGCAAATTATTATATATTATTATAAGCGGTATTTTTAAATTGCCAAGAATACAATAGAAATATCAGATTGGCAAAAATCTTTATTATATGATTAAATATTAATGCAAATTGTGTTTAATTTAAAATAAAATTATTTTTTTAGGTATCTAACTTGTGGGGTATGAAATGAAATGTTTTAGGAGTTCGCAGATAATCATTTTTTTAAGTCACTTGAAATATATTGCAGGGTTAAAATTAAAACACTTGGTCTTGGTAATATCCACGGAAAATTTATTAATTGTGTTTGTTATATTTTTTTTCGCAAACCAATTACGATCGGCAATTATTTTCCTTAAAATTTATGAATATTTGCGACCTGTGGGGTATCTAGTAAAATGTTTCAGAAGTGATATATTGAGGAATTTAGTAATGACCGATCTTTATTATAAATCAGTATGATTGGCAATTGCTTTTTTGAAAATTCCCCTAAACCTAGCTTGTGAAGTATTGAGTGTAACGTTTCAAGTTCAAAAAGTTGGAAAAAGTAGTGATGAACCTTCTTTATCATACATAATTACGATCAGCAATTATTTTTGTGGAAATTACTAGAAACTTAACTTAGGGGTATTAAATGAACTGTTTTAGAGATGGGAAGTTAAGAGACTCTGACATGAAAGCGAGGAACGCAGTGACGAGCTTTCTTCGCCAATGTATTGTTATGAAAGCTAGGAACAAAGTGACGTGCTTTCTTTGCCAATTTACTGACTTGGAAGCGAGGAACAAAGAGACTGCTTTCTTCTTCAGTGTCGCGGAGCCTAGGAGTCAGACCTGCGAAGCAGGTCGGACCGCTAGTCCCATATACTAAAAGCCAAAATTCATTCTCTATATATATATATATATATATATATATATATATATATATATATATATATATATATATATATATAACTTAATTGATCAGAACTTGGATATTGGTTTTTAAAAACTTTATTTTTGCTCAGGAACAGAGAGGCAAAGTTTTTGAACAGAGAGGCAAAGTTATTAGATGTTTATTGCTTTAAGACTACAACAAGACTGATTTCTAAAACTATATTCAAGATAAAATAACATGTGTACAGAGATAAATGAAATATGAATCTTCCTCAGCTCGCGGGAACATAGCAGCCGATGGGAAACGCTGATGTCGGCAGGTAGACGTTAGGTAACACCTCCCTCCTTGAGAAGAAACTCTAGGGTGGAACGACTTGAGTTTCGTTGAGTGGAGTTGACCTCGGGTTGATTCCTTTTTTCTGTAAAACCTTATTTTTTATTTTTATTATAAAATAAAATAAGATAACCATTACTAATATGCTGACTCCAATGATTGAGCCCTTTGAATAATTTTCGTGGGTGGTGATCGATTCAATTGGGAATTCTTCTAACTCTTGAAGTTGTAATTGATGTAATTTATCGAGAGGAACTTTATCCAAATTTAATTTTTCTATTTGTGGTACTGTTGAGTTTCGCATGTTGATTTTTTGTAAACTCACTGCATGCCCTGGTATAGTCTTCAGTTTATTTTCATAAACGTACGATGATATTTTTATTGAGCAGTTGGGTGGTACAATCATTAGATAAGTCCCTTTTAAAGAAACTATCGCATTTTGTTTACACGTAGTTTGTACCCTTTGAAGTTTTGGTAATATGCCGATGTAATGTGCTTCATTAATTTGTAATATCACTTGTTGATTGATTTTGACTGGTATTTGTTGACAGCTGGTTACTGTTACTTCTGATGATAAGATTGAAGTTAGGCATTCTTCATCCCTTTGAACTGGTAAAAGATTGGTGCTTTTACAGAGAAATTCGGATTGCAGATCTACGCATTCTTCGTTGCTATATTGATAAACGTTGTTGCTTATGGATAGGTATGTAGCGGGAGGAATAATAGTTGTTTGGTTAGAACTAGGGATCGAAAATAAGTGATAATGATCTAGGGTTTCCGGGTGTATTAAGGGAAAGTCAAGTGAAAACATTATCTTTTCATTTAAAATAAAAACTTTAATTTTGATAACTTTATAATATTTAGAAATGTCATTGATATTTGAAAATAACAGCTGTTTGTTATCATAAAGTGAATATAATTCTTCAACAATATCTTTTAATTCTTGATAAGAAATAATACTTGGGTGTACAACTTCTAGATTGGCAAATGTTACTGCGTTTTCTATTTCCTTCAAATAATTTAATAATGAATCAAAATTGAATTTAATTTCTTCCAAAATTTCTTGTGTCTGTAAAAAATGTAAAAATAAAAATTTTTGTTTATTAATTGATTAAATTAATTCGTTCGTTTTATTTTCAATATTAATTTGATTTTTAATAATCAGTGTCATGGTCTCGTTTATGTTCATCATGATATGTTTTGAAAGTGAAATCTGATTATTTAATTTTGTAACTATTTTATTATGATCTGTTTCTAATTTTAAAATATTATTATGAATTTCTACAGCATCGTCGTGATCCATGTTACCAGAGATAAATTTAATAAGTGATCCTAATGGGTTTATTAACCCTCGTTTATACCGTTTTTCTGGGTAAAAGGTGTGTAATTTTCTGTTAACAATTTTTGAAATGTACTTTGTGTGTTCATGATAATTATTTAAAATATGTCGAAGTTCGGGAGTAGCAAAATTTATTGCGGTTGTTATTTGTGAATTTTTATCATTTAATAAGTCAATACGATTTTTGATAGATTTAAGATCAATATAATAAAGGAAAGTATGAGAGGCTGTTTTGATTTTTGCATGACCTAATTTAAAAGGAAGGATTCCAGGATTAGTCTGTAAGTTCTGAATCTGTACTTCTTGTGCTTTTGTCAGGTGTAAGGTCACAAGTCTGTAACAATTGAGGTTTTTTCAGTATTTTGTTTTCCTAAATAGTGAATTTATTTTTATTTTGTTTTTGTTTAATTTTGAAACTGTAAGTCTTTTGTCTTGGTCTTTTAATGTTTGATAAGTGGATGTTTTTTGAGGTATTGCCGTGTTCGGGAATAATTTCGGCTGTTTTTAAGTTCGGATCAATTGTTTTAATTTCTTCCTTTTTATATTTATTGCTAGTTTTACTCTGTTTCTGCTTATTTTTCACGTAAACGGTATCTGGAATTTCAGGAAGCTCTTCACGATTTTTATTTGCATAACTAATTGTTTTTTGTTTATTCTGCCCATTTAATTCCCTAATTTAATTGTATAATAATTTTATTTTTTCTTTATGATTTATTATATAATTATTTATTAATTGTTTTTCTAATTCTATGTCCAAAGGCGAATTTATATCAAGATGTCCTGTTATGATTTCACACGGTTTTAGTTTTGTTACCGAATGAATAGAGTTGTTATACGCCAGAAGTGCGTAATTAATTTTAATATCAATAGGCTCTTTGTTATATTCCTGTTGATTATTTAACAATCTAATATGTTCGACTAATGTCGAATGAAATCTCTCGATTAGTCCGTTTGACTCTGGGTGTTGCGAGCTAATAAAGTGAAGTTTCACTTTGTGAACTTCTAGTAATTCTTTAATTAGTGAGTTTTTGAATTCTAAGCCATTGTCAGAAACGATTTGATCAGGTATTCCATGGTGTGTAAAATATTTAATAAGATTATTAACGACTTCTATACCTTGACCAGAATTTAATTTGTAAACTTGCGCGTATCTTGAAAATGCGTCTATAATTGTTAGGAATTTTTGTTTTTCTAAAGTTATCGAATCAATATGTAACATTTCGAATGGTTTTGTTGGAGTAGGAGTTATATTAAATTTTGGTTTTATAGGTACACAATCGTATTTTGTTTTTAAACAGATTTCGCATTCGTTGATGTAAGTTTGTATTGATTTACGCATGTTAGGCCAGTAGTATTTTTTCTTTATTTGATTCTCGGTCTCGTCAAGACCTCGGTGATTCGTCTTGCTTTCGTGGTAATTTTGAATTGTTTCTTTAACGTCTAACGGATCTTCAACATCTAATAATTTCTGAGTATATTTTACAAAATTTAATTCAGAATTTTTAAAGTATTTTTGAATAACTAAACTAAATTTCTCATAAATAGGGTCTTCAAAATACAAACAATATTTAACTTTTGGGACGATATAATTTTTAACGAAATTAATAACGTCTTGAACAAAATTATTTTTTGAAATTTGTACTGTTATACGCTGATGGGTATTTTCAAATAATTTTACAATTTTAGGCTTTATGGGATCAAAATTAATTTGAGATATTATAATTTGATTTTTTCCGAGATTTACTGGTTTGTCAGAAATTGGTATTCCTACGATTGGATTTTCTCTATTCGTGTGAACAGTTTCGTCGTCAGAAATATCTCTGTCGTTATTTTCGTTGTCAGGTTCGACTTGCAGTGACATATTATCGTTTGTGTTAGAGTACTTTTTATTAAAATCTTTTATATAGTCGAAAATTCCTCCAGATTCTTCGATAGTTTCATTAGCGTTAATTTGGATACGAGATAATGCATCCGTATTTTTTATATTATCTGGTATTTTCAATGACTCTAAGCTACGTAATTCTATTTGTGCAAAAAATAATTTTTTCTTAGATTCGTAATGAGATAACTTCTAATTTACTTGTGGGGTTTTTATTAAAGAATTTTTTAAATCTAATTGAACATTAAAATCTTTTAGAGTGTCATAGCCAATCAGGCCGTCAAAGAAATGGTGAAATTTGAACAAATAAAATTTCATATTTTTATTAACATTAAATTCTGAAAATGCCGGAATTTCTACACTATAATCTCTTTTTGTTGTTTCAAATATGGAAGATATAGTAAAATTTTCTTTCATGATTTTATTTTTAAAATATTTTTCAGCTATGTCAGGGTTCAAGAAAGACATTGTAGCTCCGGTATCAATTAACAATTTTAATGGTGGATTCGAAATTTTGATAAATGGTAAATCTTTTTTGTCATATATTGAATGTAACTCTACGTTTGGTTCGCTATTTGGCTGGGTTCGCGAAAATTTTGTTCTTCTTCAATAGATGTTTCATAAACATCATTTTCAATAATTTTGGGATAATAAGAATAGTTGTCGTTGTCATAGTGAGTATAGTCGGTTTCACAGTATTCGTAATTTTGTTCGTCATAATTTTGAATGGGTTGTTCAACATTATGTAGCTCTTCTACTGTGTAATTTTGTCTTTGTTGGAATGAGGATTTCGGAAAAGAACCATGAGATACTCCACTCATAGGTGTGGGTTTAGGTTGTATGGCTCGATTTGTTGAACCTTGCGGTTTCCATACATTGACTGAGGTCTTAGGTTTATTATTCCCAAATACTTGGTGATTAGTTAGGAATCGTGGTGGTGTTTGTGAATAACGGGGTTGTAATTGAATAGGGTTGCTTGGAAATTGTTGGTGTTGATTATAAAATCGTTGTGATGGTTGTTGGACAAATTGAGGATTTTGATACATTTGGGGTGGTTGTGGAATTGACCTTTGAATTTGTCTCGAATTTTGAAATTTACTTTTATCAAAATGAGCACGTTGTAAGTGTCGGATGTTATCTTCAGATATTATGTTCTGTCTGGCTTCCGCCAAGGTGTTGGGTTTCATTGCGCGGATCGTCGAACCAAGAGGCTCTTTTAAACCGGCCAAAAAATTTTTAATGCATGGGTATTGTAAAAATTCTTTTTGACTGTTGCAATTGTCGTTGTGCTTTCATGAACGTCTACATAGTTATGCAAAGCACTTAAATTTGACATAATGCGTGTGTAAAATTGTAAGGGGTTTCCGTTATCTTTTTGTCTGAGCTGATCTAGATCAAACAACAGACCATTTTCATCGCGCTGATCGCCAAAATGTGCGATCAAAGCATCTTTCACAGATTTCCAGTCTTTTGAGGTACACGTTGAATATACCTCGCGTGCGGGACCAATTATTTTGGCGTAAATGCCATAAATTAACGTTATGTTCTGAACGCAATTTACATTTTGCGGAGTTGTATCCCAATAAGTATTTATTAAGGTATTAGCTGTGTCTAAAAAGGCGGAGAGTTCCAAAGGATTTCCATCGAATTTTGGAACGATGTCTAATAATTTTGATTCAAAATTTGGAACTGCCATATTTACACAACTGTTATTTTCTAATTCAACTTCTTTTATATTTAATGTTGAAAGTATTAAACTTAGTTCTGTATCTGCTAAACTATTATTATAATCTAACTCGTTTTCACTTTCTTCAATAGAAATGGATGAATTCGAGGAGTCTGTCATAGAAATGAAAGCAACTTACATTACCAATATAGCGATCTTCATCTCAGGTAGACTGTCCGCGATGGAATTCTTCTGGGATGAGTCGTTGATGCTGATGGGTTGATTCGCGATGAACGCCCTTCAGATCTTCGTTGGTTCTTGTTTTGTTGAATAAACAGTTGATACTGACGGATTATTCGCGATGAATTTCCTTTCAATATCCTACCGACTGCGCCACTTAATTGATCAGAACTTGGATATTGGTTTTTAAAAACTTTATTTTTGCTCAGGAACAGAGAGGCAAAGTTTTTAGATGTTTATTGCTTTAAGACTACAACAAGACTGATTTCTAAAACTACATTCAAGATAAAATAACATGTGTACAGAGATAAATGAAATATGAATCTTCCTCAGCTCGCGGGAACATAGCGGCCGATGGGAAACGCTGATGTCGGCAGGTAGACGTTAGGTAACATATATATATATATATATATATATATATATATATATATATATATATATATATATATATTTTCATCTGCCTAGTAACTATTTGTGCGCAGATCTAGAGCCTAGACGGTTTGACGGGTTTCAGTGAAACCTTTACCGGTACTTAGAGATTTTTTGGGAATAGCGCTTTTTCATGAATTCACATTTTTCTTACACATGATGTGCGAGATATTAAATAAATAAGGTTATGGATCAAAGTGTGCGGGTTGCTACGAAAGTGGAGTTTGTTGATTATGGTTGTAACTTTACAAAAATTTATGTTCAATTTTTCAATTCTGACAGATCTATTTCAAAAATTAAGTATAAATTACATATATTCTAGACAACTTGAAGATGTTTTGTAAATTAATATGTGTTTTGAATAAATAAGCAAACATGTGTACTATTTTGAAAATATTTTAAAATTCAGTTAAAAAAATTAAAATTCTAGCTGTCACTTTTCACAAATTTTTGTGCAACTAGTTATTTTTGACATTTCTGTCTGAAATGTTAAATATAAATTACGAGTACTTTAATTGTAGTCTATTTAGACAAGTTTGGTAATTCATTTGTGTTTAGAATAAATGAGCAAACATTATTATTATTTTGTAATTTTTTTTAAATTTAAAATAAATGTGACAGATGTCTTTGTTCGTCAACCTCGATTCTTTTAAGGATTTTAGGCGGTAAAATTCAATTGAGTTAACTTCTTATCTAATAATAAAAAGTTGAAAACTATTTTTCACTTTATAGCTGGATTATTTTTCTTCTCAAAAAATACAACAGATGTCTCTGCTCGACAACATCGATGCATCTAAGTATTTTAGGCGGTAAAATTTAAACAAGTTAATTACTTATCTAATATAAAAAAGTTCGTTTTAAATATTTATAATAAATTTCAGATTTTTTTTTATCTAAATTCGTAGAATTGTCAATAAGTTATTTTAAACAATCATCAGTTGCTTTTTATTTCTAATCAAGTGTCACAACATTATTTTACATGATCGTTAATTGTTTTTTTCTAATATTTTTTAAATCCTGCCGTGTTTGGCATTAAATTGAAGGTCTCACTCATCAGATTTAAACTCAAGTGTCAAAAAATTATTTTTGGACGATCGTCATTTGTTTTTTATAAATGTTATTTAAACTTACCGTGTTTGGTATTGAAATTAATGTCTCAATCATGAGATTTAAACTCAAGTGTCAAAAATTTACTTTGGATGATCGTTAATTGTTTTTATAAATGTTATTTAAATCCCACCGTTTTTGGAATCAAATTACAGGTCTCGGAGAAGAGGTTTGAACTCAAGTGTCAAAAAGTTGTTTTGGGTGATTGTCAATTGTTTTGTATAAATGTTATTTAAATCCTATCGTGTTTGGTATTGAATTAAAGGTCTCGCTCATGAGATTTAAACTCAAGTGTCAAAAAATTATTTTGGACGAACGTCAATTGTTTTTTATAAATGTTATTAAAATCCTACAGTATTTGGAATCAAACTAAAGGTCTCGCAAAAGAGGTTTGAACTCAAGTGTCAAAAAGTTGTTTTGGGCGATAGTCAATTGTTTTGTATAAATGTTATTTAAATCCTACAGTGTTTGGAATCAAATTAAAAGTCTCGCAGAGGAGGTTAGAACTAAAATGTCAAAAAGTTGTTTTGGGCGTTTTTCAATTGTTTTGTGTAAATGTTATTTTTATCCTACCGTCTCATGGAGTGGATTTAAACTTAAGTATCAAAAAGTTATTTTGCACGATTGTCAATTGTTTGGTAATTAATTAAGTGTCACAAAGTAGTATCATGGAAGCGAGGAACGAAGTGACCAGCTTGCTTCGCCGATGTACTGACATGGAAGCGAGGAACGAAGTGACGAGCTTTCTTCGGCAATTTACTGACTTGGAAGCGAGGAACGTAGCGATGAGTTTGCTTCGCCATTTGTTTGGTATTAAATGGTAGTTATTTAAGACTACTCATTTTATTTTTCTACCGTTGTAATCTTCTTTAGTGACGCGGGTATCAAAAAACCGGTGTCGAATAGACTGAATAAATGATAATATAAAAAATAGAGGCTGGGCGATTGTTTTCATAAAAGTCATTAGAAAAATGTGTTTGGTATCATATAAGAATCTTGATGGACAAGTTTTAATTTTTTCGCTTCGATTGTACTTTGAAGTGTAACTGACAAGTTGACGTGAGACTGGATAAGGTTGGTACTACACGAACAAAATTAGTAAAAATAATGTATATCTGCCAAATTTGTCAATATGGAATGAAAATTATTATACATTATTATTGACGGTATTTCTAAATTGCCAAGAAGATAATAGAAATGTCAGATTGACAAAAGTCTTCATTACATGATCAAATATTAATGCAAGTTGTATTTAATATAAAATTCTTTTAAAAATCACATATTCGGTATCGAAAGAAAGGTCGAAGTGACGTAATTTTATCAAAAATCGTTACAATCGACAATTTTTTAAACTTTTTAAAAAAATTTTGTTGATACCTAACTTGTAGTTTATCTAACTAAATGTTTCAGGAGTTGGCAGATAGTTATTTTTTAAAAGTAAATTTAAATCTATTGTAGGGGTAAAAATAAAATACTTTATCTTAGTAATGTCCACAAAAATCTATTATATTTGTTGAAATTTTTTCCGCAAACCAATTATGATCGGCAATTGTTTTTCATTAAAATTCATGAATATGCGACCTGTGGAGTACCAAGTGATATGTATGAGAAGTTAAATATTGAGGAACTTGGAAATGACCCATCTTTAGTACAAATCAGTACGATTGGCAATTAATTTACTGAAAATTTCCCTAAACCTAGCTTGTGGAGTATTGAATGCAATGGTTTAGGCTCAAAAAGTAGGAAAAAGTAGTGATGAAACCTCTTTGTCATAAATAATAACGATCAGTAATTGTTTTTGTGGTAATTACTAAAAACATAACTTAGGGGTATTTATTGCCAATGCACTGACATGAAAGCAAGGAACGAAGTGACGAGCTTTCTTTGCCAATTTACTAACAAGGAAGCGGGGAACAAAGAGACAAATTTTATTCGACAATTGTTTGCTAACAAATTTAAGGTATTTGATTAAACTTCCAATTTATTTTCCTATAGTTTTAGTTGCTATCTTCTTTAGAGTCGCGGAGCCTAGGGGTCAGACCTGCGAAGCAGGTCGGACCGCTAGTACCTTATACTAAAAGGCTTGAGTATTTTACTATATTTTAGCCAACCTAGCAACCAAATATTTGCCCTCCTCTAGAGCCTAGCCGGTTTGATGGAATCGCGTGAAACCTATTTGGGGATGTGAAGAATTTTTTGGAGCAGTGCTTTTTGGGTGATTGCGATTTTTAGTACGCAATAAATAAGGCGGAAATCAGAGTATGCGAGCGTTGCTATGAACGTGAAATTTGTTGATTTTAAATAAATAACTGTATTGTAGTTGTAACTCTTCACAAAGTGTTCATCTTGTCATTTTTGACAGATCTCTTTAAAAATTAAGTATAAATTATATTAAATCTAGACAAGTTTCAGAAGTTTTGTAAATTTATCTGTGTTTAGAGAGTAAATGAATGAGCATACATGTGTACTATTTTGTAAATATTTTAAAACTCAATCAAAAAAATTAAAATTGTGGCTGTCACTTTTCACAAATTTGTGTGCACCTTGTTTTTTTTTTGACAGTTCATTTTGAAATTTTTAGTATAAGTACTAGCGGTCCGACCTGCTTCGCAGGTCTGACCCCTAGGCTCCGCGACTCTGAAGAAGATAGCAGTTTCTTTGTTCCTCGCTTCCAAGTCAGTAAATTGGCGAAGAAAACACGTCACTTCGTTCCTCACTTTCATGTCAGTACATTGGCGAGGAAAGCTCGTCACTTCGTTCCTCGCTTTCATGTCAATACATTAGGGAAGAAAGCTCGTCACAGCGTTCCTCTCTTTCATGTCAGTGTCTCTTAACTTCCGGTCTATAAAACAGTTCATTTAATACCTCTAAGTTAAGTTTCTAGTAATTTCCACAAAAGCAATTGCTGATCGTAATTATTTATGATAAAGAAGGTTCGTCACTAATTTTTCCAACTTTTTGAACCTGAAACGTTACATTCAATACTTCACAAGCTAGGTTTAGGGGAATTTTCAGAAAAGCAATTGCCAATCATACTGATTTATAATAAAGATCGGTCATTGCTAAGTTCCTCAATATTTCACTTCTGAAACATTATACTAGATACCCCACAGGTTGCAAATATTCATAAATTTTAAGGAAAAATAATTGCCGATCGTAATTGGTTTGCGAAAAAAATTACAACAAACACAATTAATAAATTTTCCGTGGATATTACCAAGACCAAGTGTTTTAATTTTTACCCTGCAATAGATTTCAAGTGACTTAAAAAAAAGATTATCTGCGAACTCCTAAAACATTTCATTTCATACCCCACAAGTTAGATATCTAAAAAAAAATTTTAATTTAAATTAAACACAATTAGCATTAATATTTGATCATATAATAAAGATTTTTGCCAATCTGACATTTCTATTGTCTTCTTGGCAATTTAAAAATACCGCAAATAATAATGTATAATAATTTGCATTCCATATTGTCGACTTTACCTAATCTAACGTCAAAGTAGAATAAAATCGTGAAATTTTAACGGAAAATTTTTCCTTTAAATTTCGCGGTTTTTTAAATTTTTATAAAATTTGATAGTGTAATATCAACCTTACCCAGTCTTACGTTATCTTGTCAGTTACACTTCAAAGTACAACCGAAGCGAACTTGTCTATTCAAGATTCTCATTTGATACCAAACACTAAATTTTCTGATGTCTTTTATGAAAACAATCGACAGCCGCCATTTTCTATATTATAATTTGTCCCGTCTATTCGACATCTTTCGTTGGATACCCAAAAAGTGATAAAAAAAATTTAATCAAACACAACTTAATTAATATTTGATCATGTGATAAAGACTTTTGTCAATCTGATATTTCTATTGGTAATTTAAAAATATTATCAATAATAATGTACAATAATTTGCATTCTCCTTTGTCGACAAATTTGGCGGATTTACTTTATTTTTAATAAATTTTGCAATCAGGGGTACAATATTAAATTTAGTAAATATATTCGCTTATTATTTCTAAATACAAATAAATTTACAAAACTTGTCCAACTGGTCTACAATTAAAATTCAAAATGAAAATTTCATTAAATTCGTAGATTATTTCTTTAAAATAACTTTTGTATTCAGAATTGTACCGAACTGTTTTGAACTATGCGATACCAGCGCAAGGAACGGGCTGAACTTAAATCGTTTTCTTAATTTTTTTTAATTGGTTTAATAATGTTACATAATTATAACATACTACATAGTCTATGGAAATTATATATAAATGAAGACAAGTCCGTAGTAAGGTAGATACAAAGAATAAATATATTTCATTGTTGTAATCAAGCTGTTGAAGAAGTTTAACCTGCCGCTTGCTCGAAAGACACACGGGCCACAGGTATAAATTTGTTATTATTGGTGGCATTAGAAAAATCTACATAATCCACAAAATTTGGTTTGTATGCCTCGTAATTCTATAGTAGGAACCTACAACAAATATTTAAAAATCACATACCAAGCACCTGCACGTTGGAGATCAAATCTGATACTTTGAATAAAACTAAAATGTGTTGCAATGATGAAACATTACATTATATCAAATTTAACAATGAGATTAATGTACTATCAAGTTTCATTTACAAAAAGAATTTATTCCAATTGGTTACGTCAAAATATCAAAACCTTATCGACTATCTTCACTTTTTGAAATTTCATCTACAAATGTTCTCTCTATCGTATTTCACATTAAAAAATGTCAGTATAATAATAATAATAATAATAATAATAATCATTTATTTTGTTAGAAGCATAGAAGCTTGTACAAAAGAGTGTAAGTGGTCACATTTACATTATATATTTATATACTTAAATCTAATGTAGTAAACTTAACTTATACCGAGAAATTTTAAATTTATTTTACATTAGTTTTTTTTTTAATTTAATTTATTCACCTAACGCAAAAGCGCGCAATTTAATTGCATTTAACATAAAAAAATATATATTTTTAATTATATTAATGTCCTTTCCAGTTAGTAATATTTCACAGTAATTGTCCTTATTAATGATGGGTAAGTTTCTATGTAGTGTTGTCTCACCGGGTGTAGTATTGGGCAGGTCACTATGAAGTGGTACAGGTCATCTTCTGCATGAGTGTTACATATGGGGCAGCTATTTAAGGCACTAAATTTATATTCACTACCATGATAGTATAGGACTGTTTCACTTGTGTTCGCCACTCTGATTTGTGAGAAAAGTCTTATTATTTTATAGTCGTGATTGTATATCTTGTTTCGCGTTTCATTGTTTATTTGTATATGTTTATACACGGTCGAATACGAGGAATTGTTTATTCTGTCCGTATCTATATTGTAGAGGTAACACCTGTAAGTCCATATAATGTAGTCCATATTTCTTTTCAGTTTACCCGCACTTTGGTTTAACCATATATTTTTAAAATTAAATTTATTTAGTAGAATTATCAATTTACTGCACCAATTGTATTGATTTAGTTGTTCGTTTGCGTCCAAAGTTTTAATTTTATTATAGCACATTTTCGGGTATTGTGAGTCACTCATGTTAAGGAGCTGCAGCCACCATTTAAGTGTTTGTTTTAATATGTTTACCGCAAGATTGCATACGCCTGTTTCCCTCCGTATTATGGAATTAGGTGTACTCCTTGGCCAGTTAAATAGCTTCTTAAAATAGTTTGTTTGTACTTTTTCTAATTCTTCTTCGTGTTGTAAGCCCCATACTTCGCTAGCGTATAATGCTGTTGGCACGGTAATTGTATTGTACAGTTTTAGTCGTGTTTCCCAGTTATCTGTTTTTGATATGATCATTATTCTTCTAATGTTCGCAGAGGCAACATTTGCTTTACTTATTCTTTCCTTGCAGGTCTTGTTATGTAATCCTGAGGGGACAAAATTCATTCCCAAATAGGTGTATTCCTTTACCGTTTCAATGTTTTCTCCTTGGCATTTATATTTTATTCTTTGTCTTGGTGTCCTCCCTCTGTGGAATAGTAGAATTTTTGTTTTGTTTGTATTTATTTTTAAATCGTTGTTTTGTGCGTATCGTTCGAGGGTATTTAATTTTTGTTGTACCTCTACTTGTGAATTTGCTAATATCACTATATCATCGGCATATAGTAAAGTCAGTATGTCGTTTGTACTATTTAACGGTATTCCGAAATGTCCTTTTTCTCTCAAGTAATTATCGAAGTCGTTTATAAAAAGTGTGAATTGTATTGGGCTCAGTGAATCTCCTTTGAGTACTCCTGTGTTTATTTCGATTTTGTTGGAGACTTCGCTTTCCACGCTAATCTGGATGGTCGCTTGAGAGTAAATATTCTGTATTATTCTTATAATTTTGGTACTAATTCCTGATTGATATAGTTTTGTCCACAGTTTTTCTTGATTTACGCTATCGAAGGCTTTGGACATGTCTACGAAAATGGCGTACATTTTTTTCTTGTTATGTATACTTAGTTGTGCCAGGCAATTTAATGTAATTATATGGTGTATGACAGACCTGTTTCTTCTAAACCCGGCTTGTGTTTCCGTTAGTATATTCATATTTTCTACCCAGTTTGAAATTCTGTTCGATAGTATTTTTGTATAGACTTTTATTATCGTATTTAGAAGTGCAATGCCACGATAGTTTTCTGGATTTAATTTGTCTCCTTTCTTGTGGAGCATTGTCATTTTTGCATTGGCAAGAGTTGAAGGGATGTCTTCATTATTGAACCATGTGTTTATCATATTAGTTATATAATTGATTCCTTTTTCTGGAAGATATTTTAAGAACTCATTTGTTATTCCATCTGGTCCAGGGCTTTTATTATTTTTCAATGTCTTTAATGTTCTTGTTATTTCCAGTTCTGTAATTTTTGAGTCTTGATAATAGTGGTAAGTGTCATAGAATTGGGTTGTCTGCACTCTGGTACGAGTAAACATATTTGTATAGTACTTTGTTAAATCGGATATGTTTATTTCAATGTTGTTTGTTTCCCTTTTCTTTAATTGTTGTACTGTTTTCCAGAAATTTGTTGGGTTTTTTATATCATGTATGTTGTTTTTTAATTTTTGTTTATATTGATTTTTACTTTGTTTTCTAATATTTTTGTATTCTTTTTTGATTCTTGTATATTCTGTTAGGTTTTGTTCCGTGTATCCTTTTTTTGTGCATACGCGTTGTGCTCTTCTAAGTTCCGTCTTTAATGTTTTACAATCTTTGTTATACCATTGTTTTTGCCATATGGCAGTTCTTTTATAATTTATTAAATTTGTCATGCTTAATGTTTGTGCCGTGTTCCAAATAGTGGTTATTAGGGAATCGTAAGTTATTTCGTTTGTATTTAGAAGTTCATTCATTTTTTGTTGATATTTTTCTAGTAACTCTGTGTTCCATTTTAACTTCGTTATTGTGGTACTGACTGTATGCGCTTGTGTATTTTTATTAATCAAATGTGGAAATTTAATTTGAATGGGGAAATGATCTGAAGTGTATGTCATTTATAACTTCCATATCTTGAATATCACGTAAAGCTCTGTCATTTGCCCAAACAAGGTCTATGATACTTTTATTTTTCCAGCTTATATATGTAAGATTAGCTATTTTATCGCATTCTGATCTTCCATTTAATACGAAAAATCCCTCAGCTTCTAGCATTTCTGTTAGTTTTTTGCCTTTGCTATTTAATGTTGTATCTGTGGTTTGGCGTATATGATTGAAGTTGGTATTGTAAAAAGTGATTTTTTCACTCTGGTTTAGAGTTCCTATTCTTGAATTGAAATCTCCTACTAGAATAATGCTATTATTTACGTAATGTTCATTTAATTCTTTTATTATATTTTGTAATTGTTCTATTAATGTGTCAAATTCGTATTTTTGGGATAGGTAACAGAATATGAGAATAAAGCTTTCAGCGGTGTTTTCACGTTTGAAGTTTGTACAGATCCAGTGCGGTGTAATTTCTATTATGTTTGCTTGTAAGTGTTTCTTGTGAAAAATTAATAGACCACCACTCGCTCGTCCCTTGCTTGCTGATTTTATAGCTTTAGATTCAATAAATTCATAGTTACTTAGGTCTTGTGGAATGGTTTTTAAATTATTTTGCAGCCAAGTTTCGCTTAAGCATATTATGTCATTTTCTATTATTGTGTTCTTTTCTTCTATATCTAGATTGAAAATATTATTAAACCCTTGCATATTCCATGAGATGATAGTTTTGCATGTTGGTGTTTTATCAGCTAGCTTTGTTCTGTCTTCGTTTTGTCTGTTAAGTTTTTTGACTTTTTGTAAAAATATCTGGTTACCTTTTCTTGCTTGTTATCATTTCGTGCTATAGCCTCCGCTGGGGAGGAGGCTTTTCTTTTCTCTGGTCCTGTTTGGATATTTTTGTTTGTGTTATTATTTGTAGGTGTTAATGCTTTTATTTGTTCATCTTCTTTATTTGCTTGTTTATAACAGTGTTCATTTTCTACCTCAGTTTAACCTGCCGCTTGCTCGAAAGACACACGGGCCACAGGTATAAATTTGTTATTATTGGTGGCATTAGAAAAATCTACATAATCCACAAAATTTGGTTTGTATGCCTCGTAATTCTATAGTAGGAACCTACAACAAATATTTAAAAATGTATACAACTAACAAATAAAATCACATACCAAGCACCTGCACGTTGGAGATCAAATCTGATACTTTGAATAAAACTAAAATGTGTTGCAATGATGAAACATTACATTATATCAAATTTAACAATGAGATTAATGTACTATCAAGTTTCATTTACAAAAAGAATTTATTCCAATTGGTTACGTCAAAATATCAAAACCTTATCGACTATCTTCACTTTTTGAAATTTCATCTACAAATGTTCTCTCTATCGTATTTCACATTAAAAAATGTCAGTTTAATTAACGCACTTAAAATATCAATTTTGTATCTGTTGAATATGTTGATTGAAGAAATTACCTGTTTGTGTTATTATCTAAATATTTTAATTCATAACACTTGACGTATACAACATAGCATGGAGCATATACCATTTGAATCCAATCTGTCATACTGGCACCGCCCTGTTTGGTTTCACTTTATTTTATTCACTTCTTACTTATTTCTAATTGTTCTTGTTATTCATTGGACTGGGAAACAACGGAAAATATATTAAAAAACCCTAAATACTTGCATTACATTGTCAGTACCCTGCGCAGATAATTTTCCGTTCAAAACTTGTATCAAAGGATACAACAATGCAATGATTACTATATTTACTGATTACAACAAAGAATTCTTGCAATCTCAACCGTAAATTATTGATTATTGCCTAAAGAATAAAGAAATTGTTGAACTTTATTAAATCTTTGAATTGGTGGTGAATTCGGGGCGTTTCATAATATATTTATTTTTTTTATTTTATAAAAAATACAAGCAACATAAATTATTACAGTTGGGCACAATTCTAGGTAATGACTGACAATTTTAACTATTTTTTTCCTTATAATTTCTTCACATATTTCACTACCACTGCAAATTGTACATATGTTAACGCCTGTAGATTTTAAAATAGTTTTAAAAAATATATGAAAAGATAATAATTTAGGTTATGTAAGCACCGATTAGTATATTTAACAAATAATTTAAAAGTATAAATAAACTTACCTTTTAAAAATGTAAATTTTTCATAAAACACCGAAACAACATATAACCTTGCATATAACTATGTTATTTAAAATAAAAAATTATGCTGTATAAATTTTACGTCAACTTGACAGTTGCACTTCAAGTACAATCAAGGCAAAAATTTTTATTGGAAATTATTTTCTTATTTTTAAATTGAAGTTTTAAAATTTTACCAAATATTAAACATATACGTACATTTATTCTTAATACAAATAAAATGACTAAACTTATCTAATTTGTTTACAATGAAAGTAATTTATATTTTAAATTTCAAAGTGAACTGTCAATGAAATCCATAAATTTCACTTTCATAGCAACGGGTGCAATTCTTTTTATTTAAAATTAAACAAAAAGCACCACGGATAGTGTGATTTTGTAAATTTTGACTTTATTTATTTAATATCTTGCACATCATCAGCAAAAAAATGTGAATTTATAAAAAGCACGTATTCCCAATCAAACTCTAATTGTCTGAAAAGGTTTCACGCGCATCCGTCAAATCGTCTAGTCTCTAGAGCTGCGCACAAATTATTCAAATTTTCGGCCTTATTTATTTAATATCTCGCACATCATGTGTAAGAAAAATGTGAATTCATAAAAAGCACGTATTCCCAATCAAACTCTAAATGCCTGTAAAGGTTTCACTCGAATATATCAAACCATCTAGGCTCTAGAGCTGCGCACAAATTTTGCAAATTGGTTACTAAGCAGATGAAAATATAGTAAAATACTCAAGCCTTTTAGTATATAGGACTAGCGGTCCGACCTGCTTCGCATGTCTGACCCCTAGGCTCCGCGTCACTGAAGACGATTACAACTGAAAATGTAAAAAAATAAATTGAGTAGTCTTAAATAACTTCCATTTAATACCAAATAATTGGCGAAGCAAGTTCGTCACCACGTTCCTCGCTTCCTTGATACTACTTTGCGATTAAGTCTCTTCCTTGAGAACTTTAATTTCATACCAAACACGGTAGGATTTAAATAACATTTATAAAAACAATTGACGATCGTCCAAAATAACTTTTTGATATTTGAGTTTAAATCCACTTCATGAGACATTAATTTGATACCAAACACAGTAGGATTTAAATAACATTTATACAAAACAATTGACAATCGCCCTAAACCACTTTTTGATACTTGAGTACAAACGTCCTCTGCGAGACCTTTAATTTGATTCCAAACACGGTAGGATTTAAATAACATTTGTACAAAACAATTGACAATCGCCCAAAACCACTTTTTGATACTTGAGTACAAACGTCCTCTGCGAGACCTTTAATTTGATTAGAAAAACGGTAGGATTTACATAATATTTATGAAAAACAATTGACGATCATCCAAAACAACTTTTCGACACTTGAGTTCAAATCTCTTGCGTGAGACCTTTAATTTGATACCAAATACAGCAGTATTTATATAAAATTTATAAAAAAACAGATGACGATCATCCAAAATAACTTTCTAACACTTTAGTTTAAATCTCCTCCGTGAAACCTGTAATTTGATACCAAACACGGTTGTATATAAATAACATATGTAAAAAACAATTGATGATCGTTCAAAATAACTTATAGTCAGTTCTACGAATTTAGATTAAAAAGAAAATTCTTGATTATAAATATTTAAAGCCATCTTGAAAATAATTTTCAACCTTTTCATATTAGATAAGTAATTTTTATTATTTATACGTTACCGCCTAAAACACTTAAAAGCAACGAAGTTGACGAATAATAGCATCTGTTATAAAGTATAGTCAAAGCGAAAATTTTTATTGAAAATTATTTTCTTATTTTTAAATTAACGTTTTAAAATTTTACCAAATATTAAACATGTACGTTCCATTATTCTAAACACAAATAAAATTACTAAACTTATCTAACATGTTTACAATTAAAGAAATTTATATTTAAAATTTCTAAGTGAATTGTCAATGAAATCCATAAATGTCACATTCATAGCAACGGGCGCAATTCTTTTTATTTAAAATTGAACAAAAAGTACCACGGATAGTGTGATTTTGTAAATTTTGACTTTATTTATTTAATATCTTGCACATCATGAGTAAGAAAAATGTGAATTCATAAAAAGCACGTATTCCCAATCAAACTCTAATTGTCCGAAAATGTTTCACTCGAATCCATCAAATCGTCTAGGCTGTAGAGCTGCGCACAAATTGTGCAAATTTTCGGCCTTATTTATTTAATATCTCGCACATAATGTGTAAGAAAAATGTGAATTCATAAAAAGCACGTACTCCCAATCAAACTCTAAATGCCTGTAAAGGTTTCACTCGAATATATCAAACCATCTAGGTTCTAGAGCTGCGCACATATTTTATAAATTGGTTACTAAGCAGATGAAAGTATAGAGAATCCTAAACTGATTAGTATATAGGACTAGCGGTCCGACCTGCTTCGCAGGTCTGACCCCTAGGCTCCGCGACTCTAAAGAAGATAACAACTAAAACTATAGGAAAATAAATTGGAAGTTTAATCAAATTCCTTAAATTAGTTAGCAAGCAATTGTCGAAGAAAATTTGTCTCTTTGTTCCCCGCTTCCTTGTTAGTAAATTGGTGAAGAAAGCTCGTCACTTCGTTCCTCGCTCTCTTGTGCATGTGCATTGGCATTAAATAAGTTAGGTTTCTAGTAATTAGCACAAAAACAATTGCTGATCGTTATTATTTATGACAAAGAGGATTCTTCACAACTTTTTCCTTTGAGCCTAAACCATTGTATTCAATACTCCACAAGCTTGGTTTAGGGAAATATTCAGTAAATTAATTGCCAATCGTACAGATTTGTAATAAAGATGGGTCATTTCTAAGTTCCTCACTATTTCACTTGTAAAACATTTCACTTGGTATTCCACAGGTCGCATATTCATGAATTTTAATGAAAAACAATTGCCGATCATAATTGGTTTGCGGAAAAGATTACTACAAATACAAAAGATTTGTCGTGGACATTACCAAGATAAAGTGTTTTAATTTTTGCCCCTTCAATAGATTACAATTGACTTTAAAAAAATAAATATCTGCCAACACCTAAAACATTTAGTTAGATAAACTAAAAGTTAGGTATCTACAAAAATTTTAAAAAAAAGTTTAAAAAATTGTCGATCGTAACGATTTTTGATAAAATTACGTCACTACGACCTTTCTTTCGATACCGAATAACTGATTTTAAAAGAAATTTATATTAAATACAACTTGTAGAAAAATAAAATTAGTAGTCTTAAATATCTACCATTTAATACCAAACAAATGACGAAGCAAGCGCATCACTGCGTTCCTCGCTTACATGTCAGTAAATTGACGAAGAAAGCTCGTCACTTCGTTCATCGCTTCCATGTCAGTACATCGGCGAAGCAACCTCGTCTCTTCGTTCCTCGCTTCCATGATACTACTTTGTTACCCTTGAGTTTAAGTATGAACATTAATTTAATACCAAACAATTGACAATCGTGCAAAATAACTTTTTGATACTTAAGTTCAAAATCCGCTCCATTAAACTTTTAATTTAATATCAAACACGGTAGGATTAATATAACATTTACACAAAACAATTGACAAACGCCCAAAACAACTTTTTGACACTTGAGTTCAAACCTCCTCTGCGAGACCTTTAATTTGACTCCAAACACGGTAGGATTTAAATAACATTTATAAAAACAATTGGCAATCGTCGAAATAAAATTTTGATACTTAACTATGAATCCCATGATTGAGATATTTAATTCAATACCAAACACGGTAGGATTTAAATAACATTTATAAAAAACAATTGACGTTCGTCCAAAATAACTTTTTGACACTCGAGTTTAAATCTCATGAGTGAGACCTTTAATTCAATACCAAACACGCTAGGATTTAAATAACATTAATACAAAACAATTGACAATCGCCCAAACCAACTTTTTGACACTCGAGTTCAAACCTCCTTTGCGAGACCTTTAATTTGATTCCAAACACGATAGGATTTTAATAACATTTATAAAAACAATTAACGATCGTCCAAAATAAATTTATGATACTTGAGTTTAATACTCATGATTGAGACCTTTAATTCAACACCAAACACGGTAGGTTTTAAATAACATTTATAAAAAAAAACAAATGACGATCGTCCAAAATAATTTTTTGACACTTGAGTTTAAATCTGATGAGTGAGACCTTCAATTTAATGCCAACCACGGCAGGATTTAAATAACATTTAGAAAAAACAATTAACAATCGTGTAAAATAATTTTGTGACACTTTATTAGAAATAAAAAACAACTGATGATTGTTTAAAATTTCTTTTTGACAATTCTACAAATTTAGATAAAAAAATCTGAAATTGATTATAAATATTTAAAACGAACTTTTTATATTAGATAAGTAATTAACTTGTTTAAATTTTACCGCCTAAAATATTTTGAAGCATCGATGTTGTCGAGCAGAGACATCTGTAGCATTTTTTTAGAAGAAAAAGAAACCATATATGAAGCGAAAAATAATTCTCAACTTTTTTATGTTAGATAAGAAGTTAACTCATTTGAATTTTACCGCCTAAAATCCTTGAAAGAATCGAGGTTGATGAGCAACGACATCTGTCATATTTATTTTAAATTTGAAAATATGTAAAAAAAAATAATTCAAATTTAAAATAATTTCAAAATAATAATAATGTTTGCATATTTATTCTAAACACAAATAAATTACCAAACTTGTCTAACTGAACTACAATTTAAGTAATTTATATTTAAAATTTCAAACTGAAATGTCAAAATAACTAGTTGCACAAAAATTTGTGAAAAGTGACAGCTACAATTTTTATTTTTTTAATTGACTTTTAATATACTTACAAAATAGTACACATGTTTGTTCATTAATTCTAAACACAGATTAATTTACAAATCATCGTCAAGTTGTCTAGAATATATGTAATTTATACTTAAATTTTAAAACAGATCTGTCAGAAATGACAAATTGAACATACATTTTTGTAAAGTAACAACCAGAATCAACAAACTCCACTTTGATAGCAACCCGCACACTCTGATCCGTAAACGCATTTCCGCGTTATTTATTTAATATCTTGCACATCATGTGTACTAAAAATGTGAATTCATAAAAAGCACGTATTCCCAAAAAATCTCTAACTTCCAGAAAAGGTTTCACTGAAATCGGTCAAACCGTCTAGGCTCTAGAGCTGCGCACAAATTTGGTTACTAGGCAGATGAAAATATATATAGAGAATGAATTTTGCCTTTTAGTATAAGGGACTAGCGGTCCGACCTGCTTCGCAGGTCTGACCCTTAGGCTCCGCGACCCCGAAGAAGATTACATCTAAAAATATGGAGAAATAAATTGAGTAGTCTCTTCGTTCCTCGCTTCCAAGTTAGAACATTGACGAAGAATGCTCGTCACTTCGTTCCTCGCATCCATGTCAGTACATCGGCGAAGCAAGCTCGTCACTTCGTTCCTCGCTTCCATGTTAGCACTTTTTGACATTAGAGTGTAATCCCCCTTCTTGAGACCTTTCATTTAATACCAAAAACGTGTTAGAATTTAAATACCATTTATAAAAAAACAACTGACGATCTTCCGAAACAACATTTGAGTTTAAATCTCACGCCTGAGACCTTTAATTTAAAACCAAACACGGTATGTTTTAAATAACATTTATAAAAAACAATTGACAGTCGTGCAAAATAACTTATTGACACTTGAGTTCAAATCTCCTTCAGAAGACCTTTAATTTGATACCAAACACGGTAGGATTTAAATAACATATATAAAAAACAATTGACAATCGTCCGAAACAACTTTTTGACACTTGAGTTCAAATCTTCTTGGGAAGACCTTTAATTTGATACCGAACACGGTAGGATTTAAATAACATATATAAAAAACAATTGACAATCGTCCGGATCAACTTTTTGACACTTGAGTTCAAATCTTCTTCGGAAGACCTTTAATTTGATACCAAACACGGTAGGATTTAAAACATTTATAATAAAAAACAATTGGCAATCATCCAAAACCATTTTTTGGCACTTGAGTTCAAATCTCCTGCGTAAGACCTTTAATTTGATATCAAATACAGTAGGATTTATATGACATTTATATAAAAAAAATTGACGATCATCCTAAATAACTTTCTAACAATTGAGTTTAAATCTCCAAACAATTTATGATCATTCAAAATAACTCTTTGGCACTTGAGTTCAAATTTATTCCATGAAACCTTTAATTTGATACCAAACAAAGTAGGATTAAAAAAATTAAAAAAAAAAAATTGACAATCGTTCAAAATAGTTTTCTGTGTACGAATTTTGATTAAAAAGAGAATTCTGGAATTCATTATGTATATTTAAAATGATTTTGAAAATAAATTTCATCCTTTTTGTATTAGATAAATAATTAACGTATTTAAATTTTACCGCCTAATAGTATTTTATGTATCTAGAACGAAAAGTGAATCTTTAAGTTATGAGCAAGTTGTTTACGGCCGAGGCGGGTAGCCGAGTCCGTAATTACTTGCAAGGACCTTAAAGTCACTTTTCGTTCGCGGTACATACAAAATTTTATTTCATACTGGTTACTAAAGTTGTTAAATTATAGAATTTATTAACAAAAATTATCAAAAATTCATAGAAATATGAGTTGATATAAGTAGGCTAAATAACAATTTCTATAGGAACAATTATTTGTTTATAAATAATGAACCAATTAAAGGTCAAATTTTACTTTAAAGTCCTAGGACTTTAAAGTTTCACTTTTCGTACGATAAATAGTCCGAAAAATATAACATAAGTAACCAGTATGACATAAAATGCTTTAAAGCATCGATGTGTACGGACAGAGACATCTGTTATACTTTTACTTCAAATTTGAAACTGAACTGTCAAAAATGACAAGGTGCACACAAATTTATGAAAAGTGACAGCTACAATTTTAATAATTTTGACTTACTTTTAAAATATTTACAAAATAGTACACATATATGCTCATTCATTTACTCTACACACAGATAAATTTACAAAACTTCTGAAACTTGTCTAGATTTAATATAATTTATACTTAATTTTTCAAAAAAATCTGTCAAAAATAACAAGAACACAAATTTGTGAAAAGTTACGACTACAATACAGTTATTCATTTAAAATCAACAAATTTCACATTCATTGCAACGCTCGCATACTCTGATTTCCGCCTTATTTATTGAATATCTCGCACATCATGTGTAAGAAAAATGTGAATTCATAAAAAGCACGTATTCCCAATCAAACTCTAAATACCAGTGAAGGTTTCTCTCGAATCCGTCAAACGATCTAGGCTGTAGGTCTGCGTACAAATTGCATAAATTTGGTTGCTAGATTGGCTAATCTATAGTGAAATACTCAAGCCTTTTAGTATACAGGGTGGTGACTTGGACGACGCAGCATAGCGATTACAATGGTAAATTCTTAGTGTGCAATTATTTGCTCCCCTAATTATTTTAGAGCAAAACTTTATTGAGATTTTATTTAGAGAAAAAAATTCTGGTTCCTTTGATACCATTGTTTATAAATTTCCATTGTCCGGAAGAGGCAAAATCGAAAAAAATTAAATTAACTTTTTTGCTAAAATCAATGATGCCATGGAACAATTTAAACAATAAATAAAAAAAAATCTGATGTGGCCAGCATATAACCTCCCGCCCAATACATAAACGATACAAAATAGTATTTGATGATACAGAAACATACCTTCTTATTTGTTTATTTTCTATTTATATTTGAGAAATTTAATTTCCTTTCGTATATTTATGTAATGTTTTGTCATATATTTCACTAAGAAAACAGCTTCACAATCACAATGACATGTGTCACATTTCATAAAAAAATTGAAAATTTTTAAATGTTTCCACGGTGTTCTAGGAATGCAAGATTTGTGAAATCTAATTTCTTTATATTTTATTATCTCTAAATCTAATGAAAATTAATAAAATTAGTGTAATCAAAACATATGTAGAATTAAATATTCTTCAACTTTCAAAATAACATAAATTGTTGAAAAAGGAAATTTAACCGTGTTTTTCACGAACAAGTGTTAAGGGCTTCAAGTAAACTGCTACTTCCGGTTGACCAATTATATTCAAAATCTAATCAGCTCTTCATTTAAATATAAGAAGCAATAATTCACAAAATTTAATTTTTTGGTATTATAGTATTTGAGTTATGCGAGACGAAAAAATTGCAACAGACTACACACACACACACACACACACATACATACATACATACATACATACATACATACATACATACATACATACATACATACAGACATCATCGCGAAAATAGTAAAATCGTATTGTAGGGACCCTAAAACGTGCTTATTCATTGAAAACTCACTACCCAATTTTTTGACCAAAAACAATACCTCCCTTACCTAGAGGTAGGCGGGAGGTAACAAGCGCGTGTACATTTGCCCTTGGTTTTTGACGTTTAAACTAATTATTAAATACAGTTTTTATAACATAGGTATCCACTCAATTCAACGAAAAGAAATGATTAAATGGATTTATTCCGGAAATTAAAACAAACTAAAAGCTGATTACAACAATGTCATTTGGCAACAGTATAATTTAGGTTCATATCAAGTAACGACCCTAAACTTATTATAAATTAATTGAAAAACCATAAAAAGAGTATTGGGAAACAGGATTTTATTTGAACAACATATAAACATAAAATTATAACAAATCATAGCAAATGTTCAAACAAACCACCATTTACCATAACAATGGCCCAACCTGTCGTAAAATTCTCATCTGACATTTGCTAATTGTCTTTGTGATATTTTAGCACACTCAACTTGAATAGAATTTTTTAAATCTTCTAAATTTTGAAATTCTCTCGCCTCATTTCAATTTTCCATCATTTGGAAGCAAAATGTATTTCTTCTCGCCAAATCATGTTCTCGGAACTCTTGGTGAAAATGGTACTTAAATGATTGGTATTTGTTTTTTTTTTAATTTGCAGTACTCGGGAATGATGTATATCAAAGTATTAAAGGTGTTCTCATTTTCCGCGTTCTGAATTAAATTCTGAACGTCATTACTACACTTGTAACTATTTATTACAGTGCCTGTAGTCTCAAACTTCAAAATTATCCTGTAGATATAATAGTATTTGCTCGAATTGGCCGTTTCGGATATTTAACACCAAACATGGCACTTACTTCGCGTTCACTACTTCCGGAATAAAACCATTTAATCATTTCTACTTTTTCTTGTATTGAATACATTATAACAACGATATTTAATAATTTAAACGTCAAATGTTAGGCCGCTTGTTTTTTATTTATTGTTTTATTTGTTCCATGGCATCAATGATTTTTGTAAAAAAGTTAATTTTAATTTCTTCGATTTTTTCTCTTCCGAATAATGGAAATTTATGAACAATGGTATCAATAGATGCAGAATTTTTTTCTCTAGATAAAATCTAAATAAGCTATTGCTCTAAAATAATTAGGGAAGCAAATACGTGCACACTAAGAATTTACCATTGTAATCCCTATGCTGCGTTGTCCAAGTCACCACCCTGTATAGGACTAGCGGTCCGACCTGCTTCGCAGGTCTGACCCCTAGGCTCCGCGACACTGAAGAAGATTACAACTAAAAATATAGAAAAATAACTCGAATTAGTCTCTTCGGTCCTCGCTTCCATATCAGTACATTGACCAAGAATGCCCGTCACTTCGTTCCTCGCATCCATGTCAGTACATCAGCAAAGCAAGCTCGTCACTTCGTTCCTCGCTTCCATGTTAGTACTTTTTGACACTTGAATTTAAATCTCCTCCATGAGACCTTTAATTTGATACCAAACATGGTAGAATTTAAATAACATTTATAAAAAACAACTGACGATCTTCCGAAACAACTTTTTAACACTTGAGTTTAAATCTCATGCCTGAGACCTTTAATTTAATACTAAACACGATATGTTTTGAATAACATTTATAAAAAAACAATTGACAATCGTTTAAAATAACGTTTTAACACTTTGTAACGTTCCAATTTCGTCCTTTGATCCTATTTTCCAAAATCCTAGAATATTATCCTTTCCTTCAATTTTTTCATTCTAACCTAAAAATATAGTTTAACTTAGTAAAATAAAATCAGTAGTATTTCACAATTAAAATAACACCTACCTTAGTTTTGTTTCCTCTTTCACCATCACGTCATTTCATTTTGTAATTTTTATAACTTAGCTTCACTTACTTAATTCTTTGTTTGTAATTAATTTTGTTGTTGACATTTGTTAATTTAATTTGGTTCCTTGTTTTACCGTTGCTGTTTGAGCGCGCCACGTACTGTAGCGATATTTATTTAAAATAACATTTGGTCAAAGATATTAGTTTTACATTTTAAGTAGTTGCATTTATCCATTACCCTATCCTATTTCCCTGAAGTTGTGAATATTACAATCATCGATTGTTGTGTTTGTATCTATTTTCTGATTTCGTTTTCTTTGTTTATTCCGCCCAAATTGAAGCAACCTTTCTTACCGGGATGCATTTCATTCTTCGTGATTGGGTTATAATGTAAAAAAGCCCTTGGTTCGACGCAGCAATTTGATGCCAACCTATTAAATTTAATTAGTAAAATGCATGACAAAACTAGATTTTCTTTCATGTAATTATGTTTAACGGTTTTTATCAGTCATTGTTTTGAGTACTTTCAACCTCGAAAGTAGTGCTATTTTTTTGAGAATTCAATTTTGTGATTTGCAATCAGTTTGCGTACATTTTGAAAACCATTGTTGGGATTCGAAGTAGCACCACCATTTGGAATTTGTTTGAGTATTTTGAATAATTCTACGGATTTATCCGGATTCAATTTCGAGCAAGATAACTCTATACGCTTTAAAACCGCACAAGATCTCAGGTAAATTAATTTAAAAACCCGTTTTGCTGCGAAGACCCGCCTTTTTACATTGACCTAATTACAAATTTATTTTCAGGTTTTTTTTTCTACGCTTTTTTTCTTACGTTAACGTTTTAATTTACGTTTACGTTTACTTTTACGTTTACTTTTACGTTTACGTATATTTTTATTTTTTGATATACGTTGAGTTTCCTTCAAAACTCATATGGTTCATCTATTCTACATCGTGAATTCGTATTCAACTTAACCATTACGAGTACGAATCATTCCATTGTCCATCTTGCGAATGACGTCACCTCGATTCGAGCATCGCTCCATCGCTACGAGCCTTGCGCCATCTTGGAAATCATTCGTCAGCGGATTGCCACTTCGGGAAGCTTCGAGCTCATCCGCCAACCGGCCTTCAGCCTCGTCGACCGTAGCGCTGTTCACTGTCATCGTCTGGATCTCAGCTCAGCTAAGCGAACCATTTTATTTTCTCATTTATTTTGAACTGTTTATTATTATTTATGTTTGACGCTCAGCGTCCATTGACAGTTTATTACGTTAATTATTTTATGTTAATTTACTCACTGACTGTTAGGTCTAGTCAAGTGTTTCATATTGATTCACTAGATCAAATTTGTTTGTGCGTTGATGCACGGTTAGTGTGTTGTTCGTGCGTCGTGCTAGTGGTTAGGGCTACGCTTGCTCTAATTCTGCGCTCGCGTCGCGTTCGCTGGTACCACCGAGCCGCCGTGATTTTATTATTAGTGCCTTTTGTTCATCTAGGCAACTACGCCAACTTAGCCGTCCTAGACACTACTGAAACACAACGACCCACTGCTTCAGTTTACTTTCTTTTGTTTTGTTCTACATTAATCTTCCTCTTGACTAGATTTGTTACTGAGACGTTTACTAGTTTGTTTAATATTCTGTATACTTACCTTGCTTTCCTTAAATTAATATAGCTGTCAAGTTTACTCGTGAATGCGTAATATTATTTTGATTGCCATTTTCTCACCCCTTCCTAATCCGAGCTCGATTTAGTCGTCGGTCAACGAAATTAGGTTGGACCGCTTGAGTCTCTGGCCGACTGGCGCCCTCAACAATAACATTCCCCGACTCACCCCATCTTCACTGAGTTTAGCCGAGGTTCAACCCTCAAGATCCCGGGTTCGATATAGCAACATTGGCACGCCGAGTGCAAACACGTAGCAACTTGAGTTCAAATCTCCTGGGAGAGACCTTTAATTTGATACCAAACACGGTAGGATTTAAATAGTATTTATGGAAAACAATAGACGATCGTCCAAAATAACTTTTTGACACTTGAGTTTAAATCTACTCCTTGAAACTTTTAATTTGATACCAAACACGGTATGTTTTAAATAACATTTAGAAAAAACAATTGACAATCATCCATAATAACGTTTTGACACTTGCGTTTAAATCTCCTCCGCGAGACTTTTAATTTGATACCAAACACGGTAGGATTTAAATAATATTTATCGGAAACAATTGACGATAGTCCAAAATAAATTTCTGACACTTGAGTTTAAATCTACTCCTTGAAACTTTTAATTTAATACCAAACACGGTACGTTTTAAATAACATTTATAATAAACAATTGACAATCGTCCGAAATAGCTTCTTGTCTACGAATTTAGTTTAAAAAGATAATTCTGAAATTTATTAAGAATATTTAAAACGATCTTGAAAATAATTCTCATCCTTTTTGTATTAGATAAATAATTAACTTATTTAAATTTTACCGCCTAAAATGCTTTAAAGCATCGATGTGAACGGGCAGAGACATCTGTTATACTTATTCCAAAAATTTCAAAATGAACTGTCAAAAATGACAAGGTGCACACAAATTTGTGAAAAGTGACAGCTACAATTTTAATTTTTTTGATTGAATTTTAAAATATTTACAAAATAGTAGCCATGTATGCTCATTCATTTACTCTAAACACAGATAAATTTACAAAACTTCTGAAACTTGTCTAGGTTTTATGTAATTTAAACTTAATTTTTCAAAAAGATCTGTCAAAAATGACAAGAACACAAATTTGTCAAAAGTTACGACTACAATACAGTTATTCATTTAAAATCAACAAATTTCACATTCATAGCAACGCTCGCATACTCTGATTTCCGCCTTATTTATTGAATATCCCGCACATCATGTATAAGAAAAATGTGAATTCATAAAAAGCACGTATTCCCAATCAAACTCTAACTGCCAGTGAAGGTTTCACCCGAATCCGTCAAACGGTCTAGGCTGTAGGTCTTCGTACAAATTGCACAAATTTGGTTGCTAGATTGGCTAATCTATAGTGAAATACTCAAGCCTTTTAGTATATAGGACTAGCGGTCCGACCTGCTTTGCAAGTCTGACCCCTAGGCTCCGCGGCACTAAAAAATAATACAACTGAAAATGTAGAAAAATAAATTGAGTAGACTTAAATAACTTCCATTTAATACCAAACAATTGGCGAAGCAAGCTCGTCACTACGTTCCTCGCTTCCATGTCAGTACATCGGCGAAGCAAGCTCGTCACTTCGTTCTTCGCTTCCATGTTACTACCTTGTAACACTTGAGTTTAAATTTCTTCTGTGAGAAATTTAAATTGTTACCAAAGACGTTTGGATTTAAATAACATTTATAAAAAACAATTAACGATCGTAGTAAATAACTTCTTGACACTTGAGTTTAAATCTTATAAGTGAGCCCTTTAATATAATACCAAACACGGTAGGATTCAAATAACGTTTATAAAATACAATTGACGATCTTTCAAAATAAAATTTTAACACTTGAGTTTAAATCTCATGAGTGAGACCTTTAATTCAATACCAAACACGGTAGAATTTAAATTACATTTATAAAAAAACAATTGACAACCGCGCTAAACAACTTTTTGACACGCGAGTTCAAATCTCCTCCGCAAGACCTTTAATTTGACACCAAACACGGTAGGATTTAAATAACATCTATAAAAAACAATTAACGATCTTCCAAAATAAATTTTTGACACTTTAGTTTAAATCCCATGATTGAGACCTTAATCCAATACTAAACACGGTACAATTTGAATAACAAATAAAAAACAAATGACGATCCTAAAAAAAATTTTTGACACTTGATTTTATTTCTCTTCCGTGAAACTTTTAATTTTGTACCAAACACGGCACGATTAAAAATAAAAACAATTGTTGATTGTGCAAAATAACTTTTTGACAATTCTAGGAATTTGGATTAAAAAAATAATTCTGAAATTTAATATAAATATATAAATCGATCTTTATATATTAGATAAGTAATTAACTTATTTAAATTTTACCGCCTAAAATAATTAGAAGCATCGAGGTTGTTGAGCAGAGACATCTGTTGCAGTTTTTAAGAAGGAAAAGAAACCATATATGAAGTGAAAAATAATTTTCAACTTATTGTGTTAGATAAGAAATTAACTCATTTGAATTTTACCGCCTAAAATCTGTAAAAGAATCGAGATTAACGAACAAAGCTATCTGTCATATTTATTTTGAATTTGAAAAAAGTATGAAAAAATCAGTATTTAAAAAAATTACAAAATAGTAAACATATATTCTAAACACAAATAAATTACCAATCTTGACTAAATAGACTACAATTAAAGTAATTTATATTTAAAATTTCAGGTTGAAATGTCAAAAATAACTAGTTGCACAATAATTTGTGAAAAGTGACAACTACAATTTAAATTTTCTCAACTGACTTTTAAAATATTTTCAAAGTAGTACACATGTTTGCTTATTTATTCAAAACACATATAAATTTACAAAACATCTTCAAGTTGTCTAGAATATATGTAATTTATACTTAATTTTTGAAACAGATCTGTCAGAAATGACAAATTGAACATAAATTTTTGTAAAGTTACAACCAGAATCAACAAACTCCACTTTCATAGCAACCCGCACACTTTGATCCGTAAACGCATTTCCGCCTTATTTATTTAATATCTCGCACATCATGTGTACTAAAAATGTGAGTTCATAAAAAGGCCCTATTCCAAAAAAATCTCTAACTTCCAGTAAATTTTTCATTTAAATCCGTCAAACCATCTAGGCTCTAGAGCTGCGAACAAATTTGGTTACTAGGCAGATGAATCTAAATAGAAATACTCAAGCCTTTTAGTAAATAGGATGATAGCGGTCCGACCTGCTTCGCAGGCCTGACCCCTAGGCTCCGCAACAATGAAGAAGATAGCAACTAAAGCTATAGGAGAATAAATTGCAAGTGTTCTCAAATACCTTAAATTTGTTAGCAAGCAATTGTCGAAGAAAGTTTGTCGCTTTACACCATAAAATTATAAAACAATGTATTACTATCCCCAAGTGTACCAGGCGCTAATGATTTAGCTATTACAGCGCCTTAATTTGAAATAAAAAAAAAGTTTGTCGCTTTGTTCCCCGCTTCCTTGTTAGTAAATTGGCGAAGTGTACTCCAAAGTACCGCAAATTTTTACATCCCTAAATACCAAACTATAAAATAAATGAATATATAATAAAATTTTTAATAATAAAATGAGTATTCTTAAATAACTACCATTTAGTACCAAACAAATGGCGCAGCAAGGTCATTACTACGTTCCTCGCATCCATGTCAGTAAATTTACGAAGAAAGCTCGTCACTTCGTTCCTCGCTTCCATGTCAGTACATCAGCAAAACAAGCTCGTCAATTCGTTCCTCGCTTCCATTTCAGTAGTTGAAGTTTTCAGAGGAGTTTTCTTGTTTTCATTAAGAGAAGTTCTGTGTTAACCACTGACAAAATGTATGTTTTTCATTGAGGGAAGTTGTGTGCTTACCATTGACTCAAGTTGTATATTTTCCAATGAAGGAAGTTGTGTATTTACCACTGACGAAAGTTGTATGTTTTTCTTTGGGGAAAGTTGTGTGTTAACCACTGACGAAAGATGTCTGTTTTTATTGAGGAAAGTTTTGTGTTTACCACTGACGAAAGTTGTATGTTTTCCATTAAGGGAAGTTGTGTGTTTTCTATTGAGGGAAGTTTGTTCATCACTGAAATATTCTCAATTGATTCCAACAACTGTCTAGTATCTTGGCGAAGCAAGCTCGTCACTTCGTTCCTAACTTCCATGTCAGTGCATAGAAGAAGCAAGCTCGTCGCATTGTTCCTCGCTTATATGTCAGTACACGGTTGTGTGTTTCCCACTGTCGAAAGTTGTATGTTTTTCATTGAGGAAAGTTGTGTGTTAACCACTGACGAAAGTTGTATGTTTTTTATTGTGGATATTTGTGTTTTTATTACTCACAGAAGTAGTTTGATTTTCATTGAGTAAAGTTGTATGTTAACCACTGACGAAAGTTGTAAGTTTTTTTATTGAGGAAATTTGTGTGTTAACTACTGATAAAAGTTATATGTTTTTCGTTAAGGGAAGTTGTGTGCTAACCACTGATAATATTTGTATATTTTTCATTGAGGGAAGTTGTGTGTTTATCACTGACGAAAGTTGTATGTTTTCCAATGAGGGTAGTTGTGTGTTTCCCACTGATAAAAGTTGTATGTTTTCCATTGAGGAAAGTTATGTGTTTCCTATTGGGGGAAGTTGTTTGTTAATCACTGAAATATTTTCATTTGATTCGAACAATTGGCGATCGTCCAAAACAACTTTTTGATCAAACCTCCTCTGCTAGACTTTTAATTTGATTCCAAACACGGTAGGATTTAAATTACATTTATACAGAACAATTGACAATCGTGCAAAACAACTTTTTGACACTTGAGTTCAAACCTCCTTTACGAGACCTTTAATTTGATACCAAATACGGTAGAATATAAATAGCATTTAGAAAAAACAGTTAACGATCGTCCAAAATAACTTTTTGACACTTGATTTTAAATGTCTGCTGTGAAACTTTTAATTTAGTACCAAACACTGCAGGATTAGAAATAAAAAACAATTGATTGTTGATAATTCTACGAATTTAGATTTTAAAAAAATCTGATATTGATTATAAATATTAAAAACGATCTTTTTATATTAGATAAGTAATTAACTTAATTAAATTTTACCGCCAAAAAGAGCCATCTAAGTTGTCGAGCAGAGACATCTGTTTTTTTGAGAAGAAAAAGAAACTGTCTATTAAGTGAAAAATAGTTTTTAATTTTATTGTGTTAGATAAGAAGTTAACTCATTTGAATTTTACCGCCTAAAATCCTTAAAATAATCGAGGTTGACGAACAAAGACATCTGTCTAATTTATTTAAAAATTAAAAAAAATATAAAAAAAATTTCAAATAAAAAAAAATTACATGATAATAATCATGTTCGCTCATTTATTCTAAACACAAATAAATTACCAAACTTGTCTAAATAGACTACAATTAATGTAAATATATTTAAAATTTCAAACAGATCCGTCAAAAATGACACGTTGAACGCAAATTTTTGAAAAGTGACAGCTATAATTTAAATTTTTTTTTAAATTGACTTTAATAATGTTTATAAAATAGTTCATATGTTTGCTTATTAATTATAAATACATATAAATTTACAAAACATCTTCAAGTTGTCTAGAATATATGTAATTTATACTTAATTTTTGAAACAGATCTGTCAGAAATGACAAATTGAACATAAATTTTTGTAAAGTTACAACCAGAATCAACAAACTCCACTTTGATAGCAACCCGCACGCTCTGATCCGTAAACGCATTTCCGCCTTATTTATTTAATATCTCGCACATCATGTGTACTAAAAATGTGAATTCATAAAAAGGACCTATTCCAAAACAATCTCTATATGCCTGTAAAAGTTTCACTTAAATCCGTTAAACGGTCTAGGCTCTAGAGCTGCGCACATTTTTGGTTACTAGGCAGATGAATCTATATATAGAGAACCACTCAAGCCTTTTAGTATATGGGACTAGCGGTCTGACCTGCTTCGCAGGTCTGACCCCTAGGCTCAGCGTCACTGAAGACGATTACAACTGAAAATGTAAAAAAATAAATTGAGTAGTCTTAAATAACTTCCATTTAATACCAAATAATTGGCGAAGCAAGTTCGTCACCACGTTCCTCGCTTCCATGTTAGTGCATTGACAAAGAAAGCTCGTCACTTTGTTCCTCGCTTCCATGATACTACTTTGCGATTAAATCTCTTCCTTGTGAACTTTAATTTCATACCAAACACGGTAGGATTTAAATTACATTTATAAAAACAATTGACGATCGTCCAAAATAACTTTTTGATATTTGAGTTTAAATCCACTTCATGAGACTTTAATTGGATACTAAACACAGTAGGATTTAAATAACAATTATACAAAACAATTGACAATCGCCAAAAACAAATTTTTGATACTTAAGTTCAATCCTCCTCTGCGAGACCTTTAATTTGATTCCAAACACGGTAGAATTTAAATAATATTTATGCAAAACAATTGACAATCGCCAAAAACAACATTTTGATACTTAAGTTCAAACCTCCTCTGCGAGGCCTTTAATTTGATTCCAAACACGGTAGCATTTAAATAACATTTGTACAAAACAATTGACAATCGCCCAAAACCACTTTTTGATACTTGAGTACAAACATCTCCTGCAAGACCTTTAATTTGATTCCAAACACGGTAGGATTTAAATAACATTTGTACAAAATAATTGACAATCGCCCAAAACCACTTTTTGATACTTGAGTACAAACGTCCTCTGCGAGACTTTTAATTTGATTCCAAACACGGTAGGATTTACATAGTATTTATGAAAAACAATTGAAGATCATCCAAAACAACTTTTCGACACTTGTGTTCAAATCTCCTGCGTGAGACCTTTAATTTGATACCAAATACAGCAGTATTTAAATAAAATTTATAAAAAAAAACAGATGACGATCATCCAAAATAACTTTCTAACAATTTAGTTTAAATCTCCTCCGTGAAACCCGTAATTTGATACCAAACACGATTGTATTTAAATAACATATAAAAAAACAATTGATGATCGTTCAAAATAACTTATAGTCAGTTCTACGAATTTAGATTAAAAAGAAAATTCTTGATTATAAATATTTAAAGCCATCTTGAAAATAATTTTCAACCTTTTCATATTAGATAAGTAATTTTTATTATTTATACGTTACCGCCTAAAACACTTAAAAGCAACGAAGTTGACGAATAAGAGAATCTGTTATAAAGTATAGTCAAAGCGAAAATGTGTCATATTCATGTATATGTCGTGTGTAATGGCTTATGTTTGCAAAATCAAGATAAAATAACTGTTTTCAGCTTGCAAAAACATACAAAATGCTGTTTTCAAGTATTTAAACTATCATATTTATGTTTCTGTCATGTATAATAGCTAATGTTGGTGAAAGCAAGATAAAAATGCTGCTTTAAGCATGCAAAAGCATACAAAACACGGTTTTCAAGTATTTAAACTGTCATATTCATGTATATGTCGTGTGTAATGGCTTATGTTTGCAAAATCAAGATAAAAATGCTGTTTTAAGCATGCAAAAGCATACAAAACCCCGTTTTCAAGTATTTAAACTGTCTTATTCATGTTTCTGTCGTGTATAATAGCTAATGTTGGTGAAAGCAAGAAAAAATGCTGTTTTAAGCATGCAAAAGCATTCAAAACACCGTTTTCAAGTATTTAAACTGTCATATTCATGTATATGTCGTGTGTAATGGCGTATGTTTGGAAAATCAAGATAAAAATGCTGTTTTCAGCTTGCAAAAACATAAAAATGCTGTTTTAAAATATTTAAACTGTCATATTCATGTTTCTGTCGTGTATAATAGCTAATGTTGGTGGAAGCAAGACAAAAATACGGTTTTAAGCATGGAAAAGCATACAAAACACCGTTTTCAAGCATTTAAACTGTCATATTCATGTATATGTCGTGTGTAATGGCTTTTGTTTGCAAAATCAAGATAAAATAGCTGTTTTCAGCTTGCAAAAACATACAAAATGCTGTTTTTAAGTATTTAAACTGTCATATTCATGTTTCTGTCGTGTATAATAGCTAATGTTGGTGAAAGCAAGATAAAAATGCAGTTTTAAGCATGCAAAAGCATATAAAACACCGTTTTCAAGTATTTAAACTGTCATATTAATGTTTCTGTCGTGTATAATAGCTAATGTTGGTGAAAGCAAGATAAAAATGCTGTTTTAAGCATGCAAAAGCATACAAAACACCGTTTTCAAGTATTTAAACTGTCATATTCATGTATATGTCGTGTGTAATAGCTTATGTTTGCAAAATCAAGATAAAATAGCTGTTTTCAGCTTGCAAAAACATACAAAATGCTGTTTTCAAGTATTTAAACTGTCATATTCATGTTTCTGTCGTGTATAATAGCTAATGTTGGTGAAAGCAAGATAAAAATGCAGTTTTAAGCATGCAAAAGCATACAAAACACCGTTTTCAAGTATTTAAACTGTCATGTTCATGTATATGTCGTGTGTAATGGCTTATGTTTGCAAAATCAAGACAAAATAATTGTTTTCAGCTTGCAAAAACATACAAAATGCTGTTTTCAAGTATTTAAACTGTCATATTTATGTTTCTGTCGTGTATAATAGTTAATGTTGGTGAAAGCAAGATAAAAATGCTGTTTTAAGCATGCAAAAGCATATAAAACACCGTTTTCAAGTATTTAAACTGTCATATTCATGTTTCTGTCGGGTATAATAGCTAATGTTGGTGAAAGCAAGATAAAAATGCAGTTTTAAGCATGCAAAAGCATACAAAACACCGTTTTCAAGTATTTAAACTGTCATATTCATGTATATATCGTGTGTAACGGCTTATGTTTGGAAAATCAAGATAAAATAGCTGTTTTCAGCTTGCAAAAACATACAAAATGCTGTTTTCAAGTATTTAAACTGTCATATTAATGTTTCTGTCGTGTATAATAGCTAATGTTTGTGAAAGCAAGATAAAAATGCTGTTTTAAGCATGCAAAAGCAAACAAAACACCGTTTTCAAGTATTTAAACTTTCATATTTATGTTTTTGTCGTGTATAATAGCTAATGTTAATGAAAGCAAGACAAAAATGCTGTTTTCAGCTTGCAAAAACATACAAAATGCTGTTTTCAAGTATTTAAACTGTCATATTCTTGTTTCTGTCGTGTATAATAGCTAATGTTGGTGAAAGCAAGATAAAAATGCTGCTTTAAGCATACAAAAGCATACAAAACATTGTTTTCAAGTATTTAAACTGTCATATTCATGTATATGTCGTGTGTAATGTCTTATGTTTGCAAAATCAAGATAAAATAGCTGTTTTCAGCTTGAAAAAACATACAAAATGCTGTTTTCAAATATTTAAACTGTCATATTCATGTTTCTGTCGTGTATAATAGCTAATGTTGGTGAAAGCAAGATAAAAATGTTGTTTTAAGCATGCAAAAGCATACAAAACAACGTTTTCAAGTATTTAAACTGTCATGTTCATGTATATGTCGTGTGTAATGGCTTATGTTTGCAAAATCAAGACAAAATAATTGTTTTCAGCTTGCAAAAACATACAAAATGCTGTTTTCAAGTATTTAAACTGTCATATTTATGTTTCTGTCGTGTATAATAGTTAATGTTGGTGAAAGCAAGATAAAAATGCTGTTTTAAGCATGCAAAAGCATATAAAACACCGTTTTCAAGTATTTAAACTGTCATATTCATGTATATATCGTGTGTAACGGCTTATGTTTGGAAAATCAAGATAAAAATTCTGTTTTAAGCATGCAAAAGCATACAAAACAACGTTTTCAAGTATTTAAACTGTCATGTTCATGTATATGTCGTGTGTAATGGCTTATGTTTGCAAAGTCAAGATAAAATAGCTGTTTTCAGCTTGCAAAAACATACAAAATGCTGTTATCAAGTATTTAAACTGTCATATTCATGTTTCTGTCGTGTATAATAGCTAATGTTGGAGAAAGCAAGATAAAAATCCTGTTTTAAGCATACAAAAGCATACAAAATACCGTTTTCAAGTATTTAAACTGTCATATTCATGTATATGTCGTGTGTAATGGCTTATGTTTGCAAAATCAAGATAAAATAACTGTTTTCAGCTTGCAAAAACATACAAAATGCTGTTTTCAAGTATTTAAACTGTCATATTTATGTTTCTGTCGTGTATAATAGTTAATGTTGGTGAAAGCAAGATAAAAATGCTGTTTTAAGCATGCAAAAGCATATAAAACACCGTTTTCAAGTATTTAAACTGTCATATTCATGTATATATCGTGTGTAATGGCTTATGTTTGGAAAATCAAGATAAAAATTCTGTTTTAAGCATGCAAAAGTATACAAAACAACGTTTTCAAGTATTTAAACTGTCATGTTCATGTATATGTCGTGTGTAATGGCTTATGTTTGCAAAATCAAGATAAAATAGCTGTTTTCAGCTTGAAAAAACATACAAAATGCTGTTTTCAAGTATTTAAACTGTCATATTCATGTTTCTGTCGTGTATAATAGCTAATGTTGGAGAAAGCAAGATAAAAATCCTGTTTTAAGCATACAAAAGCATACAAAGTACCGTTTTCAAGTATTTAAACTGTCATATTCATGTATATGTCGTGTGTAATGGCTTATGTTTGCAAAATCAAGATAAAATAACTGTTTTCAGCTTGCAAAAACATACAAAATGCTGTTTTCAAGTATTTAAACTGTCATATTTATGTTTCTGTCGTGTATAATAGTAAATGTTGGTGAAAGCAAGATAAAAATGCTGTTTTAAGCATGCAAAAGCATATAAAACACCGTTTTCAAGTATTTAAACTGTCATATTCATGTATATATCGTGTGTAATGCCTTATGTTTGGAAAATCAAGATAAAAATTCTGTTTTAAGCATGCAAAAGCATACAAAACAACGTTTTCAAGTATTTAAACTGTCATGTTCATGTATATGTCGTGTGTAATGGCTTATGTTTGCAAAATCAAGATAAAATAGCTGTTTTCAGCTTGCAAAGACATACAAAATGCTGTTTTTAAGTATTTAAACTGTCATATTCATGTTTCTGTCGTGTATAATAGCTAATGTTGGGGAAAGCAAGATAAAAATGCAGTTTTAAGCATGCAAATGCATACAAAACACCGTTTTCAAGTATTTAAACTGTCATATTCGTGTATATATCGTGTGTAATGGCTTATGTTTGGAAAATCAAGATAAAAATTCTGTTTTTAGCATGCAAAAGCATACAAAACACCGTTTTCAAGTATTTAAACTGTATTATTTATGTATATGTCGTGTGAAATGGCTTATGTTTGCAAAATCAAGATAAAATAGCTGTTTTCAGCTTGCAAAAACATAAAAATGCTGTTTTAAAATATTTAAACTGTCATATTCATGTTTCTGTCGTGTATAATAGCTAATGTTGGTGAAAGCAAGATAAAAATGCTGTTTTAAGCATGCAAAAGCATACAAAACAACGTTTTCAAGTATTTAAACTGTCATGTTCATGTATATGTCGTGTGTAATGGCTTATGTCTGCAAAATCAAGATAAAATAGCTGTTTTCAGCTTGCAAAAACATACAAAATGCTGTTTTCAAGTATTTAAACTGTCATGTTCATGTTTCTGTCATGTATAATAGGTACTGTTGGTGAAAGCAAGATAAAAATGCTGTTTTAAGCATGCAAAAGCATACAAAACAACGTTTTCAAGTATTTAAACTGTCATATTCATGTTTCTGTCGTGTATAATAGCTAATGTTGGTGACAGCAAGATAAAAATGCTGTTTTAAGCATGCAAAAGCAAACAAAACACCGTTTTCAAGTATTTAAACTGTCATATTCATGTATATGTCGTGTGTAATGTCTTATGTTTGCAAAATCAAGATAAAATAGCTGTTTTCAGCTTGAAAAAACATACAAAATGCTGTTTTCAAATATTTAAACTGTCATATTCATGTTTCTGTCGTGTATAATAGCTAATGTTGGTGAAAGCAAGATAAAAATGTTGTTTTAAGCATGCAAAAGCATACAAAACACCGTTTTCAAGTATTTAAACTGTCATATTCATGTATATATCGTGTGTAATGGCTTATGTTTGGTAAATCAAGATAAAAATTCTGTTTTAAGCATGAAAAGCATACAAAACAACGTTTTCAAGTATTTAAACTGTCATGTGCATGTATATGTCGTGTGTAATGGCTTATGTTTGCAAAATCAAGATAAAATAGCTGTTTTCAGCTTGAAAAACCATACAAAATGCTGTTTTCAAGTATTTAAACACTCATATTCATGTTTCTGTCGTGTATAATAGCTAATGTTGGTGAAAGCAAAATAAAAATGCTGTTTTAAGCATGCAAAATCAAACAAAACACCGTTTTCAAGTATTTAAACTGTCATATTTATGTTTTTGTCGTGTATAATAGCTAATGTTAATGAAAGCAAGACAAAAATGCTGTTTTCAGCTTGCAAAAACATACAAAATGCTGTTTTCAAGTATTTAAACTGTCATATTCATGTTTCTGTCGTGTATAATAGGTAATGTTGGTGAAAGCAAGATAAAAATGCTGCTTTAAGCATACAAAAGCATACAAAACACCGTTTTCAAGTATTTAAACTGTCATATTCATGTATATGTCGTGTGTAATGTCTTATGTTTGCAAAATCAAGATAAAATAGCTGTTTTCAGCTTGAAAAAACATACAAAATGCTGTTTTCAAATATTTAAACTGTCATATTCATGTTTCTGTCGTGTATAATAGCTAATGTTGGTGAAAGCAAGATAAAAATGTTGTTTTAAGCATGCAAAAGCATACAAAACAACGTTTTCAAGTATTTAAACTGTCATATTCATGTTTCTGTCGTGTATAATAGCTAATGTTGGTGAAAGCAAGTTAAAAATGCTATTTTAAGCATGCAAAAGCATACAAAACACCGTTTTCAAGTATTTAAACTGGCATATTCATGTATATGTCGTGTGTAATGGCTTATGTTTGCAAAATCAAGATAAAATAACTGTTTTCAGCTTTCAAAAACATACAAAATGCTGTTTTCAAGTATTTAAACTGTCATATTCATGTTTCTGTCGTGTATAATAGCTAATGTTGGAGAAAGCAAGATAAAAATCCTGTTTTATGCATACAAAAGCATACAAAATACCGTTTTCAAGTATTTAAACTGTCATATTCATGTATATGTCGTGTGTAATGGCTTATATTTGCAAAATCAAGATAAAATAACTGTTTTCAGCTTGCAAAAACATACAAAATGCTGTTTTCAAGTATTTAAACTGTCATATTTATGTTTCTGTCGTGTATAATAGTTAATGTTGGTGAAAGCAAGATAAAAATTCTGTTTTAAGCATGCAAAAGCATATAAAACACCGTTTTCAAGTATTTAAACTGTCATATTCATGTTTCTGTCGGGTATAATAGCTAATGTTGGTGAAAGCAAGATAAAAATGCTGTTTTAAGCATGCAAAAGCATACAAAACACCGTTTTCAAGTATTTAAACTGTAATATTCATGTATATGTCGTGTGTAATGGCTTATGTTTGCAAAATCAAGATAAAATAGTTGTTTTCAGCTTGCAAAAACATACAAAATGCTGTTTTCAAGTATTTCAACTGTCATATTCATGTTTCTGTCGTGTATAATAGCTAATGTTGGTGAAAGCAAGATAAAAATGCAGTTTTAAGCATGCAAAAGCATACAAAACACCGTTTTCAAGTATTTAAACTGTCATATTCATGTATATATCGTGTGTAATGGCTTATGTTTAAAAAATCAAGATAAAAATGCTGTTTTAAGCATGCAAAAGCAAACAAAACACCGTTTTCAAGTATTTAAACTGTCATATTCATGTTTCTGTCGTGTATAATAGCTAATGTTGGTGAAAGCAAGATAAAAATGCAGTTTTAAGCATGCAAAAGCATACAAAACACCGTTTTCAAGTATTTAAATTGTCATATTCATGTTTCTGTCGTGTATAATAGCCAATGTTGGTGAAAGCAAGATAAAAATGCTGTTTTAAGCGTGCAAAAGCAAACAAAACACCGTTTTCAAGTATTTAAACTTTCATATTTATGTTTTTGTCGTGTATAAAAGCTAATGTTAATGAAAGCAAGACAAAAATGCTGTTTTCAGCTTGCAAAAACATACAAAATGCTGTTTTCAAGTATTTAAACTGTCATATTCTTGTTTCTGTCGTGTATAATAGCTAATGTTGGTGAAAGCAAGATAAAAATGCTGCTTTAAGCATACAAAAGCATACAAAACATTGTTTTCAAGTATTTAAACTGTCATATTCATGTATATGTCGTGTGTAATGTCTTATGTTTGCAAAATCAAAATAAAATAGCTGTTTTCAGCTTGAAAAAACATACAAAATGTTGTTTTCAAATATTTAAACTGTCATATTCATGTTTCTGTCGTGTATAATAGCTAATGTTGGTGAAAGCAAGATAAAAATGTTGTTTTAAGCATGCAAAAGCATACAAAACAACGTTTTCAAGTATTTAAACTGTCATGTTCATGTATATGTCGTGTGTAATGGCTTATGTTTGCAAAATCAAGATAAAATAGCTGTTTTCAGCTTGCAAAAACATACAAAATGCTGTTTTCAAGTATTTAAACTGTCATATTCATGTTTCTGTCGTGTATAATAGCTAATGTTGGAGAAAGCAAGATAAAAATCCTGTTTTAAGCATACAAAAGCATACAAAATACCGTTTTCAAGTATTTAAACTGTCATATTCATGTATATGTCGTGTGTAATGGCTTATGTTTGCAAAATCAAGATAAAATAACTGTTTTTAGCTTGCAAAAACATACAAAATGCTGTTTTCAAGTATTTAAACTGTCATATTTATGTTTCTGTCGTGTATAATAGTTAATGTTGGTGAAAGCAAGATAAAAATGCTGTTTTAAGCATGCAAAAGCATATAAAACACCGTTTTCAAGTATTTAAACTGTCATATTCATGTATATATCGTGTGTAATGGCTTATGTTTGGAAAATCAAGATAAAAATTCTGTTTTAAGCATGCAAAAGCATACAAAACAACGTTTTCAAGTATTTAAACTGTCATGTTCATGTATATGTCGTGTGTAATGGCTTATGTTTGCAAAATCAAGATAAAATAGCTGTTTTCAGCTTGCAAAAACATACAAAATGCTGTTTTCAAGTATTTAAACTGTCATATTCATGTTTCTGTCGTGTATAATAGCTAATGTTGGAGAAAGCAAGATAAAAATCCTGTTTTAAGCATACAAAAGCATACAAAGTACCGTTTTCAAGTATTTAAACTGTCATATTCATGTATATGTCGTGTGTAATGGCTTATGTTTGCAAAATCAAGATAAAATAACTGTTTTCAGCTTGCAAAAACATACAAAATGCTGTTTTCAAGTATTTAAACTGTCATATTTATGTTTCTGTCGTGTATAATAGTAAATGTTGGTGAAAGCAAGATAAAAATGCTGTTTTAAGCATGCAAAAGCATATAAAACACCGTTTTCAAGTATTTAAACTGTCATATTCATGTATATATCGTGTGTAATGGCTTATGTTTGGAAAATCAAGATAAAAATTCTGTTTTAAGCATGCAAAAGCATACAAAACAACGTTTTCAAGTATTTAAACTGTCATGTTCATGTATATGTCGTGTGTAATGGCTTATGTTTGCAAAATCAAGATAAAATAGCTGTTTTCAGCTTGCAAAGACATACAAAATGCTGTTTTCAAGTATTTAAACTGTCATATTCATGTTTCTGTCGTGTATAATAGCTAATGTTGGTGAAAGCAAGATAAAAATGCAGTTTTAATTATGCAAAAGCATACAAAACACCGTTTTCAAGTATTTAAACTGTCATATTCGTGTATATATCGTGTGTAATGGCTTATGTTTGGAAAATCAAGATAAAAATTCTGTTTTTAGCATGCAAAAGCATACAAAACACCGTTTTCAAGTATTTAAACTGTAATATTTATGTATATGTCGTGTGCAATGGCTTATGTTTGCAAAATCAATATAAAATAGCTGTTTTCAGCTTGCAAAAACATAAAAATGCTGTTTTCAAGTATTTAAACTGTCGTATTCATGTTTCTGTCGTGTATAATAGCTAATGTTGGTGAAAGCAAGATAAAAATGCTGTTTTAAGCATGCAAAAGCATACAAAACAACGTTTTCAAGTATTTAAACTGTCATGTTCATGTATATGTCGTGTGTAATGGCTTATGTTTGCAAAATCAAGATAAAATAGCTGTTTTCAGCTTGCAAAAACATACAAAATGCTGTTTTCAAGTATTTAAACTGTCATATTCATGTTTCTGTCGTGTATAATAGCTAATGTTGGAGAAAGCAAGATAAAAATCCTGTTTTAAGCATACAAAAGCATACAAAATACCGTTTTCAAGTATTTAAACTGTCATATTCATGTATATGTCGTGTGTAATGGCTTATGTTTGCAAAATCAAGATAAAATAACTGTTTTTAGCTTGCAAAAACATACAAAATGCTGTTTTCAAGTATTTAAACTGTCATATTTATGTTTCTGTCGTGTATAATAGTTAATGTTGGTGAAAGCAAGATAAAAATGCTGTTTTAAGCATGCAAAAGCATATAAAACACCGTTTTCAAGTATTTAAACTGTCATATTCATGTATATATCGTGTGTAATGGCTTATGTTTGGAAAATCAAGATAAAAATTCTGTTTTAAGCATGCAAAAGCATACAAAACAACGTTTTCAAGTATTTAAACTGTCATGTTCATGTATATGTCGTGTGTAATGGCTTATGTTTGCAAAATCAAGATAAAATAGCTGTTTTCAGCTTGCAAAAATATACAAAATGCTGTTTTCAAGTATTTAAACTGTCATATTCATGTTTCTGTCGTGTATAATAGCTAATGTTGGAGAAAGCAAGATAAAAATCCTGTTTTAAGCATACAAAAGCATACAAAGTACCGTTTTCAAGTATTTAAACTGTCATATTCATGTATATGTCGTGTATAATGGCTTATGTTTGCAAAATCAAGATAAAATAACTGTTTTCAGCTTGCAAAAACATACAAAATGCTGTTTTCAAGTATTTAAACTGTCATATTTATGTTCCTGTCGTGTATAATAGTAAATGTTGGTGAAAGCAAGATAAAAATGCTGTTTTAAGCATGCAAAAGCATATAAAACACCGTTTTCAAGTATTTAAACTGTCATATTCATGTATATATCGTGTGTAATGGCTTATGTTTGGAAAATCAAGATAAAAATTCTGTTTTAAGCATGCAAAAGCATACAAAACAACGTTTTCAAGTATTTAAACTGTCATGTTCATGTATATGTCGTGTGTAATGGCTTATGTTTGCAAAATCAAGATAAAATAGCTGTTTTCAGCTTGCAAAGACATACAAAATGCTGTTTTCAAGTATTTAAACTGTCATATTCATGTTTCTGTCGTGTATAATAGCTAATGTTGGTGAAAGCAAGATAAAAATGCAGTTTTAATTATGCAAAAGCATACAAAACACCGTTTTCAAGTATTTAAACTGTCATATTCGTGTATATATCGTGTGTAATGGCTTATGTTTGGAAAATCAAGATAAAAATTCTGTTTTTAGCATGCAAAAGCATACAAAACACCGTTTTCAAGTATTTAAACTGTAATATTTATGTATATGTCGTGTGCAATGGCTTATGTTTGCAAAATCAATATAAAATAGCTGTTTTCAGCTTGCAAAAACATAAAAATGCTGTTTTAAAATATTTAAACTGTCGTATTCATGTTTCTGTCGTGTATAATAGCTAATGTTGGTGAAAGCAAGATAAAAATGCTGTTTTAAGCATGCAAAAGCATACAAAACAACGTTTTCAAGTATTTAAACTGTCATGTTCATGTATATGTCGTGTGTAATGGCTTATGTCTGCAAAATCAAGATAAAATAGCTGTTTTCAGCTTGTAAAAACATACAAAATGCTGTTTTCAAGTATTTAAACTGTCATGTTCATGTTTCTGTCATGTATAATAGGTAATGTTGGTGAAAGCAAGATAAAAATGCTGTTTTAAGCATGCAAAAGCATACAAAACAACGTTTTCAAGTATTTAAACTGTCATATTCATGTTTCTGTCGTGTATAATAGCTAATGTTGGTGAAAGCAAGATAAAAATGCTGTTTTAAGCATGCAAAAGCAAACAAAACACCGTTTTCAAGTATTTAAACTGTCATATTTATGTTTTTGTCGTGTATAATAGCTAATGTTAATGAAAGCAAGACAAAAATGCTGTTTTCAGCTTGCAAAAACATACAAAATGCTGTTTTCAAGTATTTAAACTGTCATATTCATGTTTCTGTCGTGTATAATAGCTAATGTTGGTGAAAGCAAGATAAAAATGTTGTTTTAAGCATGCAAAAGCATACAAAACAACGTTTTCAAGTATTTAAACTGTCATATTAATGTTTCTGTCGTGTATAATAGCTAATGTTGGTGAAAGCAAGATAAAAATGCTATTTTAAGCATGCAAAAGCATACAAAACACCGTTTTCAAGTATTTAAACTGGCATATTCATGTATATGTCGTGTGTAATGGCTTATGTTTGCAAAATCAAGATAAAATAACTGTTTTCAGCTTTCAAAAACATACAAAATGCTGTTTTCAAGTATTTAAACTGTCATATTCATGTTTCTGTCGTGTTTAATAGCTAATGTTGGAGAACGCAAGATAAAAATCCTGTTTTATGCATACAAAAGCATACAAAATACCGTTTTCAAGTATTTAAACTGTCATATTCATGTATATGTCGTGTGTAATGGCTTATGTTTGCAAAATCAAGATAAAATAACTGTTTTCAGCTTGCAAAAACATACAAAATGCTGTTTTCAAGTATTTAAACTATCATATTTATGTTTCTGTCGTGTATAATAGTTAATGTTGGTGAAAGCAAGATAAAAATTCTGTTTTAAGCATGCAAAAGCATATAAAACACCGTTTTCAAGTATTTAAACTGTCATATTCATGTTTCTGTCGGGTATAATAGCTAATGTTGGTGAAAGCAAGATAAAAATGCAGTTTTAAGCATGCAAAAGCATACAAAACACCGTTTTCAAGTATTTAAACTGTCATATTCATGTATATATCGTGTGTAATGGCTTATGTTTGGTAAATCAAGATAAAAATTCTGTTTTAAGCATGCAAAAGCATACAAAACAATGTTTTCAAGTATTTAAACTGTCATGTGCATGTATATGTCGTGTGTAATGGCTTATGTTTGCAAAATCAAGATAAAATAGCTGTTTTCAGCTTGAAAAACTATACAAAATGCTGTTTTCAAGTATTTAAACACTCATATTCATGTTTCTGTCGTGTATAATAGCTAATGTTGGAGAAAGCAAGATAAAAATCCTGTTTTAAGCATACAAAAGCATACAAAATACCGTTTTCAAGTATTTAAACTGTCATATTCATGTATATGTCGTGTGTAATGGCTTATGTTTGCAAAATCAAGATAAAAATGCTGTTTTAAGCATGCAAAAGCATACAAAACACCGTTTTCAAGTATTTAAATTGTCATATTCATGTTTCTGTCGTGTATAATAGCTAATGTTGGTGAAAGCAAAATACAAATGCTGTTTTAAGCATGCAAAATCAAACAAAACACCGTTTTCAAGTATTTAAACTGTCATATTTATGTTTTTGTCGTGTATAATAGCTAATGTTAATGAAAGCAAGACAAAAATGCTGTTTTCAGCTTGCAAAAACATACAAAATGCTGTTTTCAAGTATTTAAACTGTCATATTTATGTTTCTGTCGTGTATAATAGGTAATGTTGGTGAAAGCAAGATAAAAATGCTGCTTTAAGCATACAAAAGCATACAAAACACCGTTTTCAAGTATTTAAACTGTCATATTCATGTATATGTCGTGTGTAATGTCTTATGTTTGCAAAATCAAGATAAAATAGCTGTTTTCAGCTTGAAAAAACATACAAAATGCTGTTTTCAAATATTTAAACTGTCATATTCATGTTTCTGTCGTGTATAATAGCTAATGTTGGTGAAAGCAAGATAAGAATGTTGTTTTAAGCATGCAAAAGCATACAAAACAACGTTTTCAAGTATTTAAACTGTCATATTCATGTTTCTGTCGTGTATAATAGCTAATGTTGGTGAAAGCAAGATAAAAATGCTATTTTAAGCATGCAAAAGCATACAAAACACCGTTTTCAAGTATTTAAACTGGCATATTCATGTATATGTCGTGTGTAATGGCTTATGTTTGCAAAATCAAGATAAAATAACTGTTTTCAGCTTTCAAAAACATACAAAATTCTGTTTTCAAGTATTTAAACTGTCATATTCATGTTTCTGTCGTGTATAATAGCTAATGTTGGAGAAAGCAAGATAAAAATCCTGTTTTATGCATACAAAAGCATACAAAATACCGTTTTCAAGTATTTAAACTGTCATATTCATGTATATGTCGTGTGTAATGGCTTATGTTTGCAAAATCAAGATAAAATAACTGTTTTCAGCTTGCAAAAACATACAAAATGCTGTTTTCAAGTATTTAAACTGTCATATTTATGTTTCTGTCGTGTATAATAGTTAATGTTGGTGAAAGCAAGATAAAAATTCTGTTTTAAGCATGCAAAAGCATATAAAACACCGTTTTCAAGTATTTAAACTGTCATATTATGTTTCTGTCGGGTATAATAGCTAATGTTGGTGTAAGCAAGATAAAAATGCTGTTTTAAGCATGCAAAAGCATACAAAACACCGTTTTCAAGTATTTAAACTGTAATATTCATGTATATGTCGTGTGTAATGGCTTATGTTTGCAAAATCAAGATAAAATAGTTGTTTTCAGCTTGCAAAAACATACAAAATGCTGTTTTCAAGTATTTCAACTGTCATATTCATGTTTCTGTCGTGTATAATAGCTAATGTTGGTGAAAGCAAGATAAAAATGCAGTTTTAAGCATGCAAAAGCATACAAAACACCGTTTTCAAGTATTTAAACTGTCATATTCATGTATATATCGTGTGTAATGGCTTATGTTTAAAAAATCAAGATAAAAATGCTGTTTTAAGCATGCAAAAGCAAACAAAACACCGTTTTCAAGTATTTAAACTGTCATATTCATGTTTTTGTCGTGTATAATAGCTAATGTTGGTGAAAGCAAGACAAAAATGCTGTTTTCAGCATGCAAAAGCATACAAAACACCGTTTTCAAGTATTTAAACTGTCATATTCATGTATATGTCGTGAGTAATGGCTTATGTTTGCAAAATCAAGATAAAATAGCTGTTTTCAGCTTGCAAAAACATACAAAATGCTGTTTTCAAGTATTTAAACTGTCATATTAATGTTTCTGTTGTGTATAATAGCTAATGTTTGTGAAAGCAAGATAAAAATGCAGTTTTAAGCATGCAAAAGCATACAAAACACCGTTTTCAAGTATTTAAACTGTCATATTCATGTATATATCGTGTGTAATGGCTTATGTTTAAAAAAATCAAGATAAAAATGCTGTTTTAAGCATGCAAAAGCATACAAAACACCGTTTTCAAGTATTTAAATTGTCATATTCATGTTTCTGTCATGTATAATAGCCAATGTTGGTGAAAGCAAGATAAAAATGCTGTTTTAAGCATGCAAAAGCAAACAAAACACCGTTTTCAAGTATTTAAACTTTCATATTTATGTTTTTGTCGTGTATAATAGCTAATGTTAATGAAAGCAAGACAAAAATGCTGTTTTCAGCTTGCAAAAACATACAAAATGCTGTTTTCAAGTATTTAAACTGTCATATTCTTGTTTCTGTCGTGTATAATAGCTAATGTTGGTGAAAGCAAGATAAAAATGCTGCTTTAAGCATACAAAAGCATACAAAACATTGTTTTCAAGTATTTAAACTGTCATATTCATGTATATGTCGTGTGTAATGGTAATGTTAATGAAAGCAAGACAAAAATGCTGTTTTCAGCTTGCAAAAACATACAAAATGCTGTTTTCAAGTATTTAAACTGTCATATTCATGTTTCTGTCGTGTATAATAGCTAATGTTGGTTAAAGCAAGATAAAAATGTTGTTTTAAGCATGCAAAAGCATACAAAACAACGTTTTCAAGTATTTAAACTGTCATATTCATGTTTCTGTCGTGTATAATAGCTAATGTTGGTGAAAGCAAGATAAAAATGTTGTTTTAAGCATGCAAAAAGCATACAAAACAACGTTTTCAAGTATTTAAACTGTCATGTTCATGTATATGTCGTGTGTAATGGCTTATGTTTGCAAAATCAAGATAAAATAACTGTTTTCAGCTTGCAAAAACATACAAAATGCTGTTTTCAAGTATTTAAACTGTCATATTTATGTTTCTGTCGTGTATAATAGTTAATGTTGGTGAAAGCAAGATAAAAATGCTGTTTTAAGCATGCAAAAGCATATAAAACACCGTTTTCAAGTATTTAAACTGTCATATTCATGTTTCTGTCGGGTATAATAGCTAATGTTGGTGAAAGCAAGATAAAAATGCAGTTTTAAGCATGCAAAAGCATACAAAACACCGTTTTCAAGTATTTAAACTGTCATATTCATGTATATATCGTGTGTAACGGCTTATGTTTGGAAAATCAAGATAAAAATTCTGTTTTAAGCATGCAAAAGCATACAAAACAACGTTTTCAAGTATTTAAACTGTCATGTTCATGTATATGTCGTGTGTAATGGCTTATGTTTGCAAAATCAAGATAAAATAGCTGTTTTCAGCTTGCAAAAACATACAAAATGCTGTTTTCAAGTATTTAAACTGTCATATTCATGTTTCTGTCGTGTATAATAGCTAATGTTGGAGAAAGCAAGATAAAAATCCTGTTTTAAGCATACAAAAGCATACAAAATACCGTTTTCAAGTATTTAAACTGTCATATTCATGTATATGTCGTGTGTAATGGCTTATGTTTGCAAAATCAAGATAAAATAACTGTTTTCAGCTTGCAAAAACATACAAAATGCTGTTTTCAAGTATTTAAACTGTCATATTCATGTTTTTGTCGTGTATAATAGCTAATGTTGGTGAAAGCAAGATAAAAAATGCAGTTTTAAGCATGCAGAAGCATACAAAACACCGTTTTCAAGTATTTAAACTGTCATATTCGTGTAT